>CM076579.1:1400966250-1401588659 GCA_034641835.2 Pinus albicaulis | reverse complement strand
AAGTAGCTAAGTCGCCCTTCTGTCGAGTTTTAAGCTAATGCAACCTAGCGACCCCGCAACCCAGTCACAAGGTCGCCAAGTCGCAGGTTAACCCACCTCCTTGGAAATGACTAAGTAGATGTAGAAACAACCCACATATTTAAAATTAATGGCATAGATCTTATCGTGGGATTGTTTTATGAACATGCCAGGGGATATTGAAGTCGAGCTAGAGTGTGTGTCCATTTCGTCAGCATCAAGTGACATGGCGCCGCCAGCAGTTCGCAAGAGAAAAAAAAGTCCCGAGATAGAAATCTCAGAGGAGGAAGTCCCTGTTTTTCTTCCCCCCATCTATGGAGACGCAACCTACATCTTTGATAAGGGGGACAATATGATTTGGTACCAGAGATATCTTTGATAGTAGAGTTTACTCTGACTGAATTTCTGGAGGACCTCCCTGATCGACAGAGATATGTTCAAGTTAAACAATCCAAATTTCACTACGAGAGGGCCCACTCGCTGGTGTTCCCATGCACCGAGCTAATTGAATGGATCCTACAAAGAGTCGACCCCAAGATTTGGGTCATTCGGGACCATGCCGGGAAGACTTTCGCCAACCTAAAAGGACAAGATGCAGATTTCTACTATGTGCTTCCCGCCCGAGAGCAGACCTTCAATGATGAATGGGCCACTACTCATGTAGTTCCCATATCTGAAATGTTGAAAGGATGTTGGGAAGACCCGGAAAAATTCTGGCTCAAGAAGGATCAATAATATTAGACAGTAGGTCTCAGGAAAATTTACAAACTCGTAGCCACAATGCTATGTAGGATGTATGGCCACTGAGACGCCACCTTTTTCAACGATGCATGGGTCTCTCTAATGTACGCTATCATTGTGTACGGTACCTGTTTCAACTGGGCCAACATGATAATAGCAGCTCTCAAGTCAAACATAACTACAGCTCTAGCACCCGATGAAGGGTATGCCTTAGAATTCTACATGGCATCTTATCTCCTAGATGCAGTGTGTGCCAGGTGCCAGTTTGAGGGGTGGTCACATAACTGGAATTCAGAGAATGGCGTTCCAATTCACAAATACCTAATGGTGTTTTGGGATTCCAGATATAAGCAAGACATGGAGTCAATAGAAATTAGCTTCATCCCCGCCCTCTACGTGAAGCTATTTGGAAAAGACCCTCCATGCATGTTCGAGCGAGCCATGGGTACAATAAATCAAGTGGCCCACTGGTTTCCAGACACCGATAGCACCTTCCTTTGATTTTTTGGGTCACTTAAGGCCCCCCACGCATTGCCTTGCTTCATAACAGACAAGCTTCTCCTCCAAGAAACTTGTTATCAGATGTCATGTGGTTCCTCCAAAGTCATCACTAAGGGTAAAAAGAAATCATGGCCAACCCTGCCACTCACCATCGGTGCCTACACAGTAAAGGACTTTAGAGAAGTAGAAGCAGAAGCCGAACAGATCAAGGGATTCCATCTACCTCGCTTGGCACACCGTACATACGATCCCGAGAGAATTATCCGCACACACTGCAAGCGAACCAAATTCAAATGGAGTTATCAGCATACTAACTGCCCGACCAAGGATAGAATAAATAATTGGTACAACAAGGATAGAGATGTAGCTCTAGCAAAATCAAGTAATTAGGAGGAACTGGACAACCAGACTTTGGAAGAAAGAGTTAATACACTGGGAGGAGCCTCATCCTCTAGAGCTAAGAAACCAAAGACTGGTACAGGCCTTAACCCTTCCACCCAGCAAAGAGAAATGGAAGCCAAAGCTAAACAAAAGGCTGAGGAAAAGGCAAGGGAAGAAGAGGACAGACGAAAGAAACAGATGAAGGAAGAGCAAAGGAAGAAGCGAGCAGAGGAAAAACGTAAGAAAAAAGAAGAGGAACAGAGGAAGAAGGAGAAGGAAGAAAAGGTGGAAGCCGAATGCCAGTTGAAATTGAAGCAGGATAAGGCGGAGGCCAAGCACCAGTTAAAGAAGATCAAGCCAGAGTAGAAGTTGAGCATCAGTTGAAAGAAGAGCAGGACAAGGCAGAAGAAGCAGAGTGTCGGCTGAAGGAAGAACAGGACAGAGCGAGAGCCGAAGGAAGTAAGACATTGTGCTCAGAAACATAGGGACAAATAGAGTTGCCACCCATTGAGGTACCTCAGACAACTCCTGCCCATTTCACTATCTCAGAACTAGGTACCTATGAAGATCTAGATGAGGGAGTGCTTGATCTCACTAGACTCACCTACTATCAATTCACACATAAGATCAAGCAAGAGAAGAGAAGATGTCTGGCACGGGACCCTACGGCGCCCCTCGCAGTCACTCTAGGGAAGGACATAGTCTTGGACACCAGGACTAACCCGGTCATGATTGCCTCAGCTGGTACGACTTTTGTAGCACATACCGAAGAGAACATTAGCTGGACGAGCAGATAAATTTTGTCCTTACAGAACATACTACAGGCCTCTGAACTCAAGACGGCCCAAGTAGAGCAAGAGAAGAAGGCACTGCAAGAGGAGGTCAGATAATTTCAAGCCAGGGATACCCTTGCTAATGAAATATCAATCACTATACAGGGAGAGCTAGTCACTTTGGAGGCCTCTATGACGCAGGTCTATGAAGAAATGTTTACCATAAAGCAAAATTGTGGCGCCTATACTAAAGGCACAGGCCGAAACTAAAAGGAGGAACATGCAACTGAAAGAATCCTCTACTGCATTGGACAAGATATTGGAGTGGTCTAACACGTATCCACAAGCCCCGACCACGTTTCCTAGAAGATATTGGATTGCCACCCAGAATGACAAAGTTCAATTTCAAATGAAGGTACAATCCAAGGAAAATCTCATCAAGGATCTGGAGAAGGTAATGTCATCTTATGAACATTTGATTAGTGGCATCGACTCAATGGACGAGGTACACCACATCCCCTCTCTAGATGCACTTGGAGAAGAGAAAACATGGGAAGAATTCTCCACTGATATTCAAACATTTTTACAGCCCATAAGGCAAGCCGCCGCCTCGCAAGACCTGTCGGCGTCGAGAGAAAACATGGTTCAATTCATTGTGACATCAGTCCGGATATACACTAAAATGGCCATTTTATTGAATCATATCACAGTCAAGAGGGAAACTTTGATTCCAAATGCCCTCGAATGTCTTCAAAAGTTAAGAGAAGATATGCCTCAAGTCTCCCCAGTAGTTGCAGATTATCGAGCTTGGCAGACCTACCTTAAAGAGAAACAGTAGATAGATGTCTCGAGCCTCGCAATCACCCAACTACTTCCATGATCAAGTCACAGATAGCAGCAAGTAGAGCAGGTCGCAGGTTGTAGTAACTGAGGGGTCGCAGGCCGCAGCCACAGCCGAGGTCACAAGTTGCAATTTCCCTCAAGTCGCAAAGTAAACTAATGGCCGGGAAGGCGAAAAGTCAGGGATACCTAAGGGTCAATTTTATTTATAAATACTCCCTTCTAGGAATTCGAAAGGACCTTTTTTCAAGCACTCCAAAGGAGTAGTGAATTGTATAGCATTGGATACACCCTTTATGAATGAATACAAGCACTTGTTTTGATTCCAATCTTGGATCTGATGGGACTTAATGTGTTAAGATTGTGAATATTTTTCCTTATGCATCTATTATATTTCTGATTAAATCACCCGCGTTTCCTGCTTATATCATTTATACATTCAACTCACTAAATTTTGTTAATGATGTTAAGTTGTTTATATATAAAATGTTAAGCAACTCTGTTACTAACATTTATCTCATCGTTGGAAAACGCTTAAGGAAGTGAAGGGCGCTCTAACCATAAAGAACTGTTTCTTCTATGGTTTGAATGGCTTTTCCTTACAAGAATGTCCTTGATAATGTGCTACTAATAGCATTTGCCTAGCCGCATGTTTGTTTAATTCATCTTGCTATTCACAGTGTTTTATGTTCATTAAGGAATCATCAACCAATTGCATTGTACCATCCGGATAATCGTGCATTCACAGGTTTGAAGGGCTTGTTCGTGTCCGAGAAAAGGAATATTCAGCGGTAGCCAAACCCACACCCTAGATGGGATCCCTATCACAAATGGTTTAGAGTCTAGTTGGTACTTTACACCGGGGAGATCCCTTACTGTTGGCTGGACATATTTTCACGTCAACAGATTTGGCGCTAGAAGGAGGGCCTGAATGGCAGGCTCCCAACACACAAGTAACATCCTGTTACAAACTCACCAAGGGGAGATCATGTATGAAAACACTGGTCCTCCACCTTTAGAAAATTCCTAGGAGGAGGAAGACCCTTACTATGAGGTCACCCTAGAACAGCTAAGGGCCCTGGGTCCCATCGCTCGAAACCTCGTCAGAGGCTTGCAAAACTCCTCAGTTACTAGCTCCCTAGCTAATCCTAGAACTCCCGCAGCTAACCACACTCACTAGGGATCCCTTGTCAATTCCTTACCTCAACTAGTTGGTCTGGTGATTGAAGATTATGTAGACGTAGTTGAGCATAACTCTAAAGAGCCCTCGGACAGCCACCGAGGGGCTGAAGAGGGAGGCCCCAAAGTTACTAAACCCCAGCCCAACACTAGCCCCCAGCTAGACCAGACTTTGAATGATAACATTCAAGCCAACAACCCACCTGGGGGAGGATCCGGGAGGGGTTGGGGTAACAGAGGCAGGGGAGACAGAGGCCGTGGACAAGGCCAAAATGTCATCCACCACCAGAACCATCGAAACCATAACAGATTCCATTTTCTTTACAATTGGAGAAACATCAAAAATGTAAGGGATTGTGGAGAAAACCTAAACATGCAGTCCCACCATGAGGGCGAGGCCTCTGGGTCTGGCGTGGGTAGCGAATCCTAAAGTGAAAGGGGACGTGTATACATACCATGCCACCAACAGGCCAAACGTGTACAACCTTTGGCTTGGATGGCCCAGTCCCCCTTAGGTATCCAAGTCCCCCTCTATGACATGCCCCGACACCATGAAAATCATCTCCCTAAGTTCGACCCCGAGAAAGGTACTTTGTCTGAAGACCACATTAACAACTTCTACTTGGCTTTACAGATGATGAGAGTGCAGTATGACAATGTAGCATGCTGGCTTTTTTCTCTTACTCTAGAAAATAAAGCAGCTACGTGGTATCAGTCTCTCCCTGTTGCTTCCATCCCTTCATGGGAACACTTCTGTCATACCTTCCTACAAAATTTCTCGGAAGATAAAACCCCTTCGTTGCTCCTCACAGAGCTCAGTACTTTGAAATGTCAAAAGAAGGAGAAGGTCAAAGACTTCAATCAACGTTTCGCCACTATATTGAACAAATTCCCTCCAAACATGGCCTTAGATGATTCCATTACCATTGACTACTACACAAGAGCCCTCCCACGGGACATTGCCGTGTTTGTGAAGCGCGAGGCAAGAGCTACCCTGGCAATGAATGACACCACCGCCCTAGTTGTCGAAAGAGATATGATATCCATAGGAGCCATCGACCATGAAGGATGAGATGATCAAAATCCAACCACAAAGAGAGCCCAATTATCAAATCATAAATCTAGAGACAAAGATAAGGACCCCTTCGATTTCAAAAGTATCACAAAATCCCTCAAGTTACTAACCAATGAAGTCTCCAATCTGAAGAGGAAGAACAATGATTTTTTCCCAGCTACTAAAACGCAGAAACCTTTCTTCAGAAATAATAACCCCACTATGACCCGGCCCCTGTCAAACTCAAGTGCAGGCCTCAACGTTGAAGAAATCGGCAAGGAAAATTTTTGTTCTTTCCATCAAGCTTGCCACTCAGAGAAAAATTTACCCCAGTAGATTAATAGCATGACTGTCATGGTGAATCAACTTCTAGAAGACCAAACCCCTAGGGATCTAGAAGAGGAGACCATCTCAGACAACGAGGAGGCATCCCCCCTAGATGAAGATGTAGGTTCCACTGTCCTCGCTTTTTAGGTCATCCGCGGAGATCCCCCCTTTCCATAACTGGGATAAATCTGGCTGACAACCCTAAATCTAAACCCCCTCAAAAATATGGCTTGAGGAGCAAAGGCCAGGTCTCTGAGAAGTCGTTCAAAGAAAAAATAAAAGCTTTCTTAAGGAAAATTATGCCACCAAACGCAGAAAACCAAAACAAGACTCCCGAAAAATTTAGTCCAACTAATCCCCGAGAAGGCCCTAAGGCTAAAGCTTCATCGGCTTCCCCTAAAAACACCGCCGAAATTTCCTCAAACACAGATTCTGGGTATAACATTATCGAGGATATGATGAAGAATCGGGCCAATATTTCTCTCTATGAGCTCGCTCGCATTTCTAACCAACAAGATCTTATCCTCAAAGCCTTTTCCAATCTACCAGCGACCAAACTCGTAAGCATTACATCTGCCCAAACTGATACTAGTCCCCAATCCATCATAAATGTTGTGAACTCCAACTCCAGGGGATCCACACCAACTTTCCTCCTCTCCTTCGAAATCTTTAACTTCAATGTCCATAATTGCCTTGTCGATTCTGGTGCATATACAAATGTTATACCCTTATCTGTATGCAAGAAGTTAAACATCCACCCTAAGAAGATTGACGCCAGGATCATCCAACTCGACAGATCTCAAGTCCCTGCAGCAGGTGAATTAAAAAACGTCATCATCCACCTATCCTCCAATTCTAGAGTGCATCAGTGCATCGACATAGTAATCGTGGACATCCCCGAGGCCTATGGCCTTCTGTTGAGCAGATATTGGTCCAGCAAGCTGTAGTGATACTTTGCCACTGATTGGTCCCACCTTTGGCTCCCGTACAAGGGTAGGAATAACCAAATCTAGGTCGAGATTGAACCGTACATGAAATATACTATGATTGACCTAGATGCAACTAAGGAACCAGTCAGTTTTGCACAAGAAGAGCTCGGGATCTATTTCTTAGAATCCATTCTCGGGTGCTATCAATCTCCCCAATCTCCAGTCACTCAAGACGTCCAGTCTTAGCTACTTCTGGTCACTGAAAATTCCTCCTCCTCAACGAAGAACCCATTAGAAATTGTTGCCCCGAGTATGTCCCCAATGTGCTTGGATAGCCCTGTCAAATCAGAAGATGAAATATGGACCCTGTACTATGATGGTTCCAAAACCCAAGATGAGGCTGGCGCTGGCTATATCTTGCTAGACCCTTAGAAGAACAAGTTTCTAATTTCCTGCCGGTTAGAGTTCCAGTGCACGAATAATATAGCCGAGTATGAGGCATTGCAACTTGGACTCAAAAAGGCCATAGATTTAAAAGTTCGTTGCTCAAAGGTAATTGGCGATTCTGATATTATCACCTGTCAAGTACGTAACACCATCCATTGCTTGTCTCCAAATCTAAAAGGTTATTAGCAATAGGTATGGCGTTTAATTTCTACTTTTGATGCTTTCAGTATTAAATATGTACTTAGAATGCATAATGCAGCAACCAATACACTCGCCAACGCTACCGCTAGGTTCACCCCACTTATGGATGGACTTTCTATTGAAGTTATTTATAGGCCATCCGTACCAGATAATGTTACCAATTTGCACTTTTTCAATGATTACCAACAGGTACTGGATTTCATGCTCAATATGGACGTGTTCAAAGGCACAGTTATAGAAGAAAAGGATCATGATCGATCTTTGCAAGAGGAACTATGAGATCGGAAAGAAAATCCCATGCCCAAAGGGATCATGTCACTCAAAATTTTGTTTGACGTACAAAACCGTTTCCGAGGGCCCCCAAACACGAAGGTGCAAAGTTCCACATTAGCGCACTGACAAATTAACCTCGGGATAGACAAGGATCCCAAGCTCGTCAATCTGGGTAATGAGTGCACCCCTCAGGATAAGCAAGCATTCATCGAATTATTTAAGAAATACCAAGATGTGTTTGCCTAGACATATGATGAGCTTTGAACTTATCATACACGGATCATACAGCACTTCATACCCATGAAGGAAGGAGTGAAGCCTTTCCAACAAAAACTGAGAAAGGTACACCTTGCCTTAGAACTGATGATCCAAAAGGAAATAAAGAAGCTCTTGGATGCATGGATAATTTTCAAAGTTAGACATTCGACCTGGTCCCTGTTCGCAAGAAATCCGGAAAAATATGTTTGTGCGTAGACTTCTGGAATTTAAACGAAGCCTCCGACAAGGACAACTATCCAGTCCCTCCTATGGAGAAAATCCTTCAAGTTGTATCAGGGTCAGAAATGTTCTCTCTATTGGATGGGTTTTCACGGTATAATCAAGTACTAGTGGCTGAGCCCGATCGGCTCAAAACATTTAGAACTAAATGGGGAACATTCTCATTTAGACGCATGCCCTTTGGCCTAATTAATTCCAGCACCACCTTCCAAAGAGCTATGGACATCGCCTTCAGAGGACTCATTGGGAAAAGCATGGTAGTATACCTTGATGACATCACCGTGTTTTCAAAACACCGATCTGACCACCTACACCACCTCAAGCAGATTTTTGAAAGGTGTCGGAAATATGGGATCTCATTGAACCCGAAGAAAAGCCCTTTCACCATCTCTGAAGGAAACTTGTTGGGGAACACAATAACTCGAGACGGCATAGTAGTGGATCCAAAACGTGCGAAAGTCATCGCTCAAATACCACCCCCAAGTGGTAAGAAAGCTATGTAGTCTTTCCTTGGCAAAATCAACTTCGTCTGAAAATTTATATTAGATTTTGCCCAAATCGTGAAACCATTACAAGGCATGATTAAGAAAAACACTAAATTTAAATGGAATCCTCCCGAGAAAGAAGTGTTCGATAACATCAAACGAGCCATCAAGGAAGCACCCGCTCTTTATAGTATAGATTTCAATAAAGGCTTTATCTTGTATACCTTTGCCTCATATTCATATTTGGTCGTCTTCCTCACTCAGAAAGATGACAACCACGATGAGTGGCCTATATCATTTATGAGCGTTGGGTTACAAGGCACCAAGATGAATTATCCAGATATTAACAAACAAGATTATGCAGTATACAAGGCAGTTAAACACTTTAGACCGTATATTTTGAAGATTCATGTCACAGTCTTCATGCCTCACCCCGTTGTTTGCTCATTGTTCGTACAAAAGGAGTTGGGCGAGAGATGAGGCAAATGGATGACATGCCTTCAACAATATGACCTGGAATTCAAGCCAGCACACACTATAAAGGGCCAAGAATTATGTCGGATGGCCACGGAGGCGGAAAACTCATGGAGCAGTGAAGAAGAGAATTGGGAACATGAGATCGACATGTATCAAGCTGATAGCACATCCCAGTAGGATACCTCCTCATGGTACGTTGATCTCCAGCAATATCTGAAACACGGTACCATGGGCCCCACTTTAACCACTCAGCAGAAATGCGCATTGAGGTTGAAAGTTGTATCCTACCTACTAGCTGGTGTAGGGTAAGTTATTTCGTGAGCACCACGACGGTGTAATGATACACTGTTTGGAGTATGATGAGGCGCAGAAATTTTTGGCGGAACTCCATGATGGTCTAGCAGGTGGACACTATGCGAGGTATACCACTGCTCACAAGATCATGCGTGTTGATTTCTGTTGGCCTACTCTGTTCAAATATGTGCACGCCTATGTCTGAGAATGCCAACAATGCCAAAAGTTCGCAAATAGAGATATACGGCCTTCCGCCCCATTACATTCTGTTGCAGTGGAAGAACCATTTTAGCAGTGGGGGCTAGACGTGATTGGGGAAATCTTGTTGCACTCTCCAAGCAACATAGATACATCCTCACTACCACAGACTAATTCACAAGGTGGGTTGAAGCGATACCGTTGCATCAGGTCAATGATCAAGACGTAATAGCCTTCATCACCCAATGCATCATGATTAGGTTTGGCGTTCCAACCTCCCTTGTTTTTGATAATGCAACATATTTTTCATCTTTGAAATTATATGATTTTGCTCTAGAAAACGGTATAGTGCTGAAACATTTTGCCAATTATTACCCCCAAGGAAATGGGTTAGCTGAGTCAACTAACAAGAACCTCATCCACATTATCAAAAATACTTTCTTGTCCCAACAACGAAATTAGCATAATGCTCTCCATAATTCCCTATGGGCTGATCGAGTCACGCCCAAGCCATCCTTGGGGACCTCCCCGTTTTTTCTTGTTTACAACAAAGAAGCTATTATTCCTCCCAACTTGTCTCTCCCAGCCCTTTAGTTATCCCAAGAGTCTCATGGCACCCCTTGCCCTACCTTGCAAGCCCGAATAGACACATTATTGAAGCTAGAGGAGGAAAGGTTGAAAACTCGGGAAAAATTCGCCATCCACCAAAGTCAAATAAAATGATGGTTTGATAAGAAGTCTGCCAGAAACAAATATTTCGAAGTAGGTGACCTGGTCCTCAAGTGGGACAAAGCTCACGAGGATAAAGGAAAACAGTCCAAATTTTGGGCCCTATGGACAGGTCCCTTCTAGATTAAAGAAAAAATCGGCTCCCACACCTACAGGCTACAGACCCTTGCGGGGAGAATTGAGGTCCTCTCGGTAAATGGGCACGACCTTAAACACTATTTCACTTGATAGCCCTGAGGGTCCATCATTATACCTTGTACCATATGTCTATTGTTATTTTGTTTCATTTTCTTTTGTGTTATTTTTTGCCTTTGTTTTCAGTTTCTTCTTTGTTTTCAATAAATCACTTGTTTCTAGCAGGCTCCCATTGACCCTGTCCCCTGTAGCATCCCAAATGTGAAGGAAGGATGTAGAGGTTACTCAATTGGAAATGTTGTGACGGGATCTGCGCTGGTGAAGAAACACCTTTGAAAACTCAAAAGGGACACGAGCTTGCATGTGATATGCATTTAGTGGGGAAAACATAGCTAATTCCCAGGAACCAAGCACAGGTAGCTTGCCTAGCATGCTGGCCCGGGGAATTGCAATACAAAAGAAAGTCTTGGTGTGTTTGGTCACTAGATGGGAAAGGGATAGAGCTAACCAAAGGAGACAAAAGGACATCTGGGAAAAACCCAAAAGGTCCTCATATAGACCAAGAGAAACCTCTCTTGCAAGTAAAATAAGTCAGGATCCCTCATCCGCCCTAGGAAAAATGCCACTATTAAATAAGTGCCTTGAGCACAGTCAAATAAGTGCCTCAAGCATATTTTAAATAAGTTCAAACTAGCACATGAATAAGGGTAAAGGATCGAGAAAGGCTTCCTATGCTGAGAGGTGATGCGACGACTCCGCCAGGGTACTAACCAGGCTTGCTGGCAGCGGAGCAACGTCCATGACTCCTAGGCAGTGACTCCGTCAGGACCATTAGGTTCGCTGGAAGTGGAGCAACACAATGAGGATAAAATAATTATACCAGATCCTGGAAATATTTGGGGTTACTCCAACCTTTCCGTCCAATCTCCTGGAATGAATTGTGATATGCCCGCACCCTGGGACATGTAGATAAGTGGAGCATACACGTAGGGTCCAAAGACAAAAGTAGTGGGACCCATGAAATGGAAATATCAGTAGGCTCGGCCCCACCTCCCACCCGATGAAGCACCAACAAAGATCTTGGGCCCTACCAGCGAATCACCATTTGTTATAGTTGCTACAACACCCTCCAAAAGTTTTCTCTCCTTCAATTTTTGAGCCCCTAATTCTTGTGAAAAGAGAAATCAGACATAAATTCACCTTTCCTGAACCTCAGGTACATAAGTTACATATATGGTTAACTTTCGTAAGATGCAACCCCATGACCTTGCGACCCCCCAGGTTACTAAGTCATTGGGTCGCACATCAGTCCGAAATCAAACATCAGCGATCTCACGACCCTGCTACCCCGCGACCCCTTAGGTCGCAAGGTCACAAAGTCGCAGGTCACACATCTCATTAATGCAACTCATTCGTAACCTTGCAACCCTCATTTATTGCCCACACGTGCGACCCCTTTATATATAGAAGGGTCGCATAGGTCGCATTTGACCTACATGACAGAGAGAAAAAAGCACCTCTGACAAGCCAGCTGGAGCGCAATTTTCCCGGGTAAGTGCCTGATCCTCCTATTGTTTATTTTCTAGGGTATTTGTTACTATTTTCCCTTACCCTAGCCTATTTTAACCCTATACGACCTTGACCAAACCCATTGAAAATCCTTCTGCAAACCTCCCCTCCTTCGGTTTCTCTTCAAATCTTGTGTTAAGCTTGCCTTCCCCTTCCCCCTTCCTAGGACCTTTCCTAACTCACTTATGAAGGCTCCTACAACCTTGTACAGTGATTTTTTGGAAACCATGTGTGTTTCCTAAGCCTTTTTCCGTTGCGTGTCTGCAAAGCCCTAGAGCGACCCCATGACCTTGCGACCTCATTGCTAAGTCGCAGAAACGCTAGGTCGCATATCATGGAAAATGTAGAGTGACGCGACCCAGCGACTCAGTGACCTTGCGACTGAGTCACGAGTCGCTAAGTCGCTAGGTCGCACTTCCACAAATTTTCTAGCCAACACAACCCTGCTACCCTGCGACCTTGCGACCTAGTCGCAGGTCACCAGGTCACTAAGTCGCCTTTCTATCGAGTTTTAAGCCAACATGACCTAGCAACCCTACGACCCAGTCACAAGATCGCCAGGTCGCAAGTTAACCCACCTCCTTTGAAATGACTAAGAAGATGTAGAAACAACCCACATATTTAAAATTAATGACATCTATCTTATCGTGGGATTGTTTTATGAACATGCCAAGGGATATTGAAGCCGAGCTAGAGTGTGTGTCCATTTCATCAGCATCAAGTGAAATGGGGCCTCCAGTAGTCCACAATAGGAACAAAAGTCCCAAGATATAAATCTCGAAGGAGGAAATACCTATTTTTCTTCCCCCCATCTATGGAGACACAACCTGCATCTTCGGTAAGGGGGGCAGTACGAGCTGGTACCAGATCGACAAAGAGTTTACTTAAATTAAATTTCCAAAGGACTTCCCTGATCGAAAAATATATATTCAAGTTAAACGATCCAAATTTCACTACGCAGGGGCCCACCCGCTGGTGTTCCCATGCACCATTCTAATTGAATGGATCCTACAGAGAATCAACCCCAAGATCTGGGTCATTTGGGACCATGTCGGGAAGACTTTCGCCAACCTAAAGGGACAAGATGCAGAGTTCTACTATGCGCTTCCCGCCCAAGAGCAGACCTTCAATGATGAATGGGCCACTACTCATGAAATTCCCATATCTGAAATGTTGAAAGGATGGTGGGAAGACCCGAAAAAGTTTCGACTCAAGAAGGATCAAGAATATCAGACAGCAGGTCTCAGGAAAGTTTACAAACTCGTAGCGGCATTTCTATATAGGATGTATGACCGCCCAGACGCCACCTTTTTCAACGGTGCATGGGTCTCTTTAATGTACGCTATCACCATGTATGATACCCATTTCAACTAGGCCAACATGATAATAAAATCTCTCAAGTCAAACATATCTGTGGCTCTGGCACCCGATGAAGGGTATGCCTCAGAATTCTACATGGCATCTTATCTCCTAGATGTAGTGTGTGCCAGGTGCCAGTTTGAGGGGTGGTCACATAACTAGAACTCAGAGAATGGCAGTCCAATTCACAAAGACCTAATGGTGTTTTGGGATTCTAGATATAAGCAAGACATGGAGTTATAGCAGGTAGCTTCATCCCCGCCCTCTATGTGAAGCTATTCGGAAAATACCCCCCATGCATGTCCGAGCGAGCCATGGATACAATAACTCAGGTGGCCCACTCATGTCCAGACATCAATAGCACCTTCCTCCGAGTTTTTGGGTCACTCAAGGCCCCCCATGCATTGCCTCGCTTTGTAACAGACAATCTTCTCGTCCAAGAATCTTGTTATCAGATGTCAGGTGGTTTCTCCAAAGTCCTCACTAAGGGTAAAAAGAAACCATGGCCAATACTGCCACTCACCATCGGTGCCTACACAGTAAATGACTTTAGAGAAGTAGAAGCAGAAGCCAAACAGATCAAGGGATTCCATATACCTCCCTTTTTACACCGTACATACGATCCTGAGAGAATTATCCCTGCACACTGCAAGTGGGCCAAATTCAAATGGAGTTATCAGCATACTGACTGCCTGGCTAAGGATAGAATAAAGAATTGGTACAACAAGGATAGAGAGGCAGCTCCAGCAGAATCAAGTGATCAGGAGTAACAGGACAACCAGACTCTGGAAGAAAGAGTTAATACACTAGGAGGAGCCTCATACTCTAGAGCTAAGAAACCAAAGACTGGTACAAGCCTTAACCCTTCCGCCCAGCAAAGAAGAGAACATTAGCAGGATGAGTAGAGAAATTCTATCCTTACAGAATAGACTGCATGCCTCTGAACTCAAGACGGCCCAAGTAGAGCAAGAGAAGAAGGCACTGCAAGAGGAGGTCATAAAATTTCAAGCCAGGGATACCCTTGCTAATGAAATATCAATCACTATACAGGGAGAGCTAGTCACTTTGGAGGCCTCTATGATGCAGGTCTATGAATAAATGTTTACCATAAAGCAAATTGTAGTGCCTCTACTAAAGGCATGGGTCAAAACTAAAAGGAGGAACACGCAGCTGAAAGAAGCCTCTACTGTGTTGGACAAGATATTGGAGTGGTCTAATAGGTATCCACAAGCCCTGACCACGTTACCTAGAAGAGATTGGATTTCCACCCAGAATGACAAAGTTCAATTTCGAATGAAGGTTCAATCCAAGGAAAAGCTCATCAAGGATCTAGAGAAGGTAATGTCAGCTTATGAACATTTGATTAGTGGCATCGACTCAATGGCCGAGGTACACCACATCCCTTCTCTAGGTGCACTTGGAGAAGAGAAAACATGGGAAGAAGTCTCCACTGATATTCAAACATTTTTACAGCCCATAAGGCAAGCAGCCGCCTCGAAAGACCTGCCGGTGTTGAGAGAAAACATGGTTCAATTCATTGTGACACCGGTCCAGATATACAATAAACTAGCTTTCTTATCGAATCAGATCACATTCATGAGGGAAACTTTGATTCCAAACACCCACGAATGTCTTCACAGGTTAAGAGAAGATATGCCTCAGGTCTCCCAGCAGCTGCAGATTATCGGGCTTGGGAGACCTACCTCAAAGAGCAACAACAAATAGATGTCCCGAGCATCGCAATCACTCAACTACTTCCATGATCAAGTCATAGATAGCAGCAAGTAGAGCAGGTCACAGGTCGCAGCAACTGAGGGGTCGCAGGTCGCAGCCACAGCCGAGGTCGCAAGTCGCAATTTCCCTCAAGTCACAAAGTAAACTAACGATCGGGAAGGCGAAAAGTCAGGGATACCTAAGGGTCAATTTTATTTATAAATACTCCCTTCTGGGAATTGGAAAGGACCTTTTTTTGAGCACTCCAAAGGAGCAGCGAATTGTATCGCATTGGATGCACCCTTTATGAATGAATACAAGCACTTGTTTTGATTCCACTCTTGGATCTGATGGGAGTTAATGTGTTAAGATTGTGAATATTTTGCCTTACGCATCTGTTATCTTTCTGATTAAATCACCCGTGTTTCCCACTTATATCATTTATACATTCAGCTCACTAAATGTTGTTAATGATGTTAAGTTGTTAAGAAACTCTGTTACTAAAATTTATCTCATCACTAGAAAATGCTTAAGGAAGTGAAGGGCACTCTAACCATAAAGAACTATTTCTTCTGTGGTTTGAATGGCTTTTCCTTACAAGCATTTCCTTGATAATGTGATGCTAACAACATTTCCCTGGCCGCATGTTTGTTTAATTCATCTTGCTATTTACAATGTTTTATGTTCATTAAGGACTCATCAACCATCTACATCGTACCATCCAGATAATCGTGCATTCACAGGTTTGCAGGGCTTGTTCGTGTCCGAGAAAAGGAGTATTTAGCGGTAGCCAGACCCACACCCTAGATGGGATCCCTATCACAAACAGTTTAGAGTCTATTTGGGACTTTACACTAGGGAGATCCCTTACTGTTGGCCGGACATATTTTCGCCTCAACAGGTATATTCCATGATTTTTTTCAAGTATGTAAAATTTATGTTTTGGGTTGATTCAGTTCTATGTGTTCTGTATATAAAGAATAGGTCTCCTTCTAATACAAGTAGAAACAAAACTCCTTATGAAATGTGGCATGGCCACATTCCTTCAGTGAAGCATCTTAGGGTCTTTGGTTCCACCTACTATGCCTTGATACCTAAGGAACAAATAAAAAAACTTGGTGCAAGTCGTAAGTGTATCTTCTTGGGGTATTCAGATACCTCCAAAGCATATCATCTCTATGATGAAGTTAATAAGAAGTTTGTAGTATCTAGAGATTTCATATTTCTTGAAACATCCAAGACTGACAATGTTTTTGAGTGGCTGCTTGATCGCTTGGATAGATTTGGGCATGCAAAGTCATTTCAAGAATTTGATAATAAAATTCCACATCTTGAAGGGGGGATTCCTATACTGGATCAATTTGTGGAATCTTCTTCTGAAACACTCTCTCACCCCCATGAATCTCTAGCTATGGATGACACTTTGAGTGATATGATTGACAGAATTGGGAGACAAAGCCTTGATTCAGCCTCAATTCAGTAAACTGAGCAGCCTGGGCCATCTCAGAAAGGTCCTCCAAAATGGCTGACAAAGAAACTTGAAATTTTCCATCATGTTGAGGTTGAAAAGACGAGAACAATAATTTCCACCAGGAAATATGGAGGTGATGTAGATGATTTTGATTCCCCTATTGATATGGATGTTTCTTATAATTATGAATTGAATTTTTCTATAGATTTTGAACCAAATTCCTTCAAAGAAGTCGCTTCTCATGATGAATGGAAAGAAACGATGCAAAAGGAATATGATGCCTTGATAAAGAATAGCACCTGGAAGTTGGTTGATCCTCCATTGGGAAACAAACCAATTGGCTGCAAGTGGGTCTACAATAACAAGTATAAATTTGATGGCTCACTTGACAAGCACAAAGCCAAGCTTGTGGCAAAAGGTTTTGCACATAAATAAGAGGTTGATTATGAGGATAATTTCCCCCCCCAAAAAAAATGGGCTACCATCGAGACACTCTTTGCCTTGGCAGCTCAAAACAGTTGGAAAATCGATCAAATGGATGTAAAAACTAATTTCTTGAATGTATATCTAAATGATAATTTTTTTATGTCCCATCCAAAAGGATTTTTTGTGAAGGTCCAACAACACAAAGTATGCAAGCTTGTAAAATCCGTGTATGGCCTCAAGCAAGCACCACGAGCCTGGTATGAGAATTTAACTGGGCATATTCTAAAACTCAACTTCAAACATTATGATCTTGATGATGCAAATTTTTTTGTCAAGAAAGATGGAAAAAAATTGTATATATTATGGTATATGTAGACGATATTTTGATTACAAGGAACAATGAGATCTACATTGCATCCATAAAGAAGGAATTGATGAAAGGTTTTGAAATGACTGACTTGGGCTATGTTCACTTCTATCTTTGTATTGAATTAACTCAGCATCCAAATTTTATATTCCTCTCTCAGAAGAAGTACATTGGAGATCTATTGAAGAGGTTTGGCATGGTTGAGTGTAATCCTTTGACTACTCCAATGGAACAAAACTTAAAGCTCACATCCATTGAAGGAAAAGAATTTTAGGATGCAGAAAAGTATAGAAAACTTGTAGGAAGTCTCAACTACCTAACTACTACCAAACCATACATTTCATTTATTTTTGGAATCCTCTCCAAGTTTATGCAAAAGCCTTGTGAGGGACATTGGTCTGCTGCAAAAATAGTCCTAAAGTACTTGAATGGAACTCAAGACTTTGGACTCAAGTATACACAGGAAAATGACTTCAGCTTGATTGGATACTCTGATTTAGACTTTGATGGAGACAAAGAAACTGGGGTATCTACTTCTAGTTATACTATGAGTCTTGGATCAAGAGATGACTCTTGGAGATCATGCAAACAATCAGTTCCAACAGATTTCACAACTGGGGCAGAATATGTGGCAACAACTAAAGAAAAAAAGGAAATTGTGTGGCTGAGGAAAATTCTGGGAGATTTTCAAGTGAAACAAGTGCATTCAACTACACTCATGATCAACAACACTTCTGCAATAAATATGTCTAAGAACCCAAAGTTCCATGTTGGAATGAAGGACATCAATAGAAAATATCATCTGATTCAACATCATGTTGAGGCCAAGGCAATCTATGTATGCCATTTTTCCACAAATGAGAAGATTGCAGACATCTTCACCAAATCGCTTGGAAGAGAAAAGTTCAAAAGATTCAGAATGATGCTTGGAATCACCAACATCCCTTCAGATTAAGGGGGAGAATGTTGACACCTAATCCCTGGGATTGGGTAAACAGAAAATAAGGAGAGCTATAATATGAAGAGACATTGGGAGATGAATCCCAAGAGTCTCTCCTTCCATGTATATATTTGTGTGCACCCTTAATGAAAAACACAATTAGGTTTGTGGAGTTACCTCCTGGCCTGACAATATTCTACTCACATGAATTTGAAGTGAAAAGACTTGTCTCTTCGAATTCCTAATCCAAATGTCACGCATTCATATTATTCATGTCAATAAAATAAATAAATAGCATTCAATAATATAGCCTTGCATTCATATTCAAATATCCCTGCATCACAATAATTATTCATGTATTTTCCTTTGACTTGCATCTTTCCTTGTCTTGCATCATGTCTCTATTTCATTTGTTATCATGAATTCATTCCTTTGACTTGCATCAAGTTTTTTTCTTTCCTTTGTTTTCATGGAGTCTTTCCTTTTCCTTGCATCACAACAATTCAGCTCAACCAAACCATTCTTCAAATCAGCCTAACACATAACATGCCTCCAAAGCCATATGAAAAGACATATTAGCAAGTATCAATGCCTTCCCTTGTACCTCCTCAACACTAATATGCCTTATCAAATGTGCCCAAGCCATCAAACAAAAAAATCAATCATATGACAATCAATGTATAACTCAATGCCATGTACACACATTATTGCTTCTCCTTTTTCATCAATGAAAATAATGCCATGAGGTGCTTCCTACCCATCGATGCAAGAAAAATAGTGCAAGGGAGAGGGTGCTTCTTGGTGGTGGGTACTAGTGAAATTGTGCAAAGGGAGTGGGTGCTTCTGACTAGTGGGTGCCAAAAGAAAATTGCAACAGTGTTTGGTGCTTCCTACTAATTTATACCTATGAAATGATGTAAATATTAAAGAAGAGAAGAAGAAGAATGATGTTTGTTTCCCTTTATGGGTTTCCACCAAATTCTTCGTGTTCTTGTGTATGACATTTATGACTTGTTTATGTGTTTCTAGATGTTGATTATATAATTGAATGATGAATGTAAATTAAATTATAAATTTGTAATAATTCCTAAAATATTGATTCCACCCCTTAAGAATAGGCTTAAGAACTTAATGAAAATGAATCATAGGCAAGATAATAAGAAAGGAATAAGAGAAAATGTAAGGTAATTACCTTGTTGATCACTCAATCTTAACCTCAAATTATTCATAATTTCCTTATTCAAATGAAAAGTAATATAATAAACTAAACTATGCTTAACCTAAATCTAATTTAACTAAAACATTACAATTAAATAAAGAGGAATCTTCAATTAAGCCATCAAAGACTTGCGAGAAAATGAATAATAAATATTTGAAATATAAATGAGATTAATATTAAGCAAAATAAAATAAAAAAATAGAATTATCATGATATGTACAATAAAAACTATCAAGAAATGAAGATATACATATGTAAGACCACCTTGCAAAAACTTATCGTAATTTATCTTAGAGGTCCAAACAGTCTCCAAAAGTTTAAATTTTAAAGAACTGACTTCCTCCCATGGAGGATATTGGAAAACATAAAACAAGCAAGAAAGAGTTTCATTCTCCTAATAAATTTGCATATGCTCATGAACATCTAATTTATTGAATTTAAACTAAGGCAAGCATCGAGCTAGTGAAGAGTACCATCCAGAAAAGAAAAAGAAATGGATTTAGAAATATGATAATCATAAGAAACATCCAATAGAAAATTAGCATGAATATCCTTGAATACCTGAAATGAAATTTTAGGAAGTAAAAGAAACATCATTAAAATAATAAATTGAAATATGATATCTATATATATATATATATATAATCTAATGAAGAAAAATCATGAGAATCTACTATTTCTAATATAAATGTATCTTACTTACAATTGTTTGAATGCTATTAATAACTTCCCTCTCATTTTTTCAAATCACGTAAAATATATGAGTTTTCAATATGATCAAATGAGTAATAATAAAGTAATGTTACGCTAAGAATCATCATCCTAAATTAGATGAAAATAAACTTCATGATTTAGCTAATTTAAAACAATTTCCTTTTCCAAATTTCAAAATACTTATAATAAAAAAATTAACATCAAGATTGAGAGGACCATTATTTAATGGATCAAGATTTTAAAAAAATATAATGATCGTTAGAGTATAAAGATTTATTACATCAAAGGTGTTATATTGTGGGGTTTTAGTTTGTGACACTGTTATTCGTCATTCCTAACAGAATCTGAACAATGTCCTTTTTAATATAAAAAATAAAACAAAGAGGTACCATCAGGGGAATCGTATAGATTTAGCAATTGGCCAAACCACATTACACAATTCTGCAAATTTCCATTGAGAACATAGGCATATGCAATGCAGCTTCGTGGCATTGCCCTTGCCCTATGTATGGAACCCCGCCTAGGGGCGTAGATTTTTCCCCCAATTCTATAAACCCATCAGTGGTGCTCTGGTTTCTGGACTGGCTACATCTCAATGGCATCTTGCGAACACAACTGCTGCACCACTGCTGAGATCCCCATTCGCGGATGTCCTTGGGGACAAAGCTCGTCCAACAGTTGTAGGACTGAACATTGTTATTGTTGCAGGATCCATAAGGCCCACACAAGGCATAAACCTCACATTGTTGCAAGGGCTGTTGCTAGATCTGGCTCCATTTCTTTCCTGTCGTGATGTACACTCAAATTTGGCCGGCTTTGTCCATTACAAACCGCGACAGAAATCCACGAGTGACATACGAATACATGAAATACTTGCAGGAACCATTGTTGAAATAACTGTAATTGTGTAGGGAATTTGATGTCATGTCAAGAAATTTCGAAAAATATTGACCATTGCAGACACCAGTGTCCCAGTATTTGGTCTGATTATCCCACATCAGCACAAAATTGTGAGCACAGAGATTTTGAATGAATCTGTTGAAAGCTACATTAGAAGCCGATTGAGTGAACATAAGATGAAGAGTTTTTATTTTAAAAACCTGTCCGATTTTTGAATTGCATCGCAAGGAATATGCAGAGAAACGAATGGTATGCAATCAAATGATGCTATGAAGACAAAAAATGTGGTTTGAAGGCAAGGAACCTGATGAAGACACTGTGACCATGCAGAGAAAGATGCGTGGAGGAAAGCGAGGTCGAACACAGCACTACTGTGGGGAAAGGCGATGTCAAAAGAGGAAAAACGTCAAGATTTTCACACAAATTGGAACAATGGAAATCTGGGTTGATCGAATTGCAGAGGCTCATTAAAAAAATTGTGCGAATTGTAGAAGTAATTTGTTGAAGCAGAACTCGGTTGATAAGGAATTATATCCTGAAGTCAATTTCAGCGCTGAAGAATTTGCGTCGAGAAATTATCTGTGTGAATTGCAAAAGTGAAGCCTAGCAAAAAGCGTTGAATTGCAGCATTGAACCAATAGCATTTGCATCGTTAGACGCAGATCAAGAACGGAACCGTGAGTTCGATGAATAGTGAGGGTGGTTTTTCCAATCTAAAACAAGCAGTATCGCATGATTTCACAATTGGTTAGTGGTATTTGTTTTTAGAACACAATTAGGGTCTTTGACAGACACGTGGCAAAGATGGTATTCGAAAAACCATTTTCATCGCGTAGTTTTTGAGGTTTAAGTCTTGTGCTTTTCAAATGCGCGATATTCATCAGATCACTGAAGTTCAATTGCAAAGAATGTCCGTCGTTGGATGGAGAAGGTAAGTTAATTGTTGGGGTCCAAGTTTTAATATCTATTTTTATTTTTTGATGATTGGCCTTTCCTTAGCCAAAATTGAATTTTTATGAGAACTAAAATGTTAATTGGCATTCAGTTCAGTCAACATAGGTGCATTGACTATATTTAATTCAAAGTCGAACTTTGGAATAATTAGAATATGGGCTGGAATATAGAATGGATTGTGGGCCCAATTAGCATTGGATTTGTGAGTGTGTTTTGGTGGATTAACCGAAGTTGCATTTTGGATTAAATGAACTTTGGAATAAAATGAATTGGTGTGTTGGATTTTACATATGAAAATTGTCATATAACTATGTTTACGGTTTCATAACCATAAGATTATAATTGAGAGAAAGCTTCCACTTATGCAATGGTTTTATAACCATAGTGAAGGATTTTTAAAAGGAGCTTCCGCATGAAAGAATAGAGAATTTGGGTTGTATTAAAAATTGAAGAAATCTTCCTTGAAGATCTATTTATAAGCTTCCGCAAAGGTTTGTGAAATTTCCCGGACTTAGAAGTTTTATTTGGGGTATTTATTGAAATGCATTTTTATATGCATAGTTCATTGAAGAGAATGTGGGTAAGGCAGGGTGAACCTACCATCACATTGACCACTATTGCTCCATCAATACTAAATTTTGTAGATAGAAATGAAAAGTGGAGATAATGGAGATAATTATAAGGATCGATGTTCTTGAGGGTTAGCATAGCCATATTTATGTATATTAAGTTTTAACAATGTATATGATCATATTTTAATTTTTACAATTATATTTCTAATTGTAGATTATGATTTAATTGAATTATTTTTCTTTTATTAAGTTATATTTATTTTAAATTTAAATTTATTAAAAAATATTAAATATTTTTTAAAATTTTAATATTAAAATAAAATTAATTTTCTTAATTGTATTACTAGAAATAAACAAATGATTTTCCCAAATCTTCTATTCCTTCAGTGTACCTTTGCACCCTTTAGGGGAAAATGCTAGTATACTTATGCGTGACTTTATTATCAATAATTGAAGGATCTTACATCATTAGATAAAATTTGAATAAGGTTAAATCTCGAGTTAAAAGAGTATAAAGTAGTTCTAAATTAACCTCTGACAAAGAAGGATTGTGCCATGTGTAGTAGTTAAATTTTGAATATCTTGCATTAGATTTATTTATATCAACTTATTATCTTTGCTAGAAGCATTAGAATATGTTTCAATAGCATTTGAAATAATATATTTGATTTTATAAAAATTTATTCAAAATTTTGAAAATATGTGAAACACGCCTCTAATGTGTGGATGTAAAATAGGTTCTATAGAGTTTGAGATAATACTGTAGAAATTATATAACTGATATGTTATATGCCTAAGATTCTCCTGATCATACACTATTTGACTTCATGCACAATACAGAATCTCTTCCACCATTGATCATCATATGCGGAAATTAAATCAATTGCATGCACACATTAAAACCATAAAAATTCACACATATGAACACAGTAATTTATGGGAAAGCTTAAAGCTGAAAACCCCCAAATATCTGTATATTATATGTCACAGATATCATGTAAAAATCATCATACAAAGCTCCTCACAAGCTCTTAGTACAATATCCAATTGCTACACACTAATCAGGTCTGGTCTAGCAAATCCCATGCACCGATCTCTGCCACTTGCTAGCCTGCCTCTACTATGCAATCCCTGCTGAATATGGGCTCTGAATGAGTTCGAATCCACCTGGATTGCACTACGCAACCTCATTGGCATCTCCATCGATGTGTGGTGCAAAACCATGCACCAGTATAGTCACAACTAATAGTCACACTACTCTTTCACCTACCTCTTCACTGGTCTCCACTGAAACTATCCATGCACTGTAGTTAACTGATGTATTCTTTAGTTGATTAATGAGTTAATAATTAGTGAAATAATTATTAATTAATTCACACCACTCTCACTAGTGTATCAATCAGTTATACTAGATACAACTAGCTCAACTGTGCCTAACAGAGTTAAACTAAACACAGCTCCACCAACTACCTCAATCAACTCCACCAAACTCTGTCACATGAGTTCTAACTGAAGTCTCCATGAAATAGCTCCACTTAACCCACATTTGTGCACTTAACTGAAGTGCTCCAAGAGAATAAGATAATGTTTATAGTCCAAATATTATTAAGAGTTAATAATATTTGACATATCTATTTTTAGACGGGCAATCTAAAAACAGATTTCGCCCAATATGTCTAAAAATATAAGTTCGTCTATTTTTCCAACTTGACCAACCATCCACAAATAGCATCCTACAACTCATAGAATATGATCGACATGTCTAAAAATAGACTTTGCGCCAAAAATAGCCTGCGGGCCCACTTAGTGAAGGCGACTTCTTTCCACTAAGCTCATCATCTTGTTGCAATATCAACACTCCCTCTCAAAAAGATAGGGATTATATGCCACCCTGATCCTACCTCTATGGTATTCGAATTTTCTCCTGGTGAGCAACCTCGTCAAGATATCAGCATCTTGATCCTCCGTAGGAATGTAAGAAAGTAACATGATCTTCCACTACACACAATCTCTAATATGATGATACCGGATGTCAATGTGTTTAGATCTATCATGAAATACTGGATTAATCGAGAGTTTGATGCAACTCTGATTATCACAATATATCACAATAGGATCTAAGTGTGAACCGAATAGCCCGACCAGGATCTTCCTCATCCATATAGCCTCGCATGCATCCAAACTCGCTGCCATATACTCGGCCTCTACTGAACTGAGTGCCACAAATCTCTACTTCCTTCTGTACCAAGAAACTGCTGTCGACCCGATACTGAAAATCCCTCCAGATGTGCTCTTTCTGTCCGTTGGGCTCCCTGCCCAATCTGCATCGGTGAACCCACACAGCTTCACCTCATCCGACTGTCTGTACCAAATTCCATATCCTGATGTGCCTCTAATATATCTCAATACATGCTTCCCCACCTTCCAAAAGAGCTTGGTAGGCTTAACCATAGCTTTTGAAAGCTGGTTAACTGCGTAGCATATTTCAGGTCGTGTATTGAATAGATACATGAGCGACCCCACCAACTTTTGGTAAACAGTGGCATCGACTACCTCTGCCGATGTAGCATCCTCTTTCCTCCAACCACCAGGAAGAGGAGTGTTTATAGGCTTGCAGCCATGCATGTTGAACTTCTCCAGTATCTCCCAGGCATACTTTCCTTTAGACACAAACAGTCCATCACTGCGTTGCCAAATTTCCAATCCCAGGAAATAATGAAGGAGGCCCAAGTCCTTCATCTCAAACTCTTTTGCAAGATTAGCCTTGCATGAGAGTATCAACTGTTCATCATCAGTCAGTATCAAATCATCTACATAAAGTAAAATGATCAGCAACTTACCCTCAACCACTATCTAGTACAGGTTGGGATCCACCTCGCTCTTGGTAAAACCAAGTCCGGTAAAATAACTATCAATCCATGTGTACCAAGCACGAGGTACTTGTTTCAACCCATACAACGCTCTTTTGAGCCTGCACACATGCGACTCGCTACTAAAGATCTCAAAACCTTCGGGTTGCTCTATGTACACCTCCTCCTCAATGACTCCGTTGAGGAACACAGTCTTCACATCCATCTGATGAATGTGCCACCCCATCTGCGCTGAGAGAGCTAGGATGCTTCGTATGGAAGAATACCTTGTGACAGGTGCAAAGGTTTCCTCATAGTCGATCCCCTTAATCTATGAGAAGCCCCGGGCAACAAATCTTTCCTTGCACTTCTCGATGCTCCCGTCAGCAGCTTTCTTCACTTTGTAGATCCATCTCGAACCTACCACTAATTTCCCTTCCGGCCTTGGGACAATCTCCCATGCACTATTTCTGACAATCGAATCATACTCTTCCACCATGGCATCTACCCATGCAGGGTCCTCCAGAGCTTCCTAGAAAGAGTATGGCTCTGTCACGATACACTTGCTCATCAGAGCCATGTATCCAGTATATCAGTGAGGTGACTGTCTCTGTCTGCACTGTGATGTAGGTTCTCCTACAATCTTCTCTGCATCCTGATTCAGTCGCTCAGCTTCTGTATTGCGCTTCCACCCTCTGATGGTTGGTGCTGCATGAGTGGTTTCTTCCACTTCATGAACCTCCTCTTGTGACTGATCCACATCTAGAGACTCATCCTTAGGAACTAATAGCTCCTCATCTGCATGTAAGTGTGGCTCCCTCTCAAGCGAACACTTCATGGCTTTCTCCTCATGAAATTTGATATCCCATCACACAACAATCTTCCGACTGTCTGGAAAATACACACGATAGTTGTGGGGTGTATCAGTGTACCCCAAAAATATCCCAACCTCTGCGGTCGGCTCCAGCTTCTTCCTGGCATCCTTTGTCACATGAATGTAAACAGGTGAGCCAAAAATCTTCAAATGAGAAATATCAGGCTTCTTACCAGAAAACGACTCCTCAGGTGTACTCATGCCAAGCACTTTGTGAGGACAATTGTTTTGCACATAAACTGTAGTATTGCATGCCTCAGCCCACAAGTGTATGGGAAGTCCCTAATCATGCAACATCGCCCATGCAGCACCCATGATCGTTCTGTTCTTTCGCTCCACAACCCCATTCTGCTGTGAGTTATGAGGCACTATGAGCTCTCTTCGAATTCCTTCTGCACTGCAAAATTCCTTGAATTCACCAAAGATGAATTCACCACCATTTTCGCTCCTAAGAGCCTTCACCTACTTCCCCGACTCTTTCTCCACCAGTGCCTTGAACTCACATAACTTTGAGTATGTCTTGCTCTTCTTCTGCATGAAGAAGATCCAGCACTTCCGAGAAAAGTCATCAAAAAATATCACATAGTACCTGTGCTTTGCTGTCGAAGCTACCAAGAAAGGTCCACACACATCTGTGTGAATTCTCTCAAGGATCATTATGGCGTGACTATCCTTCTCGTGAAAGGTGGCTTTCACAAATTTTCCCAAAGTACATCACGTGCACTGATCTGACTGCGCAAGTGTACCTTTGGGAAGCCCAGTAGAAATCTATTACAAAATTTTCAAAGCACCATGGTGAAGATGGCCCAATCTCCTGTACCATAGCTCGCCCTCATCTCGGCTCACCACTCCTTCTGCCTTGCCTACCATTGCTGCGCAGCCATCTACCTGCAACTGATAAAGGTTCTTAACTCAAACCCCTATCCTCTGAGTTTCACCAGTTTCCTTACTACGCAGGAAAGCCTTTCCCTCACTAAAGAAAACATCATAGCCCTTGTCTTCTAACATGGCCACCGAGATCGATTATTCTTCAATCCCGGAACATGCATGACACCTTCAATATGAAAGGTTTACCGTACCCTCTCAAAGGAAATGGTCCCGATACTAGTCGCACTGTATCTACCATCATCGCCCATCTCGATGTGCACTCCAAGATCCTTCTCATCCAGATCACTGAACAAATATTTGTCTCCAGTCATATGAAAATATGCACCACTGTCAAGAAACCACACTGAACCCATAATACTTGAGACCAAGCATGTGATCAGCGAAAAATCCATCTCAAACTACGAGGCTAAGGCCTCTCCAGCTGCAGATCCAGTAGCCTGCTTATTTTTCTTCTTATGTGGACAATTAGTGGCGTAATGTCTGTGTTGGTGACAGTGAAAGCACTTCACCTTGGACATGTCCTGCTTCTTGCCTTTCGCACCAGATTGAGAAGCATTCTTCTTGCTCTTCCCCTTCCTTGCTTTGGCAGCTGTGCCAATAATTTTCCTCATCTTCGTCCGAAAAAGATCCATCTCGGTACCTCACCCGCCTTATCTCCTCTCAGACAAGATCCAACCCAAAGCCACTCCCATCATGGAGGCTTCTCCCCGTCTTCGACAAAGTCTCATAGAGTGCCCACTTCTTCTTGAAGCCCACACAGAGCCAAGCTCACCAAGTCTTCTTCACATTCACAGTCAACCCCCTCATATACACTTCCTGCAAATGCATCCCCAGACCGGACGAACTTCTGAGGTATTTAAATACTTTTTCCCTTCTCCATTTTTATTTTTCTGAGCTTGTCTTTAAGCGCCAACTTCCTCTGGTCGCTCTTGCTTTGGAACAAGTCTGTCAAAGCTTTCCACATCAAGAATGGAGAAGCTTTACCATGAAGGCTAGACACTATGTGATCCTTCACACCTTCCAACAGAATCCTTTGACATTTTGTTGTCTTCTTTTGCCATGCGTCAAGTGCGGCAACATCACTAGAAGCAAGTTTTGGAATTTCTTCATCTATGAACTCCTTCAACCCATTATCCTCCAGCATTGCCTCCATCCTGTCCTTCCATGCAATATAATTCGAGCTGCTCTCAAGGGCATACTCCAATCGCAATCTGTTGAAATACATCTCAACTTCGACACCAAGAAAACACTACTGCGAATTCGAATTCCACCAGCACAAAACTCAACAGCTTCAATGCTTTGCAATTGCTCCGATGATCAACTATCGCTCTGATACCATGTAGAAATTATATAACTGATATGTTATATTCCTAAGATTCTCTTGATCATACACTATTTGACTTCATATACAATTCAAAATCTATTCCACCATTGATCATCATATGTGGAAATTAAATCAATTGCATGCACACATTAAAACCATAAAAATTCACACATATGAACATAGTAATTTATGGGAAATATTAAAGCTGAAAACCCCCAACTATCTGTATATTATATGTCATAGAGATCATGTAAAAATCATCATACAAAGCTCCTCACAAGCTCTCAGTACAATCTCCATTTGCGACACACTAATCAGGTCCGATCTAGCAAATCCCATGCACCAATCTCTGCCACCTACTAGCCTACCTCTACTGCGCAATCCCTGCTGAATATGGGCTCTGAATGAGTTCGAATCCACCTAGATTGCAGTGTGCAATCCTCATTGGCATCTCCATCAATGTGTGGTGCAAAACCATGCACCAGTATAGTCACAACTGATAGTCATACTGCTCTTTCACCTACCTCTTCACTAGTCTCCACTAAAACTGTCCATGCACTGTAGTTAACTGATGTATTCTTCAGTTGATTAATGAGTTAATAATTAGTGAATTAATTATTAATTAATTCACACCACTCTCACTAGTGTATCAATCAGTTAGACTAGATACAACTAGCTCAACTGTGTCTAACTGAGTTAAACTGAACACAACTCCACCAAATACCTCAATAACTAAACTCTAATTAAAATCATTATGAGTTCTAATCAAGTCTCCAAGTAATAGCTCCACTTAACCCTCAGGAATAGCGTAATTCCTTCTGTTAGCTCCTGTGCCACATCTGTGCACTTAACTGAAGTGCTCCAAGAGAATAAGATAATGTTTATAGTCCAAATATATTAAGAGCTAATAATATTCGACATATCTATTTTTAGATTGGCAATCTAAAAATAGATTCCACCCAATATGTCTAAAAATAGAAGTCCATCTATTTTTCCAACTTGAACAACCATCCACAAATAGCATCCTACAACTCATAGAACATGATTGACATGTCTAAAAATAGACATAGTCTAAAAATAGACTTTGCGCCAAAAATAGCCTGCGGGCCCACTTAGTGAAGGCGACTTCTTTCCACTAAGCTCATCATCCTGTTGCAATCTCAACAAAATCTAGGATACCAGGATTAACTATTAAGCCAATTTCGTGGGCATCTTGATTTATGCTATGTTCATTGTTATTGATATTTGAATAGGAACAACCTCATGGGCCAAACATTTGCATAACATTATTTATCAAACCTCGGGATGAAGTTTGCAAAGAAAATAAAATATATAGTGAAGCACACGTATAGGTTCGTTGCTTAGTATTAAACAAAGCATAACTTGTTAAAACTAAAATTCTAATGAAAAGGAGGAATGCTTTCCTGAAAGTTTCCATACATAAATTGATTTTTTTGATAATCATTTGAACCATTTTCAATCCTTCCTTCAGAAATAGAATGAGTAAGTGAGAAAAATTAAGGTGGACTTCTCTGAATGGCTTGTCACCTGCTTATTCCATAGTTGCATTATTTTGGTAGGTAAAATCAGGAAAACAAAAATAAGAACTAAAATTAATTTTGGTAAGTAAATAAAGAAAACAAAAATAAGAACTAAAACTACCCCTATTCCTACTTATATTCAATAGGAGCAAGCAGGGCTAAATAAAGTATAATTTCCAATGGAATCATTCTAGTTGTTTTAATCTTGTAGACATATGTACACATTCTAGTTGTTTTAATCTTGTAGACATATGTACACAAGGAAATAACACCATAGGAGGAATTAATCTCATAAGAGGGAATGAAAGAAATGGACTACATTTCCTCACATTATGTGTATCATAACAATGTTGTATATAATAATTTACAGGGAACTTTTCCTTAAAGGATTCTTCCAATTATATTACGATTTTTTCATAAAGAGTGTCATGCAATAAATATTATTTCTTCAATAATTTTTTTACCTAAAATTCAATTTAATTGTTAAAATTAGGTTAGGAGACTATTGGTGGTTGGGAAAACATTATACTAAAATAATTTGGTTGGTAGGAATCAAGTACTGTAATCTGTGTGAGATCATGAAAAATGATTTCTAGATAAGAAACAAGATGATGAGGCAAAACCATGAATTGAAATTGTAAAGTTATTTGATCTATCTGAAGGAATTTGGTTGAATCATTTAATGCATATTTTGGCACTAAACTATCAACATTGAAATACCAACAAAAATTAGTAGAAGAATGGAAAAATAGAGACATATATACACTAAAAATTAGAAACATGGATTGGATTAAAAACAAGTCTAAAACTGAGTCTAAAACATGCAAGAAAATCAAGTTATTATTTACAGGAATTGTACAAACATTGGTGTGATAGGGCTAGAAACAATTTACAGATGAGCGGAGATCATGTGGATTTTTTTGTGGAAAAATATTGGTATAATTAGTTTTATAGATTTTAGTAGGATCATGATATCCTAAAATAACCAACAGTTGAACCTGAAGTGTCTCATTATCTTAATGACTCTCCAAAATTAATGTTTTAAATAATCAACTTGTGATAAATAAGAAGAATTAAATATTATAGATGGATTTTCATCCTTCAATGTAGAATACAAATTTCTATTAGTAGAATGATTACCATTACACCAATCAAATTGGTTAAAAATTTCTACTTCACCAAGCTTATTAGTTAAATCACAAGACACCTCACTAATTGTAAAAGAAACTGAATCATTAAAATTTTGCTTGGAAAATGTACTTGTTATAGAATTTCCTTCATCCCATAGAGCAGATTGAGAGAACTGAAATAGATGGGAGGAGATGGTTTTATTTTTAAATTTTAAATTAATTTCATCTTTCACTTCATGTTTAGTAGAATAAAAATTTGAAGGATCTGAAATAATACCATGAGGATTAGGATTATTAAATAAATCAGGATATAAGTAAAAATGAGTGCAAGAGGAAATGAAATAAAAAGCCTCTACATCTTATCACAACTCTTCTTCTCTGATAATTAACATATTAGCATCCTCAATATGCTCTTCTTGAAAATTTGGATACAAAGCATTATTTAAAATGAGGCCATGTTCATTGTGATTTGATAATGATGACAACAAATCCCAAGAGGATTCTCTAATATTTTTTTATGGGGAATGAACAGAATGATCAATAATAGATTTTTTCATAAAATTGTTCTTGAATTCAGTCAACTGATAGATAAGAATATTGATATATGTTTTGAACATAGTTTTTATATTTAATGTCATTTGATTCCGAGCTAGTTGTTAAAAATTCTTAAATGGGACAACTTTCTTCATCTCTTCTTAACTTTTCATCATTATCTTCTTCATAGGTAAAAAATACTTTATTTTTTGCAAAAAAGGTCTTATCATTAAGGAATGGGGATGAAGGATATGATAGATGTTAGAGGTCACATTTTCTTCATGAAAAGTATCATGTCCTCTCTAATTTTCTTCTGTGACAGTGAAAAAAGTTGGCATAGAATGTTGTTCATTTGTAATTTCCATATCTTTAGAATTTTCATATAAATCTAAATCATTTGGTGGATGAGAATAAATATGTGATGTAAATTTATTATAAATTAGTTTCTCTTGGTTATCAAGAATACAAATGAGATATTCAAAATATACAGTAATAGAAGGAAACCCTACTGAAGGAAATATACAACAAAGATTAATAAATTTGATTGAAAACTATTCTAATGATTCATAAGGTTTTATCTTAATATTATTAATTTCATCACATTATCTATCAAAGTCATAATGTTTAAAAGCTAATAAAACCTCACCTATAAACTGATCCCAAGAATTAATAGATGCAATCGACAATGTTTCACACCATTTCTTCACGCGGTCATTTGAAGTGTAAAAATCCTACACATCAAATAATCATGAAACATATAATGAGAGACAAAATTTTGAATAAATTGACCAATGTGTTCATATGTAGTATTTATACCATTACAATAAACTTTCTTTTTCGACAAGAGTTTTATTATCTTCATTGGAGTAGTTCAAGATACTTGTCCAAAAATGCAACTCCAAATAGGGACTTTGGAAAGAGCCATTAAAAAAGGAAATAATTGAAACAAATAACTCCAAAATGTCATCTTGTCAATTTGCCTCCTTCTAGTGCAAAAAATGTTGATGGCAAAAAATGACCATGTAAACATTTAATAAATCACCCATTAAAGGCCCCAATTAGACCCTTTTCCAGTTAGGATGGTGATTTCAAGTAGTATGTGGGACCGACTTCCACCTAAAATATTTGCTCCGAAAATGGAGACTTTATAATATGAATTCCTAAAACCAAATGCAATCTAATCTAGCATGCAAGAAGCAAAAGGAAAATCTAACCTATCTCAATTAAGAGAAGAAATAGTCCCACTCTTAACCAAGAAAAAAACTAAAGAGAATGGACTAGAATCAAACTTAAGGTTATAATAAGCTAACAAATCATAGAAGCAGTTCATAAGATTTTCAGTAGTTAAGGAATATGTGCAAGTATGAATATCCCAATAAATAGTTATTAATACCTCACAAACACATGCTTAAATTCAATTACTAACGAATGAATTCAAGATCAGTTATACCATTGTATCATATAAATAATTTTCATAGTACAATCATAATTAAAACAAAGATAAGCATATAATCAAGTTTTTAAATAGTTATCAATGATAACATACAGATATACTTGAATTCAGTATTCATTATCCAACTTTTATGCCAATAAAATCCACCATGAAGAGACAAATCTCCAATAGTTTAAATAAGTACACAATCACATGGAATAAACATCGGTACAAAACCATATATTGAACACATATTTGGAGTGAAGATTGAATCAAAATTGATTATAAAAGAAGGCCATCAACTAGCCATTAGCTCATAAAATGGTGTACAAGAGTTGCAAATTTGATTAGGATCTTTCAAAGTAGATAAGATTTAAAGAAAATTCATGGTAGCATGAAATTATTTAAGCTTTAACATAACACTTATAATCCGGTCTAGAAAGTAGCCAATCTCCTGTATGAAAAGTATCTTATACTAGTGAAAAAGCCTCTCTTTTGCAAAAATTGGAACCCTTTTGCAAAAATTGGAATCCCTCTGTCATTTGCAGAGTTATTATTTATAATTCTACAATTTAATTCCCAATATAGAGATTTGTTTCAAGACAATTTCCGGAATATTTTTTTTTCTAGTTTTAGGAGTTGTAGAATCCACTTTTTCCAACTCTGATATTTTCATTAATCAATATTGAGACTCTATTTGGTAATTATTCTCCAAAAATAATGCAAAATATCCACAAACCCATTATTATAAATAAATATAATTAATAACAAAACCTAGATTTTAAAACTTACGAAACTAAACAACTTAAGAAAAACCAATCTAATAAATTAAAAATATATAAATATGAGCCCTAATTTGTTTTCTATTGTTGTATTACTAGAAAATGGATAATTTGGAGATGAAATCCCAACAAAAAAATGTCCTGACATTCAACTTTTTCTTAAAAACTCACTCAAGAATCTAAGTTAGTTGCAATCATTAGAGAATTTTTGAGGTCTATTAAAATTGGTCTCGAAACAAAAATGTACAACCAAAATCAACTTTACAAGAACCAATAGGATTCAATATGATGATTACAACCATGCAGGATGATTCACCATTTTTGGAGTAAAAGAGTAAAAATATTACAAAATAAAAAAATAAAAAACCTACTTTTTCAACTTATCCCCTGCAATCATTTTTTTCATTTATTTCTCATTTTTCATGTAGCAGGGTCCATCAAAAGTATGCAACAGGGATACTCCTTGGATGAGGAATTAAATTCTTCATCCAATGAGTGCTCCTGCTCAAAATTTGAGTAAAATTTTAAGGAGATAAGTTGTAAAAGTATGTTTTTTCTTTTTTCCATATAATATTTGATGATATTATCTAATAATATTTTATTATTACCACTATTGTTTTGTAATATTCCTTACGAGGCTTTATACCACCATCTTGGCTCTCATCTATGCATTCCGCCCTACTTGCTCGCTCTCTATGTCTTTCTGTGTTCTTGTTCCTTGGCTTTAGGTGCATTGCTCTCGCTCTTCTAGGACTAGAGTGCTCTCTGGTCATCTCCCTCCCAGGAAGCCTACTTATGTCTCCCTCTAGTCAGGAGACTCGCCCCCCTGGAAAATTATGCCTCGGCATCATAGGCAGAGATGCTAGAGAGCTGCTGCGCATGGCAAACCTTCTCTCCCTCCCTGCACTCCTTGCCCTCCCCTCTCACCCTCCCGAGGTCGTGACCTGAACCTTTTCATAGACTAGAATGAATTTACCAGTTCTCCCCCTGTCAATGTGAACGCTCAACTTTCCCTGCAACTCCTAGCTCCAGATCCACTGTTCTCCACCCCTCGCAGCAAAAAATGTGCTCATAAGTCCACCATCTCCCCTAAGCCTACTTTCACCCCTCAAAAACTGAAATCCTTTTCAGTGAAAATCACTACCAGTAGCAGCAACGACTCAAGTGGTTCTGAAGGAAATGGAGGTGGCGGGCCAAATATGCATGTGGGTGGTAGTTTGGACCTGAATTCTGGTGGATTCCCTCTACACCTTGACGTCCCTCAGCCTTCCGTCAACGCGGTGAACTTGGGCCTCCTTACTTCAACACGCTAGCTGCCAAAAGCACACACGTTGAGCACGGGGGTGGAGGAGGAGGGCTACGTGTGCAAGATCCTCGAAGAGTTGCCAACCTCCAGTGATAATCATGCAGGTCATCCATAGCATTTTCTTTTCATCTCTGTGTGGTTTTCACATGTTTAAAAATGCTTATCTTTGGTTTTGTTCTACAATTCTACAAACTGTTCCTGCTGGTTTCCCAATATGGGCAGTAGTATATTTTGGACATCTAAGGACTGGTTTCCCCATTAGGGGAGGTCTAATATCTGATAGAAATCTATGGACTCTTCCCTTTGGTTTGAACCCGTTCATTCCTCAAGATGCGACTTGTAACATTTTGTCTCATATGATCTAATAGAATTAGCCTAACTTAGAAAAAAAAATTATTCCTTAGGAGGATCATTTTAGACCTGAAAATTTCTCTAATGTTCGAAACCTCCTTTTATGCTCATTTTTTTGGGTGGTTAATGTTCATATTTCTCAAAATAGACTATCACACAATTTTCTCCTTTGTTTATGCTTTTCAATGAGTCCTCAAGAGCCCAATTTCATGCCCCAAATCACAAGATATGACCCCCAGAAGATTATGTCTTGTGATTATTCATGGGGTAATTTGACATATGATAAAATATTAAAGGTTCTTAGTCCCACATGCATGGGAGAAAATCATGTTTGATTATTTATATAGTGTTATGGATTTAGTGTATGGTATAAACATATGAGTAACCCATGGAAGAGAGGCCCGTGAATAATATTTTTATCCCTTGAAACCATAAAATAAAATAATACTAAATTAAAACTAGGGGCTCGTGAGTTCATATGAGGTTTGGCCCCACTCCTGTAAATAGGTAAAATATTAAAATAATAATCTCATGACTTTCCCCTATCATGAATTCAAATGGAAAAATGTTTAAGTTAAAAACTTCAAGCCCTGTTAAATTATATATGGAGTGTTATTACCCGTCAGATCAAAGAATCTACCTTAGCCCTTTCTTGGTCCTCTTAGGATTGGAAAGCAATGAGAAATGAATCCACACTCCTATTTTAAGGGTTCCCTCTCTCCTCCCCCCTGCTCCCCCCCCACCCCAGGGTTTGGTTTTCTCTTATCCTCCCCCCATCTCCTCCTCTATTCCTTCAAAAATCCTCCTCTACCGCCACCCTTCTTTGTGAAACTGAATTTTAATGGGGCCTTGAAAGGAAACCTAGGCCCAACGGGATATAGTGGAATCATAAAATATCACAAAATAATGTAGCTCTTTTTCTATTTTGGAAAGATTGAGTTGAATGGAAATAATGTTATAGAACTTATTGGCCATCATATGGGATTGGAAAGTTCTTACACTCAAGATCTGGCATATGGAATCCATTTTGGTATAGATAACCTCTCTCATCATAAACATTTCAGCTCTCATTCGTCTTCATGTTCAAAGATTGAGAAATAAAATTGAAGACCTACTAGAAAGCTATGGATGCCTAGAGTCATTTGCCATGTTTTAATCCATATGAAACCTTATTACAAACTCCCCCCTAAAGAAGGCATGTTTTTCATTGGCTAAAAGGATAGCTTATACTTGTATGGGGTTACTTTCAAGATATAATGGGGCGGGGATGAGCTACCGTCGCCCCACCTGCATAATGGACTAGGGGACATGATAACATGCCCTTAGGAATTTTAATGCATTTAAGGTCTTGCGGGATAGAATCATAATTTTTGGCAGGTGATGGTAGCTTTGGTTATAAGTGGGAAATGATGGAATGTTGTTTTCACAAATCTTGAGTTAGAGACTTGTATGGAAGGAGTCGTTATCAAGGCCCTTCCCATGGCAATCACCCTGGAAAATTTCCTTGATATTGTTTTGAAAAAAGACTACTCAGAAATTCTAGAGTGGGAAATTGAGGTGGATGAAAATGTGGCTCTAGTGAGGAGGATTTGTAGACTCACAAGTGCAAAGGCTAGTTTCAATAAGAATTGGCCTTATTAGGTGGGTTTTCAACACCATGCAGTTTCAGTCTCCTCTCACACTCTACAAAAGCACCTGGATTTTGGAAATTTACACAAATCTCCCATAATTGTTTTTAGACAAATATATATTTTGACCTTTAGGGCTATCAATGGATGTTTTTTTTGGGGGTGCGATTTTATGTCATTTTCTATCTTGGCTCAATATCTGTGGACATGTCAACAATTTTCAGTCTGTTCTATGTTGGATTTTGGTTTCCCAAGTCATAAAACCTAATGCTACTTTTATGACCATGGCCCTCTCTTATCCTTTATATTGTTAATCCATATATTCTTGATTATCATCTATATAGAGAAGATGTGGTTTTTTATTGGGAACTCAAGAAAACCCACTTTTCATTTTTAGATGACATTTTGGTAGGAGTGGAATCTTGTAGTCTCCTTACCTCTCTCTATTGCAAAGCCTTCTTTGAGATCCCTCCAAAGTAGTCCCATGATTGAGAATGATTACCATTGCAGTGCTTATTTAATGTGGCACCTCCCCTTCCCTTATAATTATGCTAGATTTTTCCATCCTGTATTTTCATTCATCAGCGTTGTTCCTCTCACCACCATGCCTCGTTAGTTGGTGCAGTTTTGAAGGGGGGTCGTATACTACCAAGAACAAGCCCATAGGGGGAATACATACTTGCATCACAGGTTGGAGGATTTTTTTGGGAATTATCATAACCTTATGTTAGGGCCTATCCAAGAAGAAATTACTAGGGATGAGGGGGAAGCTTCCATGCACAAAACTCCACTCTTAGATGGAGATTTCCTAGTATAATGAGCATATTGGATTCCAAACACAAGGCACACTAATAGAAATTTTAACTAGTATACGCAAACTATTTACCTTTACTGGAAAAGGAAATTCTTAATGGGGTGCATGGTTATGGACTAGAATGAGCACCATGAGGATGTTCTCCATTCCTTAAAAATATTACACCATCACCTATGAGACTCAGATCACGGATTGGAAAGAATTCAAGAGTGTCTTCGCATACCTCTTGAGATGAGGAGAACTTCTGAGGTCCAAAAGGAACTCATCCAAGTTGTAGTTACAGATTTGGACCACTCAAGTTAGGTGTATCACGATGATGTTTCTAATTAGAGAAATTTTGAGGTATAAAATGGGCCTCCTAAGGAATATTTTAAAATAATAAAATAATATTAGATTACATCATCAAATTGTAGAGGGAAAAAACAATTGGATGCATAATTTCACGTGCGAGCACTAATTGGATGCATAATTTTATTCATTTTCCAAGGATTACCCATGTTTCATACTTTCAATGGACCCTCCTACACGAAAAATGAGAAATACATGAAAAACCGTGATTGCAATCATTAAAATTTTGAATTGATTGAACATGATTGAATCATTGGTAACTCCAATGGTTGAAGAACCTAAGCTATCAATGAAATTTTGAAACCATTCTCCTCCACTTAAGGTATGGAAATAAATAAGCATAAATCATGAGTTTTTTCCTTTAACATTGTCGTGATTATGCAACATCATGTAGCTTGTATATTGGGCTTCCAAATAAGAAAAATTTCTTCAAATTATCTTGGTGCTCCATTGGCGAAGAGATCACTAGCAAGTTGGAGGAAATCTTGTCTAAATTTAAAAGTAAACTAGCAAGTTGGACTTTGGATCTCTCAACATAACTGGAAAACTAGTGCTCCTCAAAGTAGTCCTACAAGCACTACCTATATACTTGTGTTCAATAATGATGGCACCATCCTCTATTCTCCAAGAGTTCCATAGAATTCAATGGTATTTTCTATGAGGAAAATCTCAACTAGAAAATATTGGCTTGGGAAAATTTATGCCACCCAAATCTCAAGGGAGTACTGGGGCTACGTCATCCAACAACCATGGCCATAGTTCTTGGATCCAAGATCTGGTGGTGATGGCTCTACGGAGGTTATGATATTTGGAAGAAAATTTTGAAATATAAATATGCCCCTCACACATATTAGAAGGGCCTAATTTGATCTAATATAATATCCTCAAGATCATTAATTTGGAACCTGGAAAAAAAGGTATGGGTAAGATTCAAAAACATTGTTTCTGGGGGTAAAATATGGGCATACAACTCTATTTTGGGTGGACTCATTGCAGAAATTACCTAAATTGGGTGACTAAATTGAGCTTGAAATCCTCAACCTAAATATTTCAGGCCAAGGGTGAACTACAATAGCATAATATTAGGATAAAGAGGAACCCCAAATAATAACGATGTTGATTGATCCCTCTAGAAATATGGCAACCAAAACTAGATGGCGAAATATGGCGGGATTTTTGGAGGAAACATCAAAACAAACATATACCACACTTAGATTAGGAAGATAAACTCCCATGGGATTAAATCCAAAGGAAAAAAATTATCAGTTATGCCTACCATCTAGAGGTAGCACATCAATATCTACAAGTAGAGGAAATCTAGATAAAAACATGGAAACAAAATGTCTGCTAAAAAATATCGATCTTCCTTTGGATTTTTCTTGAAAGAAAACCTTTAACCTAGGATAACATCCAAAACACAACTACGAGGGTCCAACTCGATGTGTACTTTATCTTCTACTCTCAAAGAACCAGGAACACTTATTTAACAATTGCACCTTCTCTATGGGACTATGAAATAGACTAAATGAGTATTTCAAGCAATTAGATAAGGATCCACTTAATATATTCAACACTTTAGGTTTTTGGAATTCTCAGGCCTTCTCTAATCTAGTTCTCAATCGTATTTGGACCTTTAATCTAGGTTTCCTCCTTTGGAGGATATGGAAAGAGAGGAACTAGAGAAATTTTAACGACACTTCTAGCCCTCTAAATTATATATGGAGTGTTATTACCTGCTAGATCAAATAATATATCTTATCCATTCCCTGGTCTTCTTAGGATTGGAAGGAGTTGGGAAGTGAGGCCACACTCATGTTTGAATGGTTTCCTTCACCCCCCGGCCCTCCTTTTTGAAACTAAATTTTAATGCATCCTAGAAAGGAAACACAGGTCCAACTAGATATAGTGGATTCATTAAATATCACACACACATGGATCTCTTTATCTATTCTAGAATGATCGGCCTAAGTAACAATAATATTGTAAAAATTATGGGCCTTCGTATGGGACTAGAAAGTGCATGCACCCAAGGCTATACCAGGATTTTGGTTGAAGGTGATTCTCAAATCATTATGAATATGTTGTAGAAGATTCAAAATGGAAGAAAAATTCATAAGGTGTCCTTGAGTAAGCATATAGAATCCCTTTTGGCACAACTAACCTCTCTCATCACATAAATTATATCTCTCATTCCTCTTCATGTTCGGAGATTGGGGAAGAAAATTGAAAACATGCTAGAAAACTATGGATGCTTAGAGTCATATTATATGTTTCCATTCACATGGAACTTTATTCTAGACTATCCCCTGAAGGATGCATGTTAGTTTTTGGATTAGAATAATGGTTTAGCCTCGGGTGGGGTGATTTTTGAGGTGGGGGTGAGCTATTTCCATCCCATCTGCCTGATGGACCATGGGATGTGACCACATGCCCCTAAGAATTTTAATGCATTTACGGTCCCCTAGGACTAAATTATAATTTTTGGCATGTGATGGAAACTATGGTTACAAGTGGGAAAATGTGGAATGTTTCTTGTGCAGATCTCGAGTCATAGACTTTTGTGGCAAGAAATTTTATCAAGTCCCTTCCCATGGTGATCATTAGGGTGAATTTCCTTGAGATTGTTTTGACGATACTACTTGCAGAGTTTGGAGTGGGAAACAAAGGCAGAGGGAAATGTGGCTTTGGTGAGGTGAAGCTATAGACGCCATGGTGAAGACATTGGTTTTATCAAGAATTGGCCTTATGAGGCAGGTTTTCAATGTCATGTGCTTGCAGTTTCCTCTCACAATCCAAAAAAGCACCTTGATTATGGTAATTTCCATATGTCTCCCATAATTGTTTTTAGACAATTATATATTTTAACCTCTAGGGTTGTCAATGGATGCATTTTTTGGGGGTGTGAGTTTGTGTGGTTTCCTAGCTTGGATATATGTGTGTGGACACGCTAACCATTTTCACTCTATCCTAAGTTGGATACTGGTTTCCTAGTTCCTTAAACCTAGTTCTACTTTTATGACCATGACCTTATTTTGTCCTATGGATGGTTAATCCATGTCTTCCCAATTATCGTCTTTTTAGTGTAGTTGTGGTTTTTTTGGGGGAACTCAAGCAAGCCCCCTTTTCATTTTTAGTTGGAATTTTTGTAGGAGTGGAATCTTGCAGTCTCCTTACCCCTCTCTATTAAAAATATTTCTCTAAGAACCCTCATTAGTAGTCCCACAATTGATAAAAATGGTCAATACGGGGCTTATTTGACGTGGCACCTCCCCTACCCTTCAAAGTATGTTAGATTTTTTCTTCCTCTATTCCATGGTATCAAAATTTTTCCTCTCTCCACCATAGCTCATCAATGGGTGCAGGTATGAAAGGGGGATGCATATTAACAAGAATGGGCTCACATTGGGAGTATTTTGTTGGGTGGTATTAGGACCTTATGTTAGGGCTTAAATCTAAGTATAAATTACTAAGGATGAGGGGGAGGCCTCCATGAAAAAAACTCCACTCTTAGATATGAAGGTCCTAATAGAATGGGAATATTGGATTCCAGATAGGGCACACTAGTGACCATTTTAACCGACATATGCAAATTGTTGACCTTTACTAGTGGATGAAATTCTTACTGGGGTGCATGGTTATGAACTAGCATGAGCACTGTGAGTAATTTCTCCATTCCTTGGAGCACCTACACCATCACCTGAGAGACTTGTATCACATAATGGAAAGAATTGAAAACATCTTTGCATGCCTCTTGAGATAGGGAGAACTTTCGAGGGCCAAAAGGAACCCATCTAGGTTGTAGTTTTAGATTCTGACCACTCATCTTAGGTGTGTCATGACAATGTTTTGTGCATCCTTTGCTATAAAATCTACTATCCAAAGCATCTTAGGCCAATACTCTAGCCGTTATTTTGAGTATTGTTATCTCATTTTGTTTTTAGCTATCATTGTCCTCTCTAAAAAGAGTTCTTTCTTGGATCTGGTCTAGTCTCCTTAGTGAGAAACTGACAAGACGTTTCAAACTCATGATGTAAATTCTAGTTTTTCCTTTGAATAAAATTCACCATACAAAAAAAATGTACTAGAATCATTATTTTTGTATGTTTATGTATGCCTTAGTGTTTTATATGTAGACATGCAATGGTGCATGTTACAAGAATTAGAAAAAAACTATGCTAGCTCAAAAAAAATGATATATAGGGAACATTCACTAAAACATATACTACAAACAACAGAGCTTGTAGCAGAGCTTCTTCTTCTTTTTTTCTTAATCTTGTAACATTAAGCATCTCTGCAAAAACCTCCATTATAAGGGGTTTTCCTTGTAGTATGTAGGCTATATTTGGAAATAAATGGAGATATTTATAGGTAAAAAATTGGTTTGGGGAGGGGTTAGAGATGAGAATGTTCTACAAAGATGGATGATGAATCAATAGACTAATGTTATTAAAGGCTTGCTTGTCATTATTTTAGAGGGTGTTTGGTTGAGTAGAAATTTTCACATACTTGAAGGTAAATCATACCTTTTAGGTTAGCCACTTAAAGCACATATATTTTGAAAATCCCCCACCCACCCCCCCAAAAAAAATTAGTAAAGGCCACAAGGAATAGGATAGTTTACAAAAGGGGTAATTGATAAACTTGGGAGTTGTTTATATTTTAATGTGGTAGCCCAAGGTAATCCTTTGATATGGGTTATGATTAGTGTTATATATATTTCTAGGTTTCATGTATCGTGAAGTTCAAAGTTGGTTTGGGACTTGGAACAAACAATTTTATTGATATTATGGCTTTAAAATTATCCTTAATTTTGGTAGTTGAAAAGGACATATTAAAAAAAAACTAAATAATTAATATTTTTCTTTCAAACATACTAACCAAAAAAAACTAAATAATTAATAATAAATCCAAAAATAAACTGCAATTGAACCTTGATCCATCTATATTAATTGAATAACAAAATGAGCACAAATAGAAATCAAAGCATACTTATCACTTTTAACTATGATGGAAGATATTTAGTTTTTTAATTTAGATAAATCACTATTTATACGTTTTCTCTAAGTTTATTATAAGGAATATAGAATGTTTACTTTGAAAAGTATAAGATTCAAATGCATAGGGTAGGTTTATATTGAGAGATTCAAAAGTAGAAGATTTAAATGGGCGATCTTAGAGGGAGCAGCCCATTTTGTAGTAGATTTTTAATTTGTGGTTTTTATAAATTTTTGGTTAAAATTGAGTAATATTAAAAAATTTGAAATTAATTTTATTTATTTATTATATTAATAAAATAAAATGTTTAGATTACATTACAAATTCTTTTTAAAATGTTATTACAATAATCGTGGAACGCAATATTTTTATATTTATTTATAAAATTTCATTCATTTCTCATACCACAAATGCATTATCTTTATATTTATTAATAAAATTCCATTCATTTCTCATATTAAATTCTAAATATAAGCAAAATGCAGTGCATCTTTAAATTAAGGTTTTATGTGCAAGTTCATGTTTTCATATTATAAAATATTTATGATATGATTATTTACATAAATGCAAATAAATATATTGATTTTTTTATATTTATATATTGATTTTTTTATAGGTTTAATAAAGTGTAAAGTTTAAAATTTCCAAATAACTTGGTTTAAATAGTTTTTAAATTTATTTTTATTTTTTTATTTATTTTATGATATTATTTTGTTTTATTTTATATTTATTATATTATTATTTTTTAAATATAATGTTATTTATATAAAATATAATGTATTAGTTGGATGTTTTTACGTTTTAATTTTTTTATAAATTTTGGTTAATTTTAACCAAAATCATGCTAGAATCACAAATTTGAGTTTTATAGTTTGCATAATTCAAGTGTCCTATGAAATTTTGAGGAAACTGAATCTATTTATATTTTTAAAAATGCATTTAAAATTAATAAAAAATTACAATCTCATCTAAAAATATATTTAAATCCAAAAAAACTAAAAAACTAAAAAAATTAAAAAACACCAAACAAAATTACATTATCATACATTTCAAGATATTTAGACTTTCATATTTTAGAATTACATGAAGCAACAAACTATATACCTTATACGTTAATGAACTATATAAAAAAATAAGAACTATTCTTCTAGAATAAAATAATTAAATTACATTTTTCAATATTAAACATTTTATATTTTATCCTATATTTTTCTCCTTTAATTTAACTTATAATTTAACTTATAACAACAGTTACTTATTTAATATTATTAATTCTAATGAAATTTAACTAATTTTCCACCTCTCTAGGTTCAGTTTTATATTTTTTCACTTGAATTTAACTTATAATATTTACTTATTTAATATCATTAATTCTAATTAAATTTAACTGATTTCCCACTCTACCCATATTCAAGTTAGAAGAATAGGCATGGCCTTAAACATTTAGAAAGGCCATTGATTGGCTATCAAAAGCCTTTCCTTCTCAATCAATATCATAATAAAAGGGTCGTGACCTTTGTTGATTTGATGAGATAAAAGGTTCGTGATCTTTGTTGAGATAAGGGGATGATGGCAGGCCCTATAAGGAGATGTTTATGGCAAGTCATAATGGTGGTCACTCAAGTCAAATGGTTGTAACTCAAGTCAACATCTCAAGTCATAGTCCTAATGGTGGTCACTCAAGTCAACATCTCTAGTCATATTGGTGTTCCCTAAGTCAAATATTTGTCCTTATCCATTTTGTAACTATAAAACGACCTCATATTCCTTGTGTGCATAGCATATTGTTTGTCTGCGTAACATAGCCTTTATTCATGTCATATTGCTTGTCTGCGTAGCATGCCTTTATTCATGACAATGCAAGCTTGTGAGGTTATTCTTGACATCAGAAGCTAAAAGGTGACTTCAGCTCGGCTCAATTCTAGTAGGTTCTTAGGTGTTTTTCATACACATAATTGAACTCTGCATAATGAATAATTGGGGAACAAATCAACTAGAGGCTTGAAGCTTATAAATACTTGCAAATCTAGTTATACAAATCAATCATATAATTTAATGGTGATTTTAAAGGTAAATAAGTCATAAAAATAAATTATATATATATATATATATATATATATATATATATATATTATAATAGAATTTATATCATTTTAATATAGTTTTATATTTACTTAACTGAATATTTACTATATAAAAGAATGTGATGTTATTTCTTTTGCACTCTTGAATTAGTATTTATCTAAATTTTATTATTTTTATTATTCCTATTAATAACAATCAAATAAAAAAAAAAAAAAAAAAATCAATAATATGAATTAATCAGATTCTAAATATTATATAATTTAGATTTTTCTTAATAATCATCCTAGAAGTTTAGCTAAATAAGTTTTTGTAAATTACATTTTCTATTATTCAAATTACTTTATTAAATGCCCAAATGAATTTAACATCATTATAAACTCTTAAAATTTATAAGAAATATATTTTATATATATATGATTTTTAAATAATATAAAATATAATTTTTTTATTTATAAAAGATATTATTGTAAAGGTTATTCGAAAAGGTAAATTGTTTGCCTAGCCTCAATAAAAATATATTTATATAGAAAATTGATAATATTAATATTAAATCTTAAAGAATTAAAAATATTCTTAAAGAATACTTATAATATTAGAATGTTGATATAATGATTAACATTCATTAAAATTTATGATGGGGTGTCCTAATCACCAAAATAAATCACCCCACTCGGAATATCTCGAAGCGAGCATGTGAAGATTAGGATGGATAAACAATTGTGCTTCATTAACAATGGAGCCAAAGACATGTCAAGGGATCTCATAATCAAGGATCACACACGGGCAGCATTGATTCAACCTCAAACGAAATCTTATCTACAAAGTGGTTAGCCCCATTGAATTTACTGCACAATGAAGGAGTTTCATGAAACAAAGGCTACCATTGATTGTAGTGTTATTTCTAGTGTGTATAGTGGATGTTTTATAGTGTGCATAGGAATTTTCCCATTCCTGTGGTTGCGTTATGCTGAGAAAATTGGTAATTCCAACAAAAAATTAGGAAACTTTGTAGACCTTATAGTTGGTACTCAACAATCGAAAGGACTAGGACCTTTTGGCTTGGTCCCCTCTCCTCCTTACCTTCTATTTTCATGTTTGTTGTCTCTTTCATTTTGTGTTCTTTGACTGCTTAGATAATTGGTTGGTGACAATATTATTCTAGGATTGGAGACCCTCCTTTCCTCATATTTGGAAATTTGAATTCTCAGCCTCAGGTATATTTCTTCATTATGATTTTTTTCTATATAGTTCATTGTTGGTTGCAATTTTGTCTTTTCTAGTTCATGTTTCATATTTTTCCCAACATGTTGGCTTCCTTTTCATCTTTAACTTCATCCCTATGTGTAATCCCCGGGGATGAGCCCCCTTATAGCTTTTTGCTTCTCTTGGTTGATGTGATAACTCATTTTCCAAACTGTCCGACTCTCCATTCCCCACCTCTTGTTGGTATTTATTCTCCATGGGTTGTTAACATGCCTTGCCAAAGAACTCGCTCGAGGAGGGGAGTTAGGGCCCACAACGCCCACAACAACACCGAGGCTTGAGCTCGAGCCCATGCCTCCACTGACAAACACCGAGAGCACACATTGTTGGTTGTTCAACATGAAATCGATGACATTGAAAAGGAGGTTGCAGAGGAAAGAGATGGTGTCTCAAACTTAGAGGTCATGGCAGAGGTGTCAAATTGGGTCCCTGATCTAGGCACTGTTAGAGTTCGACATAATCAATATCTCCACACTATCGACCCATATTAGCACATTAAAAATCGTATAGCAAAGGTCCTATTTGAGAGTAACGAATGGACAAATGAGCTTCTCATCTACATGGGGGAACTATGTTTGCTCTATCAAATCATGGATGAATGTATGTAATGCATGGAGGCAACCATTCTAGGCAACAAAGATGAACCTCCACCAAGCCATCCTAACCACCATACATTAGCCAACTAGTCACTTCATGTTTATGGGTTTTTTGCAACTAGTAGCTACGTTTTTAGTTTAAATGTCATCTAGCTATATGTGTCTTACACTTTCTGTTACTATAGTAGCAATGGCATTCTTACCAAGTTTTTGTAATGTGAAATGCTAGTCATATTCAACATATTGTGCTTATTTTTCAAAACTCAAGTCTAAGCCTCAATTATTTACTTTGGTCTAGTTTCCAGATTAGCAAACCAAAGCTAATTGAGACATCATACCAAAACATCCATTGTAAATGCTACTTCAATTTATAATAGAATTTGAGCTTAAAAAAAAACTAAAACCTATATGGTTTATCACCTTAAGAAGATAAAAGACAATCTAAATTCATAATATTTTATTTCTACCCTAAAAAAATTGAGAGAAGTGTTCTTAGATCACCATAGTTTTGTTGATGAAAAATGTTAAGAAGATTGGTAGTGTGAGGGATATTTTGAAAATTAAATCAAGTATTAATAAAAAATCATTATATTTTTTTCCCCTGAAAAATATATTTGCATTTGATATGAGGAACATACATGTTTAACAACAAATTTCAAAATCATTATAACAAAGCCTGTTATATTATTTTGAAAATTAAATTTAAATACTAACTAATTTAAGTTAAATTAAATATTAGTGATTAATTTCATCATCACTTATTATAAAAACCTTTGATTTTATAAAATTAATGACTTAGTTCTATTCACTCTATATTTCCATATTCTCCATTAATATAATTCACTCCATATTTCCATATTCACCATTAATATAATGAAAGACTTAGAGTTTTTTCCTCTTTTGGATTAAAAACACATTTATGTATTTGGTATATCAGTCATATACCAAATAGCCTGATCGGATGTGAGCGATGGGCTAAGAAGGAATTGATGAAGGTGATTGGAAATAGGTTTTAACACATATTTGAACATGGGAAAAATTGGTAAAGAGTGATAAAAAATTGAATAAAAATGATTATTGCAATTCATACTATTCAGGGTTCTTTGGTAGTTTCCAATTTTATCAACGAAACTACTGAAAATCAATCCGCAAATGCAAATTGTAAATTTGACAAGGAGAATGGAACTGAATTTCTAGGAAAGATTCACCAAGAGACACCCCCACTTCCTAATACTCCTTCCTATTCACTAATACTCCTTCCTTTTCACCGCTAATAAAAGGAAAAATTCACCAGACACCTCACCTCCTAATTAAGACATTACACAAAATCATACTAAGTTAATAAAATAAATTATGACCACTAATAAAAGGAAAGACACCTCACCTCCCAATTAAGATATTAACAAAAACATTTCAAGTTAATAAAAAAGATTACGACGTAGAGTATTCATTTTTATGTATTATATGATATTTTTTATCAATGAATATTTTTGGTGTTTACTCATAGTTGTTGATATTCACGTTTTTAAGTATGATTATTTAACAGTTCGTTGTGGGCATTTTTATGGAGGACTTTTAAAATGTGTAATACAATCCGAATCATGTGAGAATAATGTATGAAAACAAGATTTTATTTGCATTTTTTTTTATTGTCAATGTTCTTAAATTTTTTTTATTTTTTTTTCACATTAGATATTTATTAATAGCAAAAGTGCATATTTTACAAAATTACTATTTTAGATTTATCTCTTTTGAGAGTCATGGTATTTTTATGGATTTACATGCCAAATACTATATAAAACTATGGAGTATCCGGAGCATAAGCTAGCTTCGATATGTTGTTAGTCAATTACAAAAACACAAAATTTTTAGACCAATACAAAACGAATAGCTAGGGAATAATATGAAGAATAACAAGAGAACAACCGTAGGCTATTAGTCTTAGACATAATAGACATGACTGATATATATGAGAATAGAAAACCAAAACTGAGGTTTTCTTTGGATAATCGAGCTGATCAAAACCTCTAGTTTGATTTTGTAATCCAAAATGGTGATTGGTGATGGAGCAGTTGAATTTGCTTGATGGGAGGCTTGTGTTGGTAGATTGATGACTCTAGGTACTTTCGGGTTCTCATTAGATTCAGTATCTGAGTTTGAGATTATATAGCATTCAATGATAGATATTCAATCCACTATGTCGTCTAAATTATATCTAATGTTTTTGAGAATGTGTTTGATGTCTTCTTGGCCTGAAAAAATTTTATAGTTGTCAAACTGCTTGTATCTGATGATCATAATCATGAGGATCTCCAATTGGCAGTGAAGAGTGATAGAATGTAGGAAGTGCAACCTTCTTCTATGAAAGTTTCTCGGGTCTAGAGTCCATTTGAGCCTACTGTCTCCGGTGTCAGAATCAGAGAAATACTCTTGATCTCCAAATTCTTTGTTATGAAACCAACTCACAAAATAGAAGAAAAGAGAGATCAATGCCTTAGAAATAAGCCACGTCGAGGGGGAAACCTCCTTTATATTACATAAATGAACAATTCTTGGATGATCAAATGACAAAACCTCCTTTCTATATATAGGAGTCCATGGGGTCACAATATAATCCTACCCGACCTAACAATAATAATGTAAGGCACAAAAATAATGATAGAGGATTTTATGGGGCACAATAATAACAATATGGGGGCTACAAAGGTACAACAATAACAATAAGGGGGCTACACTAACAACAATAAGGGATTGCATTAGTAATATAGGGACCTAACATTCTTTGGCCTTGTGTTGAAGAATTTCTTTGTGTACCTCCAAAGGTGTCGCATTGAAAAAATTTGTGGTTCACTCCCAACCGAATAATCTCCTATGTCGCGAGGAGGAGGGCCCTGAAGAGCCTCCTCAGCGACAAGATGCACAAAGCCTTAGAGCCATAGGAAATATGTACCTGCAAAACAAATTGAAAGGCCTCCCTACACCAAAACCACTGACTATAGTGGATCCATAAGAACCCAACTGGGATATTGCGAATGAAGGATACATTAGGACTTTGAAATAGGAAATTAAGACCTTGACGAAAACCCTATCAAACTAGATGGAAAAGGACTTTGGGTACCATATGCCACATACTAAAATCGATCAAGGAAAGGATATTCACATTGGATCCAAGTTCTGAGGAGTCGTTGAGGGGAGGGTTGCGACAAGCTCAAAGTAAGGGCCAAACCTAGAGTTGTGCAAGAAAAGGAAAAAAAGCATTGACTCCCAAAAGAAATAACCACCGTAAAATGGAACTGTATAAGGACTAAGGAGTTGCAAAATATTAATATGTTTGACCTAGCGAAATATTCCGTGAAGAAAAGCCTCACAATAGGATAGGGATACTCATACAGACCCAAATGTAATGCTATAACCTTTAGCCTTAACAAGAAGGACCATCGACAAACAATGTAAGAACTAATATACAATAACACAACATTAACAAAGCCACACAGACACTTGGAGGACCAACTAGGTTTACAATATGTCCTTTTATCAAACAAACTTCCAACAATTTGATACAATAGAGACCCTAATTGAGTTGTGCAACAAAATGAACAGTAACCTATACCTCCCCTACATTGCTCAAATAGTTAGAGTGGTATTCCCATGAGATGGCCACTTTTCTTAATAGTGTGACTATGAAGGGACTGTAGATAAGGTCGTGAGGACGCACTCCATAAGAGACTCCATAATAGCCTTTTCCACCACCCTGAAGACTCCACCATGCAAATAAAAAGCCCACGAGACATGAGATAGAAAACACAAGCGTTTGCTTTCCAAATGTGGGATCTATAATCACAACTACTTAATTAGATATTTCAAACCATAATTCACTCATTAATGGGCATACCATTAATGTGAGACTAAGAGGCAAGGATGTCCAATCCACTAGGATCCTGGTGTGCCATCTCCAATCCGAGAGAAAAGAATGAACCAACATAATACCACATGCATTGGTTGATACATTGTGTTGTGAAAATATATTATGCATCGAATAACTATATATTAGTCCTTCAAATGAGAAGTTATGCTGCCACACATGCAATCATTTCTTCCAATCGTTGTGCTCTTTTCCCTTCTCGAGGACCGCCACCTTTATGGCTGGCCAAAGTTTTTTCATGTTCATAATTCACCTACCTGCCGGATACACCTAACGACGACGAGTGTTTGCAGGATATGTCGTTGCAAGTATAATTATTCAAGGAGACACCCCCATCAGGGATTTAGATATCCATAGTTAGTTTATCATGCCCTATATAAAATTGGAGCTCCACTATTTCCTCTTTCCCTTTCATCACCGACCAGGTTGTATCAATAGCTACGTGGTCTTTCTTGCACCCCTATTTTTCCAAGGCATCAACTACTTTATTCCCAGACAAACGCGTGTGCATTGGGATTACAAAATCGAAGTGGTCAAGTAACTCTTTAATATTTTTCACCACCATTTGCAAATGCCAAATATGAACGATTATATGGATTTGACTACCGCTCAATAGCTTTGAAACTGTATTAATGGCCAGCTTCGAATCATTGTGAACCTATATAAGGTGGAAACCCTCTCGCTTAGCTATCCATAAACCTTTTTCCAACTCCTCAAATTCTGCCAAGTTATTTGATGAGAAACCACAAGAAAATGCATAAACATGTATAGGATTTGAGTATGCATCTCTGAGAATTCCTCCATAGCTTGCTAAACCTAAGTTCCCTTTAGAAGCCCTGTCAAAACTTAGTTGAACAAAGTTTGGGGGAGGATGTAGAAAATTGTGTGTACCCTAAACTATGCTAGCTATGTTCTTTTCTGGATTAGATACCCACATCTAACAGGAAATCTCGAGCCTTTTCAATGCATTTGTCTCTAGTTCACCTGTTTGATTATCTACCCAATAAGGAATGGGCGTAAGAACTGTTTCCCTTATATTTTTTAGTATGAGATCCTGTAAGTACGACGTTTGTCTCACACTTCCTTCGAATATTCTTTTGTTTTTTTCCTTCCAGATAGTCCACCATATAAAACCCAAAGCCAAACGCCATGCCTTTGACAGCACACGATTCTTAAACTTCCCTTTATACCACTGTTACATCCATGATGAAGTATTCCTAGAAATTGGGAGTAGGCGATCAAAAATATATTTTATAAAATTCCACAGTTCTAGTGCAATAGGGAAAGATATCCAATTTTTTAACTTGTTAAAGTGTAAAAATCAGCATATACGTTATGGTTTTAGAGTCAATTTGTATTGACTTTAGTGATCCAAATAATGTTATCTAAAATTTCCCATTTCATGAGGAAAGGGAGTTTTATTTGGCCATGACATCAACATTATCATAAAATAAGACAAGTTTCTAATTCTCCTCAGCCTTTGACATGATTGCTGAGAGGGATTGTTTTAGTTTTCATTGTCAACAAAAATTTTTTCTCTTTTGTATTATGGAATTTGACCAAGTGTGACAAACTTAGAACGTAGTCATATAATTTTTGGCCTTATAGATTCATTGCCTTGGCTTAGGGTTACTTTTGTGAAAAATATCTTTTGGTTGCGTGGAATGGATTTGTTTGTAGCCAATTAGTGCACAATTCTCAACAAGGCAAGTGATTTTTTCATTGTTTATGAATATGAAAAATTATTGTTACCTATGTCATGGATTTATTATTCCTATATGGTTTGATTATGCCACAGGGGCTTCACTTAATGAACCTACAACATATCACATGCGATCATAGCATATTAAACAATACCCTTAATTTGAGTACATATTGGAAAACACCTCTAAAAATCACATTGTTTAATCCCCTTCCAATATAAACCCAATACACCTTCCCAATTTAAAAAGTCCCTACTTTCACTATATATTGTAGGTATCCATTTTTTCATTAACATTTTTTATACCCCTTGATATTATTTCATTAACTTTGAGCTCCATTTTTTATACTTTCCAATATAAAAACCCTTTACCCCCTATATATCTCCCAATATATAATGTAATTTTTTCCTCATTATATATCCCCCAATATGAACCCACGTGGTATGGTATTGCTCCCACAGTGAAGCCCCTATGTATTATGCTACCATAGGTTTAATTTTTAATATGTGGAATATTGGACCTTTTTATTAGAATAATTGTATTCTAATTTCTATGTTCATAATTAAATTGCTAGCATTTGTTTGCATTGTTTCTTCTATCTAATTGTATTAGAGGGAAATTGGAAGGGTTTTGGATTGCCTCTTTCTCTCAATAGGAGGTCAAAGCTGCTCAAGTGTATTACAACATCGTATCAAAGCTCTCATTATAAAAAATAGACCCATATGGGCTAGACACAGATTGCTCAAAAGATTTTACATTCCACATGGAAAGTGTTTATCAAATACTCTTAATCGAAAATTGAGGAGAACATTTTTTGTCACCTATATGTTTGGTATAATGTCAAAAACCAAAATTTTCAAGAAGAAAGTTTTGAATATTGCAATTAATGGATTAATCACTCATTTCTTAAAATGGATTGTCATGAGCCAATACCTTGTTAAATATATGCTTTGAATGCAAAAGTGTGGTGTAATTTTCCATAGTAACTTCAATCTTTTCATGGAGTTAGATTGTATTTTGGAGTGATTGAGAAATAGAACGTTGTTATCTTATTTTGCGCTTTTAATAAACCACTACCATCATATGCCACCTCATAATATAATGACCTAGATGCATTTTTGAGTGTATGGTTTTAATAGTGTTGTAAATTTAATCGAACGTCAAGATGGCCATCTATCACTAGATCAAGGCCCATAATATTCCAATCACACGTAACCACTTCAAAGTGGCTAGTTACCTGGATGGTAAAAATTGACCCCCCTTTGAAATGATTCTTAGTAGCCATTAATGTTGGTGAAGGTGGTGTAAAAAGCCATCTCAATTTCTAGCTCTCATTGGCTTTCATCCATAAAGGGTACTTAACGAGGTTATGAAAATCAACATCATGTGCTTATGGACATGCAGTAGGGGAAATGATATTATCCCCCTTGTTAAATGGACATAGTGGCTATACCAAAGGACTCAACTAGGTGAAGATTAAAAATCCTTCTTCATTTTTCTAAAGTACTCACAACAAAAATTGTGTGGAGACTTATTGTGAGTAGTGGGTTATGGATCTAGGTAATTTTCCATTAATACATAAATCTAGATTAAATGGAGGAGCATATTTGTAATCTTGAAAAAAATAATAAGAAAGGCTCTCTTATCTAGAACACAACTATTTCAAGCTTCTGTAGGAATTTACAAGGTAAGTTCCGTAGATCAAGAACCAAAGGTCACCGCTCACAAACAGATCACAAATCAGTACACCAATATGATAACGTGGTTAAAACCCTCAAAGAGAGAAACAGTTCACGGCCTGAGCCAACGCGACCACTTCAGGCAATTTATTAATATAAAAAGAAAAGTTACATATGTTTCTCTCATAAACAGTTACCAGACAAATGACCCTCCATGCTCTTTAAATAGAGATCATGGACCAATCGGGTGTTAAGCCACAGATCAAGTGTCGTTAATACCGAGGTGAGAGATAACCATAGGATTATAAGTTACAAATGTACATGGTAAAGAAACACACTTTACCTAACTCTACATTAGACTAAGTTATTCTTAACTATTTCCTATGTGTCAGAATATCCTAACATCCCCCCTTAAGAACAACTTGGGATAGGATTGAAGGATTTACAAAGGTGACACAAAAGGAGCCTATTTCCTATGTGTCGAAATATCCTAACATCCCCCCTTAAGAAAAAATTGGGATAGGATTGAAGTATTTACAAAAGTGACACAATAGGAGAAGGAAGGAGGCATTAGAGCCTATCCCCCCTTAATGACAACTTTCCTGAACTCCAAGCATGGATCAAAGTTTGGTAAACTTCACTTCTATGAGATCCTTCATAAAGATATCGGCTACTTGATCATTGGTTGGACAGTACTGCACTTCAAGAACACAATCATGAATGAGCTTTCTGATGAAGTGTATGTGGACTTCAATGTGTTTCATACGCTGATGCTGAAATGGATCTTTACATAGTTGAATGGCACTCTGATTATTGCACCAAAGTGTAGTTGGATGTTGCTGATGAAGACCAAATTTAGACAGGATTTGACAAAGCCACGTGGCTTCCTTGCTAGCTTCAACTGCACCACAATACTCTGCTTCTACTGAAGAAATAGAGATGGCACTTTTTTTCTTACAAGACCAAGTAATAGGTCCTAAACCAAGAGTGAATACATATCCTGCAGTAGACTTCCAATCATCAAGGTCACTAGCCCAATCAGAATTAGTGAAACCAATCAATAATGGAGATGCTCCTGTACTGTAATGAATCCTGAATTGAACTGTACCTTGAATATATCGAAGTATTATTTTAGCTGCTTTCCAGTGACTTTCATGAGGTTGGTGCATAAACCGAGCGATAAGACCAAAAACAAAGGAAAGGTCAGGACGGGTATGGGTTAGATACAGAAGTTTACCAACAAGTTGACGGTGTAAGGTAGCATCAACTTCAGGGGTAGTGCAAGTGACTGAAAGCTTGACTCCAGACTGAAAAGGAGTATGGGTTGGCTTAGAGTCTTCCATTTGAAAGTGGTGTAGAAGATCACATGCATACTTGGACTAAGAGAGGGTAATGCCTTCCTTGGATTGCAAGACTTGAAGACCAAGGAAATAATGTAAGTGTCCTAAGTATGTCATTTCAAACTTATTTTTGAGGCTAGAATTCAAATGGTTTATGTGGTTTGGATCACTACTAGTAAGGACAAAATCATCAACATAAAGAACAAGGATGGTGAAGGACTTACCCACTTTCTTGGTGTAGACAGTGTTGTCAGAATGACACCTAGAAAAGCCATTATCTAATAGAAATCTATCGATTTTGGCATACCAAGCTCGAGGAGCTTGTTTGAGACCATAGAGAGACTTCCTAAGGCGACAAACGAGGCTAGAGTCGTGTTGGATAAAGCCAGGGGGTTGTTCCATGTAGATTTCTTCATGTAAATCTCCATGTAAGAAGGAAAATTTAACATCCATTTGATGGACTTCCCATTTAAAGGAGGCAACAAGGGAAAGAATAAGGCAGATAGAATCCATTTTAGCAACAGGGGAGAAGGTTTCAGTATAGTCAATGCCTTCAACTTGTAAAAATCCTTTAGCGAAAAGATGAGCTTTATGTCTGTCCACTTTTCCATTTGGTCCAAACTTTGTTTTGTAAACCCATCTGCATCTGACAAGTTTTCTTCCTTTTGGAAGAGGAACAAGATCCCAAGTATCATTCGCCAATAAGGAACGATATTATTCATTCATAGCTTCATCCCAAGCTGGATGACCGGAGGCTTCTTCAAAGGTTTCTGGATCAGGATTTTCTAGAACTCAATGAGCCAATAAGGAAGAAGCTCTTTCGAACTGAGAACATGTACATCGTCGATCGGTAGGGTCACCTGCAAGAGAACCTGCTGCATCCTGAGTAGAGTAGACCCATCTTGGAAGCTGTGGAGTGTAAGGAATAATTTCAAGAGGTGGAGGAGGATTTTCATCCTCGCTATCATCATCTGAAGGAATGTTATTAAGAATAGAAGAGAGAGAGTGAGGTGGCACATATGTCGAATCAGGCTCACAAGCCAAAGGTGGCACACCCACCGAACTAGGCTCACAGGCCGATATATTTTCATCAAATTTTACATCTCTTCTAATGATTATATTTTTGGATTTTGGTTGAATGAGTCTATATCCTTTTACATCTTCAGAATATCCAACAAAAATGCATTTTCACTCTTAGGTTCTAAGGCTTTATGTTTCACATCTAGAATATGGGCCCAAGCATCACTTCCAAAAACATGAAAGTGACTTACATCTGGTTTGATTGAGCTCCAAGCTTCTTCTGGAGTTATATTCTTTAAAACCTTAGTAGGAGTGCGATTTACTATGTAATTTGCACAGTTAATTGCTTCTGCCCAAAAATTGAGACTAAGTCCTTTAGATTGAAGCATACAATTAGCCATTTCTTTTAATGCGTGATTCTTCCTTTTAGCTACACCATTTTTTTGTGGAGTATATGGAACAGTATGTTGCAATTGAATGCCATGCTCAATGCAGAAGTTGATAAATTTGTTTTTAACATATTCTCCACCATTGTTTGATCTTAACTTAAGAATATGATGTCCAGATTGCTTCTCAACAAAGGCCTTAAAGGCCAAGAACATGTTAAAAACTTCACTCTTGATTTTTAAGAAATATAACCAAGTGCGTCTGGAAAAATCATGAATGAAAGTTAAGAAGTACTTGCAACCAGAGAAAGAAACAACAGGAAGTGGACCACATAAATCACTGTGCACAAGCTACAAATGGGGTGAAGCGTGCCAAGAGGCACATTTGTCAAAACTATCCCGATGATGTTTTCTGGGTACACATCTAGAGCAAACACCATCTCGGAAAGATACCATAGGAAGGCCCATCACCATATTTTCGTTACATAGAGTTGAAGAGAGCAATAGTTTAAGTGACCAAATCACTCGTGCCAAAGTTTCTCACATCATCATTATGAGAAACAAAAACATAGGGAAGACATGATGACCCAAAGTTGTCAAACTTATACAACCTTTTGGAATCATCAGCAATGCCAGTAGCTAAAATATGTTTAGGATCTTTTAGGTCCTTAATTACAACATCATGAGGTGAGAATTCTACTATTTTCCCTTCACCTGAATGAGTTATCTGATAAATAGATAGAAGGTTGCATGACAAGGTAGGAACACACAGTACATCATTAAACTGACCGTTATCTAGATGAATGGTTCCAGATCCTACAACACTAAGAGATCTATCATCACCAACATATATATCTTTGATGTTATAATCATTTGAAGAAGAAAACATGGATTTATTTTTAGCCATGTGGTAAGAAGCTCCAGAATCAATGAGCCACTCATGAGAAGGAGAAGAAGAAGATACATTTAATGCATAACCAGATCTTGATGCTTGACAACCTCAAGTAGAAAGTGTCATGCCTAAAGATGAAGGTGAAGAGTGCTCCAAATTGATGTTGTGCTTCTTCATTGTTGCTTCTAAGGCTTCCATCTTCTTAAAACATTTGGACTCTATATGGCCATCCCGATTGCAAAAGTTGCAATGTCTATATGTCTTCTTCCCTTTGTTTTGATTTGCCTTATTATTTTGGTGATTTGATTTTTAAGTTTGCGGTTGAAATTGCATAGGGCCCTTGCTTGGTTTAGGACCATATTTTTTAGGATACTGCTTCTTTGGATTCTTTTGATATGGTTGTTGTTGGGCTGCTAAGGCTTTCTTAGAAGCGTTTCTAGCAGTGATAAGACCAAGGTGTAAAAGTTTTTCTTATTCTCTTATCAAAGAATCGCAAAAGGAATCAAAAAAGGGATTTTTGTAGGTGGTTCCTGAAGAAATGATGGCTTCTCTAGTGGAATGGAAGGCAGAAACAAATACAGAGTATGCAGGGCCAAGCTTAGCAAGAATGCAATAGATGAGGCTACCATCATCCTTTTTTATCTTACAACCTTCTAAAAGAATTCTAAGGGTCTTGAATTTGGACAAAAAATCTTCAATGGAGGAGAAATTATTGGGGTCCAAAGTAAGCAACTCATTTTCAAGATGGTGGGCCCTGATTTGATTTTGAATGCCAAAAACAGTTTTTAGCTTTTCCAGGGCTTCATCAGGGGTGTCAATGTCAAGGATATGAAATCGAAGATCTTGGGCAATGGACATTCCTATCAACCCTCGTGCTTGATCTTGTTTATTTTCCCATTTAATAGCTTTATCATCATTGAAAGGTTTAGTTTCTTGTCTTGTGGCTATTCTATACATCCCTTTACTTCTAAGTATATCTACCATGTGAGGTAGCCATTGGAAATAATTTGTGTTGTTAAGAATAACCGAGCATGCACTTTCCATTTAAAAAAAAAAAAAAAAATTGAAGCTGATAAAAGTTAAAACTAACTACTCCAATGGAAAGATCTCAAAAAAATAGGCTGTTTAAAAAAAAACGGCTCAAAAAATGGCGTCCGAATGAAGAAGTTATGCCTTTTGAAAAATATGAGTTGTAGATGTCGAATAGTTACGGGAACAAGATGAAGTGTGAATTTAAAAAAAAAAATCCGCACCTTTTAACAAAAACCTTTTACAAAAGAAGCTTGAGAAGGAGACTTGAACCCAAGACCTCTATTCTCATAAACTAACCCCTCACCAAGTGAGATAGTGAAAGGAGGAAGGGTTTTTTTTTAATCACGTTATTGTATGAAAAGAGGAAGGGTTTTTTTTTTTTTTTTTTTTTTAATCACGTTATTGTATGAAAGGAGGAAGGTTTTTTTTTTTTTTTTAATAATATTATTGTATGACATTAAGCATGGTTTTTTTTTTTTTTTTTACTCTTCGGTGTGCATGCCTTGTCCTGCATAAAAAACACAAAAAAACCGAGCAAAAAAACACGAAATGCAAAGCCTTACGACAGAATATTAGATTTTTGGCTACCCTTACTCAAAACTATCACTTTTTTACTATTTCTGATTTCTCGAGATCGCACAAAGACGCAAGGAAAGAGCATACGTAGCAAAAAAAATCCATTTTTCCTGTTTTTGAATTGTTGAGATCGCATGCAGCACACAGGAAAGAGCATACACAGAGAAGAGGGTATAGATCCGGAAAATAAATAAAACCTAAAAACCAAAAATAAAAAGAGGAAACCGAAATAAGAAAATCTATTAACAAGTATAGCTACAAAACAGATGCTTTATACCTCCAGATCTAAACTGTCATAACTTGGGCAGCCAGAAACCTTTTTGCATGAAATGAAAGGTGTTCCTTACTGTAACAGATGCTCCGGACACAACTGAGCAGTTCTTCAAGCCCAAAAATGTTCAGAAATAGTATATCTACAAAACGGCATTTGCATTCAGTCAAACCAGCTTCAGATTTTGATCAACAATGGATGCGGCCCTCAAAATAGCTCTGATACCATGTAGGAATTTACAAGGTAAGTTTTGTAGATCAAGAACCACAAATTAGATCACTACTACTCACAAATAGATCACAAATTAGTACACCAGTATAATCACGTGGTTAAAACCCTCAAATAGGGAAACAGTCCACTACCTGAGCCAACACGACCACTTCAAGAAATTTATTAATATAAAAATAAAAGTTACGTATGTTTATCTCATAAGAGGTTACCAAACAAATGACCCTCCATGCTCTTTAAATAGAGATCATGGACCAATCGGGTGTTAAGCCATGGATCAAGTGTCGTTAATACCGAGGTGAGAGATAACTATTGGATCACTACAAATCGTGACCTTCAGATTATAAGTTACAAATGTACATGGTAAAGAAACACACTTTACCTAACTCTACACTAGACTAAGTTATTCTTAACTATTTCCTATGTGTCAGAATATCCTAACAGCTTCCCAATCATTGGTAGGTGGTTTGTTTGGAAAGTGGGGAGAGTCATAATGTTGGAGTGGGGGAATATTAATAGGTAAGTTGTGGTGAAGGGTTTAGACTTACCATAACTATTATTTTGTCATTAGGAGGAAGAGGAATCTTGTACTTTTAATAGAATATTGATCTAATTATTACCTCAATTTTTAGTTACGAATGGAGGACTATTAATCATGTAGGCTTGACTGAGGAAGAGGTAGTCACTTTAGATGGTTATATTAGAAGTTAAAAACAAGTCATGTAAAGGATAAGAGAGGTAGTTGATCAATTACTATGATCTAAGTATCGTGGACCAATTTAGTGCACTTCCAAACTAGTATATGAATCCATCTAACCCATTAAAGTGAAACGAAAGTGGTGATGGAAGTTATTGTGGAAGTTGAATGATCCTTTAAAGGTAATTATTTTTATATACCTAATATTATAAAATAAAGTGTTTACCTCGGATAATTTACAGAAAAGGGATAGATGTGGGCCTACCAAATGTTCTTTGTGTTTTTGTTTTTATGAATCTATCAACCATCCTTTTCTAAAATTCCAATGTAGGTTAGGTCTAGAAATAAGTGGAGATATCGATAGGTTAGAAATTGGTTCCAAGAGTGCACAGGGTTGAGAATTTTCTACAAATATGGTTGATGAATCAAGAGATTGATGGTGTTAAGGCCCTACTTTCCATTGTGTTGAAGTATGTATGGTTGGTTAGAAATTATTCCATATTTGAAGGAAGGTACAACATACCTTTTATGTGAGCCACTCGAAGCATAAATATTTTGAAAATTTTCCTCTATGAAAATTTGGTAAAGACCCCAAGGAATATTATGGAGGAGGTCATTGATAGTTTTTGGAGGTGGTTATATTTTGATATATTAGAACAAGGGAGTCCTCTGATATGCATTTTAGTTGGTATTATTTTTTCGAAGGAAAAAAACAATAACTTTATTTATGAAAAAAAAAATTACATTTTGTATATGATGAACGCATTCAAGAAATACACCTCATAGCCAAAGAAAATCTGAGCACAAGGCACTCAAAAATAGTTCCCTCGGCAGAGAAACTACAATATTTCATTAATGACCCCAAGGAAATAGGGCTAGATAATAAGGTTGAAAACCCTGAAGACAAACGATAGATAGAGAAACATCCAAAACATAAACATCCATGGTCAAAATGCCTTCTTACATAGGTCAAGAATTGACCCAGGGGGACCACACAAAAACCCTGCCATACAAAACCCCAGAACCCATATGAGCTCTAAACAAGCAAGAAAACAAAGCTAGAATTCCTTGATGGAAAAAATGGCAGTACCATCTAGAGAATTATAAAGTAGGGTCCAAAAGGCTTGCATACATTAACCCCATAATACATAAAAAAATATGGCTCGAAACCCATATACAACCAAAAATTTGACCACCAAACCATCATATAACACAAATTCAAGTATGTACAGAAGAATAAGAAAAGAAACGATGTGATAGAAGAATAAACACACCACTGAATCCAAGAGAAAATTTCACAACACAATGATAGCAGACTCCAACCAGCAGATGGTGGCGACATAAAACTACTGCAAAATGTGAGGAAGTATCAGAAAATCATGACAACAAAGCACAAATACCATGACAAAACCAACACTCGTGTGAGTAACAATGGCCAACGAGAGCACCACCAGGGAGGGAAACAAAAATAGTGGGGAAACCTAGAACCAATGACAAACCCATGAAAACACCTTGAATGATCCACGAAACACACTAGAAAAGAAGAAAAGAGTGGCTCTGGAAACGTAAAATAGGTATGATAGAGGTGGAAGCAAAAATGAGAGGGAAAGGCAGTTAAGGTTTCTAGTCGTCAGGCCCTCCGCTCCCTTAGTTTCCCCTGTAACCCACATTTTAGGTGGCATTATCTATATTTATATGTATCATATTGTGAATATCAAGTAGGCTTGAGACTTGGAATAAAATTTTTTGTTGATAATATAGCTTTAAATTTATCCTTTATCTTAGTATCAAAAAATTGGTTCTCTCATATACATGTTTTCGGGGACATAATGTTGGTGATTAGATAGTTATTTTGGGATACCATTTTGGAAACTTTATATTATAGCCAACACCTAAGGAAATTATCTAATTTTCTTTTTTATGTATCTAATCAACATGTCTGCAAACAAAGAAACCAAATAGCTAGTAAACTTCAAAAACTAGACCAAAATTGAACCTTAGTCAACGCATGTTAATAGAAAACAAACTCGGCACATCTCAGAGTTTGATTGCATTCCTTATTTTTAATGGGTGAAAAATCTATAAAAAAATGTATTTGCATGAATCATTGTTTATAAGTTTTCTCTATATTTATTATATACCTTAAGTTGAAATTAGGGAATTTAAATAAAGGATCACATAATTAACCTAGAAAAATGAGGCATATAATAAATTTTAATTTTGGACCACTATTACATTTTGGTTCGTACTAAGGATCAATATAGAAGTCCAATTTAGTTTTCTTTTTCTAAGACAAATAAATAATTATAATACTATAAATTATAGATCATAGGTATATAGTGTACACTGGGTAAAAATACGAAGGTGGGTTACACTTTCATGAGAAACACGGTCAGATATTTCATTTTCCCAATAATTCAGCCAAACTATTTGAAAGTTCGGCCGAAGTTTTGAAATTAATTCGGTCGAATTAATTTTGCCGCTTACATTGACGACGTATTGACAGCGTGGGTAAACATATTTTTGGCCAGAGATGGGAAAAGCAGCAACAAAATTTTGGTCAAACTAATAGTATAGCCGAACTATTAGTTCGATCGAACTTTTGAAAACAATTCAGGCGAACTTTTTCTTATAAATATATCAGCCCCCAGACTGCAACAAGCTTCGGGTTTGTTACAGTTTTTTACCATTGTTATCTATCTCACTCTATTTTTGTATGTCTCACTCTGTTGTTGTCAATCTCTCTCAGTTTGTGTTTGTTGTTGCGGGGGAGAGGAGGTGAGAAGGTTATGCTCTGGTTATGCTCTGTTTAATTTTTTTGTTTTTTGCTTTTTTCTTTTAATTTTTATTTTCTGTGTTCGCAGGTTATTTTTTAATCTGCGTCCTCGATGATCTGCTACCTTATGGTTTCGATGTCTGCTCGTGTTTGTGTTTGTTATTATAGGGGCGAGGAGGTGATAAGGTTATGCTCTGGTTATGCTCTATTTAAATTTTTTTTATTGCTTTTTTTTTCTATGTTCGTAGGTTATTTGTAATTTACGTCCTTGGAAATCTTTTGCCTTGTCATCCCGTTTTCTGCTCGTTGCGGCCTCTTCATCTCGATTTCTGCTCGTTGTGGCCTCATCGTCTCCTTGTCTGCTTGTTGCAACCTCGACGTCTCATTGTCTGCTCATTGCGGCCTCGTCATCTCACTGTCTCGTTGTCTCCGAATTTCCAAGTAGACAATGTTGAGATTCAACAAGATGATGAGCTTAGTGAAAAGAGTCACCTTCACTAAGTGGGACCGCAGGCTATTTTTGGTGCAAAGTCTATTTTTAGACTATGTCTATTTTTAGACATGTTGATCATATTCTATGAGTTGCAGGATGCTATTTGTGGATGGTTGGTCAAGTTGGAAAAATATATGGACTTCTATTTTTATACATATTGGGTAGAATCTATTTTTAGATTTCCACTCTAAAAATAGATATGTCAAATATTATTAGCTCTTAATAATATTTGGACTCTAAACATTATCTTATTCTCTTGGAGCACTTCAGTTAAGTGCACAGATGTGGCACAACAGCTGACAGAAGGAATTATGCTATTCCTAAGGGTTTACTGGAGTTAATGCATGAGGACTTCAGTTAGAACTCATGTGACAGAGTTTGGTGGAGTTATAGAAGTAGTTGGTGGAGTTGTATTTAGTTTAGCTCAGTTAGACTCAGTTGAGCTAGTTGTATCTAGTCTAACTGATTGATACACTAGTGAGAGTGGTGTGAATTAATTAGTTAACTAATTCACTAAATAATAAATCATTAATCAACTAAAGAATACATCAGTTAACTACAGTGCATGGACAGTTTCAGTGGAGACCAGTGGAGAGGTAGGTGAAAGAGCAAGTGTGACTATCAATTGTGACTATAGTGATGCATTGATTGCATCCAACACTCAGTGGAGATTCCAATGAGGATTGCGTGAGCAAGGCTAGCTGAATTTAAGTTCATTCAGAGCCATTCTTCAGTAGGGATTGTGCTGTAGAGGCAGGCTAGCAGGTGGCAGAGATCAGTGCATGGATTTGCAAGATTAGGCCTGATTAGTGTGTAGAAATTGTATTGTACTGAGAGCTTGACATGATCAGATTTGTATGAGGATTGTTACATGATCTCTATGACATATATTATATACAAATATTTGGGGTTTTTAGCTTCAGGCTTTACCGTTAAGCAACTGTGTTAATGTGTGTGAATTTTTATTGTTTCATGTGTGCATTGCAATTGATTTAATTCCGCATGTGATGATAAATAGTGGAATAGATTTTGTATTGTGCATGAAGTTAAATAGTGTGTGACCAGGAGAATCTTGGATATATAACACATAATTTATATAATTTCTACATGGTATCATAGCGATATTGATCAGAGCAGATTGCAATTATTGAAGCAATTGATTTTTGTGCTGGTGGAATTCGAATTTGCTGCAGTGTTTTCTTGGTGTCGAAGTTGAGCATTCATTGAAATGTATTTCAATGAATTGTGATTGGAGTATGCCCTTGATGGCAGCTCAAATTATATTGCATGGAAGGACAGGATGGAGCCGGTGCTGGATGATAATGGGTTGAAGGAGTTCATAGATGCATAAATTTCAAAACCTGCTTCTAGTGATGTAGCCGCACTTGACACATGGCAAAAGAAGACAACAAAATGTCGAAGGATTCTTTTGGAAGGTGTGAAGGATCACATAGTGTCCAGCCTTCACGTTAAAGCTTCTCCATTCTTGATGTGGAAAGCTTTGAAATAGTTGTTCCAAAGCAAAAGTGACCAAAGGAAGTTGGCGCTTAAAGACATGCTCAGAAAAATAAAAATGGAGAAAGGCAACAATATACCAAAATACCTCACGAAGTTTGTCCACTACAAGGATGAGCTGGGAAGTGTGGGGGTTACTGTACATGAAGAGGAATTGGTGAGCTTGGCTCTCCTTGGGCTTCCGAAGAGTTGACATAGCTACGAGGACTCTGTCAATGGTCGAGAGAAACTACTAGGATGGGAGTGACTTTGGTCGAATCTTGTGCAGGGGGAGATAAGGCGGGGTACCAGGGATGGATCTTCATCGAAGAATGAAGATGAAGAAAATTACACTTTGGCTGCCAAAGAAAGGAAATGGAAGGGAAAGAGAAATCCTTCTCAATCCGGTGTGAAAGGCAAGAAGCAGGACTTGTCCAAGGTGAAGTGCTTTCACTGTCACCAACACGAACATTACGCCACTAATTGTCCACAGAAGAAGAAAAATAAGTAGGTTGTTGGATCTGCAGCTGGAGAGGCCTTAGCCTCGCAATTTGAGCTAGATTTTTCGTTGATCGCATGCTTGGTTTCAAGTGTGATGGTATCAATGTGGTTTCTTGACAGTGGTGCATCTTTCCATATGACCAGAGACAAATATTTGTTTAGTGATCTGGATGAGAAGGATCTTGGAGTGCACATTGAGATGGGCGATGATGGTAGATACAGTGCGACTGGTATCGGGACCATTTCCTTTGAGAGAGAGTCTGGTAAACCTTTCATATTGAAGGATGTCATGCATGTTCCAGGATTGAAGAAGAATCTGATCTCTGTGGCGATGTTGGAGGACAAGGGATATGATGTTGTTTTTAGCGAGGGAAAGGCTTTCCTGCGCAGTATAAAAACTGGTGAAACCCGAAGGATAGGGGTTCGAGTTAAGAACCTTTATCAATTGCAGGTAGATGTTTGCACAACAATGGTAGGCAAAGCAGAAGTAGTGGTGAGCCAGGATGAGGGCGAATTGTGGCACAGGAGATTGGGCCATCTTCACCATGGCACTTTGAAAATTTTGTAGCAAATTTCTACCGGGCTTCTCAAGGGTACAGTTGCGCAATCAGATCAGTGCAAGGGATGTACTTTGGGAAAATTTGTGAAGACCACTTTTCATGAGAAGGATAGTTGCGCCACGACGATCCTTAAGAGAATTCACACAGATGTGTGTGGACCTTTCTCAGTAGCTTTGACAGCAAAGCACAGGTATTATGTGATATTTGTTGATGAATTTTCTTGTAAGTGTTGGATCTTCTTCATGCAGAAGAAGAGCGAGACATACTCAAAGTTTTGTGAGTTCAAGGCACTGGTTGAGAAAGAGTCGAGGAATCAGGTGAAAGCTCTTAGGAGCAATAATGGTGGTGAATTCATCTATGGCGAATTCAAAGACTTTTGCAGCGCAGAAGGAATTCGAAGAGAGCTCATAGCACCTCATAACCCACAACAGAATGGGGTCACGAAGAGAAAGAACAGAACGATCGAGGGTGTTGCACGGGCGATGTTGCATGATCAGGGCCTTCCCATACACTTGTGGGCTGAAGCATGCAACACTGCGGTTTATGTGCAAAACCATTGTCCTCATAGAGTACTTGGCATGAGTACACCCGAAGAGGCATTTTCTTGTAAGAAGCCTTATATTTCTCATTTGAATATTTTTGGCTCACATGTTTACATTCATGTGACGAAGGATGGCAGGAAGAAGCTAGAGCTTACTGCAAAGGTTGGGATATTTGTGGGGTACACAAAAACACCCCACAATTATCATGTGTATTTGCCAAATAGTCGGATGACTGTTATGCGACGAGATATCAAATTTCATGAGGAGAAAGCCATGAAGTTGCCACTTGAGAGGGAGCTACACTTACATGTAGATGAGGAGCTACTTGTTCATAAGGATGAGCCTCTGGATGTGGATCAGCCACAAGAGGAGGTTCATGGAGTGGAAGAAACCACTCATGCAGCGCCAAACATCAGAGGGCAGAAGCGCACTACAGAAGCTAAGCAACTAAATCTTGTTGCAGCGTAGAATGTAGGAGCACCTACATCACAGCGCAGACAGAAACAGTCACCTAACCGATTTACTGGATACATGGCTCTGATGAGCAAGTGTATCGTGACAGAACCATCTTCTTTCGAGGAAGTTGTGGAGGATCCCACATGGGTAGATGCCACGGTGGAAGAGTATGATTCGATTGTCAGAAATAGTGCATCGGAGATTGTCCCAAGGCCAGAAGGGAAATCAGCGGTAGGTTCGAGATGGTTCTACAAAGTGAAGCAAGATACTGATGGGAGCGTCGAGAAGTACAAGGCAAGATTTGTTGCTCGGGGCTTCTCACAGATCGAGGGGATTGACTATGAAGAAACCTTTGCACCTATCGCAAGGTATTCTTCCATACTGACCATCCTTGCTCTCTTAGCACAGATGGGTTGGCACATTCATCAGATGGATGTGAAGACTACGTTCCTCAATGGAGTCATTGAGGAGGAGCTGTACATAGAGCAGCCTGAAGGATTCGAAATCTTCAACAGCGAGTCGCATGCATGCAGGCTCAAAAGAGCATTTTATGGGCTGAAACAAGCACCTTGTGCTTGGTACACACGGATAGACAGTTATTTCACCGGAATTGGTTTCGCCAAGAGTGAGGCGGATCCGAACCTATACCAAATTGTGGTGGAGGGTAAGTTGCTGATCATTGTACTTTATGTAGATGATTTGATACTAACAGGTGATGAACTGTTGATACACTCATGCAAGGCAGATCTTGCAAAGGAGTTTGACACGAAGGACTTGGGCCTCCTTCATTATTTCCTGGGATTGGAAATTTGGCAGCGGAAAGGTGGACTATTTGTGTCTCAAGGCAAGTATGCCCAAGAGATACTGGAGAAGTTCAACATGTAAGGCTGCAAGCCTATCAACACTCCTCTTCTTGGTGGTTGGAGGAAAGAGGATGCTACATCAACAGAGGTAGTGGATGCCACTATTTATCGATAGTTGATTGGTTCGCTCATGTATCTAGTCAATACACGACCGGACATATGCTAGGCTGTGAACCAGCTTTCACAAGCTATGGTTAAGCCTACCAAGATCTTTTGGAAGGCAGGAAAGCATGTCTTGAGGTATCTCAGGGGCACATCGGGATATGGATTGTGGTACAGACAGTCGGATTAGTTGAAGCTGCATGGCTTCACGGATGCAGATTGGGCAGGGAGCCCAACTGACAGAAAGAGCATATCTGGAGGGATATTCAGTATCAGGTCTACAGTAGTTTCTTGGTACAGCAGGAAACAGAGATCCGTGGCACTCAGTTCAGCGGAGGCCGATTACATGGCAGCAAGTTTGGCTGCATGCGAGGCTATATGGATGAGGAAGATCCTAGTCGGGTTGTTCGGTTCACACTTATATCCTACTGTGATATATTGTGATAATCAGAGTTGCATCAAACTCTTGGTTAATCTAGTATTTCATGATAGATCTAAACATATTTACATATGATACCATCATATCAGAGATTGTGTGCAGCAAAAGATCATGTTACTATCTTACATTCCTATGGAGGATCAGGATGCAAATATTCTGACGAAGGCACTCACCAGGAGCAAATTCGAATACCATAGAGACAGGATTGGGGTGGCAGATAATCCTTATATTGTTGAGAGGGAGTGTTGAGATTCAACAAGATGATGAGCTTAGTGGAAAGAGTTGCCTTCACTAAGTGGGCCCGCAGGCTATTTTTGGCGCAAAGTCTATTTTTAGATTATGTCTATTTTTAGACATGTCGATCATATTCTATGAGTTGCAAGATGCTATTTGTGGATGGTTGGTCAAGTTGTAAAAATAGATGGACTTCTATTTTTATACATATTGGGCAGAATCTATTTTTAGATTGCCAATCTAAAAATAGATATGTCGAATATTATTAGCTCGTAATAATATTTGGACTCTAAACATTATCTTATTCTCTTGGAGCACTTCAATTAAGTGCACAGATGTGGCACAGCAGCTGACAGAAGGAATTATCCTATTCCTGAGGGTTTATTGGAGCTAATGCATGAGGACTTCAGTTAGAACTCATGTGACAGAGTTTGGTAGAGTTATAGAAGTAGTTGGTGGAGTTGTATTTAGTTTAACTCAGTTAGACTCAGTTGAGCTAGTTGTATCTAGTCTAACTGATTGATACACTAGTGAGAGTGGTGTGAATTAATTATTTAATTAATTCACTAAATAATAACTCATTAATCAACTGAAGAATACATCAGTTAACTATAGTGCATGGACAGTTTCAGTGGAGACTAGTGGAGAGGTAGGTTAAAGAGCAAGTGTGACTATCAGTTGTGAATATAGTGATGCATTGATTGCATCCAACACTTAGTGGAGATGCCAATGAGGATTCCGTGAGCAAGGCTGGCTGAATTCGAGTTCATTCAGAGCCATTCTTCAGCATGGATTGCGCAGTAGAGGCAGGCTAGCAGGTGGCAGAGATCGGTGCATGGATTTGCAAGATCAGGCCTGATTAGTGTGTAGTGATTGTATTGTACTGAGAGCTTGACATGATCAGCTTTGTATGAGGATTTTTACATGATCTCTATGACATATATTATATACAGATATTTGGGGTTTTTAGCTTCAGGCTTTCCCGTTAAACAGTTGTGTTAATGTGTGTAAATTTTTATTGTTTCATGTGTGCATTGCAATTGATTTAATTTCTGCATGTGATGATCAATAGTGGAATATATTACGTATTGTGCATGAAGTTAAATAGTGTGTGATCAGGAGAATCTTGGATATATAACACACAAGTTATATAATTTCTATAGACAAAAAAACCCTTTGATTCCTTTGCTTCATGGATGAATGGTGATGTCTTTTCTTGTGGTCCCCAGATCTATGCTCCGAGTGATCCCCTTGAAACTTTATTTAATTTTATTTACCAATTGTGATACTATAAAAAAGATATTAGATTAGTAATGGCTATACTACAGATTATTGTTAAGGTTTATCAAGCATGATACCTATCCACCTTAATTAACTAGGTGCTTTTCCTTTTATGTTCCTTCTTTTCCTTTATGTTCCTACTTTTCCTTGCTATTTCAAGAATAATTATTCTCACAAAGGAAACTTGGGGAAAACAATGTAAAAGAGATGTGTACTTGGAAACCTCCAGTTATCATTTGTATCCTCGACCTATCCACTCTCAAGGGTTAGATTCCTATGAACCGAAACAAAACAAAACAAAAATATCCAACCGCTAAGGGATTCAAGAAATTTTTACTAAACATTGACTGCATGTGACCAAGGGAGTCAAGACCCCTGTAAGGCCGGTATAACTTGGAAGAAAAATCTGGCAACAACAGAGGAGATCAAGTTAACAAGTAAACAATGGGAACAATTTTTTTTTCAAAAGACACCTCCGGGTCTAAGAGAAAAAATAGATAAATAAACCAATACCTCCTCCATCATTAAGAAAACTCCTCCATCATTACAAAGCTGAGTGCCTTGGAAGGAGGGGAGGAGGAATGAGCGCAGAGAGCCAGGAAGGGAAACATATCACAACCACATTTATTTCAGTTTCTAAAGCTTCACACTCCTCAACTCACAATCGTAGATAGATGTTTAGACCACACTAATTTTTTGGAGAATGAATAGTGGATATCCATCCAAAAATTCAACAAACCTCCATACATCTAGAGTGGATATATGCATACTAGGGTTGGATAAGATTTATCTAGGATTCTGATTTTCTTATTTTTACTGATTTAAAATTTAATAAAATGTGTGAAATGTATATATCTTGACAACTTTATTTAATTTTATTTACTAATTGTGATACTATAACAAGGATATGAGATTAGTAATGGTGATAAGTTACAGAAGTATTGGTAAGGTTGATCAAGCATGATACCTATCTAGCTTCATTAACTAGGTGCTTGTACTTAGCTTCATGATTACATTGCTGAAATGAGCAATACATATCGTTCTTTCCATAATTGAGCTTGATTGAGCTTTTTTCTTAGCTGAATTCTTGTAAATCACCGAGAAATATGCTTAATTATATAGTAGGAGTAAGTTATATTTCACTATGATATAGCTTTTCTTATACTCTATTAAACCATGTGTTTATCCGTATAGAGCTTACATATCCATATTAACTCACATATGGGTAAATATAATGGTAATCACTCATTCCAATCACACTTATTACTCAACATTATGTGGTCTCATTGAAGGTGCTTGTGTTTCCATAAGAGATACATGTTGTATTACGTTGATACTTTAAAATCACTAGTACTAATCAGCATAGTAAGAACCATCATAACTAGCTTATACTATCCATTATATTCGAGCACCATTGATTACTATAAGCTTACTAGTTAAGATCAGCTTAAATCTCGGAGGTTATGTTTTAATAGTGGTAAGTGAAATATTACCCTTGAAAATATAAGTACCATTGTATTCATTATTTAATCTTACAACTTCTTTTACACTTATTTGTTAGATCTCTTCCCATTAAGAGTTGTAATCATATAGGTAACTAAGACTATGTATTAAGCAACTTACTGTTAATTAGGTTAGTATTAATGGTAAACAACATTGAAGATATTCTGATCTACAGTTGTTGAAGTTGAGCTGCCAGGGCCACAACATTGAAGAAATAACAAAGCCAACAACCCAAACATGAGAAATATTGATCCTCTAAATCTCAACATCATCACCCTCCTCTAATAGTCACGAGGTTCAACATAATTTTTATCATAATAAATTGGTTAAAAATATAGATAAGGTATAATGTAATTATTTTATTTTTGGTTAATACAGTGAAATATTGTTTTAGAAATAGATTTAACATTTTGAAAATTTTCTGAAGTACTTAGATTATGTAAAATTTTGTGAGGCTTTTTTCTTTTTACCAGACTTGGATATGTATTGAGATTAATATTGATCTGATATTTATTGAGATATAGATTTATATTGATTACCTGATTTTTAATTTCTTCTCCCAAGAACTTAATAATGTACTTATGCACAGAACAACTCCACCAGACATACATGCATATGTGCATATATTAAACGTTAGTCTACATCCATCTTGTAGAACCTATCATGAAGAATACTAGTGTGAAGGATAATTTTCTTCACACAGCTTTCACATGCACACAAAAGCTCCACCAGACATACATGCATACATGCATATATTGAACATTAGTCTACATCGATCTTGTAGAACCTGTCATTATATTTTCATTTCTGTGTGCAGGATAATTGCCTTCCCACAACTTTCACATGCACACAACAGCTCCACCAGACATACATGCATACATGCATATATTAAACATTAGTCTACATCCATAATTGTCTTCACATAATGTTCACATGCACACAATAGCTCCAGCAGACATACATGCATACATGCATATATTAAACATTAGTCTACATCCATCTTGTAGAACCTATCATTATATATTCATTTCTAGTATAATTGTCTTCACACAACTTTCACATGCACACAACAGCTCCACTAGACATACATGCATACATGCATATATTAAACATTAGTCTACATCCATAATTGTCTTCACACAACTTTCACATGCACACAAGAACTCCACTAGACATACATGCATACATGCATATATTAAACATTAGTCTACATCCATCTTGTAGAAACTGTCATTATATATTTATTTCTAGCAACATATTTATTTCAATTAAGTTCATAAATAAGCATACCAATTTAAACTTATGCACATACTTGGTTTTCTTGGCCAATGTTCATCCTCGGATGACAACATCACTCCATGGTTGTAACTTAAGGCAAACAATGTACATGTCATTTCTTCCATAAAATTTTAGGAAAACCTTAACTTTAATTTAATATATTTTTAAGGAAAATTCTAGTGGTTTTGGAAACCATGTACATGTCATTTCTCCCATAAACTTTAAGGAATTTGCTAGTGTTTTGGGAACCATTTACATGTCATTTCTATGTCATTTCTCCCATAAAATTTAAGGCAAACTTTAAGGATAACCATTACATGTCATTTCTCCCATTTCTCCCATAAAATCAAGACAAACGTTAAGGATAACCATGTACATGTCATTTCTCTCATAAACTTTAAGGCATTTTCTAGTGCTTTTGGAACCATGTACATGTCATTTCTCTCATAAAATTTAAGGCATTTTCTAGTGCTTTTGGAACCATTTACATGTCATTTCTATGTCATTTCTCCCATAGAATTTAAGGAAAACTTTACTTTAAGGAATTTTCTAGTGTTTTTGGAACCATGTACATGTCATTTCTATGTCATTTCTCCCATAAAGTTAAGGAAAAATTTAAGGATAATCATGTACATGTCATTTCTCCCATTTCTCCCATAAACTCAAGGCAAACTTTAAGGATAACCATGTCCATGTCATTTCTATGTCATTTCTCCCATAAAATTTAAGGAAAACTTTAAGAATAACCATGTACATGTCATTTCTCCTACTTCTCCCATAAACACAAGGCAAACTTAAAGGATAACCATGTACATGTCATTTCTCTCATAATCTTTAAGGTATTTGCTAGTGTTTTTGGAACCATGTACATGTCATTTTTATATCATTTCTCCCAATTCATTTGCTAGTGTTTTTGGAACCATGTACATTTCATTTCTATGTCATTTCTCCCATAAAATTTAAGGCAAACTTTAAGAATAACCATGTACATGTCATTTCTCCCATTTCTCCCATAAACTCAAGGAAACATTTAAGGAAAACCATGTACATGTCATTTCTATGTGACCTCTCCCATAAAATTTAAGGAAAACTTTACTTTAAGGCATTTTCTACTATTTTTGGAACCATGTACATTTCATTTATATGTTATTTATCCCATAAACTTTAAGGAAAACTTTAAGGCAAACCAAACCATGTATATGTCATTTCTCCCATAAACTCAAGGCTTTCTCCCATAAACTCAAGGAAAACTTTAAGGAAAATCATGTACATGTCATTTCTCCTTTCTCCCATAAACTTTAAGGCATTTTCTAGTGTTTTTGGAACCATGTACATGTCATTTCTATGGCATTTCTCCCATAAATTGTAAGGAAAACTTTACTTTAAGGCATTTTCTAGTGTTTTTGGAACCATGTACATGTCATTTCTCCCATAAAATTTATCAAAATTTAAGGATAACCATGTACATGTCATTTCTCCCATAAACTTTAAGGCATTTTCTGGTGTTTTTGGAACCATGTACATGTCATTTCTATGTCAGTTCTCCCATAAAATTTAAGGATAACTTTAAGGATAACCATATACATGTAATTTCTTCTATAAACTCAAAGCAAACTTTAAGGATAACCATGTACATGTCATTTCTCCCATAAAAGTTAAGGCAAACTTTAACGCAAACCATGTACATGTGTCATTTCTCCCATAAACTCAAGGAAAACTTTAAGGCATGTCATTTCTATGTCTTTTCTCCCATAAACTATAAGGAAAACCATGTACATGTCATTTCTCCCTCAAACTCTAGGCAAGACAAACTTTAAGGAAAACTTTAAGGCAAACCATGTACATGCGTCATTTCTCCCATAAACTCAAGGCAAACTTTTTTTTTATAACTGGAACGGTTAAATTTTATTGATAAGAAGAAGGTCGGGCAAAGCTTAATCAACCATTACAGAAACCGAAAAGGCATAAGCACTCATTCCACTTAAGGGATGGTTGCCTTGTTCGGAGTTTCAGCATTTATGCTGATCATTCCTTCTTGTAGAGAGCAACCAATATTTGCCAATCTGTCCGCGTTCTTGTTTAATCCTCTGAGAATATGGCAGATTTGAACCGAGGAGAAGTCTTCCAGAGTTCTGTTTACTCTTGCTAGCTGTTTATTCAGTGTCGGATCCTTGAGCCTTTTCTTTTTTACCAATGTTTTTATCAGCAGTTCAGAATCACCTAAGATTAGAATTTCATTTGGATTTTCTTTTCTAGCCATTTGGCAGGCTTTCAGAAGACCGAGAATTTCAGCTTGGTTGTTGGTTTTCAGTCCAAGACCCTAGCTGAACTCGTCTTTTTTCCCATTCTGAAAGAAGATCACCCCGCCTACTCCTGACCTCCCTGGGTTGCCTTTTGAGGCTCCATCAAAGAAAATAGTGCACTTGTCCTGGGATTTCCACCACTGATGGAATTTGTCCTCTGTTTCACAAATCTGCCAACTTTCCTTGTGAATTGGACGAGTATATGTTGAGTATCTGGCCTTTCCTGAATAATTCTCCAACCACGCCCTTTCTTCGCTTCGCAAAGAGTTGTCATCCTTAACTGTAGAGTGATTCAAAGTTTCTAATAGGAGGTTCTTTGCCTGTTCCGCCACTTTTGCTGTGGGTAGCTCAGTATTATTAAAGACAATCTCATTTCGTGCTAACCAGATTTTCCAGTAGACATATTTTGGAGCAGTTATCCACACTTTATGCCAAATTGATTTGCTGACAGTGCAGTGGGGATAGCTGACAGACCATGAGGAGAACATTGTGGCTATCAAGCTTTGGGTTGGGGGACTCACATTCAGCCCAGAGAAGAAGGTGGACCATACCTCCTTCACAAAATCACACTCTATGAACATATGATTTGTAGTTTCCAGCTCTCTTTTGCAGAGAACGCATCTATGTGGTCCAGCTATATTCCTCTTGCACAAATTTTCTCCTGTCAGAATTTTATTGTGAAGCAGAGTCCAGAAAAAAAAAATTTATTTTGGGGATGCTAAAACTGTCCCAAATCTGCTTCCATAATGTTGTTGGGTATGGCGAGTCCTTTTTGCTTTGCATTTGATAGTATCCTTGGCTTGCTGTGTACACTCCATTCTTACCCCAGCCCCAAACATCATCGTCCTCAGTATGAACTGGAGCAAAGTCAGAGATTGCGTCAATAAGGGAAGCCAACTGCATGTTGTATTGCTCGGGGATTCTGGGGAAATTCCATCTCTGCCAATTCCCTTTGTTGTCCCATTCTGAGATATCCGCGATTTTCCAAATGCCTTTTGCTCGTAACCAGCCTCTGATCTCAGAAATCTCGTTGTTTTCAGCAAGAGGGCGATGTCCCATGACACAGTCATTCCATAGCCTTGTGTTTTTACCATTTCTAGGAGTGTGATACAGGTGGGTTCTGAAAAACTCGATGCCTTTGCTGCACAGTTTCCAGGCCTACGTGCCTTTTGGGATTTTCTCCGGCTTGAAGGTCTTGAAATACTGGTTTTTAAGATATTTCAGCTTAAAGATTTGACTGATAGGGTGGTTTGGCTCAGCGCAGAGCTACCATAACAATTTGTAGCCTAGAGCTAATTTGGCGTGAACAGGGTCACAAATTTGAATACCTCCTTCCACCATCGGTCGTTTCACAATATCCCAACTGATTAAATGATATCTGTTGGAATTCCTGCGCCCTCCATTCCACACGAAATTTCGCATGAGTCTGGAGATTTGATCAGAGATGTATTTTGGGGCCATCATGAGAGAAGCTTGAAAAGTGGGCAAAGCCAAAAGAACAGACTTGATAAGCGTAAGCTTTCCGCCTGTAGATAGCCAAAAGCCTCCCCGCGCTTCTATCTTCTTTTTGAATTTTGAAATTACTTCCTCCCACAGATGGTTTCTGTTGGAGCCCTTCATTATGGGAAGCCCCAGGTATTTGATTTTTTCCCAATCTGCATGCCCTGTATAACCCAGTTCTTCTGTTATTTTCTCAATTGTGTATTGGTCTGTATTCCAACCGTACACAGCGCTTTTCCTCTCACTAACCAAAGCTCCCGAGATGCTACAGAATTTCTAAAGAATGGTTCTAAAGGTATTTGCAATTCTTGAAGAGGCCCCTCCAAGAAAAAGAGAATCATCGGCAAAAACAACATGATTCACTGATTCTATACCTTTCACGATTCTAATCCCTGGTATACTGCCAATTTGTTTTTCCAAAGTCAACTTTCTGCTTAAAGAATCTGCCATCAGGATGTAAAGGAAAGGTGAGAGAGGACAACCCTGCCTCAAACCTCTGGTGGCTAAGAAGAAGTTTGCAGGCCTTCCATTTATCATTGGCGCAATCCATATCTTCTCCAGGCATGCTTTGATTAGATTGGTGAAGTCCTGGCTGAAACCAAAAGATGATAGAACCCTGTACAAGAAGGAGCGATTAACTCTATCAAAGGCATTACACATATCCAGTTTAATGAGCATACCTTGTTATTTTCGTGAATAACTTGAGTGCAGAGCTTCCTGTATTTGAATGACATTATCCAAAATGTGACGCCCTTTCACAAAGCCCCCTTGAGCTGGAGAAATTAGTTTTTGTAAAAGAGGTTTGATTCTGCTTGCCAACAGCTTAGCCATAATCTTATAGGATGAATTGCACAATGAGATAGGCCTGTATCTATCAAATGATCCTAGACTTGCTTCCTTTGGAATTAAGGCGAGGAAGGTGGAGTTTATGCCACCTCCGACCTTTGCCTTCCTCATGAAACCTTGAACCATTCTCAAAAGATCAGGTTTGATTATCTTCCAGCAAATTCTATAAAAATGGATTGAGAAGCCATCAGGCCCAGGGGCTTTATCTGGCTCCATGGACCAGACAATATTTGATATTTCTTCTTCTGAAACTGGGCGTAGGAGTGTATCATTGTCTTCTGAGCTGACTAAGGGAGGAATGTTTGTGAGGAACTCTGCAATGTCCTCCTCGCTCCCATCTTTTCCAGCGCTAAGGAGATTTTGGAAGTGCTTCACAGCAGCTTCCTTAAATTGATCAAATCCTCTGCAAACCTGACCACTAGATGTTGTGATTTCTGCAATGTGATTCCATGAAAGGCGAGCCCTGTATTGTTTATGGAAGTATGAAGTGTTCCTATCTCCAGCTTTAAGCCACAAGCTGCGAGACTTTATTCGCCAATAATCTTCTTCGTTTCTGAAGGAGCTGAATGTTTTCCTTTGGGAAGTTTTTTCATTGTCTAGATCCATAGAGGAGATGTCTTTCACTTCCAAGTCAAATTGAAGATCTTCCAACTGGTTTACCGATTTTTTCCTTTGACTGGTGGGGTTGTTATTGGCTTTCTTTATCCATTCTTTTAGTGCTTGCTTAGTGCTTTTCATTTTTTGCTCCCATACAAAGCTTGGGGAGCCTGAGACCTCAGTTTGCCAAGTTGTTTGGACAGTTTCAAGAAATCCTTCCTTTTCGACCCAAAGAGGACTGAATCTAAAGGGGGGAGGGCCGAGATCTTCTTCTTCCTTTATGCACAAAAGAATAGGTTTATGGTCCGATGTAAGTTTAGGAAGGATCTTTGAACAAACAATTCTGTTGTCCATCATGATTGAGCTGCTGGCGAGAAATCTGTCTAGCCTTGCTGAAATATGTTGTTCCCCTGTTCTATTATTTTTCCAGGTGTATGCTCCTTTCGCAGGCTTAAAGTCCACTAAATCCCAAAGCTAAATGAGGTTTTCCACCAAAGATAGGAAGGGATCTCTTGTGTAGGTTCCACCTCTTTTTTCTTTTGGGTCTAGGATTATATTCAGGTTTCCTCCTATGACAATATTCACAGGGTTGAGCTGCTCTAAGAAATCCGAGAGTGTCTTCCAGCACTCTTTTTTCTCATCATAATGCACCGGGACATACATGTTAAACAAGGCTAGTTTAGTATTACTTGCTATATGGCGAAGCTCTGTATATATCCAATGTTGAGTTTCATAGGATCTGTCTAGTGTGAAGGAGTCTTTTGACCAGAAAGTACCTATTCCTCCGGCCGAGCCTCTGGCGCTGACTACTTTTCCTGAGTCATATTTCCACTTTGTAGTGCTGGTGTTTAGAAGGATCTCCCCTTCTATTTTTGTCTCTTGGAGCATGAGTATGTCTATGGGTTCCATTTTCGTTAAATCTTTGATAGCTTCTGCCTTAATGGGATTCCCCAAACCCCTGCAGTTCCAAGAGACCAGCTTCATCATTTACAGCTTGTTGGGGTGGGTCCACCTCCCTTGGAAACCTTTGTTCTGGAATTCCTCCCTAGAGTCATTTCAATAGTGGTTTGGCTTCCAAGTGTTTTTTGCCTTTCTGATTCTTCTTCCCTAGTTTCCTTGTTTGATCGCCTTCCAACACGCTTTGTTGGCCTTTCAAGGGTCTCATCATCCGAGGAACCCACATTTTCTACCTTCTTCTTCTTTTGTTTGATTATTTCAGCATATGAAGGGGAAAAATTATTACTAGGGTTCGGATTTGGGGTGTTACCTGGTTCTTGTAAGTCGATGTTGTTTAGCTGAGGAGGATCTTCCTGTTCCTGTTCTGTCTCTGGAGGATCTGAGGGAGAAGTGAGACTTTCGAAGGGATTTTTTTCCTCTACTGTGCTGATTGCTTCCTTGTTTCCGACCTTTTGAAGACCTTCGGTTTCTTGACCTGATTTGCTCCCTGTCTCCTTGCCTTTGTTTTTGTTGTTCTGCCTGTTATTTTCTGTTTTCTTTACTTGCTTCCATTGCTCTCCTTTTTCTTTCTCTAATGTTTCCTCATTTTTCTTCTTGCAATATCTTGCAAAGTGCCCGTATTCGTGGTAGTGTCGGCATTTGAAAGGAAGTTGCTCATAATCGAGCTCTTAGATGTGTGTCCAATCCGCCACTGAGAGTTTGATGGCTTCAGGTAGCCCTATCTCTAGGTCGACCTCAACGCAGATTCGAGCACAAGAATATTGGTCCTTCCTCGGCGCCTGATCAATGTATCTACCAAGAGCATTCCCGATGGACTGCAGTGAGTTCTGGCTCCAGCAATGAAGGGGTAAATGAGGGAGACGTACCCAAACTGGCACCGCAGTGGGTACATCTTGCGTTGGATCAAAGTCGGGGGACCATTTATTCAAATAGAGTCCTTGAGGGCCCATGAAATATGGCCCATTTCTGAAGATCAGGCTTCTATCTTCCACATTTTCAAACACAAACACAAAAAAACCTTTTCCCACGAAATGACTTTTTATTCCATCTTTGACCAGGGGAGTCCAGTTGTGCTTTACCCAGTCTTCGACAGCTTTTAGGGATGGCCATAACCCTGTAAACTGTCCAATAAGGCCTCTTTCCGCGAGATTCAACGTTGTTCTACAAGTATCTTCCACCAGCAGAGACACCGTAGGAATGCTTCCCAGTTTTTTAACAAACTTAAGCTGAGGGCTAGAGGACTGGCGTTTCCCGGCTGCTGCGACGAGAGACCTGAACGCATCGAGCTCAGGAGAAGAAGTGCGAGTGTCTTCGGAGACGCCGCCTATATCCATGGCTGTGTAAGCCGCCCACGAGGCAGACCAACTGAGTCTAGGCCACCAGCAGGGCCCCCATGTGAGGACACAGATCCAGGAAGCCTTTGAAAGCTGAAAGACCAGCAGAAGAAAAACCGATTCAAAACGCCGCGCGATCAGCCCAACGCGCCGCGGCCAGCTTGAGCGATCAGCCCAACTCAAGGAAAACTTTAAGGCATGTCATTTCTATGTCATTTCTCTCATAAGTTATAAGGAAAAATTTAAGGCAAACCATGTACATGTCATTTCTCCCTTAAACTCTAGGCAAGCCAAACTTTAAGGCATGTCATTTCTAGATGTAATTTCTCCCATAAACTTTAAGGAAAACTCTAAGGAAAACCATGTACATGTCATTTCTCCCATAAAATCAAGGCTTTCTCCCATAAACCCAAGGCAAATTTTAAGGCAAATCATGTACATGTCATTTCTCCTTTCTCCCATAAACTTTAAGGAATTTGCTAGTTTTTTTGGAACCATGTACATGTCATTTCTATGTCATTTCTCCTAAATACTTTATCAAACTTTAAGGATAACCATGTACATGTCATTTCTGCCATTTCTCCCATAAACTGAAGGCAAAATTTAAGGATAACCATGTACTATCATTTTTCCCATAAACTTTAAGGCATTTGCTAGTGTTTTTGGAACCATGTACATGTCATTTCTCCCATAGGCATTTTCTAGTGTTTTTGGAACCATGTACATGTCATTTCTATGTCATTTCTCCCATAAAATTTATGGCAAACTTTAAGGATAACCATGCACATGTAATTTCTTCCATAAACTCAAAGAAAAATTTAAGGATAACCATGTACATGTGTCATTTCTCCCATAAACTTTAAGGCATTTGCTAGTGTTTTGGAACCATGTACATTTCATTTCTATGTCATTTCTCCCATAAACTTTAAGGAAAACTATGTACATGTGTCATTTTCCCCATAAACTCAAGGAAAACTTTAATGCATGCCATTTCTATGTCATTTCTCCCATAAACTATAAGGCAAACCATTTACATGTCATTCTCCCATAAATTTTAATTTAATATATTTTTTAAACTTAAGACGAACTTTAAGCAAACCATGTACATGTCATTTCTCCTATAAAATTTAAGGCAAACCATGTACATGTCATTCTCTCATAAACTTTAATTTAATATATTTTTAATGAAAATGCTAGTTTTTTAAGGAAAACCATGTACATGCCATTTCTCCTATGCATTTGCAATAAAATTTAAGTTATTTGTAATTAATTTCCATTTAATATATTTTTAAGGAAAATGTTAGTGTTTTTGGAAACCATGTACATGTGATTTCTCCCATAAAGCATTTTCCTTAAAAGTATATTGAATGAAAATTTATTGCAAATAACTTAAATTTTATTGCAAATGCCTGGGAAAAATTACATGCACATTTCATTTCTCCCATAAAGTTGGCATTTTCTAGTGTTTTTTGGAACCACATGAACATGTCATTTCTCCAATAAAATTTAAAGCATTTGCAATAAGGAATAAAATTTAAGGCATTTGCAATAAGGAAATGCTAGTGTTTTTGGAAACCATGTACATGTCATTTCTCCCATAAACTTTAATGAATTTGCTAGTATTTTTGGGAACCATGTAAATGTAATTTCACTCATAAACTTTAAGGAAAACCATGTACATGTCATTTCTCCCATGCATTTATGCATTTGTAATAAATGTTAATTTAATATATTTTATTGAATCTATTTTTTTCAGGTATAAAAAACCCACTAAATATGGTTGAAAAATGGACATTATGCATAGATATTTCTTCCTATCCCAATCCAGAGAAAGCGGTGATTACATATGTGATTTGAAATATTGCGACTAACAAGGTCCTCCAAAGGAAAATGAATATACTAGGAAGAACAACAAACAACGAGGCATATTATATTGCATTGATAGAAGGCTTGGGAACAACTAAGGAGTACGGATCAAATGGAATTGTAGTTTTCACAAATTTTGAACTTGTGTGCAACAAGATGAAAGACATGTACCAAGTTAAGAAGAAGAGGCTAAAACAACTGCATGGAAAAGCAAACAATATTGTTAGACAATTTCAATTTCTTAGTATAGGACATTCTGCAAATGTTAATAAGATGTTTGGTGATCTATTGTGTGGGGCAATGCCAATTCAATATTCATCTATCAAAGATGAATTAATAGATGAATTAGTATTATATGGGGAAATGCCAATTCAGGATTCATCTCTCAAATATGAATTAGAGTTGAGATGCTCTCTGTTGAAGAGGTAAATCCCCTCTGTGGACAGAGGCGATCCCTACTAGCCCAGATCGGGTCTAGCAACAATCAAACATGCTACAGTGCAGGTTCCTAATTGCCAATAAACCGACTTGCGATGAAGGCTTACCTGGAATCCAACGCTGTCGTTTGTAGAAGAGGTGGTGCTCTCATTCCTTTGCCCTGGCAGATCACAATCCTCACGATCTCCGTGATCGGACACCTGCACATGCAAGAAACAACACAAACACAAGCATAAAATCCAGTATATACAACTATATGTCAGTTGAAGAGGACATAACTCATGAACATAATCAAGAACAAGAGTGGAACCATAACCAATAGTCGCTTATCATTAATGAGTCAAAAGAAGAATACAACCATAGCTTCGACGCAGCACTCTCCTTTGGCGGGTCGTCAAAAAAACATGTCTCGATAAAGCCTGTCAAGGATGAGACAAGCCTCTCTCTCCAGATACTTGACAATAGTCTCCTTGCTTGGATTTGGCCTTAAGGGAATCAAGAAGGCTCTTGCAGCATAAGGATGTGAAAGCTCTTGCGAACTAGCTTGCAAAGGAGATGAGCAAGCTTTTATATATGGAGGAAGGGGAGTTGAGATCCCTATAATTGTGGGATTGGACCTATCATCAAGGAAGCTTCCATGAGAGGTGGCAAAGCACTTCCTCTCTATGGAAATCCGTAGCCAAACCTCCCAACTCAAGATAGATATCAGTCCAGGAATTTGTTAGGACGAAATTTCCACCATTTTTTTTTTTTTTTAAAACACCTCTTAATATGGTTGGCACAGGTGCGGCTCTATGACAGAGCGCCAATTGACGCGGCCTCTTTGGAGGATTTGCCCCCTTGGCGCGAGGGCTAAACTGTGGAACCGCGCCAATGGAAAAAGAGCTATTTTTAGGTTTTTTTGCAGGGAGATGTTTTCAGGGCAATGAAAGCTCATCTTTAGAGGGATGAAATGAAAGTATTTTCAAGTCTTGTCTCTGCTCACAGGTCATGGAATGAGCCCTCCAATGTGCAAGATGGGGAATGGCAGGGATGGTGACAAATTGCTGTGTGACTAATTCATCTATCAAAGATGAATTAATAGATGAATTAGTATTATACGGGGAAATGCCAATTCAAGATTCATCTCTCAAATATGAATTAGAGTTGAGATGCTCTCCTTCAAAATTTATTGATGAACATTGTAACATATGTTTGATATGTGTGTTTTTTTTACTTATAAATGCATCAACTTTAATGACCATGTGTTTTTTTCAAAGTGTGCTCCCACAATGTAAGCGCAACCTAGTGAAATTCACATTTTTATAAAATTAAAATGTGAGGCCTTCAACAAATTTTTACTTAATTTGAGTTTCACGGATCAATTTGTGCTTTGAAAGTTGTGTTTTACATAATTTGTGTACTAAATTACATTAATTTTTTGAAATCTTTTGAATTTATTTTAAATAGTAATTTAAAAATAATTTTAAATGTCCATTGTAGATATCCATATATATCATGAAGGATGAAAGGAAAAGATAGAATCCCATGCCTCTACGAGAGAGAGAGAGATCATGGATCGATGGATGTTCATGGTATTTATATTAAATGCACATGTTTTTAAATGGAATTTGAATATATAATCTTATCTCCATACATACATGTGGAATTAATTTTTTTATTGACTATATATATAATTTTATCCCCATCTACATACATGTATACATATGGAATTGATTTTTTATCATTTTTGTGAGTTAAATTAGTTTTCAATAAATTTCATTTTTTATTTTTTAGGAGTTAGGAGGACAAGAGTATCTACTCCATTAATGGAGCATGGCCATGGTTCACACAATTGTGGTATGGTTCACGAAATTTAATCAATCATATGCACATGTATTTATATGTATGAATGTATTTTTGAATTGATTATAAATTCATATCTTTTATGAAGCTTCCCTCTCGTCGCGTGAGGTTGGTGGTGGTACACATTCCATTGGAGGCCCATAAATAGATGGTGGCCAATTGCGTGAGGGTGGTGATATGCATTTCCCCGGAGGAAAATCAATGGGTGGTCGTGTTGGTTCTCAACCAATCGGTGGTCACTCTGGTTCTCAATAATCTTAGGGTGGGCATGATACTGGACAACCATATCGAGGTGGCGATCAATATGAATATTATTTTCATTCAATTTGTACAAATTTGCTCACATGTTTTTTTATTTATACAAAATTTTATATATTGATGCAGAGGGTGAAAATGTTGCTCCAAATGTTGCTCCAAAAAGACGTAGGAAAGAACACGTTATTCAAGAAGAAGGTTGTACACCAACCATGACTCATCCATTTGATATTTCCGATATACCTTTGGAAACAAACATGTCGCAATGCACATTACAAAGGTGTCAACATATTTATTCAAAATTGAAGAAATTTCTTGTGTCTTTGAAACTCCCTGCTGAGAGTCAAAAAAGCTTAGAAATAGTTACTCACTCTTTAAGAAGAATTGAAAATGTGTACAAAATGCTTGGGCCAACCGCTGACACTTTTGTAGAAGTGATTAGATAAATAAAGGAAACAATGATGGGTCCCAATACATGGGAGGTTGTTAAAAAAAGGGTTATAACAGAAATGGCAAAGTCTATGTTTAATTTCAAAGAAGGGCTAAAAATAAATATTCTAAAGGTGTAATATTTCAAGCACCTTGATATAGTTGGCCATTTGTATGATAGGCACCTTGCTGACTATGGAAGACTACCATAGAACGACGAGGTTCCTCTTTATTTTGAAAAATTAATTTATGAAGAATTATTTTTAGTAATGAAACCCAATTATAATTACCTTCCCTTTGAATTTTTTGGTCCTAGGAAAGGTTTATTATGTGACCATAGCGGCACTAAGCGTGATGATGAGTTGCCTCACCCTGAGCCACCATTGGTTAGTTGACCTCTTCTTGTGGAAACTTTGTGGTCAAAGATGGATGCGACTTCTCAAATTAGTCGAGAAGCAAGGGATGTCATCATTGACAATGTTCAGAGTGGACTTGGTGGAATTGATGTTTTTATTAATAAAAAAGGGCATGAGAGAGTGCACATGCTAATTTTGTGTATCATACAGATGATGATATAGACAACATGAATGTTGAATATCTCAGAACATATGCAAGGAATTGTTGCAATAGTTGGCAGGACCTAATTATTCATGAGAAATATGGCATGGGATCAGTATGCGTTAATGGTTAGGGTGATTATTTAAACAAATGTAAAATTTGTTATAAATACATATACAAACATTTATTTGTATATGTTAATCTAAAAAAAATGTATCATATATGTGAACACCATTTTTGGTTCTCACGCTCGATCAACGAAGATGTTAATATCATGGTCGAAGCTTTAGGTTCACACAATCAAGATGGTTCTCACCATCAATCACACAATCAAGATGATATGTTGGCACATGTTAGTGTTTTTTAAATGAACATGATGATATACAATTATTTTAAGCTATTATTATATATCGAAACATGATGAAATTTTTTTAAAATAAATAATTGTGTACACATGTACATGTGTATAATTAAATGTTAACAGATTCTGATTCCATCCAATGTTTTTGCGAGGGCGGTACCTTCTTTTTCATTACGAGATGTGCCAAATCCACCATCACAAGTATGAACAATTTTTCACTTAAATATGTTTTTAAGTTATATATTGCAGTTCAAAAGTTCCATTAAAAAATGAGATCTATATCTTGAGTTATTTTTCAGTTTTTAATTTTTTTAATTTTATGTTTCTGGAGATTTTATTTTCAAGCCACCCAACACAGAAATGGCAATCCTTATCATCTGACCTCTCCTGATATTAATTTTATATATGTTTAAATTATAAATTAGAGTTCAAAGTTTTATTATAAAAGTAAAGGATTTAGATCTCGGCTATTTTATATTTTTTAAAATTTTTGAATTTTAGGTTTGGAGATGATTTTATTCTCAAGGACTCTAGCGATGGAGTGTATGATGGAGATAGGAACATCCACACCATTTGAACAAGTTGTCTAACTTTTTTTTAATATTATTGAAAATTAGTTTATATGCATTTCATTTAGAAAGTATATATATATATATATATATATATATATATATATATATATATATATATATATATATATATATATATATATATATATAATTGTACATGTGTATTGTACAATTGTGTAAGATTATTTACTGTGGAGGATGTTTTAATGAATGAGCAACAAAAAGACAATGGAGGGAACTACAGCAAGTGTTTGAATGATTTTTTTTTTTTTTTTTTTTTGAAGTTCTACATTGTCATTCAATTTTAAAACATTAAATTTTAAAGTTTGTACACGTTGTGTATAGGTTCCCAATTCTTCAGAGGATAGCACGAGGCTCAGGACGCTACTGGCAGAGACACTAGATCCATCTGTATTTGATTTGTGGTGCACATATGTGAAACCTTTTATTTGATAAATGTAGTCTTAAATTTACTTTTCTATATAACTTTATACTTGTAACGATATACATTGAACTCTATATATATATATATATATATATATATATATATATATATATATATATATATATATTTACTTTTATTGTTCATCTGATACAAAATTTTGACATATTTTACTGTTTGGATATAGTTTGAAACTACATTTACTTTTATCAAGAATGATTTTAAATTTTGGATAGTTACATTTGGCATGTGATCACAAGTTGTGATATATAATGTTTTTTTTTTTTTAAATCAAGTTGTTTTGTTTTTAAAACTCAAGTTGTCATTTTATTTTTTAAATATAAAATGAATCTAGATGGAAATTTCAAATTACAAAACACATACATTTGTATATTTTGGATAGTTGAACTACATTTGGCATGTGATCACATGTTGTGATATAATGTTTTGTTTTTAAAACTCAAGTTGTCATTTTAACTTTTAAATATAAAATTCAAATCAAGATGGAAATTTCAAATTACAAAACATGTGCATATTTTGGATAGTTGAACTACATTTGGCATGTGATCACATGTTGTGATATAATGTTTTGTTTTTAAAACTCAAGTTGTCATTTTATTTGTTAAATATAAAATGAATCTCTAGATGGAAATTTCAAATAACACTTTCACAATGTGTATATTCTAGAAGGTTGAACTACATTTGGCATGTGATCACATGTTGTGATATAATGTTTTGTTTTTAAAAATCAAGTTATCATTTTATAAATGTTAAATATAAAATAAATCTCTAGCTGGAAATTTGGAATTACAAACCATGTATACATGTGTATATTTTGGATAGTTGAACTACATTTGGCATGTGATCACATGTTGTGATATACTATTTTGTTTTTAAAATTCAAGTTTTCATTTTATTTGTTAAATACAAAATGAATCTCTAGATGGAAATTTCAAATTACATTTTCACAATGTGTATATTTAGGATTGTTGAACTACATTTGGCATGTGATCACATGTTGTGATATAATTTTTTGTTTTTAAAACTCAAGTTGTTATTTTATAAATGTTAAATATATTTATGAATCTCTAGATGGAAATTCCAAATTACAAACCATGTATACATGTGTATATTTTGGAGAGTTGAACTACATTTGGCATGTGATCAGATGTTGTGATATAATGTTTTGTTTTTAAAATTCAAGTTGTCATTTTATTTTTTAAATATAAAATGAATCTCTAGATGAAAATTTCAAATTACATTTTCACAATGTGTATATTTTAGATGGTTGAACTACATTTGGCATGTGATCACATGTTGTGATATAATGTTTTTCTTTTAAAAATCAAATTTTCATTTTATAAATTTTAAATATAAAATGAATCTCTAGATGGAAATTTCGAATTAAAAACCATGTATACATATGTATATTTTGGATAGTTGAACTAAATTTGGCATGTGATCACATGTTGTGATATAATGTTTTTTTTTTTTAAACTCAAGTTGTCATTATATTTGTTAAATATAAAATGAAGTTGGCATTATATTTGTTAAATATAAAATGAATCTAGATGGAAATTTCAAATTACAATTTACGCATGTACATGTGTACATGTTGTGATATAATGTTTTTTTCTTAAAACTCAAGTTGTCATTTATTTGTTAAATATAAAATGAATCTAGATGGAAATTTAAAATTACATTTAACACATACATTGGTACATGTTATGCATTTGAATATGTGTGTGAATGTTATATAATTTTAGGATGTACATCTATTATTTAGGTGATATTTAAGTATGTATTTTACATGATTATACATGTCATTTAAAACACTCATAGATGGATAAATAGATATTTAAGTTCACATGAATATAGGTACATAAAAGTGATTGAAGTACATGTTTGAATATATGGAAAAATTATTGAAGTACAATACATATTGATGTATATATCTAAAAACAATCATAAAATGTACAGGTCAGAAGCCATACCATGGCCTCGCGCCAGTGTCAGAAACCCATTAGAGGCAGCTACAAGGGTGCATTCTCAGGCTGCTCTCACCATGGCCATGACCATTGATTGGAATCCATCGAGGGCTTTGCATCTAATATCCATGAGGTGCTGTCTCCTCAAGCATTTGATAGAATTCATGGGGAGATTGATTTTCCTCCAGAGAAGCCTAAGGGTAGAAGAGGCTACAAGAAATCCACTATTCCGTAATCTGTGCAGCCTTTACCCAGGAAAAGAAACCCACTTCCAGTTTATGAGCCCACGATGAAGGAGATAGGTGTTTGGGTTATGGAATCAGAAGGTGTCTGGACTAGAGATTACGATGCGTAGTACCCAGTCACTCTCATTGTCCATGAAGCCCCTTTGAAGCCTCCTCAAATGCCCATATATGAGGAGGAAGACATTACTAGGGAATACGGGTGCTTGATAGAGGAAGAGGACCAGGCAACAAATGAAGATGAATGAACTCCATGATTGTTAGGTACCAAGGTTAATTTATGTTTTTTGTCACCTCAAGATATACTTCAACTCTTTTGTTTCTATATGGGCCACTTAATATTTTATATTAAGAGACTGGATGACACTCTTAAGGGGTTAGTTTCCTCCTTTGAGGCAACCCCAAAATTGGTTTATTTTGAACACTACCAAGGCAGGGATAGGCTAAGCACTTCTTTCCATCTCTGTACATTTACTCTATACATTTTTTCATGCTTTTAATATAGTTTAGTCCAAGTTACAAACAAAAAAAAGTTCCTATGAATATATGTACATAAAAATGATTGAATTACATGTTTGAATATATGTAAAAATGATTGAAGTGCAATACATATCAATGTATATATCTAAAAAAAATCATAAAATTCTAGGTGTTATTAGATGTGTCAAATAGTCATAAAATTTTAAAATTGCATTAAAACATATATCCAATACACAACGTTTTTCATTAATGTACATAGAAAAGCTACTTTCAGTTGATAGTAAACTAGAAATTACAAAACACATACCACACATTTTGCATTCAAGAATGAATATTATAACTTACTTAATAAAAACATCTAAAACAAAATCGTGCAACTTAAAATTTTCATTATATCAACTATGTTAAATACACAAATATGTACATTTTTCAATAATGAAATTATGACAAATTGTACCAGAGAATGTATGAAATCGTTTAAGACTAGATAATCTAGACATTTGTATGTGTACATGTGTATAAATTACTCGTGTGCATGTACCAAAACAATGTACATGTGCAAACACTTGTACATATAACATAAAAAGGTAGTTCAATTTTTAGTTGAGTTATGGAAGTTTTAAAAGATGAATCCAAAGAGAAGAAATTGTTGGGCAGTTCAATCCAAAAAATTCCAATGGAATGCCATCTTCAATGATCCATTCATGATCGACTTTTGACATTTTCCATTTCTTAATTTTAAATTTTTTCTTTGATTGAACTTCTATCAACTTTATGCGTGTTGCACACACCAAGTGACTATATTGACAACTTATGACATCAGGTTCATAGTCTTGAAAGTAAACAAAATCCCCACTTTGATGAGTTTGTTGGGAAAATAACCTTTTAGTATAATAGACCCTCTGTCATATGTACACTCGTTATCATCATAGTTTTCCAATAATTTCATCTTTCCTTCAGTGCAATGCATAAAATACTACTTCACATTTTCATTGTTTATAGTAGGTGCAACTACAGCAAAAACATCTCATGCACAATCAAACAAACTTATGTATTTAAATTTAGATCATAATTAACATGAAAATTTAACTTTAAAATTAACATGTGTACTTGATTTTATTATTTATTTCTATATCTCTATCATTTGAAAGCAATTGAAATGTTACCTTCTCTAACAAGATCAGAAAATCGATCACCTTCGGATGATATTGTAGTCTCCTCTAATTGCATTTCTTCAAAGCTTGCAACAGAAATTTTCCCCTTTGTATTTAGTTTTGTATGTTACCAATATTTTACATACATTTTGTTTTCACAAACATCATTGGATTATGTGTTGTCTATGCGAACATGAAAAAAACAATAATATTTTCTTTTATCCAATGCAAAAACGTTTTTGGACAGCTTTGCTTTAATTGAATGCAATTTTCGAGTCCCTTTTATTGTTTCAACGTCATCTCCAATCGATCTATCTACATATTGGACCCTAATATGCCAAAAAAAACCTATATGGAAAATTCAAAGAAGAATATAAATATGTTATCAAAATACCATCAAAGATAATCATTGTGATAAATGTACTGTTTAAAATTAGAAATCCAATAAAAATTAAATTGAATGTACCTTTGTACTTCCCTTGATCGGTTAGTCTCAGGGCTTAGTGCAATGATGCACCATTGAACAACTTCTTCAGCTGAGACAAGTAGGTTTGCAGAGTGGTACATTTGATATCTTCGAAGTGCTCATTTTATACATGCCCCTGCACCATCATGTTCTCATTTTCCATGATCAATCTTAAAGAAATTCCAACGATGTTTAATGTGGGTTTTCATATGAATATGACACAAGCAAAAGAATGATCGTGAATATTTGAATTGACCTACGCATCCATCTGACCATATCCAATGTTCATTGAATTATTCCATGAATTTTCAAGGAGTCATAAATCTTTTAAAAATAGTGTTGTACAAAATATGTATCATGTGTATGATTGCCACTGATATAAAAGTGATATTATTTAATAACATACCAATTTTCACTGGTGCTTTCTATATGATCAACATTTTGTTCAGCATGTCTATATAGAATATGGATAAGTATGGAGACTTGGTCAGAATGATATTATTCACTCTAAATTTCTTTTTGTGGAACAAATGTGTAGTTTTTAGCAAAATCAACTATTAACAAAGTGGTCCCTGGTGGAAAAAATAAATGAGATTTTTTGAATTGCAAGTCCTGCCATAGAGCTCTATGGGAATGCTTGGTGTATTTATAAATTTCTTCCTCAAACTTTCTCAAAAAATCTATCACAAAAAATTCTTCTTCTTGTAAATCAATTCTTTTAGCACTTGTAGTACTACTCGAACCAATCAATGTATCGATATATTCATATCTCTTCCATTTCACTTTTATGTCAGACAATTATTGATCATTTATATTAGTACAATATTCGTTTTGAAATTTTGTCAAATTTCCACAAACATCGCATTTTTTTACCACCAAAAGATTTCTTTTGGTAAAATAATTCATGGCTTTCTCTTCCACATGGAATTTGAGATGTGAAATCATGGATAGTGGAAAGAGGAGGTGAATCTTTCAAAAATGTTTTACCAAAATTAAGGAATGTGTCATAATATAACTGAAATTCCACATGATAACGACAACAACAAGTGTCACGTACAATTATAGGTCTAACATACCATGGTTTTTGTAGGAAAAATCACAGATTGAGACATCAATTTCACGATTCTCTTATTTGAACTTGTTGAACAACTCTATCTGAGTGTTGTCCAAGAAATTTTTTGCATTTTATTCGTATTGATTTCGTGTTATTCTTCTTCGCATCACATCCCTTACTTTTGTTGAAACACGTGAATTTTTCATCCAATATTCGTATATTATTTTTTTAACATTTTCTCCAAGTCTATATTTGTATGGTTGCCTAAAACTACCTATCCAACAAGAAATTTCATCATTTACATCTATTTTCAATCGAAATTTCCCATGTTTGTGCAAAGTTTTTCATGAGGTTCCTAATGCTTGTGCCATAGATTTAACCAAGAAACTCTCTTTAGTACTTGATGAAACCACTACTATTTGTATTGCTCTACGTGCATTTGAATCACTTTTCTTTCTAGATCTTCTAATTGAATTTAGAGCACTATTTATATTTTGTATCACATTTTCCTTCATTTTTATTTTATCTTTTGTTGATTTTCGAATACCCAATAAAGTCGCGACTTCTTTTAATTTCTTTGATGTTAATAGACTTTTCAACATTTGGGCTTGAACTGCCATAGTTTCATCTTTGAAGAACGAATCAATAATGTGATTAAAACGATATCGTATAACATGGTTAGTTTTTTTATCTCCATATGTGTGATTGTCAACATTTTCTAAAATCTCATCATCGATATGGATTTCATCTGTACATATTAGAATTAAATGTACATAATAAGTTTACATATTCAATAAATAATTAAATTAATAAATATGTATAATTTCAATAATACACATTATATATATAATATATATATATATATATATATATATATATATATATATATATACATATACCTGGAGATTCAATTTCTTCACTTGAATTTCTTTCAACATTTTCACCATCTTCAATCATTGGTACAATATCTCTCACTTTCTCTTTTAAAATTTTCTATCTCGTCATCAATGTTTTGAGGAATATCTCTCTCTGTTTACATTGCAAAATATTTTTCAAATTAGTTCATCAAATAAAAATTAAGTTTCACAATACACTAGTCAAATTTTAAATATCAAATTTATAATATTTACATTTACATACTTGCGTCAACTTCTAGTTGAGGTTAATTTTCCCTTTCAATATTTAAGCGTTCTTCTCTCTTTTTTTTGCGATATTATCTCCCATGTTCTCTACGTTTCTCAGGGTCTCTTGTTCAACCATACTTTCTCTTGCAATTCCTTCGATTTCCCATGATAATTAAGTATGAACCTCAAAACAATTCCTTCAAAAATTTAGACAAAAATGTAGAAATTTTAATACAATTATGTATTTTTTGGATTCTCCTGATCTAACAATTATATGCCACTGTTAAATACATAATCCTTCTACTAAAATTTTTGCGGAAATTTAATCACCAATTGCAAACACATGAAGAAAGATCAATCACACATTACACAGATGTTTTTACCGAGAAAGCATAAAGCTAAAAACCCCACTATCATATATTATGTATATATCATGGATCATGAAACAATATCATAAAAAACTCTAATCTAAGATCTCTCAATACAATATACAATCATCTCACACTATCATACAAGAATTGGTATATTTATGCATCAATTTACTGCCTCCTGATACCCTGCCTCCACTATGCAATCCTTGTTGATCACAACCCCTAAATGAATGAGATCCTGACTTGCCTTGACTACGCAATCCTCATTGCCATCTCCAATGTGTGTGTGGTTGTAAGAGTGCACCCACTAATGTCACAACTGATAGTCAAACTGTCCCTTTCACCTATCTCTCAACTAGGTCTCCACTGGATTTGACATGCATGTAGTTAACAATAGTAAATCTTTAGTTGCATGTGAGATCACTCCATGTGAATTAATTTAATATTTAATTCATTGATCTCTCACTAGTGTATCCTTAGTTACAACTAGTACAACTGAGTTTAACTCACTTAACTGTGTTAAACTACTTTACAACTCACATAACTACACATCCAACTATGTTACAACTTCGAATCACTCAATTACAATTAAGTCCACTTGCATGTCCCACCAACCAACCTTAGAACTCAAAAGTCCTTCAGCTAATTGGTTTTCCACTTCAGTTAACTTAAATCAAGTGCTTCAAGAGAATAGATCATTATTTATTGTCTAATTATTATTAAAATATAATAATAATTGACATGCATTATATTTTTAGACATGCGATCTATAAATAGACTTCGTCCATGTATCTAAAAATAGAACCTCATCTATAAATATAATTTTCTCAACCATCTATAAATAGACTTCGGTTATAAATAGAAATTTCTCACCATTCTAAAAGTAGACATACACCTAAACATAGCCTGCGGGCCCCACCTAGTGTAGGTGCTTAATTTTCACTAGGATCATCATCTTGTTGAATCGCAACACTCCCTCTCAACAAGAAAGGGATTATCCTTCACCCCGATCCTGTCTCTATGGTATTCGAATTTTCTCTTGGTGAGCGCCTTTGTCATAATATCTACATCTTGATCTTCTGTAGGAATGTAGTGAAGCAACATGATCTTCCGCTGCACACAATCTCTGATATGATGATATCGATATCTATGTTCTTATATCTATCATGAAACACAGGATTAATCGAGAGTTTAATGCAACTCTCATTATCACAATGAATCACTGTAGGATCTAAATGAGAACCAAACAAACCAACCAGGATCTTTCTCATCCAGATAGCCTCACATGTAGCTTGACTTGCTGCCATGTATTCCGCTTCTACTGAACTGAATGCCAAAGATCTTTGTTTCCTATTGTACCAAGAAACAATTGTAGATCCGATGTTGAAGACCCCTCCTAATGTGCTCTTTTTGTTCGTTGGGTTGCCCACCCAATCTGCATCCGTGAAGCCATGCAACTTCACCTCATCCATTTGTCTATACCATAAGCCATACTCAGATGTGCCCCTGAGATATGTTAGGACATTCTTTCTCGCCTTCTAAAAGAGATTGGTATGCTTAACCATCGCTTGACTAAGCTAGTTCACTGCATAGCATATGTTTGGTCTTGTATTTACTGAATACATTAGCGAACCCACTAACCGTCGATAGACAGTAGCATCCACTACCTCTCCAGATGTAGTGTCCTCTTTCCTCCAATTTCCTGGAAGAGGAGTATCCATGGGTTTGCATCCCTCCATGTGAAACTTACCCAGTATCTCCCTTGCATACTTTCCTTGAGACACAAAAAGTCCACCTTCTCGCTGCCATATTTCCAATCCAAGGAAATAATGAAGGAGGCTCATATCCTTCATCTCGAACTCTTTTGCAAGGTCATCCTTGCATGAGTGTATCAGCTGCTCATCACCAGTCAATATTAAATCATCAACATAAAGAAAAATGATAAAAGCTTACCCTCCACCACAATTTGTTATAGGTTTACATCTGCCTCACTCTTGGTGAAGCCAATTCTAGTGAAAGAGTTGTTGATCCAAGTGTACCAAGCACGAGGTGCTTGCTTCAACCCATACAATGCTCTTTTGAGTCTGCACACATGCAACTCGCTGTTGAAGATCTCAAATCCTTCAGGTTGCTCAATGTACACTTCTTCCTCAATGATTCCATTAAGGAACGCAGTCTTCACATCCATTTGATGAATTTTCCAACCCATCTCTGCTGAGAGAGAAAGGATGGTCCTTATGGAAGAATATTGTGCAACAGTGCAAAGGTTTCTTCATAATCAATCCCCTCGATCTGTGAGAAGCCCTGGGCCACAAATCTGGCCTTGTATTTCACAACACTCCCATCAGCAGCCTACTTTACCTTGTAGATCCATCTTGAACCTACCAATGATTTATCAACCAGCATTGGAACAATTTCCCAAGCACTGTTTCTGACAATGGAGTCATACTCCTCCACCATTCCATCTATTCATGTGGGCTCCTGCACTGCTTCCTAAAAGGAATATGGCTCAGTCACAATACATTTTCTCATGAGAGCCATGTATCCATTTAATTGGTCAGGAGACTATCTCTGTCTGTGTTGTGAAGTAGGGACTCCTACATTCTGTGCCACATCAAGCTTCAGCCTCTCAGCTTCTGTGGTATGCCTTCTGCCAGTTCTGATGTTTGGCTCTGCGTGAGTGGACTCCTCCACTCCATGAACCTCCTCCTGTGGCTGATCCACATCTAGAGACTCATCTTTGGGAACCAAAAGTTTCTCCTTCGCATGTAATTGTAGCTCCCTCTTAAGCGACAATTTCATGGCTTTCTCCTCATTTATTATATCCCGTCACATCACAGTCATTCGATTGTTTGGAAAATACACATGATGATTATGGGGTGTTTCTTTGTAGCCCAGAAATATCCCAACTTCAGCAGTCGGCTCCAGCTTCTTCCTGGAATTCTTGGTCACATGCACATAAAAAGATGAGCCAAAAATCTTAAAGTGAGAAACATCTGGTTTATTACCAGTAAAAGCTTCTTCAGGTGTACTCATGCCATGTACTCTATGAGGACAACATTTTTGCACATAAACCATAGTGTTGCATTCTTCCGCCCACAAATGAATTGGTAGGCCTTGATCATGCAGCATCGCTCGTGTAGCACCCGCGATTGTTCTGTTCTTCCTCTCTGTGACCCCATTTTGTTGGTTATGAGGCTCTATGAGTTCTCTTTGAATTCCTTCTTTGCTACAGAAGTCTTTAACTTTGTTATAGATGTATTCTCCACCATTATCACTTTTCAAAGCCTTCACTTGCTTCCGAGAATATTTATCAAACAATGCCTTAAATTCACAAAACTTTGAGAATGTTTGATCCTGCTTCTGCATGAAGAAGATCCAGCATTTACGAGAAAATTCATCAACAAAAATAACATAATACCTATGTTTTGCTGTTGAAGCAACCAAGAATGGTCCACAAACGTCTGTGTGAACTCTCTCCAAGATCACCGAAGCACGGTTCTCCTTTTCATGAAAGGTAGACTTTACATACTTCCCCATGGTGTAACCCTTACACTGATATAACTGAGCAAGTGTTCCCATTGGAAGTCCAATAGATATTTGTTGCATGACTTTCAAGCTCCATGATGAAGATGGCCCAATCACTTGTGCCATAATTCACCCTCATCCTAGTTCACCACTTTTTACGCCTTTCCCATCATTGCAGTGCAGCCTTCTACATCCAGCTTGTAGAGATTCTTGAATTGAATCCCTATCCTCTTGGCTTGACCCATTGTTTTATGTTGCAGGAAAGCTTTTCCATCGCTGAAAACAATGTCATAGCCTTAGTCCTCCAACATCACAACTGAGACCAATTTTTTCTTTAGACCTGAAACATGCATAACATCTTTCAATTGAAATGGTTTACCTTACTCCCTCTCAAAGGTAATGGTACCAATGCCAGTCACACTATATCGTCCATCATCGCCCATCTCTATATGCATTTGGAAATATTTCTCCTCCAAGTCACTGAAAAGCTCCTTATCTCCCATCATGTGGAGGGAAGCACCACTATCAAGATACCACACCGATCCCATTGCGCTTGAAACCAAGCATATGATCAAATAGAATTCAAGTTCAAATTGTGAGGCAAGGGCCTCACCAGCTGTAGCTCCAGCAGCCTCCTTGTTCTTCTTTTTCTATGGGCAGTTAGTGGCAAGATGCCCATGTTTGTGATAGTGAAAACACATCACCTTGGAAAAATCCATTTTCTTACCTTTAGACTCGGATTTTGAATGGGATTTCTTCCCCTTCCCTTTCCTTTCCTTGGCAGCCAAAGCACAATCCTCTTCATCATAATTCTTTGATGAAGAGCCATCTCTGGTGTTCCGCCTGAACTCCTCTTGCACTAGATCTAACCACAATAATTCCCAATCCGACAGTTTTTCTCACCCATTGACAGAGTCTTGATAACTGTGCAAACTCTTAGGAAGTCCCAAGAGATCCAAGCTCACCAAATCATCATCAGCAATCATGATTCCCACACTCCCTAATTTGTCCCGACATTGGACAAAATTTGTGAGATACTTAGGAATATTTTCGCCCTTCTCCATCTTGATCTTTCTGAGTTTAGCCTTTAGCGCCAATTTCCTATGGTTGCTGCTGCTTTGGAAAATATCCTTCAAAGCCTTCCACATAGCAAATGGAGTGGCTTTCCCATGAAGGCTTGAGGTAATATGGTCTCGCACACCTTCCAATAGGATCCTTCTCGTCTTCGCTACTTTCTTTTACCATGCATCAAGTAATGAAACATCCGTTGAAGTGGGCTTAGGAACATCACTGTCTATGAATTCCTTCAATCCATTATCTTCAAGAACTGCCTCCATCTTGTCCTTCCAGGAAATGTAGTTTGAGCTACCCTCGAGTGCATGCTCTAGCCGCAAACCATTGAAAGCCATTTCGATGTTTATTCAACTGTCGCACCAAGAAATTCTTACAGCAAATTCTAATTGTTTCCACCAACAAATTCAACTACTGCTTCAAAATTGCAATCTTCTTTTCTCTAATACCATGTAGAAATTTTAATACAATTATGTATTTCCTGGATTCTCCTGATCTAACAATTATATGCCACTATTAAATAAAAATTTCTTCTACTAAAATCTTTGCAGAAATTTAGTCGCCAATTTCAAACACATGAAGAAAGATCAATCACATATAGTATAGATTTTTTTACCGAGAAATCATAAAGCTAAAAACCCCCTATCATATATTATGTATATATCATGGATCATGAAACAATCTCATAAAAAACTCTAATCCAAGAGATCTTAGTACAATATACAATCGTCTCACATTGTCATACAAAAAGTGGCATATTCATGCACCAATTTACAGCCTCCTGACAACCTGCCTACACTGCACAATCCCTACTGATCACAATCCCTAAATGAATGAGATCTTTCCTTGTCTTGACTGTGCAATCCTCATTGGAATCTCCAATGTGTCTGGTTGCAAGAGTGCACCCACTAATGTCACAACTGAAAGTCAAAATGTCACTTTCACCTATCTTTTAACTGGGTCTCCACTGAATCTGACATGCATGTAGTTAACAATAGTAAATCTTCAATTTCATGTGAGATCACTCCATGTGAATTAATTTAATATTTAATTCATTGATCTCTCACTAGTGTATCTTTAGTTACAACTAGCACAACTGAGTCTAACTCACTCAACTGAGTTAAAGTACTTTACAACTCACATAACTACACATCCAACTCTGTTACAACTTTGAATCATTCAGTTACAACTAAGTCCACTTGCATGTCCCACCAACCAACCTTAGAACTCAAAATTCCTTCAGCTAACTAGTTTTCCACTTCAATTAACTGAAATCAAATGCTTCAAGAGAGTATATTATTATTTATTGTCTAATTATTATTAAGAGATAATAATAATCGACATGCATTCTATTTTTAGACATGTGATCTATAAATAGACTTCACCCATAAATATAATTTGCTCACCATTCTAAAAATAGACATACACCTAAAAATTGCCTGCTGGCCCCACCTAGTGTAGGTGCTTAATTTTCACTAGGATCATCATCTTGTTGAATCTCAACAAAAAACTCAATTAAAAAAAGCATCACAAAATATTTAATTAAAAAAAAAAAACTCATTTTAAAAATTTTGCACAAAAGACATACTTCAACCCAAAACACTTACTTTAAAAATTCTGCCAAAACAAAGTCTTCTAAAAATGAAATGAAGCTTAGAATATTTCCTTCCAAGTCCTACAAAAAAATTTCATTTAAAAAGTTAGACAGAAACTCACTTTAAAAAATCATTATAAAATATTTACTTCAATCCAAAACACTTACTCTTAAAAAATGTCACATTAAAAAATACTTCCAAAAAATTTCCATCGAAAATTAAGCCCAACCTCTTAAAAAGTGTCACTTTAAAAAATACCTCCAAAAATTTTCCTTTGAAAATTAAGCCCAACAACCTCTAAAAAAATGTCTCTAAAAACAAAATACCTCCAAAAAATGTCCTTTGAAAATTAAGCTGAAAACACCTCTAAAAAAATATCACTTTAAAAAATATCTCCAAAAAATGTCCTTTGAATATTAAGCCCAAAAAGAGTCCTTTGAAAATTAAGCCCAAAAAAAGTCCCTACAAAATCAACCCAAATGAAAAAATGTGCGAAATTATGCAAAAATAATGATTTCGTTTTCAACTATTTATATAGCCGCGAAATGTTTTTTTGGAGGGGCTTCATCGAATTTTCCAACCAACGTAAATTCGATTAAAAGTTTGGCCGAACTTCTGTAAAACTTCGGCCGAAATTTTGTGTCGTAAGAATTAACGAGCCGACGGGGTAAATAACAATTCGACCGAACTTTTTTAAAAGTTCGGTCGAACTAACACGTCTGCAACTACGCAGCAGCTCGGCTTTGAACACATTTCTTCAACTTTGGAATGATTAAAATCTATGAAACTTTATGAATTAACTGTCGGAACCAAGACAAGCATTTGCAGAATTCAATCTACTTTCAGGAAATATAACTTTTATGAAATTTCATAAATATTTACTAATTTTAATTAATTTTGTAATAAAATGGGTGCAAAAAATTTCTGAAGGTCATTATGATTCAGTGAAATCAAAATTATGTATCGTCCAAAATACACTGTAAAAAAAATTGAAAACATCATGGTGCATCACATTGGTCCGTCGTGTGTAGTGGGTAGTTTTTAGATTTTTAGTTTATAACAAATATGTTGAGAAATTTTGTGCGAGCCGAAACATATTCAAAATATGTCGTTTTTTCATATTGGATTAGTTCAAAAAAATATAGTAATTATGATATGCATCAATTGGTTTCGTAAATATAATGAAACCGAAGTAGACTCTGTCTAGATTTTTGTAACATTTTTTTCTCAAAAACACAAAGTTTTCAAGGAATACACCAATACATTTGAACATGAATTTTTATGAATCCTTTGATTGTTAAAGAACACACACTCAAAGAGATGTTAAGTTGGCATGTTAAATGTGTATAAAAAATTCCAAAAAATAAGTAATAGAAAGCTAATAAAATTTCTGACAAATTTTATTTTTATTGCAAAATAAAATTCTAAATAGAAAATTTGTTTTGGCTTGCAAAAAGTTGAAAAAAAAATTGATATTTTGTTCTAAAAAACAAAAAATGCTATATTCTTTTTTTAAATATTACAACATTTCTTAAATCTAATCCCTTCACAGTTAAAAAAAAATACAATTTCATTTCATTGTTTTATCAAAATCAAAGAAATATGCAAGGCATATTTAAATATGGCTTGAAAAAAACATATCAATCAAAGAAATATATCAATTTTTGAATAGGTTCAATATATTAGCGTAAATTTTCTATATAACCCTAGATATTTAATGATTTTTTAATTCATTCTTTATTATTTAGTTTCTTCCATTTAATTTATGACATTAATAAAATATGACATTATTGCATTTATTAGTTTATTTCATTCTCTTATTTCTAAAGAACAAACATAAATTTCTACTTATATAAAAAAATTAATTTAACGTACATCTCAAGGAATTCAAAACTGATGATGTTATATCTTAAAACAACTCTTTTTATTTTATGTATGTTTGTTAATAAACTATATTTATATATAGGTTAATAAACTATAAAAAACATAGATAATTGTTCCTGGACTTAAAAGGATATAATCTATATCTTTTAATATTAAATATTTTGTTCCTTATTTTTCATTTTCTAATTTAATTATTTTTCTTTTAATTTTATTTATAATCATTTTTCTTTTAATTTAATTTATAATATTTATTTATTTAGTGTGATTAATAACGATTAACTTTGAACACTTATACCTTGAAGCATTATTTTATGAGTTTTAATTTATTTCAATTATTATTTGACTCTAATTTTGTTTACTCTTCAATATGTGATAATTGATAATTTATTGCTCATTAAATACTTAAATATTTTTATGTATTTTTTATTATTATAATTTTTGAAGCTATTGTGATGATGAGTGAAATATTCATTCTAAATGTTGAGAATGTTTCAAAATTTAACTTAAATTATCCATAAAATTTGTGTTAATATAAGCATATATTTATTTTGACTGTAAATCTATAAAGTTTCTAGAGAGATTGATTTTTTTAAGATTTGAATTTCTTTTTAAATATAAAATTTCAGGAAAAATCTGCACTTCTAGATATTTTATTCCCCTTATCTCTTGGTAGATCTAGAGTTAACATGAATCTCTCTTAGTTTTGAGCAACACATTAATAAAAAAATTTATCCATAAGTAATTTTTTATTTTCACTTGTTTTATATAATATATACATGTTGACATCCAAATATTTTATTTATGATTGACATTATCCACATTAAAATGTTAATGCATGCTCATTTATATTCGGAATTAGAAAACATAAATCTCTTTAGAGCCTATTAATAGAATAATATTTGTCTTGTTATGTCTCTCTTTATATTTAATTGACATTAAAATATTTTACTCAACATACATATTGAAATATTATAATCCGCATTAAACTTTTTTTTGTTATTAATAATTTTTAAATTTTACATATCCGTTCATATTAAGAATCAAATAAATTACATATCTCCATCACAATGAAAAAATATTAATATAAGAATCTAAATTACTTTATTTTTCTCTAATCAATATAAAATTTTATTATTTAATGCGAACATTTAAATATTTTATTTACGATTAACATTAAAATATTTGTTTATTATTAATAGATTTTAGTTTTAAATATTACAAGTAGAATTAATTACACATCATGTAATATCAACAACATTATTAAATAACATATTTCTTTCGTATTAAAAAGTAATTTTTTTTTTCTTTCTTTCAATCACTTTTCCTCTCTATATTAAGTTGATGTAAAATGATAGTGGAAATAAATTATTTTATTTATGGTTGAAATTGACTTTTTTTTTTTAATTATTTTTTAATTTGTTAATGTAAATATTATTTTATTATTATTCCTTGCCTAACCATGACTTTAGCAATAGATTTGTCCATTGACCACTACTAGTTTTGCATTGACCGTGAAATTATAATGTTTAACTTTATAAATAATTAAAGCATTTTTTTAATTTTATATATATATAATTTTGTTGGTAAAAAAAATGTATGTTGGAAATTTTGCTTCTGTGATCCATAAAATGTGTAAGAAATTCTTTCGGTGAAAATCACATGTAGGAATTTTTGCCAACGTGTTTCGAACCAGCCAGTGTGGCTCATCATCAGAGTTCCTAACATCTGCTCCATGTTGCCCATAAAGTTTTATCTCCCTAATAACTCGTCACTTTTCATAGGAATCTTATAACTTGATTAAATAAATTGATAGAATTTAATACAAATATGAAGATATATTATTAACCTGATAGTTACAATCTTCTTCTTGATTTTTGAACAAAAGCGTACCGGAGGTCATTACTTCATTAATGTAACTAAAAATCAATTTATTTCATGTCAATCATGAGGCCAAGGGCTTTATTCGATGCTTTGATGTATTAAACCATGCAGAAATGATGAAATTATTTTCATGAACCACTGGTTTCAGTTCAAATACAAATGTGACAAAAAAATATATATATATCATCATGCCTTTTGCAATCGACCAAACTAGTGTTGAGGTATTTTTATATCCAAAGCTTTATAATTTACTAATTCTTGATTAACTCGGTTAAATTCTATAGCAGAGATTGGAATATTGTATTCCAGTAACTACAATCAATTTTTAAAATGATAATTGTTTTATGAGACAATAAAAACTATAACAATAATTGTATATATATACTAACCAACTTTATATTAAGTAAATTGTTGAATTTATTAGCAAATATTATATTCAAATTTATAATATTAAATTGTAGTAGTTAGTGAATAGTTGAGATTCCATGTGTGAATGAAATGAAACCCAAAGGACGAGTGTTGCCTCTACACTTCACACTGTCAAAATTATGGGAGTGACCGAGGTTTTCCACCACCAAAGCCATGACGTCTTCATTGAAATCATAAATAATCCTGAAATATCATCGTGTTATTTATCTACTAGATAAATAATGGAAAATTGTTGGTCTCCTTTCCCTCCGGTTTTATTTTTAGTTTGATAATGTATTTTGGACATTGATATTGTACTTTTTTATTTACAATATCTATTTGGGTATGGATATTAAATCTCTTTCACTACATGTTCGTGCAGTAAGTTTAACGGAAGTTCGTTTGGAAAATTACAATAGTCGTATCAATTTATTAGCCAGTTTCTCTTCATTAACTTTGTTAAATTTGTTAGCAGTGATTGTATTTTAATATTTGAAATAATTTTAAAAATATAAGTGTTTTTAAAATGTATTTGATATTTATCTTTAAATTATTGTTATTTATATTTGATCAATAAATTGGTTAGAAATGCATATGAGTTTTTTTTTGAAACTTGCAATAATTGCTGCATAAAATTATTAGTCATTATTTTATTTTTCTTTTGACAATTTTTTTTTTTTAAATTTATATATCAAATATTGTATTCTTATAACTAGGATCAATTCTAAAAATGATATTAGCAAATATTGTATTCAAATATCTAACATTAAATTTAAACTTAATATTTTTCTTTTAAAGTTTATTTATATGTGCATTTAAATTGTAAATTATAATAAAAATTATATGTGTAATATTGATGTTTATATGTTATTGAGAAAGCTCAATTAACAATCGGTGTGTTATGTGTAAAAGTGTTTTAATACCCACAAACTTATGTAAAAGTACATAGAAAGACTCCATTATATAGTAATGGAGGCAGTCCAGTGTCAGATAAGGATAATTACGACAAATGGATAGATACAATTCCCTATGTGATCTTACAACTCACCATACTTAGCTCATAGGGAAACAAAGTGTTGGAAAATACAAACTCTACCACCCCTGTTGGAACACCTAATCCTACATGGGTAGGTGTGGAATGTAAAAAGTCACAATGGAGTCCAAGTGACCTTGGAATGTGAAACCAAGAGTCACACCATTGTACTATAAATGTACATCTTTGTATAATGGAAAATAAGAGAGCTACACGCTTCTCATTCATTGTGTTGAGTTTCTTGTGTGTGTGTGTGTTTATTCTTCCTCATACACCATGTGTGTGCTTCACATGGTGTTTAACATGGTATCGTAGCGAAGCATTATTGCCCCGGTCAAACCGAGTGGAGCTGGCTTGTGTTTATGGCCTGTGAATATCTGCAAAAATTCTTGACATTTTTGCCGCATTTAAAAAGTTTTTGCAGCAGACATTTTGCTGGATTCGGAAAGGTGTTTTGAAGAAGAGCAACATTTGTTTTGAAGAGGAGTAGCATTCAGTGATTCTGCAGCATTCAGAAATCTGCTTTGAAGAAGAAGAAGCATTCAGAAATTGATTTTGAAGAGAAGCAGCACTGCCCATCTGAAGGTTTTCATTCTTATTTTTCCTGCAATTTCTATTAATTTCTGCATTGAAGAGTTGCTGGAAAAAACTGTTTAAAGAGGATTTCTGAAGTAGAAGTTTTTGGTTTTTATTGCAAAAGAAATCTGAGTTTTTTTTCTGCTGGAAAATTCTTCATCTCTGCATTTTCCTGTTGCTGGGCTACTGGAAAGATTTCTAGATTTGCACTGAAAGAAATCTGAGTTTTTCTGCTATCTACATTTTCTGCTGCTGAAATTAATTCTACTCTATATTTGGAAGAAAAGAAAAGCCTATTGTTGCCATCATTTTTGCAATCTCTGCAAACTGTTTTACTCCTCTCTCAGCTGTATTAATAAAAAAATAAATAATAAATAATAATAAAAACCTGCAACAATTGGCCTTTGGCCCTCTCTGCTCCTACCACATTCTCCCTTCAACTTCACTCTCACATTACATTCAAACTACTGCCATATACACAGCCCTCACCACTTCAAAAAATAAAAATAAATAAAAAAAACCCTGCAATCTCACCCCATTCTCCCATACGCTCAACCCAACTCACTCTTCGACCCTCTCTGCGCGCTATTAATCCACAGCCTTACCATCCCAAACTCCGCCCTTAGAGCGCTGGTCCCAACACACCATACAACACACGGTCCTCTCCCCAATCGACCACACCTCTCTGCATCGAATAACTCCACTCCACGCATACACTGTCCGTCCCATCCAGTTACGCCCTTCGCTCCTGCATTTGTTAAAATTAAAAATTAATTAAATCAACCCAGCCCCCTTACCTCTCAACCCTCCCCCGCGCGCTCTACAAACTTCGGAATTCGGCCTCACACACACTGATCCGCTCTCCTCTTACCACGGCCTTTCGGCTCCCAATCCCAATTCAATTTGTAATTTTACCTCCCTCCATTTATACCACTCCCCATTTTACAGTACCAACCTCCTATTTAAAATTCCGCCCCTCCATAACTAATATAACCCACTTATAAATATTACGCACCTTATGCCTCACCATTCTTAAATTTCGACTTTAAAATTTTTTTAATTTTTCTCCATAACGCCTTCCCACTCATTATATTTTAATCCCATTCCCATTATAATCTCATTCCCATTATATTTTAATTTTTTTTAATATATTCCCCCCTCCCACATTTAATACAATCCCCTCCCTTTTTAATTTCATTTTAATATATCCCCTCCTCTCCCATTTTAATATTTCCCCTCCTTTATTAAATTCCCTCCCTTTTAATCCCCTCTCCATTATTTTAATTAATTCCCATTGATTTATTTTTTAATTAATTTTTAATTAATTTAAAAAAAAAAATAGCAGAGAGAGAGAGGAAAGAGGAATAAGAAAATTTGAACAGCAGAAATGAAGAGAAAATGACATATGAGCACATGACATAGAGAAAATTGCAGATTTACATTGTGATTTGTGGCATTGATTTGAAGGGTGATTTTCTGAAGATTTTCTTAAAGAAGACAAGTTTGCCATCATTGAAAACAGTTATTTGAAGAAGAAAATGCAGCTGCCTTAAAGGCTTCTTGCACAAGTTGTTTTTGCTGCACATTCAAATATTTTGCAGAGATTTTGTATTGAACTCACATTGTGAGTGAATTTGCCTCTTCATTCATAGTTGGAATCAGTGAAGTTGAGTTGTTGATGTAAGTCATTGTTGATTGCCCTCCATCATTTGAGGAGCATCTTTTGTACTTTCAGATTTCCATAGTTGGAAATTCTTTTGAGTCATTTGTATTGCTTGTTGCATCACATTGTAAACGAGTGCATTTTCGGTTGAAGCCGACACCCTTTCATTTTTTGAGCCTAAGTTGTTGAAAATGGATAAAATCAATGATGCATTAGAGTTGTTGAATAACCTCATTCATTCCAATGTTGATGACATGATAAAAATGAGCAAGGATGCTCTTTGTAACATTCAAAGTTGTTTGCTATATTCACATGAGAAGATTGAGTTTTTGCAGTTGGAATCTCAGCTCCAACAAGATGAAATTCACCAAAAGAGTCACCATTCTGAACCTGTTTCTGTTCAAAACATTGTGAAAGACTCCCATCAGCAGCAAGTCAGCGAAGTTCCAGTTGATCCACATTCAATTCCTTGTACTAGAGTAGATGTACATGCAAATGTAGCAGCTCAGCCTGCACTTCCTAAGCCCATCATCAGACCTTGGGAAGAGCTTGTCCACAATAAGCACCGAACTGGTCTTGGATATGACAAGGATGTGTCCTTTCATATTCCAGACTACACAAAGCCCATCATATTTCAGAGTGCCGAATTCATGTATGACAGTTCACCTGCAACTGTTCCAGATCTTGTTCCACTTCCACAAAAGATTGAGAAATGCCAACACTGTGATCGAGTTGGCCATATGAAAGATCACTGTTTTGATCTTCATCCATGCAAGCACTGTGGTCGGCACACTCATTCTTCAGACAGATGCTTCAGACACAAGCCTCCTGCAAGAACAAAGATTCATCTGATGACTGCTTCTGGCAATGGGCATCACAGCTCAAGAAGATGTTTACTTACACATGTTAGAACTTGTTCACGATATTGAGAAAACTTGCACTGAGTTTTCGCCTATCATCTCACCTTGTCCCCGACAGGGGAAAATGGTGGTCAAATACAAGCTACGAAAGATCAAGCGGTAGCCCCGAGCCACAATCTCTCATTCCATGTTCAGAGTTGTAGCCAGCAGTTCAAGCGAGGCTGAGCCACAATTCGTCATTCCATGTTCAGAGTTGTAGCCAGCAGTTCAAGCGAGGCTGAGCCACAATTCGTCATTCCGGATTCAGAGATGTAGCCAGAGATACGAATGCCCATGAGCATACCTTCGGTTGGTGGATAACCTAAAACCATCATTTTCGGTTGGTGGATAACCTAAAACCATCATCTTTGGTTGGTGGATAACCTAAAACCATCATTTTCGGTTGGTGGATAACCTAAAACCATCATCTTTGGTTGGTGGACAACCTAAAACCACCACAGGTCATAGACCTCCCTTCTTTTAGGTCGAAGGTCTCCCTTTTATGAGGGACAATTCCTCTAGCAGAAGCCTTCAGCTTCTTGCCAGTTTTGGAAGAGTTCCGGGAACTGCAACAAGTTTTGCGTTCCAGTGTTTGTGGTCATCCTAAAACCACTTCTTTTTTCCAACATTTCAGAGAGTTGATTCAGCCCAAGTGCTGCCATGTATACTTTGCAGATTTGTATTACAACTCTTTTCTTGGACTCACACATACCCCCTCGGATTAAGGGGGGATGTTGGAACACCTAATCCTACATGGGTAGGTGTGGAATGCGAAAAGTCACAATGGAGTCCAAGTGACCTTGGAATGTGAAACCAAGAGTCACACCATTGTACTATAAATGTATATCTTTGTATAATGGAAAATAAGAAAGCCTCACGCTTATCCTTCATTGTGTTGAGTCTCTTGTGTGTGTGTGTTATTCTTCCTCATACACCATGTGTGTGCTTCAACATGGTGTTTAACAACCCCCCCTTAAGAAAAACATAGGGAGTAACTAAAGAAGAAAGAAAATAAAGAATGGGTCCCGACAACAAGGCATGATTAGGTACCCATGTATAAAATCTCATAATAAGAGAAAGAGAGAAAAAATTGTAGGAAAAATCTCCCCCCAATCCCCCAAAAAAAAGATGTCAGTGCTCAAATTATCATGGAGCTGAAATTGTAGTTCCCATAACGATCCATTGAATGGCAAGAACATAAGCCTGCTCCAATCAAGAAGTACAAAATGTTGAAGTACCAAAACTCTGAAGATGAGAGACGTGAAACCTAAATGAGATTGATCAATCTCTGAAGTAGGATTGTTGCATAGGAACAAGGGTGGGAAACAATGTCATTTTCTCCAAAACATGATTCAAAGAAACTAGGTTCTAATTAATAAATAACCAGGACAAGGGATTCAAATATAAGCAACAACATCAACCAACAAACAAACAATGAGGCCTGTAAGTATGAAAAATGTCATACAAAAACACTCTTGAAGTTGTCTGAACACTCTCACCATGATACTCGTTAAACAAAAAAGATGACAATTGGCAACAAAGAAACAATATCTTTCACCATCTAACTAGACCCCCTAAAACGAAACTGAGGAGGGAGAAATAATCAACAATCTTCGTTGTCAGAAAATTCCCCCACTGAAACACAACTGAGGGAACAATGTAAATCAACAATGAACAATTGATGCAACATGACGAAATTAATTCTTCAAGCATTGGTTCAATTGAAGCCATGACCATCCATCAACCCATCCACAAACGGTCATGAAGGTTGACATTGGTCCACGATTCATTCTCTAACGTCTCTTCTGTAACAATCTGAATGCAGAACTAGTAATTGACCAAGAATGGTGATGCTTGGGTAATTTCTTCTGATGAGGATGTTGGGATGGTTCAGTTCTTGCAGACTCAAACTTGAGTGCAACAAAATTTTCATCTAGAATGACATTAACAACCATGTCATGAGGATCTTATTCAAACACCTCACGATTGGATGTAGGTGATGAGGTAGCAACATGATCATATCCAAGACCTTCTCTTGATATCTGCACTATAATAATAATAGGAGCAACAATTCCATGTCCATTCTTCCCAAGTCCTCCTTCAATATATCACATTTTACTCGGAAATCGAGATCAAATACGAGTAGTATGATTTTCAACAGTAGTATGATTTTCAAAACTCGGTGTGACAAAGGCATGTGATGCATCATGATCATCAGCTTCAGTATTCTCACAATCAACATCATAAAGTGTGGAAGAAGGAGATTTTGGCACCTCAACATCGATTGTATCATTCTCAAATTTCTAAAGACAACTAACTTCAAATTCAAGTTGTTGCTTAGAATATTGTAACTTTTGAATGACCTCATCCTTCTCAATCAACTTTTGTGACAAAATTTGATGTTGTTCCAACATTGTTTCTTTTAAACAATCAATCTCCATAATGTGTTGATTTTTTTCTCTTCTAGTTGCTTCTTTAAATTTTTTGTACTTGAGTCAGAAAAAGACTCAAATTCCTCCTACAAGTCATCAAGGAGGCCAATCTTCTCTTGAAATTATTCTGCAAGCATCTAGAGATATTTTCTCATGGTCGATTCCAAATGGCCAACCTTATAGATTTTCTCATCTATTGAAGTTTGCAACATATTATTAAGAGTTACATTTTCTGCTTGCAAAATAGCTACCATTGATTGCAAGTGAAAAACCCCTTTACAAATTTCATTCATCGCCTTTTTCTCACAATGCTCCTGTGATATTGTATCCATCTTGAAAATACCAAGTTGAAAAAGAAAAAAATTCTATAAAAGAAGAATGATGATGACAACAACAATAACTTCTAATCAACACCCAAATCAGAGAAATTCACCTAGATTTGGATGACTAGAAAACACGCAAGCCTTTCATAATGGATAACCATAAGAAAATAAAATACATCAATGGATGGACATTTGGCTATTCTTCAAAAAGAATCATATACCATTTCTCTTAATATTTTATAAAAAATCCTTGCGTGCCCAAAATTACTTTAAAGAAAATACTTTGAAGAGGTTCAAGCTATGGTTTCTTTAATGATTACAGTAAAATGGTCGGGATTTCCAAAAAGATGGTCCTCGAAGATAGGAGTGAGAGCTTCGATTTTCATTCCGGGGAGGATCCATCGTCGAAACTAATTGGGGATTTCTTGAAGTGAATAGATTGGATGGGAAGAAGTCTCTAGATATGGACATGAAAATGGTGGAGCTCCAACAGGAGAAGAGGAGAGGTTTAGCGATGATGCATTGAACTAGCGGTGCAGGGGACAACACCAAGCCGATGAGTAGATCGAGCCAAATACAGTCTAAAAGTATATCACCTTAAAAAAGGGTGATCATGTATCCAATAAACCATATGATCATTTTTTACATTCAATTCAATAGTAGTTACATATGAATTTCTATAATAATCGAGCTGCAAACATGATGGCAACGTTGAAGGGCTTGAGTATGCCAATAATTGGATCTCATCATGTAAAAATTGATGATGCATAAAACATCACACATATATTGTAGCATATGCTTGTAGATGGCGATTTGATGTAGACAATGACAAAGGCACAAGGAGTAGAGGCAACATTCAAGCCAGGTCGAGAACCATAGGTTTGAAAAATTGAATTTTTACCATAGATTAAAATTACACATATTGACTCCACAAAAATGGAAAAGACATATACAAAAGTGGAGCCAAGTAGGAACGACCATGGATATCCTCAAGCGTCATGATCACATATGAAATGCACAATTAGGGGATGATTTGTGAGCCAGTGTGTGATCAAGGTACGAGATAAAGGACAAGAAGGGCCAGATTTCATCTTACAAGGTCGTTAATTTCTTGGAGTCACAAGAGTGTCCATTTTAGGGAAACTTTAGGAGCTAATATTCGAAGGTGGGCTAATTTTCCATGTTTTTTTCCAAAAAAAAAAAAAAAAAAATGATTCACCCACATTTTATAGTATAAAACTATTTTACCTTAAAAATCACCAAAATTCTATATAGACTAATATAAAATCATTAGAAATATAGATATTTGTACAAAATTATTACCAAACATTTTACAATTTTCATATTAGGAACTAGTAACATTTGCCAAGGTTTGTAAAATTTGAGATAAACTTCCATCCTTAATTTCCCTTGATCCATTTTATCCGCACAACGAGCAGGTGCTAGGTTTAGTCGAACAACAACAATCTGAGAAGCTGCACATGTCGAATCCCATTTCCTCATCCCTCCTCCTTCCGTTCATGGCTGCAACAAGATAGTGAACTTGCTTCATATCATAGATAGGATGTGTGGATATTTCGGTTGAGAAGGAGAAAAAGGTGAGTGACCACACCAAAATAAAGTGAAAATATGACACCACGGCAGAAAAAATGGAACTAACGTATTTGTGGAGCACAAGCTTGAGATCGAAAAAATTATCCACCTTAGCTGCCGACAACTTCGCCCAAGAAGCAAGCTACAAAATTCCACCACGGTTTGCCACATATCCAAAAGGTAGATGGATATCTGCATACTACCTATCTGCAGTCATGAAATACAACCACAAACTCATTGCAACAATGAGAATTCATTCAAGATCCACATTACATCGAAACCATTATCCCTTAGATAGATCTAGAATAAAAAATTCAGAGAAGACACTAAAATTGAAACCCCATTCAGATGATTAAAAGATTAAATAAATTTGTAAAAGAATTGAGTAGAGGAGGAATAGCCTGCTTTGAAACCATGTAAGAGTATTTTATTACTCAAAAAATTATGTAAAAGTACATCAAAAGACTCTATTATATAGAAATGGAGGAGGTCCACTCCATTATATAGAAATGGAGGAGGTCCAATATCGGATAAGGATAACTATGACAACTGGGCAAATACAAGTCCCTATGTGAGTTCGCAACTCACTATACTTAGCTCATAGGGAAAAAACATGTCAGAAAATACAAAATCTAACATTATGAAGTATTATGTAAAGCATAAGATTCAAGATTCAAATCGAGCCAACCCCCCTCCCCCACCCAAAACAACAAAAAAAAAAAAAAACCTTACAGGACTCTTATTCGTTATTGTTTTTCGCAGCGTACATGGATTTTGTTTGTTTTTTTTTTGAGGATTGGTTGTGCTAGAGGAGTTCTTGCAGGATTTTTGTAGGATTAGTTGCACCTCATCGTGACTAAAAACTAGGTATGCTCTTCACATGTTTTTCTTTCCTCGACCATGTCAAAAATTCTTGTTGGCATTTCTATTCATGTGTGTATTTTCGAAATTCGATAATCCTAGCATCTTGGCTATTGTTTCGATCGTAGGATTAGCAGTTACCAACTAAAACATGATTATATATAGACATATATATCTTTACTGCACCTTCACCTACCCAAGCATATGAATACGTCTATGCAATGAATACAATCACTACAACTTTGACCATATGCCCTTTTATTTATGGTAAATATAGATAATTTTTTCCCTACAATGGCCCACTTGATCAGCTGTTGTTTTGTCAGATATGGGCAGCTGATTTGGTACTAATTTTGTTAAGACTCGTCAATGCTTTCTTAATAGTTAGAAGCCATTCTTCTTTTGTTCTTAAGGATACATTTTTTTTTTTTAATATAAAGTAGTTTCAACACTGAAACTACCATTTTGGGGGAAAATTTTAGTCAACTTTATTTGTTGGTTTGGACCTGTGTATAAGGAACAAAACCAGGGTTATTAATTTCCATAATGTCTGTCAGATCCTGAGGGCAGCTGATTTGTATTGATTTTGGTTCATAGCGTTTAATGCCTTCTTAAAAATCCGACGCCGTTCTTCTTTTGTTCTCAGGATGCTTTTATTTTTTTAATATAAACTATTTTCAGTATTGAACCTCCTATTTATTGGGGAAAAATTAGTCAAATGACTTGGGCATGTATCCATGCAAGAAAGATGTAATGTAAATTTTATTGCTTGATTTGGATTTACTTTAAGGAACAAAATGAGGGTTATTAATTTCCATAATGTGCGCTAGAGCTTGTGGGAAGCTGATTTGGTATTAATTTTTGTTAGGCCTTGCGAGTGCTTTCTTGAAAATATGAAGTGTGAAGCCATTTTTCTGATATTCTCAAAGATAGATTTATTCTTTTAATATGTAGTAGTTTCAACATTGAAGCCTCTATTATTGGGAAAAAATTAGACCCAATTCCTAAAATCAATAAATTCCTAACATCATAATTTATAATTGCTTGATGAAACTAAAATGTAAGGCAGGTAGAAGCATTAAATAGTTTGAACACGTAGCTTTTATTTCATTCAAATACTCTTTAGGAACACATAAAACTAACATAGCCCTGTCTCTGTAATGGAATATCTAACAAAACAAAGTATGAAGCCAAACATCTAAATCCGATAAAAGAGTCGGAGTAAAAAGCCAAACATCTAAATCCGATAAAAGATGACCTCTTTATAGGGAAAGGCTTTAGTTTGTTATTGTTTTCTTATAACATGATTCATAAGAGCAAATTCATTAATTTCCATGTTAATCCCAAATAAACTTTTATATATATATATATATATATATATATATATATATATATCTTTTATTGCAGGTCATTGCTTCTGGCATGTAGTCTCTTTCTTGAATTAATTCAGTTTGGATATAGAGTTTCTAAATGCATAGAAATCAATCTGCCAAATAAATGAGTAGTAACACAATCTTACTTATAAAAACCAATATGAAACAACTCTAACACCTCTCGTTTTGAAGGGAAATATACAAAACCATCTTTCTTAAGTCACCTTTTTTTTTTATTAATTTGAGCACAAATCTTCTTCTGAAACTCCTTATGAAAAAATAGTGCTCTTTCTATGAAAACTGTGATTATTACAATCGGAGATATTCATAAACTTGTTGTGAATAATTATACAGTGCTTCATATTCTTATGATGACCCTCATGTATGGCTGGTAGAGTAGTTCTTCCTCAGATCTGCAAAAAGAAAAAGAGGCATCCTTACCTCTCATTTGGAAGGGCAATCTACAAATATCTCAAGTTCTAAAGCAACCCGAAATGCAAAATTTATTTCCATATGCACTGGGATGCTATATGATGTCAATCAACTTCTCATATATGTTAATAAATTCATTATAATGTCAGGTAGTGTGGGAATCATCCTTTATAATAAGAATAGAATATTTTAAAATAACATAATTATTAGGACTTATACTACGAACATATTCCAAGGGATGTTTCAACATTGGTTTTTTAAATAATATATATTTATTATAAAATCTATCGTCATAGCATGAAGCTAAGAGTTAAACCCCTATCCCTTTTATATTTTGTACTAAGTAATATATTTAAATTTGTCACCCATACAATCTTCTAAAATAACATAATTATTATAAGGACTTATACTACCAACATATTCCAATGGATGTTTCAACATTGGTTTGTTAAATAACATATATTCATTATAAAATCTATGGTCATATCATGAAGTTAAGGGTTAAAACCCTATCCATTTTATAGGGTGTACTAATTATTAGATTTAAATATGTCACTCATATTTCTCTTAAACTTCAAATTTCTTCGCATAATTGACTTATGAATTCACTTGGTTCATATGTTTACAAATAATTAATGCAAGTATGAATGCTTGCCGAAAATACCTATACTTTACTATGGTATATAACTTATTCACTTACCTTGCATAAATTTTTTGGCGGACTTTATTTTAAAATATTATGTTAATGTTTGTAATCTCATACGTACATAGCCTATCTTATACATTTAGGGAGGCAATTTGTGGCTCTAATGTTGTGGTCCTCTCGGTATTCGTTGCCCAAATTCATTTTGAAAGAGACAAAAATATCATTATATATATCTGTGTGTGTGGGATTAACACGAAAACTAATGATTTTGCTCTTTATTATGATATGAATCATGTTCTAATATCAACTAGAATAAACAGTCTCTAGTTAAATTGAGATTATTAAGTCAGGGATAGTATCAATAATTATTTATCGAATTCTGAGATGAGTATGAATATCTTTGGGAAGTTTATATATATATGTATACACATTTTTTATATATAAAGTGGAAGGAGATATTGAAAAAAAATTGTAAAATAAGTTTACGATTAAAATCACAATCATTGAAGATAAAGGGAAAGAAAAGCAACCCAAAATGCAGAATATTACCATATTATGCATTGGGATGATATATGATGTCAAACAACTTCGCATATATGTTAATAAATTCATTACAAGGCTAGGAATTTTGGGTATCATCCTTTATAATTAGAATATTGAATCATCCTTTATAATAATAATACAATCTTCTAATTGAAAGAGACAAAAACATCATTATATTTGTCATTGCAAGTATTTCCCATCAACTTATGCAGAGTAACCAAAGGGAGGAATGCTAATGATAATAAGTTTGCATGCACCCTCGGTGTAAATAATATCTCACATATGCATTTAAACAATGATTTTATATAGAGCCATTTCCTAAAATCAATAAATTAATAACATCATAATTTATAATTGTTTGATGAAACTATCAATCACATGTATAAATTCAAAAGGAGAGCATAGAAGATGATCCTGAAACTAGGTTAAATCCTTTATTATTCCATCATTCAATCAAAATAGATATTCATTTTTCATCATTCTCCCATAAACTAAGGAATTTGCAATAAATAAATATATTATTTATTTTATTGAATTTGTTTTTTACAGGGATAAAAAAATCCATTAAACATGGTTGAAAAATGGACATTATGCATAGAAGTATCTTATTATCCCAATCGAGGGCAAATAGTGATTACTTATGTGTTATGCAATATTGCGATGAACAATTTCCTCCAAAGGAAAAGGAATGTACCTGGAAGAACAACAAACAATAAAGCATATTATATTGCATTGATAGAAGGCTTAGGAACAACTAGGGAGTATGGATCCAATGTAATTGTAGTCTTCACCAATTCTGAACTTGTGTGCAATTAGATGAAAGGCGTGTACCCAAGTTAAAAAGGAGAGATTAAAACAACTGCACAGAGAAGAAAAAAACATTGTTAACCAATTTTAATCATTTAGCATAAGACATTGTGCAAATGTTAATAGGATGTTTAGCAATCTATTGTATGTGGCAATTCCAATTCAAGATTTGTGTATGAAATATGAATTGGTGTTAATAATATCTCCATCAAAATTTGTTGATGGACATTGTAATATATCTTTCATATGTTTTTGTTTTTTAGTTAAAAATGTGTTATTTTTAATGGCCATGTGTTTTTTTCAATTCTATACTAAGTGTGCCCCAACTATGTAAGCACAACTTGGTGAGTTTTTTAATTTAATTTTCAAAATTTGCACTTCAACATTTGTGTTTTCTTCTTGAGTATATTTTAAATGAATAATTTACACCAAATAATTTTGATGAAACCCCCAGATAGTTGCATTAATTTTCTGAATCTTGATCTTTCTAAATAGAGATTTTAATATTTTTAAATGTGTGATGTAACTTCAAGGGTTACATCAATTAAATGAATGAGGTAACTTCAAAGGTAAATCAATTTTCTAAATTCTTGACCTTTTTAAATAACATTTTTAATATTTTTAAATGCATATGTAAATTAAAGGGTTACATCAATTTTCTCAATTCTTGATCTTCTTAAATAACAATTTTAAAGATTTGTAAATGAATGAGGTAACTTTTTAAAGATAATGTATATCTATATATTTATAGATATCCATTTCATGGATGAGAATTTTCCACTTGATTCTCTAACACAAGCATCATTTGAGTTACATGCATCTACTAGAGGGGGAGGTCATGGACGAAGGAGATTATCAAATGAATTGGTGGTGGTCCATCATTCCCTACATCATGATCATGGTATATATATGTTTATGTGCAATTTTTTAAATGATATTTGAATATAATCATATAGATACATACATATGAAATTGCTTTTTTTTTTTCAATTTAGATTTATTATTTTATAATAATTTCCATTCTTTTAGGAGCATCTCAAACTAAGTCGAAGAGAGTATCTATTCAATCAATGGAGGGACATCGTTCACATCATTGTTGTATGGTATATATATGTTTATGTGAATTTACTTAAATGATAAATAGGTAGAATCACACACACACACACACACACACACACATATATATATATATTGAATTAATTTTCTAGTTTTTTTTTAGAATCTTATCTCACTATGTCGTCGCATGAGGGTGGTCAACATTATCCCGGTTGTAAACAAGCTCAATCAACTCATGTACTTGGGCGTGATGGTGCTCAACCATATCTGGGTGGTCATGATGGTGCTAAACCATGTCTAGGTGGTCATGATGGTGCTCAACATCTCGAGGTGGTCATTAATCTGAATCGGATCATCATTATCCTCATCATTTTAGTAAATTATATATATATATATATATATATATATATATATATATATATATAACAAATTTGTACATGTAAATGAATTTTATGTACATATACATGTACATTTCTATCTTGCATGTGTATGATTACATTTGTTCACATGTTTTTATATTTATGTAATTATATTGATGCAGGGGGTGAAAATGTTGCTCGAAGTAAACATAAGTGAACGAAGGAAATTCATGAAGAAGAGCATACACCAAATACCACCTATCCATTTGATATCCCTGGTGAGCTTCCTTGTGAAAAAAACCTCCAACAATGTACATTACAGAGGTGCATAGGTAATTATTCAAAATTGAGGAAAGATCTTATGAGTTTGGAGCTCCCTGTAGAGAGTCGAAAAATATTAGAAATAATTGTGCACACTCTAAGCTCATTTCTTGATATTTATGAGAATCTTGGGCCAACCAGTGATTGATTTATATATATGATGAGGCATAAAAATGAAGCAGTAATGGGTCCCGATAAATGGGTCGAGGTAAGTAAAAGGGTTACCAAAGCTCATGTAAAATATATGTTTAATTTCAAAGAAGGACCAAAAAGAAAGATGCTCAAGGTCCAATATTTTGAGCACCTTGAAATAGAAAACCATTTGTATGGTAGGTTCCTTGCAGTGTATGGAAAGATTCCATGGAATGATAAGGTTCCAATTTATTTTGAAAATTTATTTTATGCAGAATTATTTTTGGATATGAGACCTGATTATAATGACCTACTATATGAATATTATGGTACTAGGAGAGGTCGGTTATGTGAACGTAAGGGTGCATTAAGGTATACTTAATTGCCTCGCCCTCGGCCACTTTTGGTACGTCAACCTCCTCGTCTGGTAACTTTGCGGTCGAAGTTGGATATCACTTCTCAAACTAGTAGAGAAGGAAGGGATGCCATTCTAGACAGCATCGAGACTGCATTGACTAGAATTCAGGTCGGTCTAAATCGACAAAAAGGATGAGCTCTTGCACATGCTAATTTTGTATATAAAATAGATTACGAGATAGATAATATGAGTATTGAGGAGGTTAGATCATATGCAAAGGGTTGTCGTGATAGTTGGAAAGACCTAATTGGTCACAAGGAAAAGGGCATGTGATTGATATGTGTTAATGGTTAGTGTGGATATTTTAATGTAATTTAATGTATGTGTTAATGCCGATTCAAATACATTTTGTTAATTTTTTCAGATATAATCTAACACAAATGTATCATATGTTCACCATTTGCAGTTAACTCATTTTTTGAACAAAGTTTTTGATAATTTCACGGTCCCAGGTTCAAGTTCCAATAAATATATGTTGAGATATGTTATTTTTTTCTAGGATTTCATGTTGATACTATTATTCTACTTTTATAATATCGGTATCGTGAGGACATATTTTTAACATAAATAATAATGTATATAATTAAATGTTAACAGTTTCTTATTCCATCTGATGTTTTCGTCATAGTGCCACCGTCATCCTTTGCTTGTTAAATATCTGCTTGTCACAAGTATTGAATATTTCACTTTTTTTTTGTTATAAATTGAAGCAACTTTCATTAAAAAATGATATCTATATCTTACAGTTTTAAAATTTTTGAATTTTAGGATTTTAGAGACGGTTTCCGTTCTCTGGGGACTTTAGTGATGGAGCCAACAATGGGGATAGGATCATGTAAACAATTTGAAAAAGTTTTTAACAAATTTTTTAATATTGCGAGTTTATGCATTTGCATGTGCAATTTTAATTTTTTAATATATACATGTACATGTATTATACAGGGCATTCATGAGGGAGAAATGTAGGAGGAACTCCATGAGGTATTGCATGGAATTTGAAACATGAGTTGGTTACAGGAATTTAATCATCTAGACAATTTGAAGAAGTTGATACTTGTATTTTTTGATACTGCAAGTTTATGCATTTTCATGTGCAATTTTCATGCATTATATAGGTTATACATGAGGGTATAATGAATTGCGAACACCATGAGGGCACAATGGAGGTGGAACACCATGAGGTATTGCATATAATTTGAAACGTTTTATAATTTTATATTGATGATCTTACATTCTCATTTAATTTTAAAACATTAAAAATTTATTTTAAAGTACAAAAATCTTATGTATATATGCAATTACGCATGTTGTCAGGGAACCCATGATTCATATGAGATAACGAGGATGTTGATAAATCATATATTTCAGCGAGATTCTCTTTGATGTTTTTATTTTACAGTATTTTTATATTATATTTACTTTCAGCATGATATAAATTTTGGACATATTTAAAGTAAAACTCTTTATTATGAATTGACCTCTTTGATGCATATTTTTATTTGAAAACTTTTATTATATATTTATTTTTATAATCATATAATTTTTAGACATATTTTAAATATAAATCTTTATTATGATTTAATATATGTTAATTTTGGAGTTTATGTGCATTTTTCTTGATGATTCTTATAACTGTGCATTATAAAACATGGTACAATTGCATGATGCATGGTTTGACACTTAAAAGTTTTACATATTTAAGTTCATGAATATGTAGCAATGAAAGTAAATTTTCATTTAGTTGGTACATTTTGCATGATAATTCTTATAATGTTAGTAGATGATTCTTAGGTTTTGTTTAAATTTGTTTTAATTTATATAAATTTTCCGAGTAATCACATAGAAAATTATAGAACTAGCACATTTAGAACTACCAAGTGTAGTTCATCATGAGGAGAATGAGGATTTGGCTGATCCTTTACCTAAATATATAGTGCAAAGATGAAAACGGTCAAAACCCTAGGATACTAGGAAATAATAAAATAAGTGAAATAGCCATTGAGAAAATATAATATTTCCAAAATATTTTATTTAATTAACAAATAAACCAAAAAAATAAACTAAAAAAATTAAATGAAAATAAGTAAAAAGTCAAAATTAACCATAGTGAAAAATATAAATTAAAAATAATAATAAACAAATATACGAAACAATCAACCCATGCAGAGGATTAAAAAAATAAAAAATAAAATGAAAAAATAAATAATAATGATAATAATAATAATAATAATAATAATAAAAATAAATTATAAAATATTTAACAACTTTTATTGCACATTGATTAAAATAAAAATGGAAAAAAAATTAGGGATAAAGTGAAGGAATCCAACACCTACTAATCTTCCACCCGTCATCTCTATTCAACGAGCAAGATCTTTTCTCTATTTCAATAGCTTCCCATAGTTTGGAGTGATAGAAATGATCAACTTCATGGTGCATAGTCTTCACCATATGCTCCACCAAAGCAAAGGACTTCGTTCTACAATGTCTAAGATCAACAGCATGCTCTTGAATTCTCTTCTTAATGGAACGACCAGTTTCTCCAATATAGGGAACTTGTTTTGTCAAGTTATTTAAAATGAATCTAGTAAAATTGCAAATTACAAAATATGGTACATTTTGCATTTGAATGAATCTTATAATTTAGTGTAGATGTCTAAAAGAATCATAACTTAAAATTGCATTATAAAATATGGTATGTATATTTTCATTCAAGTATAGAAACATTACTGCGGATGTCAGTTGATATTTAACTTTTAATATAAAGTTGTTCTTGCAAACATACTATAAAATTGCATTATAAAACATGGTACAATTTTCATGAGGCATGGTTTGTTGCTTAAAGATTTTACAAATTCAAGTTCAGAATATGTAGCAATGACAATAAATTTGAATTTAGTTGGTACATTTTGCATGATCATTCTTATAATGTTATTAGATGATTCTTAGGTTTTGTTTAAATTTGTTTTGTCAAGTTATTTAAAATGAATATAGTAAAATTGCAAATTACAAAACATGGTACATTTTGCATTTGAATGAATCTAATAATTTGGTGTAGATGTCTAAAACAATCATAACTTAAAATTTCATTATAAAATATGGTATGTACATTTTTCATTAATGCATAGAAAGGATACTATGGATGTTGGTTGATAATTAACTTTCAATATAAAGTTGTTCATGCAAACACACTATAAAATTGCATTATAAGACATGGTACAATTTGCATGATGCATAGTTTGATGCTTAAAGGTTTTACATATTTAAGCTCATGAATATGTAGAAATGAAAATAAATTTTCATTTAGCTGGTACATTTTTCATAATCATTCTTATAATGTTAGTAGATGATTTTTAGGTTTTGTTTAAAGTTGTTTTGTCAAGTTATTTAAAATGAATCTAGTAAAACTGCAAATTACAAAACATGGTACATTTTGCAATTGAATTAATCTTATAATTTGGTGTAGATGTCTAAAACAATCATAAGTTAAAATTGCATTATAAAACATGGTATACATTTTGCATTCATGTATAGAAAGGCTACCATGGATGTTAGTTGATAGTTAACTTTTAATATAAATTTGTTCATGCAAACATACTATAAAATTGCATTATAAAACATTGTATAATTTGCATGATACATGGTTTGATGCTTAATGGTTTTACATATTTAAGTTCATGAATATATAGCAATGAAAGTAAATTTTCTTTTAGTTGGTACATTTTTCATGATAATTTTTATAATTTTAGTAGATGACTCTCAATTTTTTTTTTTAAGTTTTTTTGTCAAGTTATTTAAAATGAATCTAGTAAATTTGCAAATTACAAAACATGGTACATTTTTCATTTGAATGAATCTTATAATTGGGTGTAGGTGTCTAAAAAAATGATAAGTTAAAATTGCATTATAAAATATGATATACATTTTGCATTCATATATAGAAATTATACTATAGATGTCCATTGATAGTTAACTCTTAAGATAAAATTGTTCATGCAAACATACTATTAAATTGCATTATAAAACATGGTACAATTTGCATGATGTACGGTTTGATGCTTAAAAAGGTTTTACATATTTAAGTTCAGTAATATGTAGCAATGAAAGTAAATTTGCATTTAGTTGCTACATTTTGTATGATCATTCTTATAATGTTAGTAGATGATTCTTAGGTTTTGGTTAAAGACATTTTGTTAAGTTATTTAAAGAATAGTAAAATTGCAAATTACAAAACATGGTACATTTTGCATTTGAGTGAATCTTAATTTGGTGCAGATGTCTAAAACAATCATAACTTAAAATTACATTACAAAATATGGTATACATTTTGCATTCATGTATAGAGAGGCTACTATGGATGTTAGTTGATAGTTAACTTTTAATATAAAGTTGTGCATGCAAACATACTATAAAATTTCTTTATAAAACATGGTACTAAGACAACAATAAAAATATTTGAAAAGATAAAATGATGGTCCATAAAAAAGAAAAATGCAATGCAAACATGGTAGTTGTACAATCAACAACAAACAAGAAAATTGTGATATGCTACATCCTTACATTATAGTAGTATTTAGGATATCTTTGATTTTTTTTAACTTAACAATAAAGTTGTGCCATATTAATGAATTTGTAATACTTAATTCTAGCTAGAATGTACAACTTAAGAGTGCACAAAAAGAAAAGCTAACAATGTACCTAACTCTAAGCTCTCAAAGATTAATACAAGGAGAAGAAATTGTTGGGTGGTTCAATTAAAAAAATTCTAATGGAATGCCATCCTCAATGATCCGTTCATGGTTAGCTTTTGACATTCTCCAATTTTTAACATTAATTTTTTTTATTATTGAACTTCTTTCAACTTTATGCGTGCTGCACACACCAATTGATTATATTGAAAACTTATGTCATCGGGTTGATAGTCTTGAAAGTAAATATTTCTCTTAGTTTGATGAGTCTCGTGGAAAAAATAACCTTTCAGTATAATAAACACTCTTTCATACATAAAGTTGTTATCATCATAGTCTTCCAATAACTTCATCTTTCGTTCAAAACACCACATCAAATAATACTTGACATTTTCTATGTTGTTAATGAGTGCAGCTACAATAAAAACATTTCCTGCACAATAAAACTAGTGTAAATTAATATCATAATTAACCAGATATTAGTTATTAACTTAGACTTTATTTTATTATCTAATTAAATTTATATTTTAACTATTATCTAGATACTTATAAACAATGATTTTAAAAACATAAAACATATATATGCAATCATATTATTGTATAGGTTATGTTATATAAGAAAATCATTACACATATCAAGGATTTTTCTAGCATTCACTTGATATTTCACTTCTATACATGACCTATACGTCACCTTTGAGGTGGGACTTCAACAGTAGTGGAAAAAAAAATGTTTTTCCTTTAATTTCAAATAGAATTTGTATCTCTTGAAATAATATTTTATAGTATATACAATATCTAGAATATGATACACTACAGGCAAGTTTGTTTCTTAAAGCATGTTTTCCTTTGGATGAATTAATGTTCACAGGTGTAAACATTGAAGGATAACAATGTAAAAAGACTGGTCTGTCAAAATAATCTTGTTGTTTTTATGCCAACTTGCTTAGACAATCTACTCTATCATTTTTTTTGTTTCGATCTATAGTTCTATGTGGTGACACTTCCATTTACTAAAATTCTAACTCCAATTTTTAAATTGTGTTTGTATATTCATATTGAACAGAATCTCTTGTAGTTTACCGGTATCATATGATGCAAGAGAAAAAACAAACTAAAAATATCTAACCCGCTACCAAAATATACAACATTCACAAGATATTTCATGTCCCCATAAATTCCTCAAGTGTCCTACGTGCAGATCAACATGTAAAAGGGTTTGTTCTGTATATATAGAGAGAGACAGAAATTATGTTTAACCATTGTAGAGGAAATTAAAAATTATGACCTCAAACGATAAAACTAAACTATAAATAATGACAATATAGGAAACAATGAAATCCATGCCTTAAATTCTATTGATACTTGTGTAGAAAACATGATTAAAAAAAAATGATTCATGCCAAACTATGATTATCTTCTCCACTTATCCTTGTTCAGAACATTTACAAAAAGGTTCAATTGACACTAATCATAAAATAACCATCGAGATTTAAGTGAAAAGAGAAATTATAAAACAATGATCGGTTGTACAAAGTATAATAAATCTTTGTAAGAATAAAGAAACCTATGCACAGATTAAAAATCTACTGAGAAGAATCCTCGATCGGGGTGCCAAGCGGGAGATTGGAGAGGAGAGGTGGCACGAGATCATGTGTACCACGCGGCTACTTGATGAGGGCACGCGGACAAAAAGGTAGGTACTACTGCCCGCGCTACATAATGACTGACGAGAATACGATGGTTTCCAACTAATGATGTTAGATCAGTATGGGAAGCAACACTGGTGTGTTAAGGGAGTTATGAATAGTGGTGAGGGGAAAAGTGGTAATTCATCCTGATAGTTTACGGTGGAGGGTAGAGTAGAAAGAGCTGCCACGCGGAAGCAGGTCAGAACATCGGGTTCACATCCCCTCACCTGGTATGTTCTCAATCTATTCACCATGCTTGTTGCTGCGAATTAAGATGGTTCTAAGGTCTCCATCTTGGTTAATATTCTAGTGTTTCATAACTCAATTATATTTAGGGGGTTTTACCTATCGTCTGGGTTCTGCAATGGTAGTCCTCAGGATTGGATTTATAATGATAATTGTTTTGTTTTGGTTTGTGGTATTCGGTGCATGGGCACTGTGGGCTTACAAGCCTCGTCGGGATGTTTGCTAGTAGTAGTTAAAGGGTATAGGCTCTGTTAGTTCTCCAATTTTTCATGTCTTGCTTTTTGCTCGGCTTGGTCCCAAATGGACTCTGCTTGTCTTTCTTTCTTTTCCCCATGTACCATGCAATTGACCTTCTACTCTGTATGCAACCCCAACAGTTCGGCTAACCAAGCTTATGAAATTTATTGCATGGCTTTGAATGACCATTCTATCAGAAGCGCTCGGTTTAATTCTTTACCCAGAGTTTCACCCACTCAGTCTTTTTGTGATATGGGGGGCTTCGACTCAATTTATTGTAATGTCCATCCTTCTTTCTGGGGTCATGCGGGGTGTCCCGCTGGTTTTCCGCCGGGGTTGTGGGGTTTCATTTCTGTTTCTACTGGTTTCATTCCTATTTCAAGGAGGTTTATTCCTATACCTGTTACACGAGGGCTTATTCTTGTTTCTAGGGGGTTCATTCCTGTTTCAAGGGGTCTTTGTCCTACTTTGTAGAAGTTTTTGTTGCTTCGTTGGGTTTTTTATCTTAGGGTGTTGAGGATGTTACTCCTAATAGTCTGAATCTCTTTCACTGCTATTTCACTAAACCAATTATTGAAATTTTGTTGCAATATACATGTATCTTTAATTTCCATACAGGTGTTTCTTTAGCACTAGTCACATACTTTCCCCGACACTGTCAGTCAATCCAACGGTCTGTACTACAAGACAATATGGTTAAAGGCCACGCAGCAAAAAAGGAGGCCCAGGATAAAGCAAAACAGAAACAAATTAAGCCTAAAGTGGGCCCTAGTAAGAGACGAAGGAAGTCAGGTAAAGAGGTAATTGAAAGCCTTTTTAATGCCTATACCACAGGCATTCCACTGCAACTTAGAGCACTTATCTCAGGTTGGGAGTGAAACTACAACACCAAGGAGGAAGGCGAAATACAAGAGGAAGCAATGGAATTTTTAATGGACCCCAGAAACATAAGGAGTAGACTTTCATTATTCCAACAGTCTATTCATACATATTGGACACTAAAATATGTACTCTCTAAGGAAATTATCAACATTCAGGAAATTCGAGGGGATCCAAAAGTTGACTCCATTTTAACTGAGATAAGGAGATACATTCAAGAAATTCGCCTTATGCAGCACCATCACAATGTCCGTTCGGGCTGCATAGATCGACAATTGTAAAGAATGCATCAAGTGGATATGCCTGGTTCTAGTGTTAAGGACCTAGCACCGATTGAGTCTTCGGATGATTGAGTTCTTCTCTTTTTTGTTTTTTGGACATGCATATTTCGGGTAGCATTTACTTTCTAAAGTTATTGTATGTAAGAGACAATAAACTGTACATATCTGATAGTATATGGTTTAAAATTTTTCAATATTGGTTGGCCTATAACTCTTTAAGGTGGCCAACAAACCTGATTTCCTGCGGGCAAGTTGAGACCATCCAATTTTACTACTCCTTTTCTCTTTTTAATTAATGGAAAATAAGAGAAATCTGTTAAACTTATAAAAAAAAAATTACAAAAAATCATGATATGAAAATGAAAATTAAGATAATATTAATTGTCACTTCACTTGTACCAAAGTGACACAAACATTGAACTGAGGTGTCTTAATCGAAAAAGGCTTAGGGGAAGGTCTACCATTCATTTTTCAATTTAATCCCACTATTCATCAGCAAAGACTTGCTACTTCAGAGCTTCCCTAAAAAAATATGTTTCATGGTTTCAAAGTGTTGAAGTTTGTTTGTAAGGGATATACACGGGGATTTGATTATAAATAATCGAGAGAGATGAGGTTTAATCGATATTTGATAAACGATCGTGTGTGTTTAGTTTTAGAGATGGGTCCCCTTAAATTGACCACAACCATTACTTACGAAAAGAAGCAATTTTCCGTGTCAACCACAGAATGTGGCACCATGACACATAAATCAAACTACTTCAAACTTAATAAAGGAATTCAAGCCAATACATTTAAAACCATCCACGTCAAAGCTCTTAAAAGATTGAAAGAGTTCGCCTAGAATATTCAACACTAAAATTTCATGCGTTATTACATGGCGACACAAAATCTATTATGAGCAAGTCTTGCTCCAACTCCAGCCATGTTATAATTTTAGACTTAATTGCATAACTTTTCACCTACGATGACCGTACCACTTTTTATTATGTTAATATCGCTTTTGTGTCATTCACATTGATGGCAGGGTTAATAGACAAAGGTGATGATTGATTTTCGACTAAATTTTAAATATATCATTCACACTTTAACTGGAAAACTTTAGCTTAGCTTCCCGTCTTATGCGCAAATGACTCATTCCTCCTAGTTGACATTAATATTAATCTCAGATTGTAACTCAGAGAGCAGAAATTTGTTCATTCTCAATAATTCCATACCAATCTGCTTCCAGTAATTATGCTTTGGATACGTGTTTTTCAATTTTTAAAACCATGTGCATCTATCCATATCGTCGGGATTCTTGTTTAGCTATCAGACCTTCATGTTCCAGTTTTCATGAAATCAATGAAGTTCTTCGACAACCTCGTAGAAATATGACATGAAATATTTTAATAATTGAACTTTAAGAGAAGTTAAGTCAAAAGCGACAGAAACATTGTTAGTAACCCAGATTAGTGAGAGGGGTTCGGTTGTGGCAGATTTGTTTTGTTCTAATGGTTGTTTTTGGTTTGCAGGCACCCAGTGGAAGATATGCCCAAGGAAGGAGTAGATTTCCATTGATATTTTTGAATATTTGATGCAGGAGAGGGCACCCATAAATTATATAGCATCCAGGAAAAGATGCATAGATCATAATGAAGAACCAATTGGACCAAATCCAAACCCGATAATAGTTTTTGCATTATCTGGAAATATCAAAAGAACGCTCTGGATTTTATTATTAAAACTATTTTGTTGATTCGATGGGAGAAATGGAGATACAGAATTTGGTGGTGGCTTTTTTATCATTTATAAATTATTTTCTTGTCGTTGCCCTGATTGTTATAAAAAGGGACATCGATCTCTGAATGCGAAAGGAGGGGGATGGATAGTGGAAACTTTAATCATTCTTTTTTACTATGGATACATGATTAATATTTACGTATGAATAAAATATGGTTTGTTGTCTTGAGTTTTTTGGTTTTTCTTAAAAAACTTGCAGCTCCTTTTGTGGCTTTATCCCAAGAGGTTTGTATGATTTTTGTGTTACTATCCCTATAACTTGGATTTTGGATTGTAGCACAACCAGTATTTAAGCTTGCAGTTATGTGTGTATGTTTGTGTTATATGTAATGCAGCATGCTCTTATTATTCCTCCATGATTTGTATCCTAAGGAATTATGAAACTTAGGTAAGCTCAAAACCTGGGAGGCTATCAATTTCATTCCGTGGTTGACAGAAATGAGATTACTTTTCTTTCCTACAAACCTGAATTATAAGTTGAAAATAATTAATATTATTTTATATTAATGGAGAAATGGTTACACAAGTTGTAACGTATCTCCTTAGTTTAGGATTAGTTCCTACAATTTAGGAGTTTGTTTGCAACTTCCTAATTCCTAGTGTTGTACCTTAATGATGTAATTCCTCATTCATGAAGGGAGAGTAAACTCGCAGTGTTCTCTCGGTTTGAGTGCGTCTCCAGTGCGGTACTAACCGTGGAGTTGCAACTCCCTTCTTTTCAATTCAGTGTCATTTTTATCTTGGTATCAAAGCTCAGAGTAGGGACAGCCTTATTTTTTTTAGGATGCATCATTGATTACAGAACTGTAGTGGCGGAAGAGCTTACAGAAGTTTTTCGTAGATTCAGGTGGACTGCAGTAACACCTGAAGACAGGTCTCAGATGACTGATCATCTCTGAGCAGAAGAAAGGGTTGGCGCGGTTTTTTCGCGAACAGTCGCGCCATTGGCGCGGGTTTCAGGAAGATAAGCGCGCCAGCGCGCCAAAATACGCGAGTGGCGCGGAAGTACACGCAAAAAGCGCGCCAGGGCTGGTGACTCGCGCGGATTTTGATTTCGGCGCGGATTGGCGCGGATTTTTCGCATCAGAGAAGCGCCAGGGCTGGGACTCGCACGCATTTTGATTTCAGCGCAGATTTTTTCGAATCAGAGAAGCGTCAGCCTCTTTCTCTTTGGGAAGGTCTGCAATTATTTTTTTGCAGATCGGCCTTGCCCGGTGGTGGCACATTGAAGTTCCGAATTCGCTCGGCGGCAGCAGATCGGACTTGGCCGGTGGTGGCGCATTGAAGTTCCTGATTTGCTCGGTGGCAGCAGATCGGACTTGCCCGGTGGTGGCGCATTGAAGTTCCTGATTTGCTCAGTGGCAGCAGATCGGACTTGCCTGGTGGTGGCGCATTGAAGTTCCTGTTTTGCTCGGTGGCAGCAGATCGGACTTGCCCGGTGGTGGCGCATTGAAGTTCCTGATTTGCTCGGTGGCAGCAGATCGGACTTGCTCGGTGGTGGCACATTGAAGCTCCTGATTTGCTCGGTGGCAGTAGATCTGTGGTGGCACATTGAAGGGGTCAGGATCTGGTATGTGGTGATTTTTTTTTTTTAGTTTGTCCTGCAATTTGTCAGTTGGGTAGAATTATTCATCAGAGGATCAGAAATTTTATTAGTCCAATATGAATAACAGTATAGAATCGTATCTCCACGAGTCTGGCAAACTCAATGGATCGAATTTCTCCAACTGGAAATTCAAGATACAAACTTTACTTGAAAGCGCAAATGCGTGGTCGATCGTTACAGGAAGTGAGCTAAGACCAGGATCAGCTGCACAAGAACAAGACTGGGATAAAAGGGAGACAAAAGCAAAGGTCATATTGAAGATGTCCGTCAAGGACAATATTATCCCGCATATTAGAGACTGTAAATCGGCCGCTGACATTTGGACGATGATTAAAAACCTATACCAGACACAGAATACAAACCGTGTCTTGTCACTCAAAGGCAAGCTGTTTGTGATGAAGATGGAGGAGAATGAGTCCGCTGCTGGATTCATTGCGAGAGTCAAAGACCTGAAGGACAGATTGGGAGATATCGGAGAGAAAGTTTCCGATTCAGATCTGGTCACGATCACATTGAATGGAATGACAGATGAATATCATATGTTCATCACAGGGTTGGCAGCAAGGGAGAAAGCCCCTACGTTTGAAGAGTTGACAGGGATTCTGCTACAAGAAGAAGAGCGACGACAAAATCTGAAATCACAGAGCAATGACCTTGCTCTGATGGCGAAAAGGCGACAGTACAGAGGGAAGAAGCCACAACAACAACAGCAACCACAGCAGCAGCAGAAAGGAGCCAACACATTTCAGAAGAGACCGTTTAAAGGTATGTCTGCTAATAATTTTCCCAGCAAGAAATGTTTTTACTGTGGAAAACCTGGTCATGAGATTAAAGATTGTTATAAGAGGCAGGCAGACGAAGGAAGAAACAAACAGAGAAAACATAAGGGTTACTTTGTTGAGGAAGAAGAGGACCATAGCCACGAACTTCGACTATTTAAAGCCGATTGTGCCCTTTCATCTTCAAAGGGAGATGAGGACGACATATGGTATGTCAACTCTGGCGCATCCTCACATATGACTGGTAAGAAGGACTGGTTTGAATGTCTTGAAGAAACTTCATGTGGGTAAAAAATTTATTTAGGGGATGATAGTGGATATGAGATCAAAGGATATGGTGACATTCCGGTAAAATTACCTAGCGGTAACATTAGACACCTTAAAAATGTATTGTATGTGCCCAGAATTAAGAAAAATTTGATCTCTGTCTCAATGATTACTGATCAGGACATGCAAGTTCAATTCTTTAAGACTAACTGTGTCATAAAGGATAGCCAGATGGAAATAGTTGCAACAGGAGTGTGTGTGGGGAGCTTGTACAGATTAGACGTGAAAAGTATGACAAAGCAAGCAATGGTTGCAACTGGATCGACAGCTGAAGATCTCTGGCATTAGAGATTTGGCCATCTTAATCTGCAAGACCTCATCTTACTTCGGAGAAAAGGTATGGTTGATGGACTCCCTGTTTTCCATAATGTTAAGTTGGATTGTGATGGATGTGCATTAGGGAAAATGCATAGAGAAGAGTTCCCTTTGCATGTTAATGGAAAAGAAAGAGATATCTTAGAACGGGTGCATACATATATATGCGGACCTATGCAGACTAGGTCATTAGGAGGTGCATATTATTTTCTCTTATTTACAAATGATTGCACTAGGTTCTCATGGATATACTTTCTGAGTAAAAAGAGTCAAGCCTTTCAGTATTTTAAAGAGTTTAAATCTATGGTAGAAAACCAGACAGGAAAAAGGATAAAAATTCGCCGCTCAGATCAAGGGGGAGAATACGGGTTGGGAGAATTCATGAATTTCTGCAAGCAGCATGGGATTATTCAACAGTTCACAGTGCCCCACACTCCTCAGCAGAATGGAGTGGCAGAACGAAAGAACAGAACTCTTGTGGAGTGCGCAAGGAGCATGCTTCAAGGTAAGGGTCTATCAAATGTTTTTTGGGCAGAAGATATTAACACTGCTGTATATTTAAAGAATAGGAGTCCTACTAAATGTCTAGGCTTCAAAACCCCTTTTGAAGCATTATTTGGATTCAAACCAGCAGTGAGTCATTTAAGAATATTTGGGTCAAAAGCTTATGCTCATATACCTAAGGCAGATAGGAAGAAGTTAGATCCAAAAGCCTTGAAATGTATCTTTGTTGGATATGGCACTGAGTTCAAGGCATATAAGTTATTTAATCCTGTGACTCATAAGCTTTTTGCAAGCAGAGATGTCATATTTCATGAACAGGTTGAAGAAGGAAAGGATGACTCTAACAGTGATTGGCACATTCCATTGCTAATGGAAGAAAACAGTGAGGATGATGAAGTGCAGGAGCAGAAACAAGAAGAAGAAGTAGCAGGTAATGTAATCAATGATGCAAGCCCGGAGAAGGCTGAAATAGACAGATTTGAGGTAAGTCCCCTACCAAGGAGATCAAGTAGGAAGACTCAATTACCATCTAGATTGAAAGACTATGCATTAATGACAAACATTTTAAACATTGTAGAACCTGCAAATTATGAAGAAGCAAGTAAATCTGATGCATGGAGGGCTGCAATGTATGAGGAAATAGAATCAATAAACAGAAACCATACTTGGGATTTGGTTGAATTGCCTGAAGGTAAAACCCCCATAGGATGCAAATGGTTGTACAAACCTAAAATAAATGCAGATGGGAGTATAGAAAAACTTAAAGCTAGACTGGTAGCAAAGGGTTACTCATAGCAAGAGGGAATAGATTTCGATGACACCTTTGCTCTTGTAGCCAAATTAAACACCATTAGAATGCTAATTTCCTTAGCAACAAAACATAAATGGCAGCTACACCAGCTAGATGTTAAGTCTGCATTTCTGAATGGTGACTTGAAAGAAGAAATTTATTTAGTTCAGCCTGAAGGTTTTGTGAAAAAGGGGCAGGAACATCTTGTGTGTAAATTGAAAAAGGCACTTTATGGTTTAAAACAAGCACCCAGGTCGTGGTATGAGAAGATTGACTCATTTTTTGTACAACATGGCTTTCATAGGAGCTTGAATGATCCAAATCTGTATACCAAGTTCAATAAACAGAGACAAATTATTTTGATTTCTTTGTATGTAGATGATATGATCATAACTGGGGATGCTAACAATCTGATCAAAGAAATCAAACAGCAGATGTCACAAGTGTTTGAGATGAAAGATCTCGGAAATCTACATTACTGCTTGGGATTGGAGGTATGGAAAGATTCTGGACAGACTTTTCTTACACAAGGGAAGTATGCCAGAAGCTTTCTGGAAAGGTTCAGAATGGAGCAGTGCAGATCAGCAGCAACACCATTGCAGCAGAACTTAAAGTTGAGCAGTGATGATGGCACTAAAGAGGTGGATGCCACTATGTATAGACAGCTAGTTGGCAGTTTGATATATCTCACTACAACTAGACCAGATTTGGCATACTCTGTTAGTATGTTGAGCCAGTTCATGTCGAAACCACTTGAAAGTCACTAGATCGCAGCAAAAAGTGTGTTGAGGTATCTTAGTGGTACTAGTAATTATGGCATTTTGTACACTGACACTTCTGATGTTACTCTAGCAGGTTTTTCAGATTCAGATTGGGCAGGTAACTTGGATGATCGAAGGTCTATCACAGGTTACGCTTTCAGCATTGGATCCGGGGCCATAGCATGGAGCAGCAAAAAGCAAAGTATTGTAGCCTTATCTTCATGTGAAGCTGAGTACCAAGCATTGTGTGCAGCCACATGTGAAGCTATCTGGTTGAGAAGACTTCTCAACGATGCAGGAGAAGAACAGAAAGAATCAACTATCATCAAAAATGACAACCAGAGTACCATCAAGCTTGCATACAATCCAGTCTTTCATAAAAACACCAAGCACATCGATACTCAGTTCCATTTTGTTCGAGAGAAACTACAGTCAAAAGAGATATTTGTTGAATATTGTAAAACTTGTGACAATATGGCTGATATATTTACTAAGCCTCTTGGGCATGTAAAGTTTGAATTGTTTAGAGGGATGCTAGGAGTTCAGGATAATCCTTTCTCCATTAAGGGGGCGAGTTGAAAATAATTAATATTATTTTATATTAGTGGAGAAATGGTTACACAAGTTGTAACATATCTCCTTAGTTTAGGATTAGTTCCTACAATTTAGGAGTTTGTTTGCAACTTCCTAATTCCTAGTGTTGTACTTAATGATGTAATTCCTCATTCATGAAGGGAGAGTAAACTCAGAGTGTTCTCTCGGTTTGAGTGCAGTCTCCAGGTGCAGTACTCACCTGTGAGCTGCAACTCCTTCTTTTCAATTCAGTGTCATTTTTATCTTTATATGCATGTGATGGTTTAGATACATTGTTCGATTTTTGTGATCTAACAACTAAATTATATCGACGATGTCTTTGTTATGTTTGAAGGATTGTTGCATCCTCACCCTGTTAGTTATATTTGGAGTTGTTTTTAGTGCGACTTTTTGAAGTTCCAGGTGTCCGAATCCGGTGAAAAATTTTGAGGTAAAATCTTGGTTTTTGTTATTCAAACTGGTTTTTTGACTCTATATATGGATTCAGCACCCTCAAAAACCTCTAGGACACTTCTATTGTGCAAAGTTAGCAATCAAACTTCTCTTTTCAATAAATTCCTGCCGGAATTCAGAGAAATTACACTATAAAAAGTCACCGTAAAAGCCTTCAAAAAGTCGCACTAAAGACTACTTGGTTATATTTGGTCAGATACATAGATTAATATATAATTTAAATCTGCATTTAGCATTAAGGTAGATTAGATTATTGAGTTTATATTTATTTCTATATATATTTTTTAATCAATTCATTCCTACCTTACAAGCACTTAGAAAATTACTAATCATATTATTCATATTATCGCTTGTTACATAGATTTCTGGCCATTATTATATTTTGTATATATTTAAATTTATAAATATTGAATATCAGTTTCACTCTACATCATATATTTCATTCCATCTGTTGTAGCACATGATTCTGTAGAATATTGTTAGTGTTAGTTTAGGTCTAGATAGTTGTTGTATTGAATTTGTTAGCTTTAGTTTAGGTATAGATAGATGTTGCATTGTCCTTTTCTTTTCCTTTTCCCAAAAGAAGAGGTGAAAGGTTAACAGAGCTTCTAAACCTTTCGGGTGACTACTCCAAAAGGCTTGGGTTGTGTGAAGAGCCTTAGTCAGGTTCATTTCATCCTTGATGACAAGGGTGTGTTAAAAATTGTGTCAACAAAATAGTGCTATAAGAAGGGCCTATGGAAAATTAACTGGTTAGATATTTTAACCCGTAGCCTTTTACAATTCCAGATTTTTAATTGTTCTTGTGCCATCCCACATATGCTTGAAGGCAAGTTAAATGGTGAGCCAACCTGTGGGAGACTGTATTGTATTGTTTTATTTGATTCATGGCTCATGATCTAACTTCTATATGCGAGGACATTCTTGATTTTCCATTATCTAATACACCTCGCAGATTAGTTAATACTCATCTAAGTTTAGATTTGATGGTGAGGATTGTTCTTTAACTGCTCTTATACATCTTCGTTGTCTCTTATTTCATTGCAGATTTTTTGAAGAGTTAACTAACACTATATTATGCAGGTTTTGTGCTATGACTTTTCAAGGCAAAATTCTTAACTAGTTTAAAGCACTTCCACATAAATCTATTAATTCATGGAACCAACTTATTAATGTATTTCTTAATGCACATAAAAACTGTGAGTATGATTCTTCATGTTTAGAAATTGATAGCTTGTACATGTATGAAAATGAATCGTTGTAGTAGTTTTCTTCTAGATTTTTTTTGCTTTGCTGGATATTTCATTTAAAAGATTTACCTCCCAAGCGAGAACTAGCTTTTTCGTTTTTTAAACATATACTTTATAGAAATAAATATAATTGTGAAAATCTTTCAAAATGTTTTGAAGATGTGAAATATGTTAGTACTATGGTTATTCATGATCTAGTTTGTGAATCTTCGGTGTCGATTCGTGAATATGATATCCCTTCACAATTGCCTTCAATAAGTAACTTGATTTAGATTGTACATCTCATGGAGGAACAATTCTTGAAACGCTTCTTGATCGTAATTGTAAGGAGGATAGTCCAGTAAAGGAGATTTTTATAAAGGATGTAGAGTTAACTAATGATCATGTTTTTGATGTGCATCCCTTAGAAGTTGATCCTGAATCCGTCCCTTTTATTTTGGTAGAATATTTATCTAGAAGCAAAGTGTATCTAATAGTTTCATGCAAGAGTGGCCACTTCATGATAATCATTTATTCTCATTATCTGTTGTATCTTGATTCATTTTCTAAAACTTTTACACGTGATAATGGTTTAGTTAATCTTCTTGTTTCAACTAGTGGTTGTACTGACTTAGATTTACAGAAATTAGAAACACTCACAGAAGGAAAAAAGCAACTCCATGAGCATGTTTTTGAAACTAAGGTTGAATATGATCCACCCACAATTGAGTCTCTTGCTTATCCTTTTTAGAACCATAGTACTGTGATTCTTTTCATGACTTGCAAGGGGGAAATTTTGTTATGATATTTATAATGATGATGATATCCATGACATTCAACCCTCTAATGACTTAATATTGTTTTCCCATGTAGCTTCTCTTTTAGTGTATGAAGGTGATCATTCTAAAATTCCTCGTGGTCAAATTTTCTTAAAGACTTTTCCTTTCTTTGGATTTTTATTTATTTTTGTAAATACTCCTAATTTTGCATGCGAAGAAAACTTCTAACTTTAGGAAGTATGGTCAACAGAGTGGCCCACTTCGGTCCAGGCAGATAGTTATAAACCATTCTAAACCTATGCTTCCATGCCTTTCTTATAACCTTCAGTTTTATGATAGAATTTACGTATGGTTAGAAGAATCATATAATAGTAGGTTCCATGTAAATAAGCTTTTGCTTTATATACATATGTGTATTGTAAGAAATAGTATTATTTCATGGTTTCTATTATTACAAGTACTAATGCTTGTTCTTTGGGGTGTATTCATTCTTGTAAGTATAAAGGAGCTTGAATGGTTGTACTGGGAATTTCATTTCATTTGGTTGCTAAATTTTGCTTTTGAGTAGTGTAAAATATGATAGTTAGGCTTGTTTGGGTGTTAGGCTTGTTTTGGTATTTATTTAGCTTCTTTATTTTGAATAATGCAGCGATGAGAAATATGAGTTGGAGATGAGCCATCATCCTGAATTTTTAGGGTAGTTTCCTTAACCTTGTATCTTTTTATCTTTGTATTCATAATTTAATCTTTATATTAAGAAGAGAAAACAAGAATACATTTAATTAAATAATAAACTTTGGTTTCATTTCAGTATGCTTCTTCTTAGTTTTAAATCAATATCATACCCTGTAATTTGCTTCTACATTTGTTTATTTTAGCATCCATCTCATTTGTGTTTAATAAATGTTCAAAACATGAAACACCTTATGTAATTTCTAATAAATTTTTTTAAAAGACAAGTACATACTTATATTATTAAAACATTAAAAGGGTAAAATATTTAAAAGGGTAAAATGTGTAAATTTCATATTACCCTTATCCTTGATGCTTTCACCATTATTAGCTTGTGATTTAATTAATGCATTGTGGATGTTTATTAGTTATTGGCCGTTTTTGTTTGATTTGCTTGATTTGATAGTGGTAGCTTCCCATAGTCATTCTCCCTAGTTTGATTAGGGAAGCATTTCACTATTTCTAGATTCTCCTTGGCATGATTATTGGGAAATCAATTTATTCTCTATTATATATAAATGAAATCCTACATTTAATTAAATATTTTATGTTAAGATTTTTTCTTTACACTGACACTCGACCCTTCTGATGAGTTAAGTTTCTGATTTTGTAAATTTATCAATAGTCCTTTCTTAATGCTTTTCTTAAACTTTCTACCATTTTTCGAAAGTTATGACATGATGGTTTTCTTTAAACTGAATCTTTGGGGTAGTAAGACTGTTCGGTAAAGATTAGTTACTAAAAACGTTTCATGCCATCCCTTGCTCTTAAGGAGCATATTTTCCTTCCTACCAATTAAGTAATGCTTTAAGGGTTAATAATAATAATAGAAATGCAATTAAAAAATATAAAAGGATTAAATGAGGGATAGGAGGTCTCATTATGAGCTGACCTACCATGATCATGGGTGTTAAAAAAAGTGACATTACCATTATCTGGTCACCAAGAAAGGGTAATTACTTTCAGTTACAGAACTAGAAGACAAGGGGTCTCATCAAGAGCCAACTTACTCATCTTTTGTTAATTCATGTGAATGTCATTGTCATTATCTAGTTACCAAGGCAGCACAACGACCTTCAAATGATTTTTCTCAAACTTGATAACTAAAACTCTAGATCTATATTTAATGGAAAGGATACAAGCATTTCATTGGGTTAAAAGACATCCCTGTCGAGGATATAGACACTTGCTAGTAGCAACGACTGTGCTTGTGGTATTTAAAGTTAACCTTACACTATGATTTACTTGGTATTATCTGTCTTTACCTGAAATCATTATCAATAAATATTACTTATCATTTTTTGAATTATGGTAGAAAATATTTTGACATATTGTATATTTTCAAGTGATTTTCATCCAAATTAGAGATGAAACTTTACAGGTTTCTCAAGATCTAGAATCTTACAACATCTTATCATTATTCCTTGATTTTTATAGGCCATCTGTTGGCTCGCCAATAGTCCCCCTATATTTCTAGCACAAACAAATGGCCTGCCATTAAATTTTTTGGAGGTTTCTCCCTTTAGTCATACTTGATTGGTCAATGGTTTCTTTTATTTGCATGTCTGCATTTTACGCTTTCGGGTACTCTTGGGTTAACATGTTATTTTGGCAACATTCTATTGATTGCTTTTATGATTGCTTGGGCTTGAGTAAGTTTGTGCATCAATTACAGTTCCATTATTGATGGTCACAATTTTAACACTTGTCATGGCTCCTTGCTCTGATGTGTACTTTTTTAAAGGTTTCCATGGCATTGATTTAACTTCAATTCCATGTGGCATTCCCATCACCTAAACATGTGTACATATATGTAAATAAATATTAACATACTAATTAAATAAATGTTAATGCTAAATTATATCATTTAAATAATGTAATGCATTTATAAAATACATACTGTTGAGCAGGAAACCCCCTCTGCAGACAGAGGTGATCCCTCTAGCCCTAGGGTGCGTCTAGCAACAAAGGAACATGTTGGACTCTTGAATTCCTATCTTATAAATGAAAGACAAACTGGGATAGATATCCTACCTCGGTTCAATGCTTTTGTTGTGGCATGCAGCAACAATCCTCCGATCTTTGTGTTCACACCTCGCGGTCCGTCAGTGATGATGTCCATGCACCTACACAAAGATCAAGTGAAAGATGACAACATACAAGAAATACTTTCATTTACAACTATTCGATTGGTCAATGAGAATCGAACATTTTTCATATAATTGAACACAAAATTGGAACCAAAGAACCAGTCATGTATTATTGATATGGAAAGAAGAATTTTACAATCTTGTGCCTTAACGTTGTAGGCCTCCTTCGACGGGTTTAGTCGGGGACGTCTCAAGCATTCGTTCGTAGTTCAGCTTGGATGAGGCAATGGGCTTTAACTCCCTCTCAATGATGAGATCTTCTCTGCTTCCTTCACACTAGCTATGGCTCTAACTATTCAGCTAGCTGAATCAATGTGAGGAAGAAGGATTTATAGGAGAGGAGGAGGTGGTTTGGTATCCCACATAAGGTGGAGAGGAGGTCTATCCCTTTGGGGAGTTTCAAAATTGTAGGAACTAACAAGCCAAAGGGAGAAACTCGATGTGATTCAATCGAACAAACCATGATGACTCCGCTCACGAAGTTGTTAAGCATGGAAACTTTGTTTCTATTTAAAAAAAAATTCCAAAAACAACTCGGTGGGGGTGCCCTTATGACACAAAACGCCAATGGGCATGGGGCGCAGTGTTAATTTCTCCATGGGCGTGAGGCTATAACTGCCTACCAGCGTCGACCCAAAATTAGGTGTTTTTGAAGGTCTGCTTGAGGAATGATCAAGATATAATATGTTATTGTCATACTAAAGGATGAAATGAAATTAATGGAAATGTATGACAGTACATAGAAGTCACTGAAATGGTCCTCCAATGTTCGATATGGGGATTGCAGGGACAGTGACAAAATATTGTGTAACAGATGCCCCCTAAAGCATGAGGTCTGAGAGGGAGGGAGGGTTGAAATTCTTTATGAGAACATGCCCAAACCAAAACACCACCATTGGAAGACCTGCAAGAACAAGTACAACTGATATCTTTGATATATGAGCATGTGGCATGGGCACAACCATCCATAATAAAGTGCATACAATAATAAGATCTGAGGTATGGATGCAGCCATCTAGTAAGAAGGATCATCAAATAGACTCAGGTATGGTTGTAGTCATCCAATCAAAATAATCATGCATATAGTCATGATAAACCAAATCGTCTCGCAACCTGGATTGTATCAGAGAAAACCCTGGGTCTTGTGCTCCATCCTGATCCTAACAAGTACAAATTCAAGCATGAAAATGAGTGAACTGAAGTCAAACATGCAAGAAAATCACTTGATTACCAGCCAATGATGAAATTTGTTAACAGGCATGAGAGAAACCACCAGTAATGACAATGGCTTTCAAGGTACAACTAGTACAATCTATGGAATGTGAAAAATGAGTTGAACTCAAACATCCACGGGATCACTCGATCGAAGGCCAATGATGAGAACCTATCATTGAATGCAGAGAAATTTCCATTGAGGAATGAAAGCTCTAAGGTACCAGAAGGGAGTCTCTAGATCGACTTCCTAGATAATGAGTTGAAGTCGAAAAGAAGTGACCAGTCGAAGGAGGGACATAATGTTTCCCACATCGTCAACATGAGATAGAGGAATAAGATGATAATGAATTAGGATTGTTCGGAGGATCAGGGGTTGAAAACCGCAGAAATAAATTCTCTTGAACATATTGGCGACACAACTCTGAAATTTGGTAGTATTTGGCATCAAGGGATCTAAGGTTAGGGTGACGTGGTAAAGAGCAGATGAGAGGTCGAAACAGATAACCCAAACCCATGGAGGAAAAATGACGAATGTGGGATGTCCCCAACCTGACATGAATTGCAGACGAGTGTGATGTTCAAGAGACACATACTGTTGACACAACTGAGAACTGGTTCCATTTCCCCCCACCATTTCTGGTGAGTACCCTAGTTATTTTTGGAAACAAGCTTGAAGGGGATAGCATATGCCTATCATGTAAGTTTGTCCTTTGGACAAATCCATCCTAGTACATTTTACGAGCCCTAGGAAGGAGGAACTCGGTAACATCATGGTGACGGTTTCCGATGTCATTTAGGTTTTAATGAGTCTGACAAAGGAAGAACTCGACATATTTTCATATTTAGAGAGTTTTAAAAGAAGTAGAAAAGAAAACTCTAGTATGTCCCTTTTTCTAGGTAGTCTCACAGATCCGAAAAGGTAGAAAAAAAATCTGGGATAACCTCTTAGCCATGTTCAACCAAGGTATTCCTTTTATGTAAATCATTTATCCTGGCTTGAAAAAGGGGTAAGCATATACTAGGCAGACGACGTTTCAAAGCCTTTAACGAGTTCAAAATGACAAGAGTCTCGACAATCTTTTCGATTTTCGAGAATCAGAAAAGAGCTGAAAGATGACTCCAGGGAGTGAATTTTTCGTGTTTTTCCCGACTCCAAAAAAGTAATAAAATACAACTTGTCACTTCATCGTCATCATGTTTGGGACCTTTTTCGGCACAAGAAAGGCATGTAAAACCCATTTTTCGAGATAAAACATTAAAATAATCGAAAAATAAGCTTAAAAACTAATTAGGGTTTTGAAAAGGTTATAAAATGAAAGAAATAGTAAAAGCAAATTAATTTTCACCTTTTCACTTCCTTGTTAGCATTTTACCATTTTTAACTGTGATCTTGTGGAGATGCAAACAAGAAATCTAGAAGGCTATTCGCAAATCTGCTTTCTCCAGGTAAGAGCTCTCATATTTTCCTGCATTTTAAATTATGTTTTAGTTCCTGCATTATTAATTTTTGATGCATTTGGGGGAATTTTGCCATGGATTGGGTGCGGTGGTCGGCGCGGGTTCCGGGCACGAAGTCACACCAACCTACCTAAAATTCTAAAGAGGAGGTGCCAATCAATTCTTTTCTTTGCAAAACAACAGCGCCAAACGTCACGGTCAATAAATGGGCAAAAATTCTCCTAAATAACCCAATTTGAATGGTTCAATAGTTAATTATTTGACTAATGGAAGCCCTAATGATGGTTTTGCAGGTAATTAAATGTCAAAATGGTCATTGAGTGGAAAGAACGAGAACACGGGGAATAATATGAACAGGCCATGGGAAATGAAAGATGCATGGATTCTTTGAGAGACTGTGGGCTCTTGAAATTATTCCTAGCACCGTGTCTACGAGCTCAGCTAGAATTACTACAATATTTGATCAGTGTGTGGGACACTGATCGAGAAAGGTTTATGATTCATGATCAAGAGTTGGAGATAGAAGTCTCTGACATATATTTCATCATTGGATTGTCACAGAGTGGAGAAAAATTGACCTTGACAGGTACTTAGCCCATGGGTGAGAGCATGGGTATGCTAATAGACAGAGTTAGCCCAGAAGCAAAGAAAGGATCGAACAACAGGAAAATAGATATTCAGATAATACCTGATTTGACATTGAAGGTAGTGCAGCACACTATAACACGAGCTGCTGGATCTTAGGCCCCTCACGAAGATAGAAATACACAGATTCAACTTGTCATGGATTGTATGACTCCAACCATTTTCAACTGGGTGGAAGCCGTAACAATCAACCTGAAGCGCGAGTTAACAAAGTGCATGAACGGAAAGCTAAAATAATTTGGATATGGGTCCATCTTGATATCGTTCATCCTAGAATGGTTCTCGATATTTCAACGCGAGGAGGTGATAGTACCTGCACCACCAGCACGAGAGCCACGAATGGTCCGTTGGGCAGAGCTGATGCCTTGATCGAGAGGTGGTCAACATATGGCGGGGAAGCCGAAATTATTCAACTGGCTCCACCGACAACTCATCGTCATAGAGGAATAGCCGTATAATGGCACTGATTTTATGGGTGATCTATACCTCCCACTCCCGGAAGGAGAGGACTGGGATGAATCTTTGGGTAAAAACTCATTTTTTTATTTTATTTTGATGATTATTATGATTTTTTTGTTATATATATGTTTTGATTATTTATCCATGCATGCAGATGCTGGCCCAGAGAGACCTACAGGGATGTCCCCCATAGCACGAAGGATCCCACGCGATTTCAAGGCGGCCCTTCAAGGTGAGGGAAGCGAGGAAGAAGAGATTGCGCACAACTTGGAGGGACTCACAAGTGGGATCCCAGATTAAGTGAGATTCAGGGATGTCCCCCGTGCGTATCAGAGGCACACTGTATGGGTTTCTAACCACATCCACCATTTACTGAGGCAGGTCGTGCATGCAGTGACATGTTATCATGATCATGATGTCGATTAGATGCCTAGGCTTTATTTTTGCATATTTTTGAGAGACATGATGTCTTAGGATGTAACCAAAACACACATATTTTTTGAACTTATAATGCATGTGGATGCAAACAATATATATATATATATATATATATATATATATATATATATATATATATATATATATATATATATGCTTATTTTCCTGTCTAAATCTTATTATGTGATGCTTTTACAAATTACGCAAATGTCTATGTAATACAATATTGGCTACTGCATAAGTTAAAGCATTCATTCTTCTAGGAATATGATGATATGTGATATAACCAAAATTACTTTCTAATAAATGACCATGCAAATACAACCTTAAAATCTAAGGATTTCTAATAGAGTAATGCCCAGTGAGCTAGAGAACAACAAGCTGAGGGTCTAGGTTCACAATTAATTCATGAATGTCGAGAGAAATAGCTTTAGTTAAGATTTCAATGATGACAATGTATTCAATGACATTGTTAGTTGTTTGTCCTAGACAAATACCTTGAAGGTCTATCAACTCACCATTAGGATCATAAATCACCCAGGTTGCAGAAGACAGATTTTGGGTATTGTGGGAGACACCATCACCGAAACCAACATGAGTGACGGACATCTACATAGTAAGCAACGACATAATAAGCAGGAGAAAATTTCTCGCAAAGCAAACTAAGCCAAAAATGTACAAAAATGAAAAACACACTTATGTACAAAAGGACATGCACAATAAAATCATGCATAGTATTGTTTGAGGTACAACCCATTTCTGGGCTGATTCAAGGGATAACCTTCATAATCAATAAGCTCATAGGCCTCGTTCTGTAGAACACGCTTAACGATGTAAGGCCCATGCCACATAGGTTCGAATTTACCTACCCCTAGCTTATCATGAGCTTGGTCATACAAGAGGACTAGGTCTCCTTCTACAAAGGTACGAGGGAAAACTGTCTGCTCAAAGTGAGCTTTGACCCACTTTTTCTGTGCCTCTATGACCAAATATAGAAGACGTTCTTCCTCTAGCGAGGTATTAGGAAGTAATTCAACAACTATCTTGAGAGAAGGGATTTTGCATTCAATTGGAAGGGTAGCTTACATACCATAAACAAGTTGGAATGGGGTGAATCTAGTTGCATCCTTTACCGAGGTTTGGTAAGCCCAGAGGGTTGAAAAGAACATGAGTTTCCAGTTGGACTTGTGCATCCCAATTGTACATTGAAGCATAGTGACTAAAACTTTGTTCACGGCTTCAACCTAGCCATTGGCTTGAGGGTAGTACGGCATTGAGCTGTCATCACACAGACCCAACTTAGAAGTCAACTCAGCCATCATATAATGGCGAAAATGAGAGCCATGATCGGTGAAAATGGCTTGAGGGACACCAAACCTGGTAATCATATGATTGAAAAGAAATTGTGCAGCTGTCTTACCGTTAGCTATGAGTGTAGGCAATGCTTCGGCCCATTTGGTGAAGTAGTCCATGACTACGTAATATAAGCATGCCCCCCGGTCGAGTGAGGGTTACATGTCATAAAATCGATGCCCCACTTCACAAAGGGACCAACGGTAATAACAGGATGGAGATGAATGGGTGCCGCGTGCATCTTGCGCTGATATATTTGACAAGCGTGATATTTGTGGACAACAACAATACAGTCTTTGAAAATGATAGGCCAGAAATATCTAGCACGAAGGATTTTTTTAGCAGTAGCATACCCAGACATGTGACTGCCACAGGCATTAGAATGGCAATCATTAAGGAATTTTTCAGCTTCCTCGAGGGTTAAACAATGGCGGAGAACCGAATCAGATTCGATTATGTTTAAAGTATCTCCAACTATGCGATAAGGTTTCGAATGATGGCGGATGCTTTGACGAGCATCCTTCGTCAACTTAGACTAGAAGGTGGAAGTCTGGAGATAAACAATGATATGACCGTACCATGGATCGAGGGTGCTAATTAGAAAAAGTGTGTCGTTTGGAATGCATTCTTCAGAACCAGAGGGAGCAAAGGCAGAAGGTAAAGAGCAGATCAAATCGGCAAAAGCCATTGATTTCTTCGATTTGGCAGTAGTGAATTCCAAATCGAACTCTTGGAGGATAACTATCCACTTTGATTATTCCCCCCCCCAGCAATTGGCGAGTCAATATATAGTTCATGGGGTTACAATCAGAAATCACGGTTACTTTGCGAAGTAAAATATAATGGCAAAAACGTTGGACGACTTGAACAGCAACCAACGCCAATTTCTTGACATGTGCGTAATGTGTTTTAGTATCGACAAGATTGCGGCTCAAATAATAAATGACGTGCTTGTCACCATCGTCATCGTCTTGTACCAGAACCATAGCAATAGTGCTAAACATGGCAGCTGTTGTAGCTCCTAGAGATAGTCTAGAGTTGTGATAGACCAGTGCCTAGGACATCTTAGCATAGCAAGAAGCATATAATATAATGTAAGAAGTTGTCAGCTTTAGCTCACATGCTATCTCCTGTAAACAGGGAAATGAAATAGAATGGGACCAAAATCTCAGAAACTGACATAGGATAAGAGATACTGCAGAGGCAAGATGCAGAAATATAGTACAAAAGCAACAGACAGTAGTGAAAGAAGTATTAAGAAGATACTAGTTTGCATTGAGCTGATACCCAGATATACAATATCATCATGCATGGGCTTACCAATCTAAGAATCCATACATGATAATAGCATTTTAAAAGCACCCTCCCAAAGCAACTAATATAGTAGAAATACGGTTTAGATGAGTAATGGAACAAAATATCATGCATGAGCCATATTTAAAGCGCTTGACTGATCTGAGTATGGGCATCAACTAGGATGAATCCATACCAGAAATCAGTGAGCCACTCGCATTCCAAAACATGATACAAGAAATATGGATGAAATGAAATGTTCTATTAATATAACACAATAAACAGAGTTACAGATTGTGAAATACCAAAGAGCAGAATCCTCTTTGACAGATAGAACTCCTCCTCACTGAGACCCTATGGGCTCTGAGCCTTCATACAAAAGTTCTACAAAATGTATACAAAATACCTTTCACTGCATAATTTTCTGATAAAAATCTGGAACCCTTACAATGCGTTTCTTCATGGTTTTTATAGGAGAAACCAAAACATAGTAAATGAAGTAGGTGATGAACATTTAATTGTCTAATTTAAACAAAATGGCAGAAACAGTGCTCGCCCATACTGTTGAATGACTAGGTGGTGCTGTAGGTACTCTGTAGCCTGCTCTCTAAAATAAATGCACTGAGTGAAAGCCTCTTCAGGAACACGGTATTGAGATAAAACAATATAAACATTCTGTCCTTTCCTGAAAGAAAACTCATCTGAAATAAAACCTGGAGGGTATTTTTTCTTGTGCATTGTACCCTCTGTCTTCTAGATCTTGAATTAAGATTTAAAATCTTTAATGTTGAACGCTGAATTCATTTATCATTTGACTGATACTCTTTTGCCGCAACATTAATGTTTCCATCTACCACGATCTGTGCTTTGAATGAATCTAGAGGGTTTGACAGATTTTACCCCTACCTCTTTAATGAAAGTCGTGTCATAACAGCTTCCCAAATCCTTTTTTCATAATTCTGCCTCTGATAAATGGTCCTTTAGAGCGTAGTCGGCCTTTGTAATGGAGGTTGGAACTTATGGTAATTCTCCATCGCTATAAACCTGCAAAACCCGAGAACATGTTAAGAAATCCAAGCATATGAGGATGGAAGATGTGGCAGGGTTAATGGAAGTGGTCGTATAGACTAGCGAAATGGTGAAGCGGCGCAAGGTGGTGACGAAGAAAATGCAGCGCAACAATGTGGGATGACCATAGAGAGAACTAATGAAATGCGGAAATGAACGTGAAAATACATAAGGAACAAAGAAATGAGAAAAATATAGGTCTGGGGTGGCAGAGAGCACGTGGAAGAAAACTGGAGGACAGGTGGCACGATATCAAAACAACGAGGAATGGATGACGTGGAGGACTAACTTTGAGAGCTGGTCAAAAGTGGGGTGAGCAGATCTTGACCGTCCGATCTCGGGAGGAGATCGACGGTTAAAAAGCATCGGAGGCGATGGACTGTGGGCCAGGAACACTGTAAAATTGGACTAAAACTCGTGCAACTTCGGAGCGCAATGATCGTCGGATGAAGGCTCTCAGATCAGACGGCTGTGATGAATATCGCTGTGCGTCTTTGTCCGAACGATAACGCGCGATGGAGAGCAGTTTCCGGGCCATACGCGGAGACGTGTGGCAAGCGATGAGTGGAATTTCTAGCCCTAGGGGAATTACCACCTACCGCCGAAAGGCGGTGCGATATAAATCGCTGGTTTTTGCAATGGGAGCAGACGTGGGGACCACCAGGACAGGCGCATCGCGAACCGTTGATTTCGTGGTATAATCGGACGGCTGTCGGGGGGTCTGCGGGTGTGGAGGAGATGAATAAAGGCCGTCTGATCTCAAACAGATCTACGGCTCGAAATGCTCCCAATATGCCTTTGATAAGCATGTATAGAGTTAGCACTTGGTTCGGGCTTTTGGTCTCATGGAGGAAAATAACAGAGGGGCTAGGGTTGAAGGAGCTATGCCTCGAATATTTTCAAATATGAATTTCTAGCCTTAGATAATGTGTTTTGGGAGGTAGGAAATGATAACGACGGGCTTTGAGAATGGTTTTCCAAGGCTGCAAAGGGGGAATTTGAGAGCTCTGAACCAGATTGCCTGTGAAATCTTATGGGGAATGGATTATGATCAATATCGGCTCCACCTGGGGACGACACGTTCATCCCTAAACGTGTCGAGAACTCGCATACCTTCTGATCATCATGTATGCAGAATCTTCTCTCCAGCACCTCCATTTTTCACTTTATAATTCATCACAACACCAACATTATTCAAACAAAAACAAAAGGAAACTATCGTACAATATAATACATCAGGCTTCCTCGGCCTGAATCAGAACTGAAAGTAGGGCTTAAGGAATTGGCCATTTATAGGGGCATCTAATAAGTCACCCTGTAAATTCTCTTACCTGAAATTATTATTGCCCCCCTGTTCCACAATTTTGAAACGACCAAACCAGAGGGGATCGAATTTGACAGACAGTGGGATCCAGTTTCCTGCAGGAGAAATCAATAGCACTCCAGCTCCATTTCCTTCTCTTGAATTTGCTCCATCAAAATGTAGGGTCCATATTCCTGCTTCCATGTTCTCTAAGGGCTACTCACTCTTGATCTGGCAGAAGGATGGTTCATGAGAAAAATCTTGAGCTTCTTCCAGCATTAGACATGAAAAATCTCCTTCCTTACCGTAGATTGGTGAGTTTACAGAATTGTCAGCCTTAGTCACCATCTTAACAAATCTAGTCTCCCTATACAACCTCCTCTCTTGGCCACCAAAAACTGGGATAGTGGCGTATGTTAAATCCATTTTGATTGATCCACCAATTTTTTTTCCCCAGGACCTTGACAGCAACATGCCAAAACGAGCTGGGATGTTAGCTACCACTATGTCCATTACCACACTTTTTGCTGGGATTTGGGCCAAATTGAATACCAAATCTTTGATCATCCCCAAGCATTTAACTCTTTGGGAGTCAAATGAATAGAGGTCTTTATATGGACGTGTGATTTGTAAACCTAGTTGTCCCATGACTGACAAAGGCATAAGATTATGGGAAGCTTCAGAATCTAGCATACAGTTGTGTAGTAGCAGGTCATGAATCACCAGAGACACATAGAAGGGAGGAGTAGAGGGATCTATCTCCTCAACATGTGGGCCAAACACTACCATGGGTCTCTCTTCTTGAAGGTTGAGACTATCTGGGATGACTGGCGCTTCTGGAGGGAGCATAAAAGAGGTAACTTGAGATTGATATGCTGGTTGCTTCAACAGTTCAGTCAAGGGGACTAGGATTTTGACCTTTTCAAGTTCCTTTTGCAGACTGAAAGCAGGAGGGGACTTTTCTAACACAACCTCTTTTGACTCTTTATTTTCAACTGGGAGCTTGGCTTCTTTTGACACAGGTTTGGCATTAGGGGAAGTAACCACTTTTGAAGAAGAAGGAATTTGATCATTAGACTACAAAGGTTTGTTTAGAGGCTGCTTACCTTTGTCTGTAGCTTTCTGTACTGTTGATTCCTCCTTCTGAGCAGGTGTTTCCTTCTGGGACAACTCTTCTTCTTGATCTTGGGTACGAGTCCTCTTTCTGGAAGATCTGAGATTATATCTTCTATTGAAATGTGCTTGCATAAAATCATCAAATTGTTTACAATAATGATCAAGTTCTGCTTCATCTGCGTCTCTGACATTTTCTTCTTTTTGCAATAAGCACCCAGCTTCATCAGTCCCTTGTAAAGGGCATTCCTCTCCATCACTATTTGAAAAGGCAAGATTTGCATCCTCCAGTCCATAGGCAGTGTCTTCAGTAGAATCATCTACTCTACCTTCCAGGTACAATGGGTGTGGCACTTGATCCTGTTGCTCCTTTGCTTCCCTTGGCAATATTTGCAAGAGTGGTTTCCTATACTGAGGATTGTAACCTCTGTTTGGAGCATTCTGGAAATTTCTGAAAGCTGAATTCTTGGCCTCCAATTCAAGCTTGACCATTTTCTTAATCAGTTTGCTCATTTCTTCCATTTTATCCAAGTCTCTGTCCTGACTAGAAGTAGACACTTCTTCTTTTCCCCTTCTTCTAGAATCTTGTTCAGGTTTGGCTGTCCTGCTAGAATAGTGACTAATAATGCACAGGCCTTCAAGTCTGCAAAATTTATGAATTTCTGCCAGCAATACAATATCATACTGAGTCACTCTACAGCTTACTATCCACAAGGAAATGGCTTGGCAGAGTCTTCAAATAAAACTTTGGTGAGGGCCTTAAAGAAGACTATCAATGAAAATCAGAAGAATTGGGATTCCCAACTGAAATTTTCTCTATGTGCCAATAGAATTACCACCAAGAGGGCAACTGGGAAATCTCCCTATGAACTAGTGTATGGACGAGCAGTAGTTTTTCCTATACAACTGGCTTTACCAGTGGCCCGCTTCATGCAAGAAAACCAGGAGGAACCTAATGCTATGATTAGAAGAATCAATCAACTGGTGGAATTAGAAGAAACACGAGACCAGGTGAATCAGAGGTTAATAGAATATCAAGAGAAAATGAAATACATTTTTGACCAGCATGCAAAAGATAGGAAACTGCAGATTGGTGATTTGGTGCTTAGATGGGATATCCGGAGAGCTGAAAAAGGTAAACAGTAGCCAAGTAGAGGGAATAGTTGCGATGATAATTGGGTGGATGCAAAAGAGGAGCATTGATAAGAAATGTCTTCAGTGCATCGAAATATTTTTGGGTGATCTCATCCCAGAGGAACGAGACACCTTGCTTAAGAAATTGCGTGAAACCTTTGGCCACTTCAGCATAATTCGGTATAAAACGACGTAGGAAATTATCTTTCCCTTGCAAACTCTGCAACTGATGTAAAGAGGAAGGGGAGGGGAGATTAACAATAGCTTTGACCTTAAGAGGGTCGAGATGAATTCCATCTTTAGAAATGATAAACCCAAGGAGTCTACCGAAATCGACGCAAAAAATGAATTTATGCGGATTGAGCCGAATGTTTTAGCGTCTATAGTGAAGAAATATTTGATGGAGGTGATCAAGGTGATCCTTACGCTTAGCGGAATGAGCTGGAAAGTCATCCAGGTAAGGTTGAACAATGTGCTTAATATCATGAAAAGCATATGACATTTCTTGTTGGAAAGTGGCACAAGCATTCTTGAGGCCAAAAGGGAGCTTCTTATATGCGAAAGTGCCCCATGGATAGATGAAGGTGGTCATGTGTTGATAAGTCGGTAAGATATTGATCTGGTTAACGCGTCCATAAGGGAAAAGATCTCACTCCCAGTACATTCGTCAATGATTTGGTCAATGAAAGGAGTGGGATATTTATCCTTAGGAAAAACGCATTTAATGTCGTGATAATCCACACAGACCGGAATAGTTCCCTTTTTTTATCCATAGGAACGATATTAGAAACCCATTTTGTCAAGGGGATCAGATAAATGTCAACTTCTCTCTTAATGGCAGCAACCTTTCTAGGGTGCACGGGATGCAGACGTTGGCGAACAGGCTTCGCATCAAGATAAGTAGGGACCTTGTGCACAACTATACTCGGATCGATGATGGGCATAGGACCAAGCGAAAAAGTATAAAAACTCTCGGAAGCGACTAGTATAGACCCTGATGTTCTTGACAACCTTGGGTTTAATGGAGATGTAAATAGGAATCATTTTTGTAATGTTTCCCATGTTACCTTCTGCAAAAAATTCATGTGTCAAGATGGGAATTTGAAGCGGATGGGAAGTAGTAGCTTGGGAAGAAAATTTCTCAAGACAATGAGACATGGCCTCAAGGCTAGGCATAATTATGACTATCATCCCAAGGAGGATCATCAAAAGACATAGTTTCCATGATGGCCCCATTAGTGGGGAACATCTTAGTCAAGGGATCAGAAGAATTTGAAATGTTGAGCCAAGGGGATCAAGAATACGTGTTGAGAGACACACTCAACGGAGTATGATCGGAGGGAAGAGGAGCCAAAGCCGAGATAACCTCACAATAATAAATTTCTATTGGGCTTAACGACATCTCATCACCAAACGAATCAACCTTCTCAGGCGAAGGGATGATCCACGAATCAGAAGATGTGGAGATCATGTTGAACTGAGTAGTGTTGGGCGAAGGAAGAGAAAAAAGACCCATAAGAGCGGGATATTTGAAAATTATTTGCCCTATGCTCTTATAACACGTAGGAATATGATCTACATATGGAAAATTTCTCTCGAAATAGGTGGAAGTGAAAAATGATAATTGATCAGCAATGATGATCTTTCCTTCGTGTGGAAATCGAAGAACAAGAAAGAGAGTGGACGAGACGCATAACATGGCATGATTCCAACTGCGATTGAAGAGAATATTGTAATTTAGTTTGGCATCAACGACTTCAACCTCAACATTAACCATTTTTCCTTCCAACGTTATAGGAAAACTAGCGAGAACAACAATAGGGTGATATTCCCTTCTGTGAAAAGCTTCTAAAGCGTTTGGAGACTAATTAAGGGCCGGAGAACCAATGGATTTCCCAGATGCAAAAGATATGATGCAAGTAGATGCACCTTCTTCCACGACTTCTCGATGGATATTATTTCCATTAATACCAACTTGGATAATCAGTGCAGGCTAGTGAGGGAGACGTGGAACGAGATTTTCCAAATCAAAAGTGATAAGGCTGGAATCGGTGGGGTCGACCCCTCCGATAGCAGATAGAAAAGCCTTCCGTTGTGAGGTACAACTCTGAAGTACTTCGAACACAGAAATAACGGATGGCGCCTGAGCCAAATCCTCAATAATACTATAATGCTCAACGGCACGGGCATTCGGGTTATAGGAAGACTTACGGAGTATGCCTTTAGAAGGCGGTCGTACAACGGGCTCAGGATTGGGCCTTTCAATGTGAAGAGGGCTAGAAGCAGGCAGGGGAGGAGGACCATCTGTGATCTCTTTCCCTACTGCCTGATGTGGTTCAGTATAATCTTTTGATCTCATAGCAATAGATATAGGCGCAGCACCATTCATCATGAAAACCTGAGATCCAAAAGGGGCGAAGGAATGAGGTTGCTCCATCATCTGAGTATGCTGTGATGTGAATGGTTCTTTAAGAACAACTAGAGTGCCTTTAGTGCCTTTGAGAAGTTGACTCACTTCAGCCCATCGTGGACAATCCTTGGTGTAATGCTCGTCGTCACAAATCAGACAAGGGTACTTCGGGTTACGTTTCGAACCATCATCAACATTGTGTTTAGGAGAATCTTGTTTCGGGGTATCGGATTTGGCCTTACCTTTACCCTTTTTCTTACCTTTGGAAGCTTTATCCATCGGAGTGGAATGGATGACATTCACTTCTGCGGCCTTACCAGGATTCGAAGGTGGCTGAGAAGCAGTATCAGTGGAAGAAATAGACTTTTCTTTGCAGGATTTGGAGAAGACTTATGGGAAGTCTGAGACACAGAACTAATAATACCATTGAAGGATGGTGTCATTGTTGCTTTGGTAGTTCCCTATCGTGGAGCCTCGGGAAAGAGTTCATATAGCATGCTGAATTGAGAGTACATGAGATCGAGGTAATGGGCATGAGCGATGGCTTGTTCCTCAATAAAACATGCCCCATAGAGATGTCCTTAGCAATAGGACTAATAAAAGAGGTAGTGAACCGATCAGTCAGAAATTGATCAGGAATCTCAGATTTGATCAAAAAATGACGCCACCTCCATTCATGAATATAATCGGAGATATGAGTAGCCCGATCTTATTTCAAGAATGTTAGGAGGTGCGTTCCAGTTCATAACGAACCGGTAACTGAAAGTGTGTGAGAAATGCCATGGCGAGAGAGTTGAAATCTTGAAAGACGCCACGAGAAAGTTCAATGTACCACTTTGCAGTGGCACCAGTGACAGTCCTTTGGAAAACATGAAGTCGAATTGAATCGTCAACCCAAGAGTTATAGGAGCACCAAAGATGGTATGTCATAACATGCGCTTCGGGGTCTTCTTCGGACTTACCTTCAAATTTGGGACAATCGGCAGGGATTTTGGTAGGAACTCGGGGCCAATGATGGATTACGAAGGATAGGATCATTCATCAACTTTGACACATGGGTAGTTCCAGCAATGCAAGGAAGGGAAATTTCGGATTGAAAGGCATTGCAGGTCTTTGATAGAGACCAATATTGGGATTCCAACTAGGCTGGGAGAAATTTTGACCCCATATATTTTGTCCCGAAGGATTTTTTCCATAGGGGTTATAAGCTTGATAATTCTTCCCATACATTGGTTGAGGACCAGGATACTAGTTCTAAGTGAACCACTGAGGTCCTGTCTGAGCAACATATGGATTCTGTTGCGGAATGTAAGCATTGCCCTTGGGCGGACCTTGTACCATCGAAGATTGACCTTGAGGAATAAAAGGTGGGCCCTGAGGCTGCATGAGTTTCCCCTGAGGTGGAGGCCAACCCGAGTGCTGAGGTTGAACAGGTATTCCCTGGGGTGCAGGTTGGCCTAGATGTTAAGGTTGGACAGGCTATCCCTAGGGTACAGGTTGGCCTAGATGTTGAGATCCATCGAGTTGCCCCTAGGGTGTAGGTTGGTGAGATGGTTGAGATGAGCTAGGTTTCCCCTAAAGACCAAGTTGGCTTGATTGAGTAGTAGAGGGTTTTCCTTGATGTACAAAGGTTGGGCCTTGTTGGACGTAAGGCTAGTTCTATTGCACAAAAAGTTTGTCCCTGAGATGGATAGATTTTCCCATAAGGAACATAAGACGCTCCCTGTTGAACATAAGGTTGATTAGCAGGACCATAGGGTTTTCCCTGTTAGACTGAAGGTTTTCCCTGAAAGGGTTGTCCTTGTGGACCATAGGGTTGTCCCTATAGGTATGTAAACGGGTTGGGGTGAATCGACATTTGTGGCTTTTGAACATACAATGGACCCTGTAGGAGAAGCCCATATTGATAGATGTGATTTCCATGCTCATCGTAGTAATGCAAAGGATTGATGGGAGCTTGAACTTGCTGAGAATCCTGAGGGAAATAGATCTATTTTGAATGGACATCATATATTTATCGTACGTCAAACCTCCAGGAATAGGATTAGAGGAGATAGGTGCACCACTAGTAGGCTGATGGACTCCCGATACGTGAGGTTGTGATCCACTCATGGCAGACCCAACAGATATTGCAGAAGCAATAGGAAGCGTCCCATGAATAGTAGAAGATGGCGGTAATGACGGAATCACACTGAAAAAAGGTGTGGATGAAGCCACACAAATGGTGGGCTGGGTTGGGACAGATGTAACAATCGTCGACATAATGGGAGTCGAATGGGATGGACCTGACACAAACGAACCTTCTGAGGGAGCTAATGTACCCAACCATATCGGATTTTGATACAAATTTGTAGCCCCATAAATCATCTGACTCAACGAATGATAACTAGCTAGGAGAGATAAGGGCTGCAAGGAAGGTTGACTCGAGACATAAGGAAAATTATCCGGAAGGAATGGATATTCTCCCATAGAAGCATAAGTCACTTCACTACTAATAGGACTCATGGAATCCATGTTGGATGAAGACTTGGTGTCGATGAAAAGGTGACGAGGAGTGGCAATTAAGGCACGAGTTAATGGTGATTCAGGTGGTTGCTATAGATCTTCCCTGAAAAAGGCCCAAGCGTCTGGAGGTTGCCAATTGATATCAAATGGTTCCTTAAGAGGATATCGAGTAGCAAGAGGTTGGATACTCGGAAAAATGGCATGCTAGTAACCTAGAGTCCTAACAGACTGAGAGGTCTCTGAAGAAACCTCGAGGGAAGATGCTTCACTACAAGGTAATGAAGGGTACGACAAAACTGGTGGTTCCACCACCGTGACTTTGTCTCAAAAATAGGAGAGAAAAGAGATAACCAGTTTGGGGCTTCAAGACCAATCACTAAGGAATTACTTATGAACAAGCCAAGAAAGTAACTTTAATGGGCATGTGATCGTAGGCAATTAATTTTATGTCATTGAAACAAAAATATGCCTTTTCATATTTTAAGAGTCGAGAAAAGGGCAAAAGGTGATTCTAGTCACTTTCAGTTTGGATGAGCTTGAAAGGAAAAGTGCTCGATGATATTTTCAAATTTTAAAGAGTCACGGAAAGATCAAAATGAATACTTAGGAAATCTAAGCAAGAGGGTGTACCAAGCTCCCTAGAACTGCAATATACACCTTGGTGATCAAATGAAAGAGAAATGACCAAGGACTTAACGTACATGAAGGCAGTCTCCCTGAATGCTATGTTCGATGTATCACGGTTACAGGGCGGTAGACTTGGCTTCCTATGGATAAAGGATTGCAACCTATGAGGGTCTCCCTTTATATGCTCGACAATATGGGGAGCACAAGTCCATGCTAGTTGTTTCTAATGCCAGATGGCGAATGATAGCTACTAGGTTTAACGACACTGGAACATGTCACTAGCCTATACCTCTAAATGTGAGTGCTAAGTTTCAATGCTTCCTTAGGTTGATTGAGTTCATTTTAAAGTTTATATTGAAATTATGTTTTAGTTTCAAGGACTTACCGAATGTAATATCAAATATATAATGCACAACTAAATGAGAAAGAACATCATTCCAATTCGATGAAAAGCTGGCTAAGAGAAGGATAGGAGTTCACTACAAAGCAGCAATGAATCAAATGTAAGAAGTATTTTTCCTAATGCTACTACCACAGCCAAAGAAGAAAACGAGAATAATTTTCCTTTTGTTCACTTTTTAATGAGAAAAATACTAATGCAAAAGAACACTTTTCATTTTCAAATAAAGAGAAAGAATGAAAATTTTGTTCTTTTATATGAATGAGAAGCAATAATGCATTGTTACACTAAAAAGGACAAAACGATCACTATTTTTGAGCAACTCGAATGAAATGATAAATCACAAAGAGACCAATCCAAAGAGAATGTAAAACACACTCAAAACAAACATGCATTCCTTCACACAGAAAAAGGACTTTCAAATTGACTTAATGAGAAATGTGATCTATGCTCAGGGTGATAGATGGAAAGTGAAACAGACACCAGGATGACACTTTGATGACCCAAAAACACATAGAATCGAAAGAAAAGACCAGAAAATCAGTCGACAAGCTGAAAAAATGAAAGACTAGACTTACTCATACCCAACTCAGAAGCTCAATGAACATGCGGCTAAACAAGAAATCGAAGACACCTAGAAACCCTAGGATGACAAGCCAGACAATTTATATGAGAGATAATCAATTGAAAAGAATGAGATAGGGAAGTCAAAAAAATGCAAGTGAACTAATCCAGGAGGGAAAAACCAATCCAGAGGGTAATATGCACTGAAAAACTCAGGGAAGAGGCCCAAATCCAAATCTACAGGATTCGGTGCGACTGTTAAGCTGTAATCTGCGGTGAACAGGGTTAATCGCACCTGTAAAATAGGAAACCCGCGCCAATCGGCGCAACTGTGAGAGAAACAACAACGTCAAGCAAGGAAACCTAAGAAAATAGAAAAGGAAGCTACAGAAAAGCCAGGCTTAACACTTTGAGAGTAGGTGAGATGGCTTGAAATAGTCAAATGAGCTAAAAAAAGCAGAGAGATGGAAATACGACAAAAGTTGGACATACAAGAAAAAATATAAATGAATCAATGAGAAACGATAGACATATTGATCCCCAATATGGTCGCCAACTTGTTGAGCAGGAAAATCCCCTCTGCAAATAGAGGCGATCCCTCTAGCCCTAGGGTGGGTCTAGCAACAAGGGAACATCCTGGACTCTTGAATTCCTAGCTTATAAATGAAAGACAAACTGGGATAGATATTCTACCTTGGTCAACCGCTTATGTCGTGGCATGCAGCGGTGATTCTCTGATCTTTGTCTTCACACCTTGCGGTCCATCAGTGATGATTTCCATGCACCTACAAAAAGATCAAGTGAACGATGACAACATATCAGAAAATACGTTCATTTACAACTATTCGATTAGTCAAGGAGAATCAAACATTTTGCATATAATTGAACACAAAAATGGAACCAAAAAACTAGTCATGTATTATTGATATGGAAAGAAGAAGTTAACAACCTTATTCCTTGACGTTGCAGGCCTCCTTTGACGGGTTCAGTCGGGCACGTCTCAAACATCCGTTTTTCATTTGGCTCGGATGAGGCAACATGATTAAACTCTCTCTTGACGATGGGATATTCTCTGCTTCCTTCACACTAGCTATGAATCTAACTATTCAGCTAGTTGGATCATTGTGAGGAAGAAGGATTTATAGGAGAGGAGGAGGTGGTTTGTGATCCCACATAAGGTGGAGAGGAGGTCTATCCCTTTTGGGAGTTGCAAAACTGTAGGAACCAACAAGCCAAAGGGAGAAAATCGACGTGATTTAGTCGAACAAACCATGATGACTCCGCTCATGAAGTTGTTAAGCATGGAAACTTCATTTCTATTTTAAAAAACTTTCCAAAAACATCTCGACACGGGTGCCCTTTTGAGATAGAGCACCAATGGGCACGGGGCCCAGTGTTAATTTTTGCATGGGCACGAGGCTATAACTTCCTACCAGCGCTGACCCAAAATCATGTGTTTTTGAAGGTCTGCTTGGGGAATGGTCAACAAAGAATATGTTCTTGTCATGCTAAATGCAATGACATTAATGGAAATGTATGATAGTACACATAAGTCACTGAAATGGTCCTCCAATGTTCGGGATGGGGATTGTAGGGACAGTGACAAAATAATGTGTAACACATACATATAGAAATTACATAAAATAGTAAATGTAAATGATAAGTAGAACTAAGTTTTATTAATGAATAAGCACTAGTACATATATAAATAATAAAACCTTATTATAATCCCTTGTAATTTTTATATACATATATATTGTAAATATTATAAACATAACAAAAAACATTTCACAACAAAAGCAAATGAATTTTTATTTTATAACCATTATATTTTATATATGAACAAGAGCCACGTGGTGGCATGTCATTGTTTTTTGTATAAATGATTTTTTTCATGTAGTTTTATTTTCTTTTTAATATTTTGACATTGGGGGTTGATTGTGTTGAAATGGCACCCCAAGGGGACTTCTGATTTAATCTTCCCTTAATTAAATTGTGATTCCATCTCATAACAACTTGTAAATGTTAACTGAGTCAAGAATACTTAGTTGGATCCATTAATTCAAGTTAGAGGTAAAACTGGAGGCATGTAGAGTCCATTCCAAGTTTTAGGGGGGTCTAGTTACAGTTATTTGTGAGTTATAATTAGTTAACTCAATTATTGAAGTTAAAAATTAGTTTAACTAGTTCTAACTGAGAGATGAGCTAGTGATAGGTCCATTGAATTAAATTTGATTTAATTCACAAGTAGTGGTCAATCAGTTAATTGATAATTCTCTATAAATAATTTTTGCATGTTAGTTCTAAGGAAGACCCAGTTGAGATTGGGGTTAAAGGAAAGATAACTATCAATTGTATAATTAGAAAATTGTACAGGCCATGCATGAGGTCATCAGGATGCCTTGAAGGAATTTCGCAATCAATTCTTGGGAATTTCATTTTAATAGGGCCACAATTCCTCCAAGAATTCATAAGAAAGGCTCGTCAGATATAGGTTGGGAATTTGTTAAGTATTTGACTAATTTTTCTTAGATCAGAGTGAGACAGTTAGAAGAGTGAAGAGGTTTCTCAGGAAGGGAAATAACAGTGTATTGTTTCATGACCTTGACTTTATGAAAAATATATATAGTGGGGTTTTGAGTATTCTCTTTCCCCAAATACATCTTGTGTTGTGCTTTTGATAATTTCTTTCTCTTACTTGTTATGTAATTGTGCGATCAAAATTGCTTTCCGCAATTTGTAGATTGATTCAGTATATTTGTTTTAGTACATTAAAATATCATTTGAATCTATTTATATAATTTCTACATGGTATCAGAGCGGGAATCAAAAAAGAAGAGAAGAGCCAGAGTTTCTTTTGAATAGGTACATTGAATTTGCATATTTATTCTTCAGGACTAGTAGTAAATCAATATGTCTTTCAATGGATTGAGACTCGAATATTCCCTTGAGGAGAATTCGAATTACATAGCATGGAAGGATAGGTTGGAGGCAGTGCTAGAGGAAAACAGACTCAAGGCATTCATATACTGTGATATTCCTTAGCCCGCAACAGAATATGCTCAACTTCTTGATGCATGGAAGAAGAATTTAGCAAAGGTGAGAAGGATATTGTTAGAAGGAGTTCGAGATATTATTGTCTCGAACCTCCATGGAAAGGTGACTCAATATTCTATGTGGAAGGAATTAATATATCTGTTTAAGAATAGAAATACCTAGAGGAATTTGGTGTCGAAGGAAAATCTTAGAAAGATCAATATGGAGAAGGGCGACATGATCCAAAAATACTTGACGAAGTTCACTCAATGTCAAGATGAGCTTCGAAGTGTTGGGGTAACATTTTCCTAGGATCATTTGGTGAGCCTAAAAATTCTAGGCCTTCCCAAGAGCTGGCATAGCTACCAGGACTCGGTGAATGGGAGGTAGAAGCTACAAGAGTGGGAGTGATTTTGGCCTGACTTGGTACAAGAAGTGATTTGGCAGAATACCAAAGATGGATCCTCATCAAATACTAATGATGAGGAGAAATATGTGTCTGCTCAACTTAGTGTTCCTAAATTGAGGTCATAAATTGTCAACCAGGGCTAGTAAATTGTTGAAGTGAAGTGCACTATATGTGCCTAGGTATTTGTTTCTCACTACGTTGTGTTTAGTGTTTTTCCAATGTTTTTGGTTTTGTGTTTTTATTCTAAGAGGAAAAGAACTAAGTTTTGGCAAAGAGAAGTTGTTGGTCACACTAAAACAGAGCAAAACCTATTCTAAATTATGTATGGCACTTGAGAACAGAAAATGAAATACTTTAACAAGAAAAATAACTCATAGCAAGAACTAAATAACTCATAACATGAACTCAATAACTCATAACATGAACTCAGTCCCATTCATTCATTAGAAATATGTTGAAATATCTTGAGAAAAGGATAAGTTTAATGCAATGAGGTTCTTCTAAGTAGACAACAACTTACAATATCACAAAAATCTCATCCATGGTTAGAAATTTATTGGAACACAATCGGAAAAGATTATTTGTATCATAGTAAGGAACTCTACTGCAAATTAACCTATGACACTGAAATTAATCCATTCTGCAACTTAAATTGTCACTACTAAGCCTCATTCAAAAGTTAGAAATCTTTTGGAATAGTTTTGGAAAAGGCTATTTGTAAAATTATAAGAGATTGCAGAATAGTCAAGGCCTTGAACTGATATCACTAATTCCTGTCCATATGATGATGTGTTGGAAGAGATTAATAACAAGAGTAGTTTGTAAATAATGAAGGCCTTGAAGTCTAATGGAACAAAACTAGCATACAACTGACTAATAAAACTAAAAATACAATGGATAAATTTGAACTAGAATTCAATCATTCAAACTTGAAATACAGTGACCACAACTGTACTAGAATGCCATTATCCTAACTTGAAATACAGTGAACATAAAATGAACTAGAGTGCCATTAATCTAACTTGAAATACAGTGAACAGAAACTGAACTAGCACGCCATTAATCTCTGGAGTATTACAACTACACTATAATGCAACTAATATCTAAAATATTACAGCCCTATCTCGTTCAGTATTAGTGATATTTTGGAACAATTCGGAAGAACAAGTCTAGCTGTAACAATTGATGTAATTGAGCACAAAAACGTAAAGTTCAGAAAAAGGCAGCTAATTCCTAAACTACTACAGTTATATCTCATTCAATATTAGTGATATTTTGGAATAATTCATAAGAACAAGACTAGACTGTAGCATCCAATGCAAGTGAGTATAAAACACAAAGTTCAGAAAATTGCTTAAACTAGGAATGCAACAAGGCTAAAGTTACTTATCTAAACAATGTGCACAAAGCTTATCGGGCAGTAGGGGCCCTCTACCACTGGATTAGCATAAAAATATCCTCAAGATTGCCTCAGATCTTGCAATAAAGAAGTGCTTATTTCATTAAAGGAAAAGTATTTCAAAAACAGAGTATTACAGTCTTTTGAGATCTAGCAACAAAACATCAATCTAGCTAACTTTCCCTCGGTCTCCCGAGTCATTCTTATAAAAGAAATACATAACTACCCTTTATAATAAACAGGAACAAGTGTCTTTTTCAATCAAAATCAAATTATAACTCTTATGGAAGCCTCGTACTTTGCTGGAGACATCTGTAGAGTCCCTGTCCTGGTAGGAATCTGCTTCTTAGCTTTGATCTCTTCCACGTTCATAACCACCTGTAGATTCTTGCTCAGACTTCATAGAGAGAAATGAATGATGTGGGAGCATTGTGGAATTCAACCATATGTGTTTTTCTCTGAAGTGACACCTGTAACCTATGAGAACATGAAGATCGCTGCGGAATAGGTGACTAGCTACAGAATGGCTGCATTCTGTAGTTGAGTCTAGTAAAAAATTACTACAACAAAAAAACCATGAAAATATAGAAATTCAGTCATTGTATACATTCCTAAAGTGTCTTTAACCAATCCTATTGACCATTTAAGCCTGTAATTGATAAGGGACAAAGGAAATAAAGTGAAATTTGGTGAAGGGAAAGGACATCTTTGGGGCTCAACAGTATGCATTGGGTGAAAAGGTGAACAAATGGAAAGGTAATTCATCCCAATCCAAATCAGATTTCTCTCATGCAGGAAAGAAGAGAGACTTTTCAAAGGTAAAATATTTTCACTATCATGATCTTTGAGACTATGCTACAAATTTTCCACACAAGAAGACCTCAGGAGGAGCTGAAGGTGAAGCACATGCTTCATAGTTCAAGTTGGATTTCACCCTCATCACATGCATGGTGTCATCGGTAATGGGTTTTGTGTGGTAATTAGATAGTGGAGCTTCATTCCATATGACCAACAACAAAGAATTCTTTAGTATCTTAGAGGAGAAGGATCTTCGTATGCACATCAAAATGGGAGATGATGGGAGGTATAATGCTACCGGTATTGGTAAAATTACCTTTCATAGGGAGTCAGGTAATCCTCTCACATTAAACAATGTCATTTATGTTCCTCGTTTAAAAAATAATTTGGTTTATGTTGCTATGTTGGAAGACCATGGCCATGATGTGATTTTTAGTGAAGGAAATGAATTCATTCGTCACAAAGCCACGAGACATGAAAAATATTGGGGTTCAAGTAAAGAACCTCTAGAAATTGGATGTAGAAGACTATGTTTCCTTGAGCATGAAAGAAGAGAAGGTGGAGTGTCGATACGTCGATGACTTATGGCACATGAGATTGGGCCATCTACACCATAGTGCTTTGAAGATCATGCAACATATTTCTACAGGACTTCCAAATGGTGCAATTTCGTAGAGAGATACATGAAATGGTGTGGGGAAGTATACCAAATCCACCTTTCATGATAAGGAAAGTCGAGCAAAGGAAATCCTTGAGAGAGTTCACTAAGATGTGTGTGGACAATTCTCGAGAACTTCCACAACAAAACATAGGTATTATGTGATTTTTGTAGATGATTTTTCATGAAAGTGTTGGATTTTCTTCATGCGGAAGAAAGATAAGACGTTCTCCAAGTTTTATGATTTCAAGCACTTGTCGAGAAAGATACAAGGAATAAGGTGAAGGCTCTAAGGATAAAAAATGGTGTAGAATATGTCTCTAACAAATTCAATAACTTTTGTGCTTTAAAAGGAATTCAAAGAGAATTGATATCACCTCATAACCCAGAGAATAATGGGGTTGCAGAAAGGAAGAACAAAACTATTTTTGGAGCAACACGAGCTATGTTGCATGAACAGGGCCTATCATCGCATCTGTGGGTGGAAGCATGCAATAAAATAGTATTTTTCCATAACAGAAGTCCCCATCGGATACATGGGATGAGTACACTAGAGGAAGCTTTTTTAGGTAAGAGACTAGATGTGTCACATTTTAAAATTTGTGGTTCATCTGTTTATTTCGATGTGACCAAATACGCTAGGAAGAAGCTAGAGCCAACAGCTGAGTTGGGGATATTTGTGGGGTACACTGATACACCTCACAACTATCGGGTGTACTTTATAGCACACAAGATGACAATGGTCAAAAGAGATATGAAATTTGATGAAGAGAAATCAATGCGAATTTCCCTGAGAGGGTGCTTCACTTGCATGCAATTAAGGAGATCTTGGCTCCAAAATAAGAACCTCAGGATGTGGAGTAGCCATAAGCAGAGGAGCAGAGAGTGGAGGTGCCCACTCATGCAGAGACATCCCGAGATGGAAGGTGATGTGGGTCTAACCATAAGGTCTTACACACAAATACATACAAAACTGAACTTAAATGCACAACATAAGAATGCACACAGAAACTCAGAAAATGGTTAATAAATAAATAAAAATAATTACAGGAGAACTCTTGGCCTCGTGCTTGGCCACTCACTCCTCACTCTCACACACACTCTTCACTCTTCTACATACATACATGCCTCATGGCTCACCTAAATTTATACAAATGGATTAGACCCCAAGTAGGTTCTAAATCCCTAAAACAACTCCCAAAATATCTCTCATGATCCATAAAATCTCTCATTTAATCCCTTATCCCTAGATAAGAGATAACTAACCTTAAATCTCTCAAACCTTCCACAATACTCTCGAATCTTCTCACATTTACAAGAATTGTCACTTTCTCCTAGAACTTTAGAAAAAATACATTAAATAATTAATCCTTACTTTGTAACTAACTCTTCTAGTAAACAATTGACCTAGGTTAAATGCACCAGCATCATACTCCCCAGGTAAAATAAAATCACGATCTCCTGACCATAAATATTCATAATATCATAAAAAATCCTCCTGGATCCCAAAATTTCATTTGCAGTAAATAAGTTGCTCTATCATGTTGTTGATTTTATGTGGTTGTCTTCCAGGATTACAAACTTTATGTTGCAATTCCCCTCCTGCTTTGGCAATGTAGACTTGCTCAATTATTAGTAATGTGTTTTTATCCTTGTTTTCTTTTTGTTCAATGAACATCTTCTGAGATTCTTTCAACATCAACTTCTTTATCTCTTCAATTTCTATATCTAACGTGTATTCTAGTTGTTGTGCATTATTGTTTCTTTGCTGAACTTTTTTATCCATCTCTACGCTTCCATTGCACCATATTTGTTGATTTAAAGGCATGTCATCATACTCTGGCTTCAGGTTGTCTGAACATTCTTCTAGGAACTTTAGTTCTGCTGCAATATTTCTCATGTTGACATTTGACCCATTTATTTGGTGATCATTTTCCATTTCAACAACAACTTTTTTTATTTGTCCATTTTTAGCATTCTTAGTCTTTGTTTATTCATCAATTTTTTTTTCACTAATATCAGCAATATATCCTGCATTCACACACCAATTTTTAGATTTAAAACAAACATAATTGGTATCTTTCATCGACAATTCAATAATCATATGTGGATCTTATAAAAATTTGGTGGTGCCATCTGTGGGAATCGAACCCATGTTCACATCATCATCGTTCTCACCAAGAAACAATCCTTGCTCTCATTCACAAATGTATACATTCGTCTGGAGTTTATTTGCTTCCCTTAGCTTGTGTTTTTGTCTTAAATGTTTGATTGACCATTTAACTATTTTCTTCATTATCTATCCATGTCTTTGTCTTTGTACTAGTTCCATCAATATATCAAGTCATGTTTTTAATTCAATGATCTCTCTCTCTCTTCATTACCAATCCTAAATGCTATGGTATCGTTGTGGCTTTTCTTTGAATTTTTCATAGTCATCTTCATTTCCTTATTTGAGGAACTTCACCTTGTTCACTGTAAGCTGCAATCAAACTAATACTTTGTCAAGTTATCTTTTCTCAACTTGACCAATGGTTCACTTCACTTGAACCTTACTTCTGATCATTCCTTAGTATCTCTTCAAATTGTCTTTGCAATGACCAAATTTTGGGTGTTGGGCTCTGTCGATCATGAACCCATTACAATCAATGACTCAAATCCAATGCACTTTTGACTTATGACTCTAAATTCCCTTTTGACCCTAGACTTTTAATTTGACATCAACTCTTCTTGGGTGTTAGGTACAACCGAAAATGCACCCTTTACTTTTGACTCTCAAATTTACTTGTGATCAAAATCTCAAGACTTTTTATGGCTTTATTTTATTTGACTCAACCTTTATAACATAAACCTATTTTCGTGAATCAATAACATTATGTCAGAAATCCATTATGGTATAACCCTTTACAAAATTTCTTAAAACAAAGAACATAACTCTTTACAAAGTTCCATATAAATCCCCTTTCTCATAACTCTCAACTTTATTTTTATGAAATATATTCTCCCTTATACCTCCTACTTCTACTTGGAACACAATTAAAAAGGTAAAATTACACTTTTTTTAATCACTTTTGTCTCCCATTAAAAGGTGAATTCCACATTTCCTTTACTTTCTTAAAACTCTTCCCATGAAATTGATTTTAAAAATAACAAGTGGAAGAAATTTATCCACGTGAACCTTATTTAAAAGTTATAAGTGGATAAAACATGTGATAAACGAAATATAGTGAATGATCTACAATTTTGGTTTACACATACTTCCAAGGCTTGTAGCATCCACGCATGTGCAGGTACCCCATGAAAAATATATTTGGTTTTTTATTAGGCTCCACATTGTCCTGTCATCTGATGATGAATTTATCTACAATATTGTTCCAATGCCCCAACCTTTGGAGCCTTTGTGGTGTATCGATCAACGCACAAGTAGTTATAATTATGAATATAATTTTCTCCTTCAGAAAACCTTCACACTATTGATATTCCACGCTTCCATGCTGCTCCACACAATTTATTCATGCCCAACGCAAGTTGCTCCCCACACACTGACTAGTCTTGCTCCATGCAAATATAACCTTTTCAAAATTCCATTGTCCACAAATTGATGCAAAGAAAACCCATCTCATGAAGTCTCGCTGCTATTATATTTCATTTAAATGAATTAGTTCCTGAATGCCTGCGATCTTATTCTCTACATGGAATTTTATCTACACAAATATTCGCACTCTTCCACACAGGGCTTTCAAATGTTCCAAGACAGCACACTCGTTGCATGATGTCCTCTCATCTAATTCAGCCATTCACGATGTCCTCTTATTCATCATTTTGAAAACAACACTTCCATAATTGCAGATATCATTTTAATTTTACAATTCCCAAACCTAAACAATCATGAACAAAGTTTCTGTTAATTTGAATGAAATAATTTCAATAAACTGACTTGTCATACCAATAAAAAAATATAGTTTGAATTAATAATTATGTTATTTTATCTTACACTGCCATGCTTCCACTACGCAACTCAAAATATGTTGCTTCAAAATCACTGAGCAGAATACTGCAACTTCACCACGATGAAACACGCGGGTTCTTCCTCACACAAGCTTTATGTCACTGCAATGTTCTTGTGGCTTCGATAATGATGATGTCGAGTGTTGAAATCGCCTTCTCTTTAGAATTCATAGAGTTCTCCACATCTGCTACTTTAGAAAATAAAACAAAAAGGGTTTCCATATCTTTTATTCATTTTTGAAAATTTCACTTGTTGATTCCAACTCAATACTTTAGAACTTAGTGAACTCTTATGACACTATTACCCGAAGATAAAACTCTCAGTGGCGTATTTACACAGTAGATCCCTGATTTTCAAATCTTCAGCAGAAATTGAATGGACGATGCTCCAACCTTCAAAGCTCACCGAGAAGTTCTATTCACAGCTTCTCGCACGACAGATTTTTCTCACAATACGTCTCCAGTCCATACAAGACCATGCACTGACAGTTTTAATAGTAGTCAACACTGTGCTATACATGGCACCTATTATCATGGTAACAAACCATCACATTTAAAGACTACAAAACTTTAGCTGACTGGTTTTGCTACTACCATCCTCCTCAGCTTTCTTCCAAACCAGACTTAGACTCAACTGCTAAACAAAATTCAAGAAAAGTGAGGGTCTAGTCGCACATTCACAGTATATTCAACCGCTAGGTTGTCTCTGATGCAATCAATATGTGAGCTCCAATATTCATATTGCTCTACTAGATTTTTTGTTACATATTTCATTAATATGAACATTGTATGAACTATATTTGTCAGTACTCTACTACTTGTAACAATAATATCAATGCACTGATACAAGTCTCATGGGATTCACTTCACAAAATTGAACGGTATGGAGATGCCATTAACACAGAACTCCCTGCATTAATAAATCGAGCAGCTTGAAAAGACTCAGTGTGAGTAGTCATAGTCGATAATATTTCATGATTAATTAATAAATAAAAATAATTACACGAGAACTCTTGGCCTCATGCTTGGCCACTCATTCCTCACTCTCACGCACACTTTTCACTCTTCGAAATATAGATGCCTCATGGCTCACCTAAATTTGTACAAATGGATTAGAACCCAAGTAGGTTCTAGATCCCTAAAATAACTCCCAAAATATCTCTCATGATCCATAAAATCTCTCAACTAATCCCCTATCCCTAGATAAGAGCCAACTATCCATAAATCTCTCAAATCTTCCACAATACTCTCGAATCTTCTCCTATTTACAAGAATTAGCATTTTATCCTAAAAATTTAGGGAAAATATATTAAATAACTAATCTTCACTTTGTAACTAACTCCTCTAGTAAATAATTGACCTAGGTTAGATGCACCTACATCAGAAGGAAGAACACAAGAGAGGATAACAAGTTGTTGCTAGATGCAAGAGAAAATATGGGAGCACCCACATCACAATGTAGAAAAAGAAGGTCCCCCGATTGGTACACTAGATACATGGCTCTTATGAGAGAAGGTATAGATATAGAACCATCCTCTTTCGAGGAAGCAATGTAACAACCACTTTGGGCTGATGTCATGGTTGAGGAGTAGGACACCATTATAAGAAATAGTTCATGTGAAGTTGTTCCAAGACCAGAGGGGAAGTCAATTGTAGGGTCCAGGTGGGTCTACAAGGTGAAGAAGACAACATATGGTAGTTTGGAGAATCACAAGGCCATATTTGTGGCCAGAGGGTTCTCTCAGGTGGATGGGATTGATTATGATGAGACTTTTTCACCAGTTGCAAGGTACTCATAAATCAGATCCATCCTTTCACTCTCAGCACAGATGGGATGGAAATATATTAGATGAATGTAAAAACAACCTTACTCATTGGGGTGATCGAGGAAGAGGTGTACATTGAGCATCCGGAAGGTTTTGAGACCTTAGAAAAGGATTCACATGTGTGCAGACTCAAGAGAGCATTGTATGGGCTGAAGCAAGCACCTTGTGCTTAGTACACCAGGATCGACAACTATTTCACTGGGTTGGGCTTCACTAAGAGTGAAGCAGATGCAAACCTTTAGCACATTGTGGTATAATTTAAGCTTTTAATTATTGTACTTTATGTTGATGATGTGATACTGACAAGTGATGAGAAACTCATCAAGTCTTGAAAATGGGATCTTACAAGAGAATTTGAGATGAAGGACATGCGGACCTTGCACTATTTCCTAGGATTGGAACTATGGAAAAGATATGGGGATCTATTTGTATCTTAGTGAAATTATGCCAAAAATATCCTCAGGAAGTTCCACATGGAGGGAAAAAACCCATGGAGACTCCCCTCACAAGAAACTAGAGGACAGAGGATGCTACTTTAGGCAAACTAGTAGATGGTACTATTTATAGGCATCTTGTGGGTTCAATCATGTATTTGGTAAACACACGACTAGAGATATGCTACACAATTAACCAACTTAGTCAAGTTATGGTTAAGCCTACCAAGCACTTTTGGAAGGCAGACAAGCATGTGTTGAGATACCTTAGATCCACTACAGAGTATGGGATATGGTAAAAATGGACAAAGGGAGTGAGACTACAAGGATTCACCATTGTGGATTGGGTAGGGATTCCATCCGATTGGAAGAGCACATCAGGGGGCATCTTCAGCATAAGATCAACAACAGTTTCCTGGTATAGTTGGAAACATATACCAGTTGCACTTAGTTTAGCAGAGGTAGAGTACATGGTGGCCAGTGAGGAAGCGTGTGAGGCCATCTGGATGAGGAAGACACTTGTTGGTTTTCTTGGTCAACAAATGGATCCGACAATGATATATTGTGATAACTAGAGTTGCATCAAACTGTTTGGTCTAAAATGCGGATGCAAATTAGAGTTTCATTTTACTATCAATCCAGGTAAGTAAAATTCGAGGATCATCCAATATATATGGACTTAGAGACAAACTAAACTAAGCTAGGTGAAGAAATGCCAAATTTCCCTTACAGGAGGTCTTTCATTAGGATCTCCAACACCTATTTAGTCATTTAACAAAATGAAATCTAAAGACATTGTGACAAGTGTAAGAAATATTAAGGTTCCCTTACAGGAGACTGTTCATTAATATTTCTATTCATCTTAATCAACAAACTATTTAAACTAATGAAATTAAAGCACTTAAACCTAATTCTGATTGATTGCATGAAATGTTGAAGCTCTCTTACAAGAGACTATTCAGTTATATCTCAAGCATATAAATCGAAAACTTAAACTAATGAAATCAAACATTAAATAACAAATCAGATTCATTGAAGGAAACATTATTACTTTCTTACGAAAGGTCATTCGTTAATTTTCCAAACATAAGAACCTAATAATTTAATCTAATGAAATTCACAAACAAACATAAAATAAAATCCTACTAAAATAAAAGTGTACTTGCTAGGCAATAGGGATCCTTGCAAGGATTCACAAGCACACTAAAAGAAAATTCAAATGTAGAGGATCAAAGAAGCTCCGTCTTATTTATCATCAATTGAAAATTGCAATTGCAACCATTACATTGATTCTCCAATCTAACTTCTCACTACCAACCTATAAGATACTAAGATTACAAAATGAAGAATAATATTAAGATTAAAATTACAAATCAAGATTACAAATGAAGGAGATAACACTCCTATTTATACAAAAGCTATGATAACAAACTCATAAATGTAAATCCACTATTCCCTCCTTTGACCCACATATTTCTCAACCAATGGTGACACATAATCCTATTCTCCATGATCTCCTCCATGAGGTCCATGATCTCCTCAAATTCGAATTTGAACATAGAGTGCCACATAAGGGTGCCTAGGAAGCTTCTTTTGTACCTACACATGTCAACAAACTCATTCTAATTGTTAGGTATAAGTATAAGCATATTATTTTCTAAAGTTTAACCACAAATCCACTTTAAAATGTTAAGAAATAATAAACTTTGGAAAAGCATATTTATAACCCAATGATGAGGTAAATGTAATGATGTGGAGGTGGAATGAATGTGACATGAAGGTAATATGGGAGTAATGTGAAGGTATTGGTGAATAATGGAGTGAGAATAGGGACTATTTTGAGGCCCAACATACCCCCAAACTGAAGGTATTGCATGTCCTCATGCAATCTATTACATTACTTTTTGATATTTGAGCTTTGGCTTAAACTCTGCATGATATCATTTACTTAACTTTTGCAAAGTGTTTTTGATGAACTGCAACTTGGTTGGTTCTTGTGTTTCAACCATATTTTGTTTGTTGCATTCAATTTTAATGTATAATCTTTGCATATTGATAATGTGATTTTTATTGCAGAGTATTTTTGTTGGAATGCATCATGGTTGGTTCCTGTGTCACAACCATAATTGTGTTGGCATCCAATTATCTTTTAAGTACTTTTTGAAAATCCATTTATATGCTCATGATGATGTAATAGTAAATATATTTTGAAAGTATGTGAGATTTGAATGTGATATGAATGTTTTGAATGTTATATGAATGTGGCAACATATGAATGTGAATGTATTTCTCCCCTTAACTGATGGTTTTGGCAATTTGACAAAATGACGAAAGGAAGTGAAGTTTTTCCAAAAGTTATCATTCTAACTTTTCAAGGAATTAAATGGTTAAAAGTTAGAAAATATCATACCTTAACTTACCCTTTCAAAAATGGATGAGAGTTGTGCACGTGTGGCTTCAATTTTTTTTTCATATTCTTCTTTACTTGGTTGTGAAAATGGTGGATGAAATCAAAAAAATGAATCTTTTGTTGTTGCTGCATCTGCTACTAAATCTGTTACTGGACCTTCTACTAAATGTTCAGAATCTGCTACTGAATGCGGATGAAAATGTATAAGGCTTGGAAGGTATAAAAAATTCAAAATTTACACTGCCCCCCCCAGCCTTATTTATTGACTTGTCCTCAAGTCATTTACATCAAAAACTGAAAAGTAATGAAAGTAATTCTATGTCCTCTGCTACAAAATGATTGGTTTTCAAGTCTTCAATGCTCATTGGCACAATTCTTGTCATGTGAATAAATGTTTCGTTGTCGAACATAACAAGAGATTGTTAACTTAGTGGCTATTGATGGATGCCACTAGTCAACATGAGAGCTCCCATTTTTAATGTGGATGAGAGTCAAGATGCCCCGAACACATCTGTCTAAGTATGAATGATTTTGTTGTTGTCGAATACTCAGAAGATCTGATGAACAAGGGACATTGATGTATTCCCTTTGTTTATTGGCATGATAGCTTGCCCTTAAGGCATGCAAGCTTCAAGATGTTTTTAGAAAAATATTTAGACTCAAGGACTATGGACTCAATGGTGTATGGAAGCAAGGTTTTATTTTCAAGTGTAGGAAAAAGGAAACTGATAATGAATATGTAAAGTGGACCAAAAAGCTTGTAGATGAGCTTTGTTGGTTTTATTGGTGGGTTAGGATTGAAGAAAATGTAATGAAGTGTATGTGGTAATGGAAAATGGATAATTAATCTTGCTGGAAAAGAAAAAAAATGAATTATGGCATGCAAACTCTCAAATATAGCAAATCTTCTCCTTAATTCTGGATTGCCTGCTAAAATAGCTGAGTTTGACTAGTGTTAAGCAGCCACCTATAGACATCGAAGTCAATTGTGGGTAGGTATTTCACCATCCTTGTACATGTAGGAACAAACACCAGGTCTTTGAATTTTGCTAATCTGTCATGCAACATGTCAAACCATTAAGCTATTACAGGAAGTTGCAAGAACTTGTAATTTTATGGAAATTTTGTTTATGATCATGGATTAGTTCTTTAGAATTTCTTATGAAATTAGTCTTGGGAAGATCAATTTTCGTCACAATTAAATCTCCTTAATTATCACATGATTATCCTGTAACCTGCGGATTAAAAAAAAAAAACAACAACAACAACAACTTGGAAGAAAGAAAACATAAGTGTGTTCAAGAAGAAAAATCCATTTCCTTCATGATTGTTACGCAAAAAATTCGTACCAAATAAAATAGATTAAGAAAAATCAAAGTATTGAAATTAACCCAATTCATGATATTAGTATCAATCCATTATTAAAGAAATAACCATGAAAGTTGAATTTACTCCTTGTTTGTGTCAGATAACACATGTGCATGGCAAAGAGCTCGGCATTATAGATTTGTTGTGTCCTGCAGATTAGTATGTTATAAATCATACAACAATATGGAGTTTCCATGCAAATTACCATCCAAATGAATAAATTTCATTTGCGCTACGTGAATTCTGTGCAAGGTTTTTATTTTTTTTTATTTTTTTTTTATTTTTTAAATTTTGCACGTGTACCAATTCTTGCAGTCTTAACCAATTCCTGTAATTCTCATGATTCTCTCAATTTTCATATCACCAAAGTTATGTTTTATAAAAAAAAAATTGCCAATATCCTTCACATAATTTATCATGCCAATATTTACCCTTTAAATCCTTCAAAACAATAATTGTCACAAAACACATAACAATTTTTTTTATTTATAATTTAAAAAAAATCATAACATAACAATAACAATCATAATATAACAATATAAAACAATATATTAATATATTAATACAATTATAACATAAAAACATAACAAACATTAAATATATACAACAAATGACAATTAAAAATATAACAAATAACAACAAATTACAACTATATTAATATATTAATACAATTATAACAACATAACAAACATTAACTATAATAACAAATTAGAACTAAAAATTTATAACTAAATACAAAAGTAAATACAAATCAAAACAATTAAAACTAAAAACACAAAACAAACGCAAAACTAATGCAAAACAAAACGCAAAACATGTGAAATAGCAGGATTGAAGGCATATGGAGGGTTTTTGGTTGAGGCAGGATAGGAACGGCCATGTTGCAAGAAGGATCGGCCTCATCGACGACCAGATTGCAGTGCAGAATGCATAGTCAATACGCCAATCATATTTGCGAGTCACTGATAGGTTCACGGAGGCAAGGATTACATCTTGATTGCAGCAATTGAACACTTCATATTCAAGATCGCAATCTATTCTTTCTTGAGCTCGATCTAGCATTTTCGTCACTCATAGCTTGATCTAGCATTTCCAAGCTCATAACACAGAAGACCCTTCTCCCTTCACTCGAGAAATATTGTCTATGGAGTGAAAGAAGATAGGCGATCTGTGGCATACCTGCAATTTTCCACTTTGAGTTTGTCATCGGCACAAGAAAAACTGAACTGTGTTATGTAGGATAGGGAAATAAAAAATGAACTGCATTAAAAACTGAACTATGTTATGGAGAGAAAGAACAATAACAGGTACTGCGTTATGCAAGAACTACGTTATGTAGGATAACACATAACCCTATAGCTAGGTACCAATCATTAGTAGATAGCTCCAAATGTTGGGGTTTCTCTTATTTTCTGTGATAGATCCATACCTCGGTGTCTCTATTCGTTTTCATTGGCTGGAACGTTCCTTCAAGGTGATATGGGATAGCCATGGTCATTACATGGAAGATTTGACATGGAACCCTCCACTGAGAATGAAGAACAAATTTTTACAAGAGAAGAATTTTTTTTTATTAGGACTCGAACGATCGATAGCAGATCTGCAATTAAATTTCCGGCAATAATTTTTTTATTATTTTTTAAATAATTCGATAGATTTTTTGATCTTCCTGATCGCTCGAAGCATAGCAAGAGAGCATACTAATTTCTTGAATTAATTTTATTTCTGCAGGTTAGCGTGGATGGATAATAAACACAAGCAATATTTGCGACAAAACCTCGCATTGTCTATACTCTTTCTGCAATGTTGTGAGGGTGTTTAGACTCTCGGAAGACAAAGCTTTCCGATAATCAAGCTCCTGGCTTACCCGTGATACAGAAAAAAGATATAGAAATGCGATGATGAAGCAGCTCTTACTATGCCACTGAATTTATTCATGATGATTTTTTATTTTTTTTTGAAAATAAGACTAAAAACTTCTAACAATTTTTTTTATTTTCCTAATTTATTCTATCTAACTTGCTTGAAAGTTTTTTTTATTTCCTAGGTAAAAGAATGCTTCCAATGAAGCCATCTACGGACTAATAATTTGAAAATGCTCACATCAAGATTTAAAATTTTTACCTGATTGTTTGCAAGGATGTGAGTAACCTATTTGATCCTTCGATTTGGTGCAAGGTTCTTTTGAAACCAGTCTTTGATATTATCCTTGATCTATAAGAAGTACATGTTTAACATATTCAAATATCTCATCCGTAGATGAATTCGTAAGAAATGGGGGTTTGAAAACTGAATTTGAAACTAACTAAGTATGAAAAGAAAAATAAAAAAGCTCAACTTAAACTCCTTTATGAAGATCCTGCTGTCACCAGGTTTCACAAGTTAGTCCATAAAAATAAATTGTAATAAAAATGTCTTCCTAAGTCTATCTCTAAATCATCCTCCCCGGCAACGACGCCAAAATGTTTGGTCTAAAATGCGGATGCAAATTAGAGTTTCATTTTACCATCAATCCGAGTAAGTAAACTTCGAGGATCATCCAATATATATGGACTTAGAGAAAAACTAAACTAAGCTAGGTGAAGAAATGCCAAAGTTCCCTTACAGGAGGTCTTTCATTAGGATCTCTAACACCTATTTAGTCATTTAACAAAATGAAATCTAAAGACATTGTGACAAGTGTAATAAATATTAAGGTTCCCTTACAGGAGACTGTTCATTAATATTTCTAATCATCTTAATCAACAAACTATTTAAACTAATGAAATTAAAGCACTTAAACCTAATTGTGATTGATTGCATGAAATGTTAAAGCTCTCTTACAACATACTATTCATTTATATCTCAAGCATATAAATCAGAAACTTAAACTAATGAAATCAAACATTAAATAACAAATCAGATTCATTGAAAGAAACATTATTACTTTCTTACGAAAGGTTATTCGTTAATATTCCAAACATATGGACCTAATAATTTAATCTAATGAAATTCACAAGCAAACATAAAATAAAATCCTACTAAAATAAAAGTGTACTTGTTAGGAAATGGGGATCCTTCCACGGATTCACAAGCACAGAAAAAGAAAATTCAAATGTCGAGGATCAAAGAAGCTCCATTTTATTTATCATCAATTGAAAATTGCAATTGCAACCATTACATTGATTCTCCAATCTAACTTCTCACTACCAACCTATAAGATACTAAGATTACAAAATGACGAATAAGATTAAGATTGAGATTACAAATGAAGGAGATAACACTCCTATTTACACAAAAGCTATGATAACAAACTCATCAATGTAAATCCACTCTTCCCTCCTTTGACCCACATATTTCTCAGCCAATGGTGACCCATAACCCTATCCTCCATGATCTCCTCCATGAGGTCCATGATCTTCTCCATGAGGTCCATGGTCTCCTCAAATTCGAATTTGAACATAGAGTGCCACATAAGGGTGCCTAGGAAGCTTCTTTTGTACCTACACATGTCAACAAACTCATTCTAATTGTTAGGTATAAGTATAATCATATTATTTTCTAAAGTTTAACCACAAATCCACTTAAAAATGTTAAGAATTAATAAACTTTGGAAAAGCATAGTTATAACCCAATGATGAGGTAAATGTAATGATGTGGAGGTGGAATGAAGGTGACATGAAGGTAATATGGAAGTAATGTGAAGGTATTGGTGAATAATGGAGTGAGAATAGGGACTATTTTGAGACCCAACATACCCCCAAACTGAAGGTATTGCATGTCCTCATGCAATCTATTACATTAATTTTTGATACTTGAGCTTGGCTTAAACTCTGCATGATATCATTTACTTGAATTTTGCAAAGTGTTTTTGATGAACTGCAACTTGGTTGGTTCTTGTGTTTCAACCATATTTTGTTTGTTGCATTCAATTTTAATGTATGATCTTTGCATATTGATAATGTGATTTTTATTGCAGAGTATTTTTGTTGGAATACATCATGGTTGGTTCTTGTGTGACAAACATGATTGTGTTGGCATCCAATTATCTTTTAAGTACTTTTTGAAAAGCCATTTATATGCTCATGATGATGTAATAGTAAATATATTTTGAAAGTATGTGGGCTTTGAATGTGATATGAATGTTTTGAATGTTATATGAATGTGGAAAAATATGAATGTGAATGTATTTCCCCCCTCAATTGATGGTTTTGGCAATTTGACAAAATGACGAAAGGAAGTGAAGTTTTTGCAAAAATTATCATTCTAACTTTTCAAGGAATTAAATGGTTAAAAGTTAGAAAGTATCATACCTTAACTTACCCTTTCAAAAATGGATGAGAGTTGTCCATGTGTGGCTGCAAAATTCTATTCATTGTCTTCTTTACTTGGTTGTGAAAATGGTGGATGAAATCGAAAAAGTGAATCTTTTATTGTTGTTGCCTTTGCTGTTGGAGCTTCTGCTGAAAGTTTAGAATCTGCTGCTGAATGCGGCTGAAAATGTATAAGGCTTGGAAGGTATACAAAATTCAGAATTTACACTTCCCCCCCAGCCTTATTTATTGACTTGTCCTCAAGTCATTTACATCAAAAAATGAAAAGTAATGAAAGTAATTCTGCCTCCTCTGCTACAAAATGATTGGTCTTCAATTCTTCAACGCTCATTGGCACAATTCTTGTCATGTGAATAAATGTTTCGGTGTCGAACATAACAAGAAATTGTTAACTTAATGGCCATTGATGGATGCCACTAGTCAACATGAGAGCTCCCATTTTTAATGTGGATGAGAGTCAAGATGCCCCGAACACATCTTTCTAAGTATGAATGATTTTTTTGTTGTTGAATACTTAGAAGATCCGATGAACAAGGGACATTGATGTATTCCCTTTTTTTATTGGCATGATAGCTTGCCCTTAAGGCATGCAAGCTTCCAGGTGTTTTTAGAAAAATATTTAGATTCGAGGACTATGGACTCAATGGTGTATGGAAGCAAGGTTTTATTTGCAAGTGTAGGAAAAAGGAAACTAACAATGAATATGTAAAGTGGACTAAAAATCTTGTAGATGAGCTTTTTTGGTTTTATTGGTGGGTTAGGATTGAATAAAATGTAATGAAATGTATGTGGTAATGGAAAATGGATAATGAATCTTGCTGGAAAAGAAAAAAAAATGAATTATGGTATGCAAACTCTCAAATATAGCAAATCTGCTCCTTAATTCTGGACTGCCTGCTAAACTAGCTGAGTTTGACCAGCGTTGAGCAACCACCTGTAGACATCGAAGTCAAGTGTGGGTAGGTATTTCACCATCCTTGTACATGTAGGAACAAATGCCAGGTTTTTGAATTTTGCTAATCTGTCATGCAACATGTCAAACCATTAAGCTATTACAGAAAGTTGCACGAACTTGTAATTTTCTGGAAATTTCATTTATGATCATGGACTAGTTCTTTAGAATTTCTCATGAAATTAGTATTGGGAAGACCAATTTCCGTCACAATTTAATCTCCTTAATGATCACTTGATTATCCTGTAACTTGCGAAAAAAAAAAAAACTTGGAAGAAAGAAAACAAAAGTGTGTTCAAGAAGAAATGGCCATTTCCTTCATGATTCTTACGCAAAAAATTCATACCAAATAAAACAGATTAAGAAAAATCAAAGTATTGAAATTAACCCAATTCATGATATTAGTATCAATCCATTGTTAAAGAAATAACCATGAAAACTAAATTTACTCCCTGTTTGTGTCAGATAACACATGTGCATGGAAAAGAGCTTGACATTATAGATTTGTTGTGTCCTGCAGATTAGTATGTTATAAAGCATACAACAACATGAAGTTGCTATGAAAATTACCATCTAACTGAATAAATTTCATTTGCGCTACCTGAATTCTGTGCAAAGTTTTTTTTTTTTTTTTTAGTTTTTTAATTTTTCACGTGTACCAATTCTTGCAGTCTTAACCAATTCATGTAATTCTCATGATTCTCTCAATTTGAATATCACCAAAGTTTTGTTTTATAAAAAAAATGCCAATATCCTTCACATAATTTATCACGCCAATATTTACCCTTTAAATCCTTCAAAACAATAATTGTCACAAAACACATAACAATTTTTTTATTTATATTTTAAAAAAAATCATAACATAACAATAACAATCATAATCTAACAATATAAAACAATATATTAATATATTAATACAATCATATATTAATACAATTATAACCTAACAACATAAAAAACATTAAATATATACAACAAATGACAATTAAAAATATAATAAATAAAAACAAATTACAAATATATTAATATATTAATATATTGATACAATTATAACAACATAAAAAACATTAACTATAATAACAAATTAGAAGTAAAAATATATAACTAGATACAAAAGTAAATACAAATCAAAACAAATTAAAACTAAAAACGCAAAACAAATGCAAAACAAATGCAAAACAAAATGCAAAACATGTGAAATAGCGGGATTGAAAGCATATGGAGGGTTTTTGGTTGAGGCAGGATAGGAATAGTTGTGCTGCAAGAAGGACCGGCCTTATTGACGACCAGATTGTAGTGCAGAATGCATAGTCAATACGCCAATCAGATTTGCGAGTCACTGATAGGTTCACGGAGGCAGGGATTACGTCTTGATTGCAGCAATTGAACACTTCATATTCAAGATCACAATCTCTTCATTCCCAAGCTCGATCCAGCATTTTCGTCGCTCATAGCTCGATCTAGCATTTCGGAGCTCATAACACAAAAGGCCCTTCTCCCTTCACTCGAGAAAGATTGTCTATGGAGTGAAAGCAGACAGGCGATCTGTCGCATACCTGTAATTTTCCACTATGAGTTTGTCATTGGCACAGAGAAAATCGAACTGCGTTATGTAGGATAGGGACAGAAAAACCGAACTACGTTAAAAACCGAACTTCGTTATGGAGAGAAAGAACAATAACAGGTACTGCGTTATGCAAGAATTGTGTTATGTAGGATAACACACAACCCTATAGCTAGGTACAAATCATTAGTAGATAGCTCCAAATGTTTGGGTTTCTCTTATTTTCTATGATAGCTCCATACACGGGTGTCTCTATTCGTTTTCATTGGCTAGAACGTTCCTTCAAGGTGATACGGGATAGCCATGGTCATTACGTGGAAGATTCGATGTGGAACCCTCCACTGAGAACGAAGAACAGATTTTTACAAGAGAAGATTTTTTTTTTATTAGGACTCGAACGATCGATATTAGATATGTAATTAAATTTCCGGCAAGAATGCCTACATGTCCAAGAATATTGATATCTGGTATCATCATCTCTCAGATTGCGTGCAGAGGAAGATTATGTCATTATATTACACTCTCACTAAGGAGCAAGATGCAGACATCTTGACAAAGGAACTAGAAAGAATAAAATTCAAGTTCCAGAGAGGTACGATCGAGGTGGCAGATAATCCCTTTCTTGTTGAGAGGGAGCATTGAAACTGCACCCCAAGGGGGCTTCTGATTTAATTTTCCCTTAATTAAATTGGAAGGAAAATTGTAATTACATCTCATAACAACTGATAAGTGTTGACTGAGTCAAGAAGACTTAGTTAGCTCACTTAATTTGAGTTGGAGGTCAAATAGGAGGCATGTAGAGTCCACTCTAAGTTTTAGGGGGTCCAGTTATAGTTATTTGTGAGTTGGAATTAGTTAACTCAATTATTTGAGTTAAAATCAGTTTAGTTAACTCAATTATTTGAGTTAAAATTAGTTTAACTAGTTCTAACTGAGAGATGATCTAGTGATAGGTCCAGTTAATTAAATCTGATTTAATTCATAGGTACTGTTCAATCAGTTGACTAATAATTCACTATAAATAGTTGTTGCATGTTAGTTCTAAGGAAGGCCCATTTGAGATTGGGGTTAAAGGGAAGATAACTACCAGTTGTATAATTAGAAAATTGTACAGGTCATACATGAGGTCATTAGGATGCCTTAAAGGAACTGTGCAATCAATTCTTTGGGATTTCCTTTTAATAGGGCCATAATTCCTCCAAGAATGTGTAAGCAAGGCTAGTCAGAAAGAGGCTGAGAATTCGTTAAGTATTTGACTGATTTTTCCTAGATCAAAGTGAGGCAGTCACCAAAGTGTAGGGGTTTGAACAGTTTCTTTCCCTAGATACACCTTGTGTTGTGTGATTGACAATTTATTTATCTTACTTTTTATGTGATTGTGCGATCGAAATTGGTTTCCGCAATTTGTTGATTGATGCAGTCGTTTCTTTAGTACATTACAAGATTAGTTTAACCTATTTAGATAATTTCTATGGATTTTTCTTTTTCTATCAAAAAAATCAATATTTTTTAAATGAGAATGAACTTTAATAAACTCCAAAGTGAAATACGTTAATGAACAAATCATTAAACTTAGAATGTCAAAATAATATCATCTTTATGACATTAAGAAAGCTGAACATGAAAAACATTTTTATTAAAATTTCTTTTATACATCTACATTATATATCATTTCTCAATATTTTATTTTTAAACAAAGAAGCGAATAAGGCTAGCGATCTCTTTTGAAAAGGTAAATTAAATCTAAGGCTAAACGGAAAGAAATACTTAGAAAAATATTTAAAAGACTCAACTGATATTATGTAAAAAATTAAAACATAATATGGAGGAAAGGGAAATCTTTATTAATCAACAAACTAGTTTCGACCTTGACAGGTCTTAGCAGCGAATGATACAAAGAAAACATTTTAAAATGAGTCTTTTAAATAAGAATTTTAAAAGAGGCAAAGGAGGAAAGTCTGAAACGATTCAGAACCGTATGCGGAATATAGGCCAGAAATCAGGACTGCAGGCCAAGAAATCACGATTGCAAGCTAAAAATCAGGACTGTCTGTCCAAAAATCAGCAACAGTTATTTGCAGAAGGCAAAAAATAGAAACCATGTTGGCGGAGCTGACAATGCATCCAGAGACTGTAATAGTAACTTTGATATTATGGCAGGATGATAAATGAAGGTTGTTAGTGCAGTCGAAAAATCTAGCTGAACAATTGGGATGAACCGTTGGCGTCAAGAAATAGCGGGAAAAAGGTACTAAAAATAGCAAGAAAATATCTACTAAAAATAGAAAAAAAGGCCTAAAAATTCCCCCCTCATTCATTAGTCGGACCTGGATAAACCTATTTAGAATATTTTCTCAAAGAACGTATGATTGAGAAGGCTGAAAAAACTCAAGTCGTAGGATCAGAACTGCTCATGAAGACTGTTCCAATTTTGCAAGGATTTCACCAATAGATCAAAGGTTTGGGAATGTTCTGCAACAGAGGATGACATTCGAAGTGACCATGCAGTTTAGGGTTTAGGACCCTCCTAAGGTTCAAGGTTCAAAGCTCTAGTGGACTCACAGAGGTCTAGCTTTAACACCGGGGGGGCCTCTTTAGGCCTGAGTGCAGAAGTGGCCAACATGCGCAAACCTGATGCAGAAGTACAACTCTTTGATTCTAGAGAAATTTTTAGAAACATTCTTGAAAAAATTCTGGAGGATAACCTCAAGCTCTTAGGCGTGAATAAAACAATTTTGTTAAATGCAGAAATCTTGACTTGCTTCTTTCTTTAAGAAGATACCTTTTCAATTCATTCATTACAAAGGCCACTTTTTGATGCCGAGGATGCCAAGAGGTAAAGGGAATATATTGATAGGCATTTAAGGGTTTTTGAAAACATTTGGTAGAGAGCTTTCCAGAGGATTGGAAATCAGATCCTTTGAAAAGTAAAATGTTTAGCAACATGGCACTGGAATCTGATATTGAAGAAGTAATATGATTATGGTCAAGATATATCGACTGATAGCATTCCAGATAAGAAATAAGCTTTTATTTTGAGCTAGACCATACAAGAAACCCATCATCAATAAAACTCTTAAAAATTGATATTTCTGGAGAGGGAATACGCCTACTAACCTCTTTTTGTAAATGGAAGAGGAATAGTCAAGCGTAAACAACTACAAAGTTGATACCCATGGTCATGCCTCTGATTTGACGAAAGAAGGATCTGTTGAAGCTGAGAAAATGCCACCGAAGAATGAGTTCAACTGCACTGACCAGAAAGTCCTCATCTTTTGGGGTGAAAAAAATTGTTGTACTTTGGAAAAGCATATCCTGGAGGGCAAGAATACCTTCCTGAGTAGGGATGCTAGGATACAGATATTCCACATCAAAAGTGTCTAAGAAAACGTTGGGTGAAAACCTTACAGTTTCAATAGTATGCAGAAGTGATAAAGAGTTAGGAAGATGGTTAGGCTGAGCTAGTAGAGTGCTTAAAAATTTATGGTGCAAGTATTTAAACAGAGGTTCAAGCATAAAACCATTCTAGGAACAAATTGGGTGACCCATAGAAGGTTTTTTCTGTACTTTATAGATAAAGTACAAAAGACATGCACAGGCATGCTGGACATCAATTTATAAAATGTAATTCCAATGAGCTGTCGGTACTTGATTTCTAAATTTGCTTTGAAGGTTGCAAAGAATGCCATGAATAGATAACCAAGGAACTGCTGCAACTGGCTAATATACATTTAAGTCAGATAATTGCTTATCTCCCTCGATAATGTGTTTATCTCTATCAATAACATCAATGCCTAGATTTTTTTCGGAAAGTTTGATTACAATGGGGAGATGATGAAGTCTCCTGAGAGAAATTGATCGCGACTTATAAAAACATGGATTCGGTGAAAAGTCATTAGAATCTAGCATATCTTGCAAAATGAACAAACTAGAGAGAGAGTACGATCTAGATATGGATCATGCACAGAAGGTTCCCAGGTGAGGTTTCTCAGTTTGAAGGGATCAAATGTGTCCTCATCAGACTGTCTAAAGAACCTTTTGAGCCAACAAAGTCTAGAAAATACATGATATTCTTTAATTATATAATTTTTGGCCATTGGGGGTGGCCTGGGGATGTACTTGTGGCTGAGACCTAGAATCTTTACATGACTATAAGGTAGGTGGAATGAAGAGAGATTGCGAATTAAAACATTGCTAATTCTACGATCAATATTTGAAAGAGTCATATTGCCTACAAGATGCAACAGATAAGAAAATGGGTCTAATACTAGGAAACAGTACAAACGTCTTCTTCTGCTGGGTTTTAGGGTTGGACTGCTTTCCCTTTGTCTTTGTTCTGCAGTGGGCTAAAAAGTGGTTGTCGACGACCTAGAGGAGGACGACGACCTAGAGGCCAAGTCTGAGCATTTGAGTGTTGTGGAACATATGGAGCATCTGCCGGATGGAGAAACTGCCAGATCTAAACCAGAGGTTGGAGTGCGCTGGTTTAGATTTGAGGTCGATAGCCCAGCAGCAGAAGAAATGTTTTGGTTCTGGTTCTGGCGACCTCTTTGGTTGCGGCAACATCCTGGTCCATTTTTTGACTGCGGACCAGGTTGTTGAGGTTGTCGAGGGTTTGCAGGAACCGGAACCGGAGCGTCGCCAAGATGCATGACAGACTGAAGATTGACGAGCTAAGAAATTTGGCCTTGAAACGACTTAATGGAGAAATTCAGACGTTGTTGCAGAGCATGAACAGAATTTGAAACTTCACGTTGCACCAAAGCATAAATAGCCAGCTCTCTGGGTATTTATTCGGCCTGTTGAGCGACTTCATCTCTAGAAACATTACAAGAAGAGGTGGTGGCATCCCATGTTGTGTGTTTTTCAACAAGTTGAGTTTGAAAAAAATCTAAAAAAATAACTAATTCTAAAATCTATACAATTACAAAACCTAATTCCAATCTCATAACTCTAAAGGGATAAGAAAGTTTAATTTATGAGCTCCTCAATTTCAAGAAATAGATTTTTCTTAATTCTTGTTAAAAATATAATATTTAGAATTGAAAATATTTTACATCTGGTTCAACCCTCAAGTCAAATAGATAAACTATATTTACTTAAAACTACCAAATTAATCTTTGGTTAATTCATATCTCTTGAGGAAGTTTTTCGCTTCAGCTAAGTGAGCCAAGAATGACATTGAAACTTATTAGCATAATGGGCCTAGATCAACCCATCTCTCACATGTTCTTAGCTCTAAGCTTACAAAGTAGCTTAAATGAGACTTACAAAATTACCTTAAATAATGTAACCATTTTTTCCATTTATAACCATGTGTAATTTAATATATAAAAGAAAAAATCAATTTAAAATTATTTTCTAAACTCTAAAATGTAAAAATATTTTCATAATAAATAAAAATATTCAAATTAAATATATATTTTTAATATAACTAATTTTTAAATTAAAAACAATATAAAATTAATATCATATAAAATTTTTGAATATAACTAATTTTTAAATTAAAAACAATATAAAATTAATATCCTATAAAAATTTATCAATTCTAGAAAATATATAAATATATTTATAAAATAATTTTATTTTCTTTAAAATTGGAAGTATCTTCCATTCTACTAAATGGAAGAATCTTCGGCGATAATGGAACAACTCTGGGCCCATCCAACAACCCCCGACCAGACCCCCAACCTACCGGTGCGCCCTGCTTTCCCCTGCACCATTTGCCTTTGCCACCTTGCTCCCCTTCACTCCCCCATTACCACTCTCGCCTGCTCCCCTTCGCCACCTACTACAATCAATTCAGCCTCCCGTGAATGTTCAAAACCAAAATCCTAATTTCGCGCAAGCTCTTCACTTTTAATATTTCCTATCGCGACCCCGAGGATTTCAGACAAACGTTGTCCATTTAGGCTAGAGGATTTCTCCAAACGCTACCAGACTAAGTTTTGGGTATTAAACACCTTTATTATGTCTAATTTTCCACAAACCTGTATTAAAAACTTGTTTTATTTCCTTAAAATTCCTTAAAAAGTGGATTTGGTTTAAAGGACAGTGACTATTGAATACTAAATAATGAATAACAATGAAATCCCACCTAGTTATTGCACTTGTTCAGACCATATTTGAACAACTTGGTGCTGAAATATAACAAAAATATTATTTACATGTCCTGAGGATTTATGCCATCATTAAATCATTAGATCCAGTTTTAAACACCTGTTTTATTTCTATCATACATAATTCACATTGGCCATTGGATATTCCAGTGGCCTTAGTGTGTTTCTTGAGGATACAAATCTTGTAGGTGCTGGAAAATGATTTTCCAACTCGAAGTTCTAGAAGATGACTTTCTAGCGCCTACAATATTTGTATCCTAAGTTAGAAACATGTTCAATGACAGGGGATTAATGTGTAATGAAAAACTCAAGGAAATGAACTATTACTTGTTTTTAGCTTTGACTATAGCAATAAATATGAGTTATTATGGCCATAAATCTGCCTACTATAAATTTTTCAAATCACTTAACCAAATCTTCTCCTTATGTAAAATCAACATGCATAACCAGCAGTAGAAACAACTCAATCTTCATGAGAACATAAGTCAAAATCAGATCTGCAATTACACAAAGTTTGAACAATGAAGCATGATTCATATATATTTTAAATCAGATTACAAGTAGATACCAACAACTTGATACAAGCTTATACACGTGATGTTATCCAAAACACTAGTTAGGGAATTTCGTATAAATAGCAAACACTAGCCTCTTGGCTTAGGGGATCAATTGATCAGTTGCCTCCAAAATATACATGACAAGAAATGATGCACATTGGCAAGTCCTCTTTGGAACATACACTCGCATCAAAGAAGTGTACAAAACAAGACAAGATAGCCTCACAATATCCTCCCCACATCACGTACTTCAAGTAGTATTATGGTTATTGAATGCCTCAAAACCTTAGCCTTATTTCCTTAAAATAACCTCAGGGTTATTGAATGCCTCAAGACCTTAACCTTCTTCCCTTAAAATAACCTCAAACATAAGTGCTTCCTTTGGTACTCTAGGGTTCTCCCAAACCCTAGCTTACACAAGTGTAAAAAACAAGACAAGACAGTCTTACACTATATTCTCCACATGAAGAATTCCATGTTAGAAAATTATATATTACAGAGCAATGCAACACATAAAATATGTGGAAAAACACAAGCACACAAAACACATAAAACTAGAGAGACACAGATATACGTGGTTCACCCAGTTTGGGCTACGTCCACCCCGAACACCCAGTCCTTCCTTTCTATTATCCAGCAAAACGAAGAGACACAACCTACATCAGATCTGTTGTAATATCCTCTGTTCTCTCTCACAGTTTCCCTATCTGTTTCTTGCTCTGAGAATACACATAGAATACAAAGCCGCAATACAATACCCTCATACAAGTGAGGGGTTTTCTTCTAGGGAAAAAAAACCCTAAACTAAACATAACTTCTACCATCAGATCATTCGCCTAATGAATGACCCAGATTGGCTAGAAATTACTATACCTTTACAAGGAAATTTTACATATGTTTTTAGCTTCGGGGGTGCTGCCCCCGAAACCCCCCGCTAGGGGGGGGAGGCTCCATAAAATCGCAGCCGCCCCCTCTAGACCCCCCAGGTAGCGTTTAATTATGGGCAGAATTTCCAACCCATTAAGGTATAGGGGTCCAATGCTGTGATACAAAATAAACAAGATAATTAGGCTCCACACCCAACAATCTCCCACTTGGAGACCGATTGTAGCAACTCCATCGCTGCTTCATTTGCTAGACAATGACTCTTCTTTGGACCTGACTGTTTCTCATCTTCATCGTCATCCTTGTAGACCAATTAAAACTGAGCATATTCTTAGTTTCTCCCTGGTTACAGCTTTTGTTAGCATATCTACAGGATTTTGGCTAGTGTGTATATTTTCTAGCTTCAACTTTCCATCTTCCAATACTAACCGTATGAAATGGTACTTGAGCTATATTTTTTTATTCCTGGAATGAAATGTTGAGTTCTTTGCAAGATGAATGGCACTTTGGCTGTCACTGTATAACCTGCCCATATCATGCTTCTTACCCAATTCATCCATAAACCTTTGTAACCAAATCATTTCCTTACTAGCCTTTGTAGCAGCAACATACTCTCCTTCTATTGTTGAAAGTGCAACAACACTTTGGATTTTTCAAACCCAACTGATAGTTTTTCCACCTATAGTAAATACATACCCTGTATTTCTCCTCTTGTTATCTCTGTCACCTGCCATATTTGCATCAACATATCAATTAGAGCAATGTTTGAACCACCAAAGCATAATGCTTGATTTGTGGTACCTCTCAAATATCTAAGAATCCATTTCACTGCCATCCAATGTTCTTTTCCTAGATTGTTCATGTACCTGCTTACAACTCCCACGACATGTGCAATATCAGGCCTTGTATAGACCATTGCATACATTAAGCTTCCAATTGCTGATGCATATGGAACTTTAGAAATATAGTCCATTTCTTCTTGGGTCTTGGGGAACATCTCCTTACTAATTTTGAAATGGCTAGCAAAAGGTGTACTAACTGGTTTTACATTCTGCATATTAAATCTTTTCAACACCTTTTGTATGTACTCCTTCTGAGACAGTGTTAATTTGTGATTTTTCCTGTCTCTATTTATTCTCATACCAAGGATTTGTTTTTCAGCTCCCAAATCCTTCATTGCAAATGAATTTGACAATTTTCTTTTGAGCACATTTATTTCCTGCATGTTAGACCCTACAACAAGCATGTCATCTACATACAATAACAATATAATAGCTGCCATCATTTTGCTTTTTTAGATAAACACAATTATCAAAGTGACATCTAGTATAACCTTGTTCAGACATAAACCTATAAAATTTTAGATACCACTGCCTTGGAGCCTGTTTTAAGCCATACAAGATCTTCTTTAGCCTGCACACTAATTTTTCCTTCCCCTTGACCTCATATCCTTCTGGTTGCTGCATATAGATCTCTTCCTCCAAGTCTCCATGGAGAAATGCTGTCTTTACATCTAATTATTCAAGATGTAAATATTCCGCTGCTACAAGACTTAAAAAAGTTCTAAATGAAGTCATCTTAACAATAGGAGAAAATATTTCATCATAATCAATACCTTTCTTTTGTGCAAACCCCTTCACCACAAGTCTAGCTTTGTACCTTTCTTTTCCTCCGTCTTCTTTCTTCAGCCTATAAACCCATTTATTCTGCAATGTATTTTTACCTACATGAAACCTGACTAAGTCCCAAGTCTGGTTATGCATTAAGGATTCCATCTCTTCTTCCATGGCTAGCTCCCAATTCTTCCTGCTTTCAACCTGCATTGCTTCTTCATAACATTCGGGTTCACCAGAATCAGTTAACAATAAATAATATAATGAAGGAGAGTATCATTCATGGGGTCTACTTATCCTGGTAGATCTTCTAACACCACTTTCAGGTGTTTGAGGTGCTTGTTGCTGTTGTGGTGGTTTCTGTTGTTGTGGTTGTTGATTATCATTATTTTCAGGCACCTTTACTTTTTCTGTGATCTCATCAAGAACTGTGTATTCTTTGTTTTCTTTTTCCTGTTTCTTTTCCTGCAACTGATTCTTATACAAGACCTTTTCATTGAATATTACATCTCTTCTCCTAATGATTTTGTGATTCTCATAATCATATAAGCGATAACCAAAATAATTAACACCATATCCAATAAAGGTACATTTCTTTGATTTTGCCTCAAGATTTGTTCTTTTTTCTTAATTAATATGGACAAAGGCCTCACAGCCAAAAGGATTTAAAAAAGAGTAGTTTACCTTTTTACCTGTCCATGCTTCCTTTGGAATACCACCATCTAAGGAACTTGAAGGCCCTCTGTTTATTAGATAAACATCAGTATCTACAGCATCTGCTGAAAATTGTAAAGGCAATCCTGCTTGTAATCTCATGCACCTTGCACGCTCCATGATTGTTCTGTTCATCCTTTCTGACACACCATTTTCTTGTGGTGTTCTTGGAACTATCTTCTCTTTGTGAATTCCATGTTCTGAACAGTACCTATAAAACTCTTTACTGCAATATTCACCTCCATTATCTAATCTGAGACACTTCAAATTCTTTCTTGTCTCAATCTCAACCAAAGCTTTCCATTTCTTGAAAGTATCAAATACATCAAATTTATTCTGAATACAATAAATCCAAGTTTTTCTAGTTGCATCATCAATACAAGTAACATAATAACGAGAGCCACCGAGAGATGATACCTGAGTAGGTTCCCATACATCTGTATGCACAAGCTCTAGTTTTTTTCTCTTATTTTCTTTCCCAACTATGAGAAATATGACTCTCTTCTGTTTTCCATAATTGCAATTCTCACAGAAATCCAAATCAACATTCTTCAAACCCGGCAACAAATTTCTTGAGTGAAGAATCTGCATCCCCTTCTCACTCATGTGTCTGAGCCTATGATGCCATAATGATGCATCTGTTCCTTTGGAAGTTAAATCATTAACAAAGTTAGAAATACCATTGCATAAATACAATATACCAACCTTTTCACCTTTTGTTATTACCAGGGCTCCTTTGGTGACCTTCCAAGTTTTATCTGTGAAAGTTGTCACACAAACTTCACCACCTAACTGCCCTGTTGAAATCAAATTTTTCTTCAGATCTGGAACATGCCTTACCACATTTAATAGCCATTGGTTTCCATTCTGCTTTTTTACAAGAAATTTACCCATTCCAACAATTTTACAAGGTTTATCATCACCCAAACAGACTTGTCCAAAATCTCCTTGAACATAGTCATGAAAATATTTCTTATCAGGTGTGGCATGGAATGAGGCCCCTGAATCTACCACCCAGGAATTAGTAAGGTTTTTGAAAGAAAGAATCAAAGCATCATGTAACACATCACCTGTAACATTTGCTTCATGATTTTTTTCTTGCTGTGCGTCTCCTTCTTTTCCCTTTCTAGATCTACACTCTTTCTTCAGGTGTCCTTTCTTTCTACATTTCCAACACACTATCCCTGATCTGGACTTGGATATGCCTTTCCTTGATTTACTATGATATCCCAAGCTCTTTCCTCTTTCAATTTTTCTTCCTCGAGACTCTGCACTCAAAGCATTACCAGATGTCTCACCAGAGTTTTTCCATTTCATTTCTTTGCTAAGGATAACACCGACAACATCATCAAACTTTAAAGTACTAGATCCAGAGACAGAGTTACTAATCGCCATAACTACACCATTCCATCTTTTTGGAAATGAGCACAAGAATAACAGAGCTCTAACTTCATCATCAAATTTTACCCCTACAGAACTTAACTGACTGGTAACTGTATTAAAATCATTTAAATGGTCTGCAATAGATCCACCTTCCGACATCTTCATATTAAATAAACGTTTCATAAGAAATATCTTGTTTGAGGCCGAGGGTTTTTCATATAGTTTCGCTAATGCCTTAATCAAACCCTCTGTTGTTGTTTGCTTCGATATATTGAAGGCTACCGACGTCGTGAGGCACAACCGTACTGTTCTGAGTGCCTTTCTATCGAGAATCTCCCATTCTGTGTCTGTCATAGCTGTTGACTTCTTTGTTTTTCTGCTCAATGGTAGGTACAGATCTTTCTGATATAGATAATCTTCCATCTGCATCTTCCACAGTGGGAAGTTTTGGCCGTTAAATTTCTCAACCCTAAACTTACCATCTTCCGCCATTGCTCCCACTCGAACCAGGAACCCTTCTTTCCTGCTAGTTTATCAGCGAAATAGACCTTCGGCTCTGATACCAGTTGTTAGAAAATTATATATTACAGAGAAATGCAACACATAGAATATGAGAAAAAACACAAGCACACAAAACACATAAAACCAAAGAGACACAGATATACGTGGTTCACCCAGTTTGGGCTATGTCCACCTCGAACAACCAGTCCTTCCTTTCTATTATCCAACAAAATGAAGAGACAAAGCCTACAACAGATCTGCTATAATATCCCGTGTTCTCTCTCACAGTCTCCCTATATGTTTCTCACTCCGAGAATACACATACAATACACAGTTGCAATACAATACCCTCATACAAGTGAGGGGTTGCCTTCTAGGGCAAAAAAAAAACCTAAACTAAACATAAATTCTAATGTCAGATCATCCTCCTAATGAACGGCCCAGATTGACTAGAAATTACTATACTTTTACAAAGCAATTTTACATCTGTTTTTTATCTTTGGGGGCGCTGCCCCCAAAACCCCCCACTAGGGGGGGGTTCCATAAAGTCACATCCACCCCCCTGGACCCCCCAGATAGCATTTAATTACAGGCGGTGTTGCGGCCCGATTAAGGTACAGGGGTCCAACGCTGTGATACAAAATAAATAAGATAATCAGGCTCCACACCCAACATTCCAAGTAGCATTAGGGTTACTGAATTCCTTAAAACCTCAGTCTTCTTCTCTTACAAAAACCATGGGAATAAGGGATTTTTTTTCTCCTCCAGGGCTTCTACCGAATTGGAGTTTTTCTTGTCTTCTTAGAGTAGATGTGAACCCAATATTATTCTTCAATCAACTCAAGAGCTTTAGCGCTCATGACAATCAACTATACACATAGATTATGCACAATGGAAAGTCCTCTCTGGCACATACACTTGCATCACACAAGTGTACAAGAGAAAAAAATATAGTTTCGCACTATCTTCCGCACATAAAATACTTCGAGTAGCATTAGGTATATTGAATGCCTTAAAACCTTACCATTCTTCCCTTAAAATAACCTTAAACATGAATGCTTCCTTTGGTACTCTATGGTTATCCCAAAACCTAGCTTACATAAGAGTACAAACATAAGACAAGATGGTTTCCCACTATTTTCTCCACATCAAGCATTCCAAGTAGGATTAGGGCTACTGAATGCCTCAAAATTTTATTCCTCTTCACTTACAAAAAACACAAGAACAAGGGCCTACTTTTCTCCTCAATGGTTTCTCAAGAACTTTAGTAATCAAGAAAAGGAGAAAAGTACAATGAAGAAGAGTATATATGTAAGAGAGTTTGCAATTTTTGCTCAGGGTCGTGCTGGAATAAATCAGTAATGGTACATCAAGGTCTCAGTTTCTAACTAAAGTTGCATCACCCAAGGTTTCTCACACAAGTTTTGCACATGACACATCTGTGCCTTTGCTAGAGGAGGATGGAAAGTCATCATTCAGGTAAAGAATTTACAGGCAACCAACTTTGCATGATATGCATCATGAGTGCTTTGCAACTTGTTCATACTCTTCGAGCTTTAATATGACCCAAAAATTTCTAAACTAACAAAATATCACTATTTTCGGGTGATACCTCGGCAGATCTGGGCCAATTTAGATGTCTCAAGTTTTTTGATTATTAAGTTGCCAAAATGTTCCCACACTAGGGATATACAAGGAAGGACTTAATCTCATTATCAAATAGTCTTATTTATTAAATCTAGAAAAAATAAAAGGAGCTAAAGACAACTATGTTTTCACTTAGCTTTTCTTATTTGTGTGGAGACAACTATTTATTAAATTAATTATATAGTATAGTGCACTGGAAATATATGCCTCAATTAGAGCAATTCAAAGTCCTTTTGAGTTGAATGACCAACAATGGTATACTGAGTGGGTGTTGTCCTCATTTTTTAGCCTTTTTTAGATTTCTTTCTATAAAGTTATTTCCTAGTTAGATACACTTATATTTTTTTATAAACACATGAGATATATGAAAGGAGTTTTTCTCCATTGCAATTAAATTTGTTTTCTCACATATTTTTTCCATTCTTTCAAAAAATAATGATAATAGTTGTTATCTATACCCTAACTGTTGAAGCATTGTCAAGTAAAAGTTAAGATAATTCTCTCCATTTTTAATATAATAGATCCATAACAACAACAATAATATAGACTTACAAGATCCATAACATTAACTAAAACCCATAACAATATAATTAAATAGAAATCAGTATTATGCCTACAAAAACCCAATGAACAAAGTTTAATTGTCCAAAACCATGAAGGTTACAAAACTCCAAGCTTCCCATGTTTAAGTTTTCAGCATGATGTGTTGCCTCTACAAGTATTTTGAGGGGGTCCTAGTTGGCCAATGTCCTAATCATTATTTTACCCTTTTTATGAACTGTTTGAGATTGTCTTTCAGCTTCTACTCGAAGCCCATGCTCAACTCTAGAAGATGCTTATTCTTTCTCATAAATAATTAAAATTCATTCCTTCAGCTTGGGATTTAGTTGAGCTTTCAACCCCAACCTCAGTTTTTTTTAGGCCTTGTTCATGGTCTCCTAGAGTATTATTTTGCATGGTGAAATTCTCCAAGATCTTCACCCTTTATTATAGATTATCTAATTGCTTCATCTTTATTGTTGTCTTGTACTTCTGTTTGTTGTCCCCTACTCCTCCTGGTATTTATCCCGGGGCTTTTCCTCCTGTTAGGGATGTTTTTGTCTTTTGCAGCAACTTGTTGACTGCTCTTGGCCTCTGTGGCTAGAGCCATTTCATTCTTTTGTTTTTTAGGAAGTGGTTATCCCATTACCCTCTTCCTTGATTATTGTGTTTGTTTCTTTAATGCATGCCGGTATAGGACTTGAATGAGGCCATGGTGGTAGAGATCATAGGGATATAAAATATTCCTTTTTATTGCATAGGCCACAATTTTAATTAAGCTTTGATGCAGGCAATAAGGGAGGTTCATCCTATTGAGCCCAACCATGTGTGCCAGAAATATCATGTGATACAAAAATACCTTAGAAAAACGACCATCACATGTCAGATAAAGTTGAATTTGTCGCATTGGTTTATACCACTCTGGTTTTAAAATGCTACGGTGGACCCCAACACTCCAGCAAGGGTCATGATAATTGTCTTTTAGGAAAAAATCCAGGTTTACCCCCTGTACTGGCTTCCTTTTGAACCACCTCTCTCCCTCAACTGGTATGTGTGTTGCTTCTATAATGCTTTCTTCTGTTATAGGAAATAGTAGCCCCTCAACCTTAGCGTTGGTACCATCAAAAGTATCAACGAATTCAAAAGAGAGTTTCATTTTATTCCTAGTGAACATCTTAATGATGGGCAACCATCTCGCTTCGTTGAAAAATGGGAATTCATTAGCACCATAAATCTCGAATATATTTGCTCCATCCGACTCATAACGATATAGGTGCCCACTCTTTCCCATCAGGGAAAATTTTAGGGGATAATATTCGCAAGGGGGCTAATTTTCCATGATTTTTCCAAAAAAAAAGATTCGTTAATTTCCTTTTTTTATAAATATTATTCGCCCAAATTTTATAGTATAAAATTGTTTTACCTTAAAAACCACCAAAATTTTATATAGAGACTATATAAAATTATTATAATCTTTAATACTTTTACAAAAACATTACCAAACATTTTACAAATTGCATATTATGTACTAGTGAGATTCACCAAGGTTTCTAAACATTAAAATAAATTTCCATCGTTAAAATTATCCATGTTTCCCATCTTTCACAAAATCATATAGGCATACAAGATTAGTGAAGGTCAGTCATAAAACACAGGAATACACATTACACAGTCATAAAAATATAGTTTCCAAATGCTTATTAAAATTAGCTTTTGCAGAAATGAGAGACATCCCATGTGGGATAGTGAACGAAATACATAAGTTATGGCTAATAATAAGCAGGGTAATATTTTTTTAATGTTTTCAAATAATTCATTGAGGCACAAAGTTACTTTCATAATCAATAGAAATCAAATTTATATGATAATAATAACAACATAGAGCTTGGTATTTATTGTGCTGACTCATAAATTTTAGTACCTATTCTTATTTTGCATATGCTTGTCTTCTGTGCCTGTCTAACCCCAAGACTCTGTGACAAACTAACCAATTTACTAAAGTACCCCCCCAATTAGTACTAAGCTTCTCTATTCAAAGAATTCATTAGTAACTGTATCTGTTGGAATATTTCTAATTTCTTTTGGCTTGCATTAGTAATTGATATCTCTTGGAAACTGAAAAGTGAAATAGTATGTGCTGGTTAATTTGATTCAACTACTAGGGAAAATTAGGCCTTATAGAGACAAAGGCTTGGATGTAATGAAAACCTAGAAACCTATAAATCCATGAATAAGAAATATGGAGCGAACCCCGTTATCCAAATCCAATCCCATCGGTTCATCCTTCCAACCTGCCCTAAGTCTCACTAGCATTGACTCTTTAACGCTAACTCCACCAATTGGACCACTTAGCTTACTTACATACCTACCACACTGATAACTACTCGTACCAAATACTTCTTACTGCAGATACTAACACTCATACTATTTCATTAGTTATGGTATGGTAGAGGACCATACTTTATTAGTAATTACTAGCATACAACTTTTACACAGGTCGATATGAATTACAACTAGTATATATTATGGAAAGATAGAGGATCGAGCTTATGATCAGCTTCAATAGTTATTACTAGTTACTCAATAGGAGCAACTCAATATAATAACATATGGAATTATAGCATGTTCTTTCATTATGTTTATATTGTAACATGGAGTTATGAGTACCTTATTTACTATCCTTAGTAGAAGCATGTATGCATATTCAATATGTAAGCTTAGATACGTGATTACTTAAGGAAATTCTTATGTGATGCAAAATAATCCAATATGTGTTGTTCACTAATTAAAAGAAGTTTATGACATATTAGTTATTATGGATATGAGAGAGGTTTTGTTAGCACTCCACTAGTTCTTTGAAGGCAGAAAAGGAGACCATCAAAACCACTGATCATGAGATTATGTCCATTGTTAAAAAATGCTCAAAAATAAAAGTGCTCAAAAATGTTTGCAACTTCAGCGACCAGTTAGGTCTCATTGCTGCAATTCTAGCACCATGAATGGTTTGCAAAAAATAGGGCATATGCAGAAGTTATGAAGGTTTGAAAAGCCCATTAAACTCCAAAATCTGGACATTTGACTCAGTTTGACTTTATGAAAAATATTATAAAAAATATATATATTTATGCAAATTATTTTTCATATAGTTTTTGGGGCCAATCGTTGGGCACCACGTGGCCTACCCGGAGGCCTCCACGTGGCCCCAGTCTAGGGTTGAAAACATATGGAAAAAAATTTCTGGAGTCCACGGGTTTTGAACCCCGGACCTCACATCCACGGGCAGGAGCAACCAACCATCTCAGCTACACTATGTCACTTAACATTCATGGGCGTCAATTTTGATTTGAAGTTCATTGACCTTTCCATGGGCGGAAAAAGGGGCCAGCCCCGCTTCATAAAACCTACTGCTCATGACCAGGAGTTATATATCTATGGTTACGTAACAACTTTAATCACGCGGTCTTCAATGAGCATGTGCCTAGCAAGCGGAGACCAAAACCAAACATTTAATTCGACGATTGACTTATATGATGGTTGCGGCGGGAGGGTCATGTGATCACTCCTCGCCCTGAAATTTAATGCTGGAGTTATCCTTCAGGCTAATTCTGGAGCGCGCCACCAATTCTGGAGTGAATTTCCATTCTAGTTGAGTTAAGTGGAGTTCCTCCAGTTTTGGAGGAGGTTTTTAAGGGACAGTAGGAAAATTCTTGTTTTGGTCATAACTCCTTGGAGTTTTGACCAATTTTGATGCATGGATAGTCAATTTTGGGCATTCTCGACATTTTGAATACATTGGAACAATTTTTAGAGCCATCAGAGGTCATCTTGTGTAGGTTTAGCTTCGGGAAAGGTGAAGGAGCCACCGGGGCCACTAGGGTGTTTTCAGTGTATTGAGCATCCTTTCACTGTTTTTTGCAAATGAATAATCATTCCTGACTAATTCAAGAATTTTGAAGCTATTTTTATAGATATCATAGCCATTTGAGGCTTTATTTCAGATGTACTTACCATTTTTGAGCAATAAGATATGAGGGCCATGCCATTGGGAGCTGGACCAGCAGATGTAGCACAGGAGGGGTGAAATTATTCATCAATTTTTCTGAGTATTGTTACATGTGATGTTTAATTCTCTATTATTTACTATTGTACAGTGTTCTATAAGCAATTTACTTGCTTTAACCTCACACAGAAATCTGTTTAACTAAGTTAAAACCATTTGTTTCACCTGCAAACTTCAAAGAACCTTATGCACACATTTTAATTACTGTTTGGATACTTAGCACAGAAAAAATAATACATTCCATTCAGATTAAGTTGGTATCAGAGCTCAGGTTGAGCATTAGACAGAGCTAGATTTTTACTCTCTGTATTGTTATTGTGCGAAGTTTGTTTAACTGTTTTCAATGTTTTTCATGCTTACTAGGCTGAAGCTTAAGAGAGGAGAAGGTCAATTGGCAAAGAATTTAAGTAATCCTCAGCCAAGGAGGGAAAGAGTGCCATTATCTCCACCTTAAATTTCACCTCAAAGAGAAGTAGAAGAAGCCATAAGAATTACGTCAAGAGAAGGAGAAATCCATTAAGAAGTTGATCCCAAGGAGGAAGAAAGGGTTTTTATAAAATAATTCCTTGATTTGATAGAAATGGTGAGAGTCCTTTATCAAGAAAGAAATGAAAAAATTGAAGTAGAAGGGTCAAAACTTCATAAGAAAGGAGAAGGATCATCAGGAGGCCATAATGATGAGGATAAATCCAAGAAGGGTAATGAAGGAAATGGAGACAGTGGAAATTCTCCATCATCACCCTCATCTTCATCTTCATCAACCTCTACATCATATTTAGTACATCATTCTCACAAAGTGTAATATCCCAAAATTGGGACTACACATCCAGCCTGCTCAAATAACACACTTCTAAGAATTCAGTGCATTGAAATGAGTTTGAAGCTCCTATATCCCTTAGATCATCTCATCTAAGATCTAAATCCAAAATGAGAGAAAAAACAAATCAAACTAGGTGGGTTAAATAGATCTCCCACAACCTAGTCTAGCTGAAAAACACCCAAAGAGAGGGCCTGCAACTATATGCAATGGATTGCTTCAGAAATAAAACAGATACATTGAAGCAAAGAAATAAGCTAATATGGGGGCTCAAAGATCAGTTATGTAACAGAAAATAAGATTTACATTACAACTCATACATTGTACAAGAGAGAGAATGGAAATATATAGGAGAAATCCTCAGAAATGAGGTGCTACAACCTGAAGAAAAGTATGCATAAACATGACAGTGTTATTTTAAGGGGCTAAAGCAGCAGTTTATTAATACTCAGATCTAAAGCAGATCTCTACATAAAAATATAGATCTAATTCATATCTGTGTACAGGAAAAGCTCATCTATAGATTCCCCTTGGGGTTTTGTGCAGAACATGAAGCACAGAGAGTAGATATGAGATCTAAAGTAGCAGATCTGTAGAAATATTCAGAAAATTACTAAATCATAACATATGCAGCATATCATATCTGAAAAAATATGGATTGGATGGCAAATCCACGGATCACCATAGTGAGAGGAAGAATCCTAACACCGGAGATCTCTCCTCCAAAGTGCAAACAAAACACCCTGCAACTTCTCCTTTGCAAATAACGTAGTCCAGGGAGAGGAAGTATGCTGTAGGCTTTGAGAATGATTTGGAATGATGCCAAGGTCTAGATATGAAGCTCAATCAGCTAATGCACTCTTCCGGGAGGTTAAAAGACACACTCACTGAGAAGAATCACTAGTATAGTCTAGATCTGAGCAGATCTAGTGTCTTCCACTGCTGCAACTCACAAGGAAAGCCCAACCCTCAACAGGACCAGCGCTGTAGGTGTAAGGTGAAGCTTGGCCCAAGCCTGGTAGTGGACAAGATGGAACAAGTCTCCTCCAAGAGCTGCTCAAGGAAGGAGGTGGGAATCCTAAACAGGAAATCCCCAGACAGGAGTGTCTAAATAGACAATACCTTTAGAAAATAATATCTTCAAAAACCCCTTCATGTTTCCCTCCTCTTCCTTTTATAAGATGGGAGTCTTGCCAAACCCTCAACCACTTCATTAGTTTAGCCCCTATCACATTTAGAATCTCCTTCTAGAACTGTGCTATCCCTCAAGGAGGTTCAATGCATCTAGACAGCGCTGTTGATTTGGTCAAAGTTGACCCTATCTCGTGATTTAAACCCATTCACACCTACAAGAGTTTATTTACATAGCCCAGATATGTCTTTGTTCACATAGGCATTGATTTATTCATGGTTTTCAGGAGTTTTACATGTCCTCCTTTACATTTTATTCATCAATCATGAAATGCAAAACAAAACAAGGCAAAATAGGATATTCCCATTAGCTTGGGCTAATTGGGAATATTATAGTCCTCCCCTCCAAGATGTTGCTTGTCCTCAAGCAACTGATAAGGTGAGTGCTGCAAAATCTCCTCTCCTCCTCTTGTGGCCTCCTCATCCAATAGTCTCCACCATTGCTCCAAAATTTCTACAGGAATTTCATCTCTCAATGGTCCCTCCCAAGCGTGAAAGTTGGCCTTTGGTGAATAAACCCAATGGCCTCCCTCATGAAATAATGGAAGGTCTATGTGGAAACCCTCTTGCTGATCCATGGCCTCCTCAAGGTAGGAATGATGACAAACATGGGGAGTTCCATCATCCATAAAAGGCTCCCATCTCCATGCTATCATCCAAATGAAGTGGATCACCTCCCAGCTTGGCAATCCATAGAAAAACTCCTCCCCAATACTTAGGAGAGGCATGTCCCCAACAAACATATGGCTCACCTCACAAAGAGACAAGTGGTCTACCATAGTGGCCATATAATATCTCATGCTCCCATTGAAGCATGTAGTGCAAAAAGAGTGGGAAACTCCTCTCCCCAATGACACATTCGAACAATGTGCCACTCGTCCAACCATGTTCCCAAGAGTAAGAACATTCCCAACACATGGAATCATGATTAGAATCATGCTAGCTGCCATGTATGATAAAGGAGAAGGAAGATGTTTCCTCATGTGCAACCAGCGCAGTTTTACCCTTAACTGCCATAGAATAGGAGATGACAAGTGCCTTCCCCAACACTTATTTTCTGCCCCATCCCTGTGGAATGCTTGGAGAAGGTGCATCATAGTTGATGTAAAAGAATAACACCACGAAGGGCAAAATAACTTCCCAAGATCTTCCAAGGAATGACCTGCTTCAACATAGTTCATGGCCTTGAGTGGTCCATGAAACCCATCATAAATAGTGCCCCCTCCTGGATCAATGTTCTGCAAGTGAGTGTTAGAAAAATATAAGCATATAGGAGATACATCATAATATTCAGAAAGAAAATGTCCTCTATGTACTTGTTTTACATCAGTGAGGTAACTCATGGATGAGTTTCCTCTCACACTCAATGAGTAAGGAGGGGTGAATGATGGCTCTTCCCAAGAGCTGTGTTCCTCCTCATCTAGCAAGTAATCCATGCACATCTTCATATGAGAGTGCACCTCTTCCTTGAAACCTTCCCATATGAATCCACTTAAGAGAGTATGATATGCTCTAATGAATCCATTGGGTTTGGAAAGCAGGATCTCAGAGGTGGCATCTAGTAGTCTCTCCTTGAGCTTGGAGTCTCTAACCAAATAAATAAGATTATAGAAATAAATGACTCCATCAACTACCTTAAACCTCCCATCCATTACCTCCCCATCAAGAATCCCACATGTGAAAAGGTCCTTAGAGTATTCCATCATGAGTTTGGAATCCCAATAAGGATCCATGCTCCCCAAGAATGAAAGTGTTGTAGAGGTCTGCAATGCAGCCCCTGTCAGATCCAGGCTCTCCTCTTTGACATGCTTGATGTCAAGGTCACATGCTGGAGTATTATAAACTTCTTTTTGCTGCCTCCTTTGCAGCTGATCTTTCCCTATACAAGATTGAAGTAGATGGAAATCAAATTCCCCTCGGAAATTCCTTGTCTTCCAATACTCCCTTAATCTGGCCCATGCATGCAAGAGTGTTAACATCCTCCTGTCATGCTCAGGAATATCCCTTGCGACTGAAGATACCATGGGCTGCCCCAAAGATATGGAGTTGCCATGTGTCCTCATGCTCATGCCATCATAGACTCCTGATTTCGCCTTCCTCAGCGCAGCTAAATGAGTGGGATATAGCAATGCCCCTTTCATGAAATTTCTTACCTCTCTCTTGAATTCATGAGAGATCCTCTGCACTATGATGGATTCTCCCAAGGCTCCTTCCTTAGCCAAGTATGCAAATGTTGCCCATAGTTAAGAGAACACTTTAGTTTCCCTCCAATCAAGAGGTTCTTAAGGTGCTCTTGTTGTGACTGCATTATCATCTCTCGCCTTCCCTTCTTCCTCTCTAATAATTGAAGTTGCCTCATCATCAATAAGAGACCTCGAATCTTGGTCTTATATTGAAGGAGGAATCTCCATGCCTTCCCTTTGAGAAGAAAGCCTTTGATCCAAAGGAGATCTTACCCTTGGCAAGGTATCAAACAAGCTTACACCCTCTTCCATGGTTTTCAGAAATGGAGTTGGATATATGGATCCTTCCAGCTCATGCAAAAGATCTATTTGATATGGTTTGATAGTCTCACTCGAAGGTGTTACATATGAAGTCTTATCAAACCTTTATACTAATCTTTCAATAAAATTTACATAAGTAGGTGTATTTGCATTCCTTAAGGAGAAAGATTCAAACAACCACCAGGCATATGCTTTACCTTCAAAATGCAGCGCTGCTACTTTGATAGCTTCAGTTTCTGAAACTTGATGTTGCTGCACAAAGTTACTTAGCTCCTCCACCCAAACCCTAACTGGACATTTAGGTGATTCATCAAAAGTGGATAGAGTAAATCTACCCACACCATGCTGCTTCTCCTTTTTTCTTCTGCCTTCGTTGATATTGCAGAACCCTTGGAAGTTCAAGTTATCCTTGAACTCCTTAGATTTGGCTTCATATTCCCGCAAATACTCTCCAAGAGTCTCCTTCTTGGGCACACCTCCTTTCTTCCTCTTCATGAAGAAATCACTGACAGAACGTTGAATATTTGGTGATATGGCTGAGTTCACATATCCATGAGATGACGATTTAGAATTTTTCTCATGTATAGATCTTGTAGATCTGATCGGGAGATCTTCCTACTCTCGAAACTCTCTAGGAGTTTCACTGATCTTTCTCTCTTCTTCTTGTTCAACCTCCTCGAAGAGGTTCTTACTCGATCTGAAATGTGATGAAAGCAAGCTCATCCTCTTCATCATTATGACATTTCTCTTTTCTCTATAGCACTTTTTCTTGAAGCCCACAGGCTGAGCCAAATATCTTGCTCTGATACCACTGTAATATCCCAAAATTGGGACTACACATATAGCCTACTCAAATAACACACTTTTGAGAATTTAGTGCACTGAAATGATTTTGTAGCTCCTATATCCCTTATATCAGCTCATCTAAGATCTAAATCCAAAAGGAGAGCAAAAACAAATCAAACTAGGTGGGTTAAACAGATCTCCCACAACCTAGTCTAGCTGAAAAACACCCAAAGAGAGGGGCTACAACTATATGCAATGGATTGCTTCAGAAATAACGTAGATCCACTGAAGAAAATAAATAAGCTGGTATGGGTGCTCAACCATCAGTTATATAACAGCAAATAATATTTACATTACAGCTCATACATTGTACAGGATAGAGAATGGAAATATACAGGAGAAATCCTCAGAAATGAGGTGCTACAACCTTAAGAAAAGTCTGCATAAACATGAAAAATTTATTTTAAGGGGCTGAAGCAGCAGTTTATTAATACTCAGATCTAGAGCAGATCTGTACATAAAAATATAGATCTAATTCAGATCTGTGTACAAGAAAAGCTCATCTATACATTCCCCTTGGGGTTTTGTGCAGAACATGAAGCACAGAGAGTAGATCTGAGATCTAAAGTAGAAGATCTACAAAAATATTCAGAAAATTACTGAATCATAACATATGAATTATATCATATCTGAAACAACATGGATTGGATGGCCAATCCATGGATCACCACAGTGAGAGGAAGAATCCTAACACCGGAGATCTCTCCTCCAAAGTGTAGACAAAACACCCTGCAACTTCTCCTTTGAAAATAACGCAGTCCAGGGAGAGGAACTACACTGTAGGCTCTGAGAATGATTTGGCATGATTCCAAGGTCTGGATCTGAAGCTCAATAAGCTAATTCACTCTTCCAGGAGGTTAACAGACACACTCACTGAGAAGAGTCACTAGTATAGTCTAGATCTGAGAAGATCTAGTGTCTTCCACTGCTGCAACTCACAAAGACAAACCAAACCTCAACAGGACCAGCGCTATAGGTGTAAGGTGAATCTTGGCCCAAGCCTGATAGTGGACAAGATGGAACAGGTCTCCTTCAAGAAGTGCTCAAGGAATGTAATGTTCCTTTTTCAGAAACATTGTCAAATGACAAGGAAAGTCTATTCCAGAGATAGACTGCAGGGGCATTTACTAGATTTGTCACCTTTGAACAAAGAATGAGCTCCAGAGGCTACCTGGCCCACTATCAGACTCTTTCTATAGAGTGATTGTCAATGGACAATATTCTCAATAGGGAAATGAAACAAGATTGGGAAACTCCCAATATTACAGCTACAGCAATAAGAAAATGCACCAAATGGAAATAGAAATGAATCCATGAATACATAAAATGCTGGAGAATATAATGGCCATCTCATTAATACATAACAACAAATAAGAATACAATTCCTTGAGGGAATGATCACTCAAGATGGGCACTAGAAGCCTCAGAAACTTGTACATGAAAACACGAGAATAATTGCTGCATAAGGAAACCCAAGTCCATGACTGCGCAGTTCATATAAGGGACTGCTGCATAAATAATGAAAATACATAGATATGAAAATTTAGGCTCAAATAAAGAAGGGGGAGCATGATCTCAACCCCTGAAAATACAATAAATCAATCCTCTAAAAGGATTGGCTGAAATCTATACAAAAATGGCATTTTGCAGAAATGTCGGAGTAGCTGGGTAGCAACTACTCAAGAAATGGAAATACATGGATAAGGCTGAAATGGCTGCAAAAAATGTATAATCCTCCTCCAATATAAATCTGAAGTGAAAGGCCGATCCTCTCACCCAAGACTTCTCCTCCAAGTGACTGTCAATCCCTCATAGCAAATCTCCTCTCTGAAAACACTGTCTACTGAAGGGACTGCGCTGCTAATGATGGAATGTGGTTGTCCTGATGCCAAAGATGGTGGGATATTCTCAATAACCACCATTTCTGATCCTCCAATGAATAGAACCTCTCCCCACTAGAAAACAAGCTCCGGATGGTGTGTGGAAACCTCCCCAGCAACACCTAGCAACACTGCACAATATCTGCTGCAAAAAATGCGCTGATGTAGATGGCTGAAGCTAATGGCCTGAATGTCGGAAAATGGAAGATGAGTGCAATCCTTCATTAGCTACTCAAGAAGGAGAGGAAATCCTCAATAGGACTCTCTCGTGCCCGAAGGCACTACAACTCTGCTGAACAGAAAGAGGCAGCAACAAGTCTCCAAGACTTGGATGTAAAAATGATCAAATATGTCCACAAATGCTACCTTGCTTCTCTTTTATAAAATGAGCTTTCCCTCCATGGACTCAATTTCGAATTAGGGTTTCCTCTTCTCTAGAATCTTCCCTCCTACGTTGTCCCACATAGTTCTTTCCAACTCATGCCAACGCAGTTTGACTTGGTCAACTTTGGCCAAGCATGTGTGCAAAAACCTCCTTTCACACATGGAAGTGTGAAATCCAGCTCCAAATAAGATCCTCTTTCATACTTATAGGATTTTTATTCTATATTCATGCAAGGAATGGGTCTCCTACCCATTTTATTCATCTCCTACATAAAATTATTAAAAATTAATGTCCCATAAAAATTTGGGACATTACAAGGAAGGAGGTGGGAATCCTAAACAGGAAATCCCCAGAGAGGAGTGTCTAAATAGAAAATACCTTCAGAAAATAATATCTTCAACAACCCCTTCATGCTGCCCTCCTCTTCCTTTTATAAGATGGGAGTCTTTCCAAACCCTAAACCACTTCATTATTTTAGCCCCTTTCACATTTAGAATCTCCTTATAGAACTGCGTTATCCCTCAAGGAGGTTCAATGCATCTAGACTGCGCTGTCCCTCAAGGAGGTTCAATGCATCTAGACTGCATTGTTGATTTGGTCAAAGTTGACCCAATCTTGTGATTTAAACCCATTCACACCTACAAGAGTTTATTTACATAGCCTAGATATGTCTCTGTTCACATAGGCATTGATTTATTCATGGTTTTCAGGAGTTTTACATGTCCTCCTTTACATTTTACTCATCAATAATGAAATGCAAAACAAAACAAGGAAAAATAGAATATTCCCATTAGCTTGAGCTAATTGGGAATATTACACAAAGTCAAGAACATAGGTAAAATTCATTTTCTTAAACTTGATGTTAAGTTTCAATTGCCAATGTTTGATGGTGAAGTTAATGCAAAAAAGCTAGATAATTGGATTAGACAATTAGAGGTCTATTTGAGAATTCAAAATTTTCATGATGATGACACAAAAATCCAACTAGCTTCATTGAGAATGGAAGGTGTAGCTCTTGTTTGGTGGGAATCCAAGACAAAGGAGGAGATCAAAAAATATGGTAAGGTTATCTTATCATGGTCTGTTTTCATTTCTGCAATAAAAAAACAGTTTTATCGATTAGGTCACATGCAGAAATCCATAATGGACTGGCAAAATTTTAAACAATTTAAAGGACAAAATGTTCAAGTTTATACCCAATAATTTAGAAGAAGAGCTCTTTTACTAGGAGTAGATTTTCATAGCCAAGACACTTTACTCAAGCATATAGGAGGTTTACATACTTACCTAAGACATACCATTCTCATGTTTAACCCTACAAGATTAGATGAGGTTTGTGTCCAAGGCACACATTTAGAGGCAAGGGGAAAACAAAACTTAGAAGGGAATGAGAAAATTGAGTTTAAAGGCAAATGGAAGAAAAAGAGAAATGAAAATTCTAGAAAAGAGAATGGAAATTTTTTCTGCAAACACTATTCTAAATGAGCCATGATGAGGACCATTGTTGGAAACTTCTTCCAGAGTTGAAACCAGAAATTTTTAAAGCCAAAGATAAAGCCAAGGAGAAAGGCAAGATAGTTGCAATAGCTGAACAAGACCTGGGGTCAGATTCAGGAGATGAAACAAAAATCATAGCTATGGCACTAAATAACTTTAAGGGGAAAGAGAATGTAAATGAACCCAGTTCTAGTATTTCTAATTGTCACATAGATGCTGCAAGTGAAGAAAAGAGAATTGAACTGTTTCATGTGAGGGTCATTTCCAAACATACCATGGTTGACACACTATTTGAAAGTGGGTCACAAACGAACCTTATTTCTGAAGAATTATTCAAAAAACTACATCTTGAGACCATTCCACATCCTAAACCATATCCTCTTGGTTGGATTTGTAAGGATGCAAATTTACAGGTTTCAAGGAAGTGCATGTTGTGCTTTGCAATAGCAACACATTTTATTGACACGATTGAATTAGATGTTTTTCGCTTGATATTACAGGTGTGGTGTTGGGAAGTCCTTACTTGTATGACAGGAAAGCTATCTTCCATCACCATGAGAACAAGTACCATTTATTAAAGGATGGAAAGGAGTTTATTGTGAGAGCACATCGCAAAAAACTAGACTCTTCTTTAGTGAATGCAGGGCAGATGAAGAGGCTCGTCAATGCAAGTCAAAATTTGACTTTGATGTTGATTAGAAAAATGGAAATTGTACACAATCATTTTCATGTAAATGCTAATGTAAATAATGAGTTGTTTTAGTTTGAAATCAGGTTTTCTTTGAAAGAAGATGACAAGAAGTTGTAGCAATCGTCTTTGGTGTTGATCGGTGCAGAAAAAAAAGTGTTAGTGCAAGAAGGTGCAAAGATCCAAGAGAGGGTAAGGCATATAAACAAAGAAGGCACAAAGTACAACAATGATCATTGCTAGTTTCAGAAAGGTAGGATTCTATGGCGAGGAAACTTGGTCAGGAATCAACACAAGTAACGGGCTAATTTAGCAAAAACTTGCCATAAGGACAAGATGCAAGGTGAAAGTAATTTTCAGTTTCCTTTGATTATAGACCAATGTAGAAACAATATTTTTACTGCAAAGTTAAGTTGTTGTTCTGCAAGTTTTGAAAATGTGCAACATGACAATGTCAAAGTCAACAATAGTTGGTCAATGGAATTAAGGAAAAAAATTTCGTTTCAGGCGAAGTTCAAATTAATGAAATCAGGGAAATTTTAGTGGATTAAGATTGGAAGAGTGAGGACATAGTATCCTTGTCTTCATTTTCAATAGTCCAAAGAGATTTTTGGGTCCAAAAGCTTCCCAGTGGGGAGGTGTAATCAAGAGATCATGTCCATTGTTAAAAAATGCTCAAAATAGAAGTGCTAATTTTTTTTTACAACCTGAGCGACCAGAAATGTCTTGTCTTTGTGATTCTGGCGTCATGAATGGTTCGAAAAATAGAGGTCATATGCAAAATTTATGAAGGTTTGAAAAGCCCAGTAAACTCCAAAATTTGGACATTTGACTCAGTTTGACTTTATGAAAAATATTATAAAAAAACATATATTTCTGCAAATTATTTTTCATATAGTTTTTGGGGCCAATCGTTGGGCACCACGTGGCCTACCTGGAGGCTTCCATGTGGCCCCAGGCCAGGGTTGAAAGCATATGGAAATTTTTTTTTGGAGCCCACAGGTTTCGAACCCCAGACCTCACATCCGTGGGCAGGAGCAACCAACCATCTCGACTACACTGTGTCACTTAACATTCATGGGCGTCAAGTTTGCTTTAAAGTTCATTGAACTTTCTGCGGGCGGTAAAAGGGGCCAGTCCCACTTCATAAAAACTACCACTTGTGACCAGGAGTTATATAACGGTGGTTACATAACAACGTTAACCGCGTGGTCTTCAAGGAGTATGTGCCCAACAAGAAAATACCACAACCAAACATTTAATTCGGCGGTTGGCTTATTCGACAGTTGTAGTGAGAGGATCATGTGACCACTCCCCACCCTGAACTTTATTGTTGGAGTTATCTGTCTGGCTGATTCTGGAGCGCGCCACCAATTCCAGCGGGAATTTCCATTCTAATTGAGTTAACTAGAATTCCTCCAGTTTTGGAGGAGGTTTTTAAGGGACACTGGGTAAATTCTTGTTTTGGTCATAACACATTGGATTTTTGACCAATTTTGATGCATGGATAGTCAATTTTGGGTATTATCGAAATTTTTAATAAATTGGAATATTTTTCAGAGCCATCGTAGGTCATCTTGTGCAGGTTTAGCTTCAGGAAAGGTGAAGGAGCCACTAGGGCCACTAGGGTGTTTTCAGTGTATTGAGCATCCTTTCACTGTTTTCTGCAAATGAATAGTCATTCCTGACTAATTCAAGCATTCTGAATTTTTTTTACATATATCACAACCATTTGAGGCTTTATTTCACATGTACTTACCATTTTTTAGCAATAAGATATGAGGGACATGCCATTGGGAGCTGGACCAGTAGATGTAGCCCAGGAGGGGTGAACTGCTTCATCAAATTTGCTGAGTACTATTACATGTGATGTTTAAGTCTCTATTATTTACTGTTGTACAGTGTTTTATAAGAAATTTACATGCTTTAACCTCACACATAAATCTATTTAACTAAGTTAAAACCATTTGTTTCACTTGAAAACTTCAGAGAACCTTAGGCACACATTTCAATCATTGTTTGGATACTTAGCACAAAAAAACTAATACATTCCATTCAGATCAACCACATACCACTTTGACCTAGTAGCTAGCCCTACTAGGATGAGAGGTCTCGCTCAATGAGATCACAGCCAATTGACTAGATCATGAAAGATATTAGGATAGGTATGTAGATTAGGGTTTGGTTGAATTTATTTTTGTTCTGGATGGTGGTTTAGGTCTAGGAGGACTAGGCCAGGGCTCTAAAAATCAGATTTCCAGAGGTTTAATGGGGAAAGTTAGGCACACACTTTACCACTTTAGAGGTATCTTTTTGTATAGGGTAGATTGATAGGGTTTCAAAACCAACATGAATATCATGAATTCATTTATATTAGAATAAAATGAACATAAATGTGAAAGCTTCTCCAAAACAGAGCATCAAAATCAATGAATTTTGTTTATTATCTTAGAAATAAAACACGTAAGGCATGGGAATGGAAATGGAAAGTATAATACATTCAAACATATGATCACAAAAGAAGAAACACTGCTAAATCACATACCACATGAATCCCACCACAATAGCTGCAAATTCTGTCTATTGGTTCCTGCCAAATTCACAAATACACTAGTGTCCAAGGATCAATTCCACAACATCCAACCTTTGAAAATGATTACAAAGTTACTCATATAGTTACTGAGGTCGAAATCCTCCCTTGGTGGTCGAGTTTCCAACAAGAAAAGCCGAATACATGGACCTATCCAAAGTCTGCTACACACTAGGGAGGTTACCCAACCAATTCCTACTTTTCGTAACCATTATGAGACATTTCGTCAAAGCATTAAATGGACTTGTTATGGAAATATAGGAGATTTTAGATGACTTTTGAGTATTAGTGCATGAAAAATGACCCATTTTTTACTGGGATATGGCCATATTCCCAAGGTTTCTCCAAGTGCGTAGTGAAAGTCAAAAAGAGGGGCAGAATGTTGATTTTTGACCCCTTTTTTGCATTTTTCTCAAAATTGGAGCTCTGGATCAAAATACTGAGAAAATGGGTTTTGAGAGGAGGTCATTAGATTCCAAAATTTTTAATGTGTTTCCATTTGGATGCATGAGGAAGAAGCACAGTGTGAGCTCGATGCACTTCTGGACATATCCAAAATTTCCAAGTTTATGGGTTTTCTAGAAAAATAGGCCTCAAATATGGAGCGATATCTCACTAACCATGATTTTTTTTTCAAAAAAGAGAGAGTTTTTTGTTCTTTTGCATGTTAGGAACTAAAACGTCCTCCATTTTCCCAATATGGTTCTCTCATTGTCCACACTCTTCTCTACACAAAGGTGACTTGAACAGGACATTTCACAATCAGAAAAATAGGCTGTGAAGATATGAAAGGATATCTCATTATGTAATACCTGTGTAAACTATGAAGTAGGTTATTGTAATTTGGTATCTTAGGAACCAAAAAATCCTCCATTTTCCCAAAATTCATCTTTTTTCGGCCACAATCTATTCTGCAAAAGGATGGTTAAATAGGACATTTATGGAAAATGTGCCTTCAAAGTTTTTTTCAAATTTCCCAAATTTTCTCCAAATTTCCTGAAAATTATTCTAGAATTGATCCATGAAGACCTGAGATGGTATGATATGCTATGAGATAAGCATCAATGAGCAAATTCAACTTATCCTTCTCTTTCTTCTTGATTAGGGTTTGTAGTTTTGAATCTTTAGGTCTTGGTTCTTGAACAATTTCTCACCTTGATAGGTAACACTGTGACCTATACAAATATATCAATGGATATAGTTAATGTTACCCCTGCAATGATGACTTGGTATTTCTTGAGTTTACTGTCAAACAATTTTTTCAATGTGGCATGGTACTTGACTCTCTCCACTATCTCACAAAAAGAAGACACCCAACCCTATGAAAACATTATATTTCCAATGTTGTATACATCAGCTCATATGTGGTTATGGGATCATACCTTGACATCTGAAATCCCTTGTGATAGGGCTTGTTATTTTCCTCCATAGGTGCTTTGCAAGAAACCCTAGTGGTGCAAAATAGGGGATTGTGGAAAAGGAGTGGGATCAAGGGGTTAGGAGAGGGAGAAAGGGATGGAAAAATTTAGGGAGGTGGGGAATGTTTTTAGGAAGGCTTAGTGTTATGTGAAATTATGGATTACGAATAAAAAATTCTTCCCTAGATGTAGTGATCATATAGAACAATAGGTTAAATACTTTGCAGTTGCTTTACATAACAATAAATAAACACACAGAATAGATCAAAGAACTTACTTGGACTCCAAGCACTTCCTATTCTCCTTCTGTCACTTTTGTTGTAGCTTCAAATCTGAGCTAAGTCGCTAAAATATTCTCTTCAAAGGTGAACACTAAACAACAAAATATAGCAATAATATAGATGTCTATTTAAGTTATTCAGTTAAATCAATGAAACATGAACCATATACATCAGATAAGAATTCATAAGATGGAAGAAAGAAGCTTATACAGATACATATGTGGGAAAGTAAACAACAATCTTTATTAATGGATAGAAGGGGAGGTTACAACCTAGTGATTTATTTGATGTCACCATCTCCAGCAACATCCCAGCCTCATCACAAAGCACATCTCTCCTGAAGCATGTCACTCAAATCAATTCCTCAATTAAAATTCCACTAGCATTGCTCTACTCAAATTACTACCTACCAAGCACTAGGATCTGTGCTCAATTTATAGAGGAGCTGAAGGTAGTTTTACAATCAATGAATTTATAATAATAGGCAAGACATGTTCCCAATCTCAGAGGAATCAAATGGACACATGGATTCAAAGTTTGACACATGTGAACTCTTCTAGAAGGCACTGGCCAAGTGGAGATTCCAGAACAATGAGAATTTCGCTCCCAATGTGACCAATTCACCTATGAATGTTGGGAAATGCTTCACAAGGCACCTTGGAATGGGGTTACTTGCATATGCAACATGGTTAGTCCCTTTAGAGGCAGTGTTGGTGAGACCTCATATGATATAATATAAACTTTAAACCTTGGAAAACTTTTGCAAATGGAAGTCATGAATGATTTGTCTTGTTCTTTGGCTTAGGGGATGCAACTGAAATGATAGGGAATGATAGATCATATTCATCAGTCCTGGGGATGATTTCCAGTTAACCATGTCATTGGGAATGGTGCCCAAATTGACCTATAACAATTTCCCCCTAAAGCATGAAGTCAGAATAATAATAACAATATTTTGATTGAGATGATTTACACTATAATGGGCTGGAGATGAAGCGGAGTGGCGACCTACATCAATCTTACAATACATTACATCATGATATATCCTCTTGATCATAATTGCTGAGGGTAGGCATTCCCATTTTGAGTACATAAACAATCTAATAACATGTACATAATTCAAAAATTCATCTACATTGGAATGTTGCCCAATATAGACATGCCTACAAATATAGGCCCATGTTCGGACGATGATATGTATGTAAGGTCACCATACAGATGATGTGTACAAAAATCCTGAAATCGCAGCCCGGATGGATGAAAATAGATCCGGGGTCTTCTTATCTCGTTCACTCGATCATTTGTGTACAAGTCTAGCCATGCGAATATATGATTTGTAGTCGAACATGGAAAGACATCATCTAATTACCAGCCAATGATGTGAGTTGTTAACAGATGTGAGAGAACCACCATTAATGTTAATGGCCCTCAAGGTACTATAGTACATTTCGTAAGGCGTGAATAGATTATTTGATGTCGAACACCAAAAAAAAATCTTTCAGTCTAAAATCCAGAAGCGAGGATCTTGTCGATGTTGTAACAAGCCTCATGGTACTGGAATATGATGTTTCTAAGTGAACTTCTTGGATAATGATTTTTCATCGATAGGAAGCCACCTTATTTCGAAGACAAAGGTATGACTTGATATAGAAATGTTCAGGGATGACTGTCATGAGAATAAAGGTTTTTGAGTATTGCAGAAGGATGAGTATTCACTGGATGACTTCTCTTGAACATATCGGCGAAACTGAGATGAGTTAGCATCGTTGACCCAAAACCGAAGTGAAGGTATGATGAACCATAGGTATGAATGAACCTTCAAGAAGATTAACCAACCCAAATAGTCATGGTGATGGAGTGAAGTGTCATGTTCAAGAGCGACCTGCTATCATAAAAAGTTTTGTTCACTTTCCCAAATTTTCCCCAGTCATTTGTCGACTAGTACCTATTTATTTTTTAACAAGCTTGATGAGGATAACATATGCTTGATCTATAATTAGACCCTTCGGGTGAACAATGTATCGCTATTTAATAATTTAACGAGTCTAGTGATGAATGAAACTCGATTCTTTCCATGATCGACAAGTCCATCACTATTTTATGTTTTAACGAGCCTAATGACAGTGAAAACCCGATCCTTTTTCATGTTTAGAGAGTCTGAAAAAGAGGAAGAAAATAAAACTCCATAAGTACTTTTTCGTAAAGTTATCGCTCAGATCCGAAAAAGTGTAAAATAATATCTGAGAGAACCTCTTTATTCATGTTTGACCAAGGTGTTACTTTTTCATGAATAATCTATCTCAATCTGGAAAAGGGTTAAACTTATACTAAGTAGATATCAATTCATTTAATTTTACGAGCTTGAAAAGACAAGTGCTCGACAATCTTTTCACATTATCGGAGTGTAAAAAGAGCTGAATGAAGACTCCAGGGTTCCTTTTTTGCTGTTATCGAAGCTCGAAAAAGAGATAAAAGTGTGCTTCAAATCCTTTTTCTCTTTTAACAAAGCTCGAAAAATAAGGAGAAAAAGTATGCTTTGTGATCAAATCATTCTTGAAATAAATCTGCACGACTAATCTGTTCATCAGTTGTAAAACCTATTCAGAACAACAACAAATGGATTAAAAATACCTGTTTCATGATAAAAATGAATAAAACAATATTCACAGCAATAAGTATGTTTTGCAAATAATCAAATGACTAATTAAAATAGTTTTACCATTCATTTTTACCATTTGAAATTTAACATTTGAATTTTGGAGCTCTGAACTAGTTTTTCCTCGGAACTTCAGCAGTCAATTGCATGCAATCGGTAAGAATGTTTTGAATGCCCCCTGCAAGAGCACATGTTGAATGCCCCCTACAAGAGAACATATCGAATGCCCCCTACAAGAGAAGATTCCCCCCAAGATTCATTTCATTCACCTAAGTAAACTACTGGTTACTAATAGCTGGATGGAATGAAGGTTCATTTACGATATCAGATGAAAGACTCGACTTGACACTTACGATATCTAATCAAAGACTCGACTCAATTAGGAGAGAATTTTTTTCATTTTTTAATGAGCTTGACACAACAAAAGAACTATGCTCCTTGCCTGATTCATTTTTAACGAGGTTGACACATTAAAAGGAACTTTCCTCGTGGTGACCTGTTTCATTTTTTCATGAGGGTAAAAGAAATATCCTCATATGGACCTATTTCATTTTTTAAAGAGGTTGACACAGTAAAATAATTATCCTCATAGGTATCTGTTTCATTTTTTAACGAGGTTGACACAAGAAAAAAGAACTATCCTCATAATCTGTTTCATTTTTTAACGAGGTTCACACAGTAAAATAACCATCCTCATAACCTGATTCATTTTTTAACGAGGTTGACACAGGAAAAGAACCATCCTCATTGTGCAGTTGGACTAGTGAGTGTGCATTGGAAAAGACATAGTCTAACGAAGTCATCATTTAAGGAGATTTATAAGAACCACAAATGATAAGTTATAACATGCATTGACAGGTCTTCTCCAGGGTTTTCATTGAATTTTGAAATTTCAAAGGGCAATTTCTATGAAATCACCGGCCACCAAGGGGAATAAATGATGGGACAAGCTTGATATTGCACTAAATATGTGAATAAAGGATCAAGCCATTCAGTACTCATAAGGGAGGAACCAGATAGGATTCCATATGATGACATGGGTGAAGTCAATGGACAAAACATCGAAGATGAAGCAACAGTAGATGTTGTCGCAGCTGAAATAGATGGTTCAGTCTAGGATGTTATCTCAGCCATGGTAAAATAACCCAATGTATACCCTATATAATCTACGGGAACTTGAAGTGAAACAGGATCAACAAAAGCAGAGGAAGGTGATTGACGAAAAGACTCGTAGAGGTAAAGCTCCTACCGCAAATGAGTTGGAGTTATTGTGATATTTATTCAATCGAAATCAAACTAGGTGGAAGAACTTCACCGCCTGGCACAAAGTATATTTCAGGTGGTTTACTGCGCGATATGGGAGAATCAATGGCTACAATAGATTGTGGAGTGACCAATACAGGAACAAATTCCGGTTGTTCGACTTTAGGATCAATATTTTGTCCCCTTAGGGAATATAGCAACTGAAATATAAGGGGATGATAGACCCTATTTCATTGGTCCTGGGGATGATGTCTAGTCTGACCAATAACAGCTTCCCCCTAAAGCACAATGGGATCTGGATCAACTTCTAGTTGAACAACGTCGGGTTCGGGAGGTATTGTCTTACAAATTGGATGGATCGTGACCATGGGTAACTATGAAGACTCTGTCTCGACAACAATAGACAAACCAGGATTTGTAGAAACAACTTGTGCCAACTCTAGTATATGGTAAAATGATGCTTCACCAGAGGTACCAATAGTATTGGTTTCGGTAGATGATGTCGCCTTTGTCGTCCATAAGTAACTTATGGTGGTAAAGGAGGTTTCAATGCTAGTCTACGCGAACGACGAGGAAAAGGATTTTGTTCTTCCTCGATGACTGATTTATTTTAACCAAAAAAAAATAAACAAAATAAAACAGTATTACTAGGAAAAAGGTTTACCAAGAAACTATGAACTGCAGAATACCTCCTGGCGAACCAAGAAATACAGGCAGGAAATCTCCCCGAATTTTGTGTTCGGTGTATCACAATTTACAAGGTGGCCGACTCGGTTCACTATGGATGGATATCAACCTAAAGTTCTCCTCCCAAATATACCCGAAGGTAGGTGGAGGCCCAAGTCCGTATTAGCACTGTCTAATGCGAAACTGCACAGTGAGAGCACCCATTTATACTTTTCGTACTGTAACACTACCCGATATACCCAAAAGTACGTGGACGAGCTACGATATACTTACGTATGTGGAGTGAGGTATCACACTTAGAATGTATTGCAGAAAATTAATGATAGTTGCTATGTTTTACAACATCGGAACACGTCTCTAGCCTAGACCTTCTAAATTTTATCGTTATGGTTCCAATGATTTGTTAGGTAAATAATTTTAAGTTGATCTTGTTTATCAATTTGCCTTTCAAGGTTCACCGCAATGATGTATTGGAAATTCCTAAAATGAAAACTAAAAAAATAATAAGCAATATTTCACTTTAGTCTTTCAATGAAAATCCTAGCTACTAGAGGGAAAGAGAAATTAATTTGAGAGAAAACCATCAAGGAGCACAAACTAAAATTCAGCTTTCCTAATTGTTCATATGCAACACACACAGTCCACTACATGCAAATGAAGGTTTTTATTTTCTGTCCCTTTAATGTTATGAATGCAGAAAATAAACTAAGTGCATCAAATCAATAAAAAAAAATTCCTTTTACTTTTTGAGAAATGGTGAATAGAACAACAATTTATCTTTAATAGGGAAAATGAGGAATAGAACAACAATTTATCCTACAAGAAACGAAGAATTTACGACAATTTCCTTTTTCAAAAGAAAATAGATCTAATGCAGCAATGAAAATACTTTGAAACTAATTCGTCAATGATAAATAAAAACGCTTTAAACAAACATTGAACAAATTTTTCTTTCAAAGGAGGAAGAGTAAGTAAGATCACTGGTCAATCTGAGGTATCAGGCTCTTTAAAACACAGCAAACAACAAACTGAAAGCAAATTACAATGACAAATTCAATGGAATTTGGATGGTTTCAGGAGGCAACACAGTCTCTAAAGAGAGACAGAGCGTTACAACGCAGGTTTGAAAGGGAGACAGTGCTATGCAAAGCACTGTGTCCTATCCAACAATGCATTGGGCGCAGTGTATAAGGAAAAATACAACTGTTTAACACACTTCTAATGCAAATTTGGATTTCAAAAAGCCTAATCTTTGTGAGTAAATTCTACTGGGTGAATAAACAGAGAAAATCAGAGGCAAATACACTAAGGATGCAGGGTAAACTCCCCAGTGGAGTCGCCAATTTGTTATGCAGATTATGGATTATGGATAAAACATTCTTCCCTAGATGTAGTGCTCATCTAGAAGAATAGGTTAAATAATTTGCAGTTTCTTTCCCTAACAATAAATAAACTCACAGAATAGATCAAAGAACTTACTTGGAGTCTAAGCGCTTCCTATTCTCCTTCTGTCGCTTTTGTTGTAGCTTCAAATCTAAGCTAAGTCGCCAAAATATTCTCTGCAAATATGAACACTAAACAAAAAAAAATAGCAATAATACAAATGTCTATTCAATTTATTTAGTTAAATCAATGAAACATGAACCATATACATCAGATAAGAATTCATAACATGGAAGAAAGAAGCTTATATAGATACATATGTGGGAAAGTAAACAACAATCTTTATTAATGGATATAAGGGGAGGTTACAACCCATTGATTGATTTGATGTCATCATCTATAGTAGCATCCCAGCCTCATCACAATGCACATCTCTCTAGCAGCATGTCACTCAAATCAATTCCTCAATTAAAATTCCACCAGCATTTCTCTACTCAAATTATTCCCTACCAAGCACTAGGATTTGTGCTCAATTTATAGAGGAGCTAAATGTAGTTTTACAATCAATGACTTTCTAATAATAGGAAAGACATGTTCCCAGTCTCACAGGTATCAAATGGACACATGGATTCAAATTTTGACACATATGAACTCTTCTAGAAGGCACTTGCCAAGTGGATATTCTGGAACAATGATAATTTCACTCCCAACGTGAGCAACACACCTATGAATGTCAGGAAGTGCTTTGCAAAGCACCCTGCAATGGGGTTACTTGCATATGAAATGCACTTAGTCCCTTTAGAGGCAGCGTTGGTGAGCTCTCATATGATATAATATAAACTTCAAACCTTGGAAACCTTTTTCAAATGGAAGTCATGAATGATTTGTCTTGTTCTTTGGCTTAGGGCATGTAACAACTGAAATGATAGGGAATGATATACCGTATTCATTGGTCCTGGGGATGATGTCCAGTTAACCAAGTCATTGGAAATGGTGCCCAAATTGACCTATAACACTTGGGAAGTGATAAGGGAGGTAGGAATAGACCTAGAGAATTTAATTATAGGTCTACGTCTAGGGGGCTGCCAAAAACACATGTAGGGTAGTGATGATGGTTTAGGAGCTAGGGTTTGAGTGTGAGGGAATGTAAGGGGTTTAGGGAATTTAGTGGAGTGATTTTAGTGAGTAGGGAAAATGAAGATTTAGGAAATGAGAGAGGGGAGGGGGTGGAAAACAAAAAAACACAGTCCTACCATAGAAGAACAACGGGTAAACCAGGGTTTATAGGGAAAATGATAGAAATGAAGGGATGAGGTTGTGTAGTGGATGGAGGTGGTCTATCAACTACAAATAGAGGTGTAGGGGCAAGAAAACTAGGGTTTCGAGTAGAATTTTAGCATTTTAAGAGAAAAACCATGAATTCTAAGAAAACCCCAGGAGAAGGAGTGTTTCATTAAATTCATTTGATAAACAGTCTTGGGGGAAAGATGAAATACTGTAACCTACTTCTGAAGAGGCTTGGAGGTTGAGATGGCTGAAGAGAAGCTTTCAAAAACCAATTTGGTTGCTAAAACCACACTTGTGCAATACTTTTCCCCATGCACAACGAAGGCTTCCTATGCGTAGCGCATTATTTCTATGCGCAACAAGCTCCAATTTTTTGTGAGTGAGAGCTATGAAAACCATTTTTGTTGGCAATGAGAGAGGGGAGCTCAATGATAGGATGGTAAAAAAGTGTAAATGAGTGTAAATGTGTTATGAAACCATCTCCAAAAATAGAAGAAAAGAGAGATCAACGCCTTAGAAGTAAGCCACTTCGAGGGGGAAACCTCCTTTACATTACATAAATGAACAATTATTGGATGATACAAATGACCAAACCTCATTCTATATATAGGAGTCCATGGGGTCACAATATAATCCTAGCCGACCCAAAAATAATAATGTAAGGGCACAATACTAACAATATTAGGGTTACATGGGTACAACAATAACAATAAGGGGGTTACACTAACAACAATATGGGACTATACTAGTAATATAGGGACCTAACATGCCCCTCTCCTTCAAAAAATTGTTATCCTCAATGCTTGAGTAGCTTTGGATGCTTCTGTATAAAATTATCATCCTCCCATGTAGAATCTTCAGTGGGTAAGTTCTTCCATTTTATGAGATACTCTGAAATTGATCGATTTCGTAGTTGTTGAGTTCTTGATTCCGTGACTGCTTCAGGTTCCAATATGATTTTTCCTTCCTCATTAAGTTCTAGAAATATTGTTTGAACTAGAATTTTGTCCCCTATAACCTTCTTTAAGCATGAAACATGGAAAACTGGATGCACTCATGAAGAAGTAGGAAGCTCCAATTTGTATGCCATAGTACCAATATTTTGCAACACCTTGTAAGGACTATAGTAATTTGGCGATAATTTATTATCCTTCTTAGCTTATTTGAGGGACATTTTTTTGTATTTTTTTAGCTATAAAAATACCCAGTATCCTACATCAAAACTTCTCTCGCTGTGATGTTGATCTGCCTCTTGTTTCATTCAATTTTGTGCCAAATTTAGGATATCCTTTAAGAGTTGGAGAACTTCTTGTTGATGCTCGATGTGATCTTCCACTGCTTGAAACTTAAATTTTTCTCTTAAAGAAGATGTGATGGACGGTGGATGATATCCATAAAGTGCCATAAATGGGGTCATTTTTTCTACAATATGGAAGGAAGTGTTATAACACCATTCAGCAAGAGGTAACCACTTGACCCATTGTGTTTGCTTATCAGATACACAAAAATGAAGATATCCTTCCAAACATTTATTCACTATATTAGTTTAACCATCGGATTGAGGATGATAAGATGAGCTATGAGCTAGTTGAGTACCAAACAAGAAAATAATTCCATCCAAAAATTTCCAGTAAAAATGGGATCTCTGTCAGTTGCAATAATATTTGGGTTTCCATGTAGCTTTTGAATTTTTTCCATAAATGCAGTAGCAACTGTACTTGCTTTAAATGGGTGATATATTGAAAAAAAGTGTGCATACTTGGTAAGTCTATCAACTACCACCATGATGATGCTCTTTCCTTTAGAATTAGGTAAACCTTTGATAAAATCCATTGAAATCTCCTCCCAACATTGACTTGGAATGGATAAAGGTTGTAGAAGAACCGGGGTCTTAATTGTCTCAACTTTATTTTGCTAGCAAACCAAACATTCTACCACAAAATTTTGAATATCAGATTTAAGGCCATCCCAAAAAAATTATTTCTTCACCCTATGGTAATTTTTTAAAAATCCTGAGTGTCCTCCTAAATGATAAGTGTAAAATTCCAAAATAATATTTTGTTTTAGTTGGGAATTCTTGCAAATATATAAACGATCTGTGTAGCATAAGGAATCATTTTTCCAACTAAATGTATCATATGTACTAGCATCTTGCTGCAAATTTTGAATCAGTGTCCACACTTTTTCGTCCTTCTTCCATTCATCCCTTGCTTCAGTTATCCAATCTGGCTGGATAATAGAAATATCACAAAGCAATGCTTCCACCTCTTCATCCTTTCTTGGGAGTGAATCTGCAACAACATTTAGCTTCCCTTTTTTGTAGATGATTTCAAAGTCATAACCCAACATCTTTGTGACCCATTTTTGTTGCTCTTCTTAAGATAGTCTTTTTTCCAAAAAGTGTTTAAGACTATCATGATCAGTTTTTACCTTGAAATGTCTTCCCATTAGGAAAGGTCGCCATTTCTTTAGCGCATGTAGTATTGCCAACATTTCCTTCTCGTAATTAGCTTTCTTTAAATACTTTCCTTTGATTGGACAACTTTCAAAAGAAATGTGTATTCTTTCTTTCATTAAAACACCACCAACTCCATTTCTTGAGGCATCACATTCCACAATAAAGGTTTTTGTGAAGTTTGGCATAGCTAAGACTGGTGGTAGGCACATTGCCTCTTTAAGATGTTCAAAGGCCTTAGTTGATTCAGGAGTCCATGAAAATGCATCTTTCTTCAATAATGCTGTTAGAGGTGCTTCTATTCTCCCATAATTCTTAAAAAACTTGCAATAATAATTTTTTAACATGAGAAATCCTCGCAAGTGCTTTATGGTTGTGGGGAATTTCCATTCCTTAATGGCTTTAATTTTGTTAGGGTCTACCTTAACACCCTCGTGAGGTACAATATGACCTAGATATTCCACCTCTTGTACTCCAAAGAAACATTTGGATGTTTTTTCATATAATTGTTTCTCCTCCAATTTTTTGAGCATCCTGTCAACATGTTGAACTTGATCCTTCCAAGACTTGCTGTAGATTAGTATGTCATCAAAAAATACTAGCACAAATTTTCTAAGGAAGGGTTTGAAAATGGAATTCATCAACCCTTGAAATTTAAAAGGTGCATTGTTAAGGCCAAAAGGCATGACCAAAAATTCATAATGACCCTCATGAGTTCGAAATGTTGTTTTCGAAATATCTTCAGTTTTCATTCTAATTTGATGATATCCTGAACGAAGATCCAACTTGGTAAAATAAATTCTCCATGTAATTCATCCAATAATTCATCAATCACAGGAATGTGAAATTTATCTTTAATAGTGATATTATTGAGCTGACTATAATCTGGACACATGCGCCATGATCCATCCGTCTTGTGCACCAATACAGAGAAATAACTTTGACTAGGTTGAATTATACCATCCTCTAACACTTCTGCAATCATACGTTCAATTTCTCTCTTTTGGACATAAGGATATCTGTAAGGCCTGATGTTTGGAGGAACACTTCCTGGAATCAAATGAATAGCATGATCATGATCACGAATAGGTGGGAGTCCTTTGGGAGTTTCAAATACCTTGGAATGATTGTCCAATACTTTTTGGAGACCTGGAGAAATAGATGATTTTAATGTTGGAACTTCTAGTGAGCATAATTGTGCAATTACGCCTCGTTGTTCTTTCTTCAGAAGCTTTGTCATTACATTAGAGCTTATTTTCTTTCTTAGCTTCCCTGTGATACCCTGTAATTTGATTTCCTTTCCTTCTGAAAAAAAATTCAAGAAAAGTTCTTGAAAATTAAAAGCTATCATCCCCAAAGATTGTAACCATTGTATTCCTAGTACAACATCAACACCTCCCATTGGAATGGAAAGCATTGGACTATTCAATACATATTCCCCCATGGTTAGCTTGATATTATGGCATTTTCCAGAGAAATTTATAGTTCCTCCATTTTCAACCATCACTTGAAATTTTGGTGCTAGGTATAGGAAATGATTCAATTCCTTGGCTACCTTACACTGAATAAAATTATGGGTACTACCCGAATCGATCAACACTATTACCTTTTTCTTCTTGATATGTTCTTCTATCTTGAGAGTTTGAGGAGTGGTAATTTTTTCCAATTCATTACACGATATAGTCAGACTCATTTCTTCTTCTTCTAAGGTTGGTTCATGGTGTATATCCTCTTCTTTTCAAGTTTCTTGTTAATTTTATTCCTCCTCTTCACAATCTATGTAAAATAATTTATTCTCAGCACACTTATGACCTTTAGTGTATTTGCTATCACAACTGTAGTAAAGCCCTTTCTCTATTTTTTCTTCCAATTGTTGTAGTGTCAGCCTTGTAGGTTGTGGAAGTCTAGGAGTATCAACACTTCCATATTTATAGATGTGAGTGGTAGGATTCCTTGTCGCCATAATTTTATATTCAAATTTTCTTTCCAACCTGAATGCCTTCTCCAATGGATTAGGTTTCCAAACGCAAACTTCATGTTGGATGTTATTCTTTAAATTCCCTATGAAGACATCAATCATGTGTTCCTCTAGAATATCAGTTACCCTTATATTCAATTTTTGGAAGTCCTCAATGTGCTCCACCACTGAACCCTTTTGTTTGAGATTTATCAATTGGCTAAATAAGGTGTTTCTCTTTTTATCCTCATAATGTGCTATCATTTCCTCCTTAAAAATTGACCAAGTGACAATTTTTTTATGGGAGAAAAGCCATCAATACCATACAAATGTATTTTGTTCTAAATGTAAAGTTGCAATGCATACCTTTTGTGTGTTTTGAACATTATTGAGATCAAAATATTGCTCCACATGTAGTATCCATGTTATGGGATCCTTGCCATCAAACTTCCTCATATCCATATTTGGAATATGGTGGTTCTTCAATCCAACATTAGAATTTAAGAAATCACGATTAACATTTATTTTGTTCTCATCATGAGTTTCCTTTCCTATATTTTCACCATTAGGAATCATTTCTTGTATTAACCTTTTCATCAAACCTTCCATGTCTGTTTTTAGATCATTCTTCATGTCTTCCATGTTGTCTTTCATTTTTCCATCGATCTTAGCTTCCATGTAATCCATATTAGCTTCCATGCCATTCTTCAAACCATACATTCCTTTCTTCAAACCATCCATCTTAGCTTCCACGCATTTCTTCAAAACTTCCATTTCATTTTTCGTTTCTCTTTGCGAGACCGAAATTTGGTTGACTTGCTCTTGTAATTTTGATATGTCATGTTGCACTTCTTCCTCTTCATGAGTCATAGTAGAGCCTTCTGAAGGATTATTGGGTATTGAATTATTTTTAGGTGGAATTTTAGAACCCAATACCAATATTTTTGCTTCAATATGCCCTTAGAATCACTTTAAACTGTTTTTTCATAGAAGACTTATGCAATTAAAAAAAAAAAAACACTTTTTTCTTGATTTTGAGGAGCTCGATATTGAAACTGAATTATCTCTATGATTTCGGATCCTCAATATCTAAAATTAAGCCTTGTAGTAGCCCTCTAAATATTTTTTTGAATGCCATAGGTGTGACCTGATTTGGATTCTTCAAGGCAAAGTTATTCCCAATCTCCCACAATGACCCAATTATGGACTGGTTCAGTATAGCGAACTTGTAATACATGCCACGTGTCACTGTTTCCTCCTTCGGCTCTGAAATTGATAAATAGGAAACTAAATTCCGTGTTCTTGTGGCTACTTTTTATAGGATTCCAATATGATGCTCAAAGAGAGAGATTTACGAAGATTTTCCCACGGTCACCTCTTTGAGATGAAATTCGGGAGCCTGAAAAGACCCTAACTTACACAGATCATATCTCCGAAAATATTGCGAACCAAGATCTAAAATTTTGACAGGAAGTTCCCTAGGATTTCAGCTTCGCTCTTTAAAAATTTTAGCTTTTGAACCTTTGTAGAAAAAAATTATAGCGGAAATTCCACGATGACCTGTTTTAGGTGAAATTCGGGATCCTGAAAAAAACCCAAAATTCCATAGATCATATCTCCAAAAATATTGCAAACCAAGATCTAAAATGTTTACACGAGATTCCTCTGGATTTCAGCTTCGCTCTGTGAAAATTTCATCTTCTTAAACTTCGTAGAAAACAAGTTATAGAGAAACTTCCACGATGACCTGTTTGGAGTAGCGAAACCCTAGAATCCAAAGCTCTGATACCAAATGTTATGAAACCAGCTCCAAAATTAGAAGAAAAGAGAGATCAATGCCTTAGAAATAAGCCACTTCGAGGGGGAAACCTCCTTTACATTACATAAATGAACAATTATTGGATGATACAAATGACCAAACCTCCTTCTATATATAGGAGTCCATGGGGTCACAATATAATCCTAGCTGACCTAACAATAACATTGTAAGGGCACAATAATAACAATATTGGGGTTATAGGGGTAAAACAATAACAATAAGGGAGTTACACTAACAAAAATAAGGGACTATACTAGTAATATAGGGACCTAAAAAAATGAGTCTCTCCATGTATTTTTATAGATTTATTTTAGAGTCTTTTGTCATTAATGAGGTAGGATGGCCCACCTCATCAATTCACTTTAGCTTTTTAGCCTTGTAGCCTTAGAACCTATACTTGCAACTTTTTAACTTTAGGAAAATTATTACATATTATAAACATAAATTAAATTTGAAATTAAAACTTATTGACCTTAAACCTAATGACCTAATGGTAACACTGAGCTAAATGAAATCTCGATGGTGACGACTGTGATGATGATGATGATCTTTGAATGATGATACACTCAGCTGAGTGATGACAAGGACCGACATGTGAAAATTTAGGAAAGAGTGGAAATAGTCCTTTACCTAATACCGAGTGACCAATTTTTTACTTGAAAACGTAATGAAATGACATTTGACTACGAGACCCTAACAAGACATGATAAGAGCCCATTTGATCATTGGTGATAGGTTGTATAGACTGACACTAATAGGTGTAAGTAATACAAAAAGCTGAATGCTTTACACAAGGTATGCTATGTACATCATTTTACCTAATTAACACATCTATACACTTTGAACAAGCTAGTTAAGCATAGTGATTACCCTTTTTTCTATATCACTAAGCATGGGTTCGATATTACCATTACTTTACACGATAGGCTCATGTGTTAGTAATACTATGGTAATTACAATACCTATGTTCTTGATAAGGTGTTGATGCTAGAGCCTTGGATTTACACTTTCATACATGTATAGCTCATATGTTAAGTATGTGTATTTACCTCTATTAAGCAAGATTGTAAGCATAAGTAAGTCATTCCATATTAGATATAATGTCAGCTTATTCATTAGGTAGAATACGGTACTCTATTGAACATTGTTACTAGCTTATGACCCTGTATTATTCTAATGGGTTTGGTTCATATACCTTTACCATTAGTACACAACATAGCTGGAATAATGAAGTTGAATAAATTAGGCAAGTAAGCTTAACCTTTTTGAAACTTATGACTAGAGAGTGGTGTATTCAATGGGTTTAGTTCAATATTATTATACCTAGTATACTCATTAAGCAAGAGGTTTCATGTTTGTGTTGCTTACTCTATACAAGATTATAAAATATATTCAATGAAATTAGTTCAAGCATAGTGATATCAATACTTAATAGTAATAAAAAATTTGTACATTGTTGAATCCATTGTATTTATGGAAACAACTATGATATGTTTAAATGTTTGAATTAGGTTTACGTTATCGTATTTACCCTAATCACTATTATTCAACCATGATGTTATCGTAAGCTATAGTGATACTAATATGTTTCAACCAAACTCATTGCTCATATAAAACATGTATTCTCCATATAGAGATGATATCATGACATATCAGTACTAATTCCATTGCGATTATTACAAACATATTAGTACTAATTCACTCGATCTTGCTTATGCATGGTGGCGTCAATTTTTGTGCCCAGTCCAAAATCAATTGAAGTTTATTAATCCTGTATGCAAGATTATGTCCCCTCGAAAGTTAAAACATCCTTGTTCATGTTTAGTTCATGTTTTTCCCCTCACATGCCTTTATATTTGAAAACAAAATTTATTCATTATATTATTCTACTAACCATAGCTGATGACTTTCATTGAGTTATCATAGCACATAACGTAGAACAACACAATCTATTTTTTATTATTTGTTGTCATGAAACCCATCTATTTTTGGCTATCTATTGTCATGAAATATATATATATTTGAATATCTACAACATCAGATGAACACATAAATATTATTGATGTTTACAGTAAAATAATAGGAAGAAAAGAAATTATATATGACTAACCCTTCTAGCTTCCTTTGTTATTCTACCCTTTCAAAAAGCTACAAGCAAGGAACTTCCTTTGCTATTATTCCATTTCAGAAGCTTCAACCTTAATATTTACAAAAGAGATGACATGTAATATTTATTTTGAAGAGAATTCACTTGCTTTGTTGTTATCGACTTAAAAGGATGACTACGACATGTTAGTACCACCTTACTTTTTACCTTTTCATATTTTACCTTTTTACTCATTAGCATTTGCTGAATTTTTTAATTAAGCACAATGAACACATTGATGCATACATATCAAAAATTTTCCATACCTATTGATTTCATGTGCTGGAAAATGATTTCCAGTGCTCATGCAAGTTCTGGAAAATGATTTTCTGGCACCTACATGAGTCCTAGAAATAATTTTCTAGTACATCTCCCTAGGACTCTTATATGACACCACTCTTAAGCAATATACGTACTATTCCATGTTCTTCACTTGCTTTTATAGTCTAGTGCAGCCCTTAAGTGCATTTTTTTTTAAAACCTATTCAATAACAATCATTAGAATTTAAGATTTACATGAAATTCTATAGTTGGAGGAGGATCCAAGCTAGGTAATCAGGTGACTTTCATGCTTTAAATTAGACTATATGACAAGAAAATGAATATTCATAGCTTGTTCCAATCACAATTTTATTTAGGAGGCTACTCATCATCCAACATTAGTGGAACAATTTTACATTCTTAGGTGGAAGAACTGCAGACACAGATAGGTATGAAAGGCTCTAATACATCAAATCTGGTGCATTTATAGGTCACTAGTATTCTTAGTGTTAGGTTGGGAATTAGGTGAGACGGTATGCTACATGCATGAAAAAATTATTCAATCTTCCAACTAAAGATATGAAAATTGAATTGATTATTGCTTATAAATTCCTAAGTCATGGTAAATATGAAGGAAAATATTTGGTAGAGTGCTTCATGCTTTTGTGCGTGTATTTTTCCCCAATAAAAACACACTAAACCCAATTCCTAGAATTCTCTCTCTAAAATAAGGGTTTACACTCTAATGTTAGGGCACAAGGTCCCTCATAGCCATCCTTTATGGATATGAGGGTGGAGCTTATGACCTAAGGAGAGGTTATAATCTCCCACAACCTATTGCTTAATCTATAACACCATTCTTGGCATTCCAATTTTTCCCATATCTTATTAACTTTCTAAAGCACCAACACCACCATTTAAAAGTATTATTGGGCTTACTGAATGGAAGCTTCGGATTGCAAATGACCTCTCTAGTGACTCGAAAAATTGGTGGAAAAATTTGTGGATTTAGTGAATGTGGCCATATTGATGGGTAAAATTTTATACATTTCGTAACTCTTAGAGGGAGTGAAATGAAATATTGTGAAGGAAAAGGAAAATTTAAAGGTTGAGGATCTTGCATTATGAGTATATCATTGTTTGGATCTCCTAATCATAATATATTTCATTATACCCTTTTCACTTGGGGGCCAATCTATTCCTTAACACTCTTAACCTATTTGAATTTTCCTTAGTCCTGCTAAAATGTTCTTAACATGTGATTGTTCATATTTATAAGTGTTATTAGTATGGTAACAATTTTCCTTATAATGCCTCTAAATTTTTTGATGTTTTAATGAAATACCTCATGCATGGGTGATAACTTGAATGTGTGTGGGCCAAGTCATGTCCTATCAATATCGAACAAATTTTCAATATTGAGGTTGCCTATTCAATGAAATCTCTACAATTATGGTACATTAGCAATATATGCAAGGTCTACATTGTTGCTACAAGGCCCGACCCTCACATTGTGAGTCCTCTCACAAGGCCTGCTAAATTTGTGGAAATAGTTCCAAAGAAACTAGTGCTAAGGATGTAGTTGCTAAAGTGTCTCCATATGGTGTCACATTCCTCATCAAGGACTAATTTATTAAATGATTTCAAATAACCAACCTAAACCTCTGGATCTTGGTGTGGTTTTCTCTTGTCCCCCCCACCAAGTTCCGGTGATGATGAATTTCCTCCATGTAAAACTATATTATACTTCCACTATTTACTTTTCCAACTATTGTAATAGTAGGTTCGTGCAACCATATGGAATCCATACAGTGACCATGTGGTGAGTTGTACATGCCATACAGTAGTTGTCCTCCTTTTCTTTGTAGGCCATATAGCTCAATTTGAGGTGATTATGTAACCATGCAACATTTGTTTTAGCAGCTTGTGCAGGTTGCCTATAAGCTTTGAATAAGGAATGAAACATTGATTTGGAAGGATGAATTTCCTCTGTGTGTAAAACTATTTTATACTTTCACTATTTACTTTTCCAACTATTGTGTGATTGATGCTATGGTCTGAAAATAACTTGTGTTAATTAAATTCAACATTTTATCTATTTAATTGAGATCATAAAGACAACACTCACCTAGGGCTCGAAATTTCCACACTATACAACCCAAAATAAGACAAGAGAGTAAAAATGTATAAATTTCCAACAAATGACCACCAAAATATGTCAATGGGAAGAATCTCATTTCTGATTGAGAAACAAGAGAAAAAAGGGGTATTCAAAGAGTGTGCAACTGTAGAAAGGGCATCATAGTTAAGTTTTCAACTCACCAATAAGAAGACCAAGATAGGAATCATCTCCTCCCAAGCTCGTCATTAGCCAATCAAATCCTCATATGAAAAAGATCATATATGTAGATATAAATAGAGACTGGACAACCAAATTAGACCCTTCATTTTAAATATCCCATAGCTACACACCATAGCACAACACAACAATAGTACAACAATATTACCTAGCATAAAACTAATGATTTAGTGAAGAAATAGTACCCATTCCAAGATCTAGTGAAGGAATATTACCCATTCTCCTTTAAAGAGTAAAGAATTGTGTTCTCCATGTATCCTACATAGCATGGTTGTGATAATTGCAGGGGATTCTTCCATTTTTTCAATAGGATATGTAGTTTTTCCTCTTATTTTAAATGCAACTTCATCAAAATACTAGTCTTTAATCAAGGCTTCCATTTGTAGGCCATCTTTGATATTATCTTAAGAATTGAAAGTTCTAATGAAGGTTTTATCAAAATACAACTCAGGTTTAGGGAACATATACACTTTATCTATATGATCTAGCATAAAGGAGCCTACTACTTGCCTCTTTTCATTGGTAATGGTATGAGTCTTAATTTCTACATGGGCCAGAGAGCAATGTACAATATTAGTGTAGTGAGTGAGTGTTGTCCTTGTAGCTACCTTGTGTAGAGCTAACCTTTCAACATCAACAAACTCATCTAATTCATCCATACATTCATTTAAGAAGTTTCCTTGTTCACCCCTATGTGCAAACAAATATGTAGGTGAACAACTATTTTTATTTGCCTTTGTGTGGGTGTTGTGATATTTCCCTCCTAAGGAATACACTAAATCATAAATAAATTGGTATAAATGGTGATATTAGTAAATTTGTTCCATTTATTGCTAGTTCTTGCACAACTATTATATTTGTTGTTAAAATTTTTATTTATTTAATTTGTGAAGATTCTGTGAAATAACCATGCATATTTTTATTTATTTATTACCATTATTTTGCATAGTTGTAGTATTTCCTATTAGAATTTAAAATTTAGCATTTGGAACCATCTTAAACCTCTAGTGAAGGATCCACCACAACACATGAATCCTTCACATCACAACACAACACTAATGCATCCTCTACTATCCTTGCTACATAGCCAATGTATATCCATATTAACCCTCAAATCTATTAAGTGTTAAGGTGTTAAGTAGTCACTGTGCATAACGAGGTTTCAATTGTAGGGGAAGTGTTGATCATACACATTAATAGTGACCGAGAACTTAGGGATTGGAGTAACAATACAACATTAAAGCAACACCAATATTTTTTCCAACGGTCCTTAATGCTGAGGCATTATGCAAACCACCAGATATTCACTTACTCTAGACCTTTACTAGCACATAGAGGTATTATCTTTGAAGTTTTGTAATCCATAAAATGTTTAGTTTAGTTTTGTTCAAAAGGATCTTTGTTTTACCATTTATTTTATTTTTTGGTTGTTTTTTGTTGCCCCTTTAATCAATTAAACATTTATAAATTGAGCTAGATTGGTTACTCTTAGATTATAGTTAATTCAAGATGATGTGATTTTGGTTATCTAGTTTGAGTTTTGCAGATTAATAAACTCTTGAATTCTGAACTGTGGGATTTTATAAATCTATGAAGACTGGAATAAGAGATTTTTATGAAAGAATTAGTTTCAAATGAAGGTCATTAAAGGATTTCTAAAATGTGTCGAGGTTTCCCATTTTCTATATAGAATTTGTTGATGTTTTTTATTGTTTAAGTAAAGTAGATTGGCTGCTAATTTCTAGAAAGCAGGTAGTTGTTCTTCAATTTCATCTAATTATACAATTGAATGTGTCATCATTTCCAGATTCCTAATATGTTTCCACATTTTTTTTTCAGACATTCAAATAGCATGGAAAAGAAATGGCAGCCAATCATGGCTCTTGGTGTGCAAGACCCTAAAGACAAAGTCACTTTTTCTAGTGAATATTTAGTTTAGTCTAAAGTTTACAAAAAACACATGAATATTGACCATGTTGCCAAAATTTCCAAAGAAAGAATTCATGATTTTATAAAATGAGAGGAATCGAATCCATATGATCCAAGTTCCTTTGCGCGTCTACAAAGAAAACCCCCAAGCACAAGGGCTAGTACTTCCTTACTGTATGAACTGTAAGTATTTTAGAACAACATTGTTTAGATGTTGATATTAATAATGCTTTATAATTTATCAGATGTGGTGAAATTTAGTAATTTATTTTGTACTTATCTTTTCTCATATGGTCCAGCTAACAAGAGATAAGAATGTAAAATAAAACCAAGGCATTCAATTTCCAAAAAGAGGGGATTTCAATGACATTTTATTGAAATATTATGGTTCAAGATCTGAATGTTGTCTAGGTAAATCCTCTCTACGGATAGAGACGATCCCTCTAGCCCTAGGGTCAGTCTAGCAACAATGGGAACAATAATATACCTACTTTCCTACATTATAAATGAAACATATATCAAAGAAGATGGCCTACCTCGATCTGATGTTGTAGTGTTTCTCTTCGTCGAAGTATTTTGGTCCTTCACTCTTTCAAGCTTTATCTCCGTTGCTACCGGCATTCAATTACATGCACAAGTGACCAAAAACAACAAGAAACATAGGAGTGCAACATGCATACAACAAAAATAGCCTATTTAGTTGATGAAGGAATGTTATAATTCTTATCATGAACATGGACAAGATTGGAAAATAAATATTAGTTGTATCATATTATTAATAAAAGAGGAGTTACAACCTTCGCCTTAATGTCAAATATCTCCTTTAGCAGATCTGAATCTGGGCGCGTCTTCAAAGCACTCTTTTTCAATTGAGTGTGAGAAGGCCAACGGTCTAAACTCTCTCCTTAAAATCCTATGATAATCATCAAACCTCTCTTTGTTATTCCTTTTTATTATGTTCAAAATAGAAGAGGCATCAGAGGGTGATAAATTTATAGAGATGGAGAAGGGTACATGGATCCACTTATGATGGGAAAAAGGCTTATCTCTTTGGGAGGTTCCTCTTTTGCAGGAACAAGAGTCCCAAATGAGGAAGCTCATCCATATCCTGATCAACAAACATCCAACTCTCTGCCCTCAAATATTCTAGGCCATGAAGCTTCATTTCCATTTTAAAACATCTTCTAGAAGTAGATCGGCATGGGTATGAGGTCCATACTAGCGCGGATCGGCACTACTCACAAGCAAAGGATGGGTCATTGGCACTGGTGAGACACATAAGGGTTTCGCTACTCCAAAAAGGTGGGCTTTTAGGGAGCTACTCTAGAAATGATCGATAGAGAGATTGTTCTTCAGACTATAAGGGATTCAAAGGCATATTTTCATGATGGAAAAAGTACACAGGGATCATTGTAAGGATCCTCCAGAATTCGGGAACAGGGAGTATAGGGATAGTGACAAAATTTTGTGTAGCATATGCCCCCTAAATAATGAAGTCAGAAAGAGAGTGAGGGGTGAACTACTTTACGAGTATGTGCCAGGACCAAGACTTCATCATCGAAAAACCTGCGAATCAAGTACATATATACATAACTGAAATCTCTGATATAAATACATGAATATAAGGCATGGGCGCATCCATATGTAAAATAGTGATGTAATAGGATCCATGGCATGGAAAAAACCATCCAGCAATAAGAAGGATCATAAATATGGACTCAGGTATGGTCACAACCATTTGTCAAAAACAGTCATGTATACGGTCATGAATAACTCATATCGCCTTGCCACCTAGACTTTATCAGAAAAAATCTAGGATCTTGCACTCCGTCACGACCCAATCAACTACATATTCAGGCATGTGAATGAATGAGTTGAAGTTGAACATTCAAGAAAATCACTTGATTACTAGTCAATGATGTAAACTGTTAACAGGCGTGAGAGAGACCACCAATAATGACAATGGCCCTCAAGGTACTAGCAGTACAATCCATGAGGTGGGAATAGGGAACTGAAGTCGAACACTCGTGAAATCACTTGATCACAAGCCAATGAGGTGAACCTGTCATAGAATGTGAAAAAAATGACATTAAGGCATGCAGGCTCTAAGGTACTGAAATGAGTATCTAGATCAACTTCCTGGATAATGAGCTGAAGTCGACAGGAAGTGATCTATCGAAGGAGGGCCATGATGTATCCCACATCATCAACACGAGATAGAGGAAAAATATGGTTGTGAATCATGACTGGATAGATAATCTGGTAATGAATAAACTGTAGAAGGAACTGCTCCTGACTCATATCGGCGACACAAATCTGGAGTTTGGAAATATTTGACTCAAATGGAATCAAATGGTTATCTGTAAACTGACGATAAATACTCCTCCCCACCATTTTTGGAAATTACCCCAATTATTTTTTACTACAAGCTTGAAGGGCATAGCATATGCTTGTTGTAAAATTTTTTCCGTCAGAAAAATCCATCCTAGTACATTTTACGAGCCCTAGGAAGGAGGAACTCAGCAGCGTCATGATGACGAGTCCAATTTCGTTAAATTTTAACGAGCCCGACAAAGGTGAAACTCGGCACCTTTTCATGTTTAGAGAGTTTGAAAAGAGGATGAGAAGAAAAATCCATAGGGCCCTTTTCATAGATAGTCCCTTGAATCAGAAAAGGTAGAAAACAAAGTTCGAGAGAACCTCTTAGTCAAGATTGGCTAAGGTATTCATTTTTCATAAATAGTTTATCCCAACCCGAAAAAGGGGTAAACGTATACTAGGTAAACTAAATTTTGTTTACTTTAACGAGTTCAAAACGACAAATAATCAAAAATATTTTCATTTTTTGAGAGTAAAAAAAGAGCTTAAATATGACTCCAAGGAGGTCACTTTTTCATTTGCTTTTACCGAGTTTGAAAAAGTAATAAACTAGAACTCATTCTCATATCATCCGTCGAAATTTTACCCTATTGCTACACAAGAGTGAACATATTATTTTTTTTCAAGGAAAAATAATTAAAAAATGGATATAAACGCTAAACAATGACTTAAACATTTCTAAAAAATAAAAAAAGTAAAAGCATTTTTCACTTTTTACTTTCACAAGTCATTGGAGAAGTTTTTTTACCATTTTTTACCTTGATCTTTAGGAGATGACTGCGGCTGATCCAGGAAGCCAATCGACGAACCATCTGTGCCAAGTAAGAGCTACGTCCATTTTCTTTGATTTCATACATGTTTTAGCAATTTTCATGATGTTTTTTGAATTTTTGGGAAGAAGTTTTAATTCATTTTCGCTACGGATCAGCGCAGTATTCCCTTCGAGATTGCACCAATATGTGTTTTTTTCACATAGACTGCACTTTGATCACAGAGATCGAAAAAAAATGAATATTCTCCCAAAAAAACACCATCCAAACTGTATTTTTAGGATCTTAACAATATGTTGTAAAATTTTTGTGACAGGAAGAAATCGGCAAGCGAAAAGTCAATTAAGTGGAGGGAAAGAGAAGACAAGGAAGAGGACAGAGAAGCCATGGAGGATTGAGACTATCTATATGCCTTGAGGAACTGCAGGCTCCTCAATTTCTTCTTAACTCCGTGCCTAAGATCTCATCCTGACTTGATCCAATACCTGGTAAGCATATGGGACGTAGGAAGATAGAGATTCATAATCGGGGACCAAGAGTTATAAATCGAGGTCTCCGACATCTATTTCATCACTGATTTTTCACGGAGGGGGGAAAGATATCATCTTTCAGGAAGCCGAATTATGGGCAAGAACATGGATATGTTAAACGGGATACATTGTCAGGAAGCAAACAAGTCTTTGAGTGGGAAGGTTGACATAAAAACCATAAACAACCTGCCTCTAAAAGTAGTCCTACATACTATAACAATTGTCATTGGGGCACAAGCACCACATGAGGCTACCAAGTGTCAAATCCAGACTACCATATATTGCATGGCAGCCATGATATTCAATTGGTCAGAAGAAGTCTTGGCCGACATGAAGAAACATCTCACCAAATGCAAAAATGGCTGACTCAAGCAATTAGCGTATGGTTCAATTTTAGCAGCATTATTTTTGGAATGAGTGTCGTTGTTCCAGTTTTAGTGGGTAGAAGTGGCCATGCCCACACCACGATATCCGTGTATGATTCGATGGAGCGAGGTGATGCCTCGCTCAGGAGGCGGGCAACACATGTCATACAAACCAGCTTTCTTCGTATGGCTGAGGCACCAACTCATTGTAGTGGAGGATTGGCCGTATTTCGAGACTAGATTCAGAGGCGACTTAGACCTTCCACTTCCACAGGGTGATCAGTGGGATGATATAGGTAAAATATGTTTTTTTTTTTAAGTTTTGCATGTTTATATATTTTTTTGGTATACTTGTTCTAATGTTTTAAACTTATATGTTGAAGATGTTGGACCGCCAATACTTTCTAGAATGTCTCCCATAGCCAGAAGAGTGATGAGGGAGTTCGAGGCTGCTCATTATGTGGAAAGAGAAAATAATGAAGAGGAAATAACCTAGAACCTAGACACATTTACTAGCGGGATTCCAGAGTACGCCTATGTCCATGATATCCCTCGCCGCTACTAGAGGCACACTGTGGGGGTCACGGACCGCATCCATCAATTGCTGACGAGTTATTCGAGTAGTGACTTGTTATCACAAGCATCATGCTGATTATTCCACTTTAGTTTTTATTTCTGCAGATTTTGTTTTTGGGACCTACGAGTCTATTGTGTACCATAACACATATTTTTTGGATTATGATGTACTAAAAAAATTTGCAAACATTACTGACATATATATATGTTATGTTTTCATGTTTAATGTATCATGTGATTATGATCGTGGTTTCACAAATTTCGTAAATGCTTATCTAGAACAATGCATATGCTAAGTAAAAAAATATAAGCAGGACAATCGTTCACAAAAAGAACACCAAAACAAAACGATACATTAATGTAAAATAATGTGGAGGATGGTTTCATTTTTACACAAGCTTGAAACATGGGAAAATTTGCTCGAAAAATGTTTTTCATGCCCCCAACATGGTGACTCAATTCGAGGTAAATGGCCCCAAGATTCAGTGCATTTTCCTGAGTAGACTGTTGGTTACTAATAGGTGAACAGAGTGAAGGTTCAATTACGAGGTCAAGTGAAAGACTCAACTGGGATTTTACGAGATCCAATAAAAATCTCGAATTGAAAGGGAACTTGTTTCATTTTTTAACGAGGATGACACAGTAAAAGAACTATCCTCGTAGAGGCCTAATTCATTTTTTAACAAGGTTGACATAGTAAAAGAATTATCCTCATAACACCTTGTTTCATATTTAACAAGCTTGACACAAGAAGAAGAACTCTGCTCTAAAAAGCTTGATTCATTTTTAAGGAGCTTGACACAAGGAAAGGAAATATGCTTTGAAGACATGATCATGACACATAAGAGGTTATGGATTCCAATAGGTTCTCATTTTATGGGAGAAAAATACTCTGGAAATCAGGATCCAATGCCCCAAGAACACAGTACACGACATCACTCACGGAACCATCAATGGATGTGTGCATGGAACAGGTGGCCACGTAATTAACCTAGGGTGGGGAAGATACCACCGATGTGTAAGTACCATTAAGGGATGATGGTATAATAGATGTCACATTAGGACCATTGAATTAAATTTGATCAATGGTCACAATACGACCTTCATGTGGAAAATAGATCACACAAAAGAGGGAAGAGGCAAGTTCTCCCATGACATAAGTATAGTCATGCCCCAGGAGTAAATTAAAATCCAAGGGGCCTTGGACAACCATCACGTCTATATAGACAATGTTTCCTCCTAAAGTAATCGGCAACTTTGGAAGGATCCCTAACGGTTGACTAGTTTCTCCATTAAAATCTAACAGATTCTAGGTAATAGGAACAAGCTGCAGAGAACTGAAAGCTTTCCTCGTAGTTGAGGAAATAATACTAACATATTCACCTTCAACTATAATCGTGCTAGGTATGTCCACATTATAACCCTATACTGTGATCTCAAAGAGCACGTAAGAAGGAAGACGATATCTCATCAATCGATTCCAATCAAAAGAAGTGATAAAACTACATGGAAAGGGTGCCATAGGAATGGGAGGACTATCCCCTTGCATTATGAGATCAGGAGGATCACCATCCTAGACTATGGAAATGGGAGGATCTCCCTCCAATCCCAAGGATTATGAGGAAACAAAGAGAATCTGGGTAGTATGAGATTCACTCTCTATGGGAAAGGCCTGATTAACCATAGGTGGAACGAGGTCAACCTTTTTATCAACCAGTGATTGGTCGAGAATGGAATCATGATATTGACTTTTAGAGAGAGTGGAATTGATCAAAGATGAATCTCTATTAATTACTTGATCAACTAGAAGAGGACTCGGGGAAAAATCCTGATAACCTACTGGAAGACAGGGCTCAAAATCCATAAGGGTATCCAACACTTTGGAGGTTTCATCAAGATAAGGACAAAGGTGAATGGGATGATTCCCTTCACATAACCTACAGGGGAATTTTACCTTAGGTCTTTTCCCATGAATATTATTATCACCAGTTGAGGGTTCATCACCAACATGAGATCCAGTGGTTGATGATGAAAGGTGATTCGAGCCAATGTACCACACCTCTAACACCTTGGGAATATCAAGACAATATCTAAGAAGGTGGTCACCCTTACATAACTTGCAACGGAATTTGACTTTGCGAGATGGAGTGAGAGTTTTTTCAATATTAGTCGCATGGGTGGCGATGGTCGTTAGGTTTCCCCCTTGCTTACCACCCTTCTTCGTCTTCGACTTATTTTTCTTCTTCTTAGCCACCTGGTCACTAGAATCTAGACTTTCACCACACGAAGAGGAAGAACGAGGTGAAGAAATGGGCGAAGAAGGTGAGGGTTCTGTTAGGTCCCCGTAATTTGGTAGAATGGTAATGACCAAATGAACAAGGGTAACATCAAACTGGTCTTTGGAGTCCTAGGACCTAGCCTTCCTAGACTCAGAGAGGGCTCTCTCTATGTTTGTGTAAAGGATGTAACTTGATAGCTTCTAGGGTTTTGATTTTAGGCTAGTTTTGTGCTATGCAACAACCCCCCCCCCAACAATTTTTACTTTTATAAATAGATTAATGATTTTAATAAATAAAAATAAGGACCCTTCTTAAAAATCTATTTTTTTTCATTTTTAAAATAAAAATCGAACTCCAAAAAAGAAATCAATAAAAATCCTTTTGATTATCTTATCACAAATCACATTTTCGCATAATCTTTTCTTATTAAAAAGACAAAAGAATAAAACAGCAAAATCCCGATTTTGCGATCGCCGATTTAAGGTTTCGCAGGCGACATCTCAAATCGCATATCACGGATTTTCATTGTATAACTTTTAGCAATTCTTATCAAAGTTCTGATTCTCTGATTGTGCGATACTGCGACTTCTGTGATATTGCGACTTCTGCGATATTGCGATTTCGCGATATCACGAAATCGCATATCACATGAACAAAGGACGCGATGTGATGGATTTGACAAGTTTGAATAAAGGTTTTACACAAGGATAAATCATGTCAGGAAATATTAATTGTGTTTTATCCTCCCAATGTAAACAATTACTGATTCGTTATGATTAATTAATAATATAGTTGTTTCCCAGATTTTTATTTCACAATAGATCATTTCAATATATCTTCCATCATTTGATCATTTACTATGACTTTAATAGGGTTTTAACCTTCAAGATATGTCCATCCGCAAAGTAATTCAGAAATACGACAAATAGATTGTTACAGAACTTGAACAAACAGGAATGTCACCTATAGTCTCAGATACTGTTTGTACTGTCGATGGAGGAGCTACTAAGTGGCAAGTTATTTACACTATACTCGAAGACGAAGAGCCAGAAGTAGTGGAAGTCACAGCAACTTCCGATAATGCAACACCCTCAAATTTATAGTTCAAAGATATTGCATGCTCTTTCCTCCATAGGATAGTAGCAAGAGCTACTCTTCTTCCATATACCGACATGATCAGGTTGGTACTTGACAATTCAACAATCAAAGACAGACAATTAAGAATTTTCAAAAATGAGATTCTAAGTTCTTTCAAAGCTGACGATTTGAAAATCATGTATAAGCTACCTGACCCGCAAGACACATACAACAGTCAGTTTGTTGCAAAGTTTGCTAAGAAGAATGAAGACCCGTTCAAGGCAATTCATGGTTGGAGGAGACTAGACAACAAGTTCAAATATGAGAAAACAGGTATGTATCCTATTACGTCACTTGCAAATCCTTATAATTTTGCAGCAGCAATGCTATGTAGATTATATGGTCTACCTGATAATACCAAGTTTTCCCTAAATTAGCTTCCACTAATTGAATCCTGTTTTAATTACCTCATAATGAATTGGGCGACTATCCTTTCTAAAAATCTAGTTAAGGCAATTAATTAATATCGCCAAACAAGAACTTCCTCCTCCAAATCAGTTCCCCATTCCAATTATGGGATGGAAATGGACTCCTGAAGATCCTACCTCGATACATTTGAGTCATAAAGAGATATGGGAGCATAATTATGTACCACATTTCCATAGGTTGTGTTATGGAGTTGTATAACCGCTACATCAATTTATGTTTGATACAGTAAGCCCTAGGTTTACTAAAGAAGCCCTTGTAGACCTTCAAATGATAGGAAAAAGTTTTATTGAAGAATAATTTTCATATATCAGAATTTTTGGAAGCTCCACTTCCCTCCATATTCTTCCTTTATATGTTTCAGATAAATTTATGGCAAGGGAAGTCGCTTACCAAACTGTTGGTAATGGACTCACTAAATCTTTGAAAGACAATAAGAAGTCTTTATGGCCAAGTTTCCCAATTTCATGTGGTACATTATCTCTTTCCAATTTTAATCATGCAGTGAAATAATGTCAGAAGATTGAGCTTTTGAAGCTCCCTGTTTTACCTGTAAGGAAATTTGACCCAGAAAATATTGCTAACAAATTTACTTGGTTAGTCAAGATCAAACCTGTGATACACATTGATGACAGATTTGAAGATATTTTGCAATCTGTTAGCACTTTTGAAGAAATAAAAAATGTTGGAAATATTGTCATTGATGGCAAAGGATGTGGAAAAGGAATTGGAAAAGGCATAGGCAACGAAGAAGAATAGAAGAGGTGTGGAGAACAATGATCAGCAGGATCAGCAGCAAAGAACAGAGGAAGAATGCATCTACAGAGACTAGCAGTGAATTGAAGGAGAGTTGTCCAAAGACAGGGTTGATTTGAATTGACGGATATTACAATCCCTATGGAAGTTAATTCATATATAAATATAATGTATGTATTCTGATGAAGGAGAAAGAAAATCAGTGTATGGTTGAGTTTCGGTGATACTCTGTTACGTGGAAAATACCCAGAGAAATTGGGGTATTGATTGGTTCAATTCTCGTACGAAATTCCCTGCAACTCTGTGTGATGATCTATGGATAGATTCATGTTTTTGCATAAGATTTTGGGGTGCTAAGGCCATGGTACAATGAGCTTCGAACGAGTTCTGTGTGTACAGGTCACATTATATATATATATATATATAACCTGAGGAAAAATACTTAAAATAGAGTTATGCTTTAGAGATGGCACAGATTAATAGAGTAGATAAACGGAACTTGGAGTACGGAGCAGGAATTTGATTGGACGGTTGATCACTGTTTAAAAAAATGCGAGTGAATAGTGAAGGTGGTTTCTGGATTTCATCGCACCACCGTTCGACGATAAGTGGTATTTCCTGGTTGGGGAGCGATTCTATAGAGGTGTTGACACGCGTCCCTACAAAACCGCCATCACATGATAACGATCGTCCATCGCACGTTAACGATCGACCCAGGATAGCCAGCGATATTGTTGTATGCCGTCGATCTGGAGGGAAGCCATCAGACGGTGATCGCTTAATGAAGAGGCACGGACGATAATGAAGCTGCGCAGAAACTAACCACAGTACGATGGGCCATCGCACGTTAACAGTCAACATCGGAGGTCGAGCGATATGCATATGTACCGTTGATCTTGGAGGCTCGAGATCTAACGGTGATTGGGCAATGGACTTGCGTAAAGTTTTTTTTTGGTACGGTAGGGGTGCATATGTTGGTCAGGGGTCAAAGGCTTATTGAAATATTAAACTATTTGAAAGCATTGGATATTGTTTATAAAGTCTGAAGGGTTAATCATAAGGGATTAAAACATTGTAAATATATTTATTTATCAATTGATAAATAAATTAAAAAGAAAATAAAAAACCCCGTGGGCCAAACTAATGGAAATATTGTCAAAGAAATACCTTTAGCAGTTAAATGGTTTTTGACTCATGGTTTTAATAAAGGTGAAATCTATATAAAGGGAAAAAGATGATAATTCGGTGTGAGCGTGAGCGAGGGTTGAAAAAGAAGAATTCCTCAAAGGAATATCTGTATGAATAGACGACGTTCTTAATTGATTCTAAGTCTATGATGCACCCATCGAGATATATTGATCTCAAGGTGATGAGTCTTGAGTTTTCAAGAGAAGAAACGATGAAGAGCTTGCGCATGTCTGCTGAAGAACACATATAAATCCGGGTAAGTTTATATAGATCTAACCTGCTCTGCAAAATATATATTTACAGATCTATACAAGAAAAGCACATATATATGCGGGTCATCTACATTGAAAGTGCATATGACAGTTGGGGTTTTCTGAAGATTAATATACACATAAGGATACACAGGATGTTGAATGCATATATTCTCTGAATTTTGGGTTATTTCTGACATTCTGATTACAGTGGTCTCACTGTTCTGTTATGAAGTTTTGGGAAAAATATGTTTGTTGATGATTGAATAAAGGGTTGCGTTGAAGCTGCTTGATCCAGTGTTAAAATTGATGAAACGTGGTCTGCAGTTGTTATAGCATCATTTTTCACCTTCATATGATTCATGATTGCTTTTATGGCTTTGGGCACCCATTCCTACAAACTTGAACAAAATTCACTAAAAAACAGTGTTAAAATCCCTATAAGCGGATATGCCCAGACTTTTCCGCGTGTATACGCGAGTCCACATGTACTTTTCCGCGTATGCCATTAAAATCATTAAAAAATATATAAAAAATCCCTATTTTCGGGCTGGGTTGATGGTTACTCTGGTAGTTCAACCACCCCAGCACGTGGCCAACTGTTTCCAACTAATTGAAACTACTTTGAGGGAGTATAAAAGCCCCTCATGTGTATGGCCTAAGGGAGAGATAAATTCTATAGACATTATACTCTGTTGGAATCCCAGTTCAAGTCTGATTCCCCGTGCCTCCTGCACTTTCCCATATTTATATCAGGAAACCCTTGTTTCCTGGAGATGTTCATCCATTTATGTGCCATCTCGAGTGCATAAGTCTTGGAAGAATCTTAGCGAGGCAAGGGCGGGACGAATCCGGACGACGGTCTGCTCAAAGATCGTGGAAGGATTCAGGTGATCTCTCCACTTTTACTACTGTACATGTTGTTCGTGATAATGAAGAACCATCTTGTTCCTGAACTCGTGTGTTAATGTTTATTTATATATGTGAAAAGATTATCATTTAAGCATTTATTATGGTTTATATAATGTTTCACATGGATTGCACTAACGTTTAGGAGAAGTATATGTTGTACAACTAGGTTTCTGTGCACATTCTTTCTTGTTTTCCAGGTTGAAGGAGGAAGGAGAGTTTCTGGGGGTTTGGACCCCGCAGGATCTACATCGAACGTAGGACTTCGGGTGAGTTCTGCTATCATTGTTAACTAGTTTTTTGCATTCAAGTATGGTTGTGTGTGAGTCCTTCTGAATAGCATGCCTTGCTCTGTGGAGGTTTAGACCCAACAAACCTCTAGGGTGATTTTCCCCGAAACAACAGTAGATCTGAGGGTCAAAGCCTTCAGTAAGGGGGTTGTAGCTCCCTTCTAGTGATAGCTGGTAAATAAGAGCAGGGGGTAGTAGCTCCCTTCCGGGAGAGGCTGGTAAACGAGAGAAGGTTGTAGCCTTCTACAGATGGGTGCCTACGTGCTGGTATAAGTCTGCACCAGCACATATTGTAAGAAGTTTTCTCTATAATAAATATTGAAGACTGAGGTTGCAGAAGCGGTGGTTTTCTCCCGAATTGGGTTTCCACTTTAAATCCTGGTGTTCATATGTGTTGTTTATGCTTGATGGTTTGTTCTATTATTTATGTTCATGCTTACTTCTCATTTGATGAATGAATGATGCAATGCTCTAAGTAAAGACATAATAAGATATCTGGGCATACATGTTGGATGCAATAATGTAACATATGGTTTTAAGAGAAAGAAAAGAAATATTGTTCAGCCCTAAATACTGATTCACCCCCCCTCTCAGTATTTTTTTCTCAACAATTGGTATCAGAGCAGGTCCTTCTAAAAATCTTAGCCGCTAGAAGGAAGCTCAAGCAAGATGAGCAATCAAGATGGAACATCATCTATCAGGCCTCCTCTTTTTAACGGAAACAATTTAATCTTATGGAAAACAGGGATGAGATCCTATCTTCAGTCTCTGGGAGCAGAGGTATGGGAAATTTTTGAACAAGGTTATCAATATCCAACTACAGTATTAACAGATCCAACGGAAAGAAAGAATTATGAAACAAATGCAAAGGCAATCAATGCTCTATTGGGAAGTCTAACTGAATCAGAATTTTTCAAAGTCATGCAGCTGAATACAGCAAAGACAATATGGGACAAAATCATTCTAAGTTATGAAGGTGATGCAAAGATAAAAAGTGCTAAACTCCAAACTCTCAGAATTCAATATGAGAATCTAAAAATGGATAATGAAGAGAGCATTGCCAATTTCTTTTTACATCTTGATGATATTGTAAATCGTATGAGAAATCTGGGAGAAACAATAACCGAATCTACTTTGGTTGAGAAAGTCTTAAGGTCACTAACAACAAAATTTGAGTCAAAAGTTTCTGCTCTTGAAGAAAAGAAGGATCTTCAAAACCTTATTGTGGTGCAACTTCATGGCATACTAACTACATATGAAATGAGAAGAGGAGGACCATCTGAAGTCAAAGAAGCAGTCTTTAGAACTTCTACAAAAGGGAAGGAAGTACAAAAAATAGAAGGATCAGGATATATCTCAGAAGAAGATGAGATAAATTTTGTGAAGAAACTTTAACTTGGCACAGGACGGTTCAGAGGTAAGCTTCCTTTCAAATGTTTTGATAGTGGAAGAGTTGGTCATTATGCTGCTAAGTGTCCTTATAAAGAAACACATAAAAAGGGGAAGGAAGTAGAAAGAAGGAATAAGAATCGTTTCAGCACTAGAAAGAGTTACTATACTCATGAAGACAGTGATGGGTTATCTGATAGTGAGGAAGAATGTGAACAAGATCTTAGACTTCTCATGGCATTTGAAAAAGAATCTAGAGAAGAAAAAGATACTTTTGTGGATTCTCTAGAAGACAGTGATTTTCTTGATGAAAACAATAAATTCAAAATTTGCTTAAAAGAGAGTAAAATAACCATAGAAACTCTGAAAAATCAGCTTGAAGATAAAGAGAAACACAATGAGAAATTAGAGTGTGAAGTAGTAAGTTTAAGAAAAGAACTTGAGAAAGTAAAGACTCTGAATCTTAGATTTGCTAAAGGATCTAAAACCTTAGATGAGATTATCAAGGTACAACGTTCTCCTCTTATAAAGACAGGTCTTGGATATATCAGAGAATCTTCTCAGGCTTCAGCACCAAATTATCTAAACGCAGTTACAGCTGGTTTACAACATGCTGCCACTCAGCAAGGGAATAAAGAATCTTTACAGGTAAAGCATGATCATCTCAATTCAAGGAACACTAACAGGAATGTCTTTCAAAGAAACACCAATCAACAGATAAATTCATATAGAAGACCTTATGATCGCATATATTTTTTCTTCAATGGACAATGTTTCTCATGTCACAATTTTGGTCATAAAGCTGTTCAATGTGTAGCATATAAAACTATCATGACAAGAGAAGCAAGAAAGAAAAGGATTGATATTGAAGCAAAGAAGAATACTTATAACAACTTTTCTCCTCTTCAAAATGAAGTTGAATGCACATATTTCAATAACTTTGGCCATGAAGAATCTGAATGCAGGAGCACAGTTCAGCCAAAAGAACATGTTCCTTCAAGCTCCAAAGTATGGAAAAAGAAGGAATTACAGGTTGAAAATTGTGGCATAGCATTATTTGCAGAAGATGAAGAAAACAAATGGTACATTGATAGTGGATGCTCAAGACACATGACAGGTGATAAAGACAAACTTCTTGCATATAGTGCTCTAGAAAAGGAGAAGAATGTTACATTTGGAAATGATACTCCTGCGGCCATTATAGGAAAAGGGTCTGTTTTCCTAAAATATAAGGTGAAAGCTAATGAAGTCATGTATGTGGATGGATTAAAGCATAACTTGTTAAGTGTAAGTCAAATGTGTGATCAAGGAATTGAAGTTGTCTTTAGATCAAAAGAATGTGTGGTACGTGATCTTGATACAGGTAAAGAAATTATAAAAGGAAAAAGGACTCCGAACAATCTGTATATATTGAAGAACCCCAAAGAACAATGTTATTTGAGTAAATCTTCAGAAAATTGGCTATGGCATAGAAGGTTGGGGCATCTGAGCTTCTCTCAAATCAACAAATCAAGCAGACTTAAAGTTGTTCGTGATCTTCCCAATATTACTCTACCTAAAAATATCATATGCAAATCTTGCCAATTTGGTAAGCAAACCAGAGTACAATTTAATGCCAAGGAAGGATCATCAAGTAAGCCTCTTGAACTCATTCATACTGACATATGTGGACCTATGAGAAAAAAGTCACCACGTGGTGAAGAATACTATATCTTATTCATTGATGATTTCTCTAGAATGTGTTGGATTGGGCTGCTTAAACACAAAGATGAAGCATTTGAGAAATTTCAGATCTTCAAAGCACTAGTTGAGAATGAATTAGATCTAAAAATCAAGTGTCTCAGATCTGATTGAGGAGGAGAATATACGTCCAATGAATTTCTTGAATTCTGTGAACAACATGGCATAAAAATACAGTTCTCTGTAGCTGGTACTCCACAACAGAATGGTGTTGCAGAAAGAATGAACAGAATAATTCAACAAATGGCTAGAGCTATGCTTGATGATTCCAGAACACCTGACACATTTTGGGGAGAATCAGCACATACAACAGGAAACATTCTCAACAAAGCACATGTTCATGTAAATAGTGATAAAACTCCATATGAACTCTGGTATGGTAATCCTCCCACTATAAAGCATTTTAGAATTTTTGGGAGCAAATGCTTTATCAAGAATAATGATGAAAAACTTGGCAAGTTTGAACCCAGAGCAGATGAAGGAATATTTCTTGGTTATTGCTCTAGGAGTAAGGCATATAAATGTTACAATAAAAGACTTTGAAAGATTGTTGAAAGTATTGATGTTGTTATTGATGAGTCTCCTGCAGCTCCAAAAGAAGAAAAGCAAACAACAGATCAAGATGATGAAGACACATATCCTTCTACATCAAATAGTAATGATACAAACAGTGCACCCAGTGAAGAAACTGAAGAGGATTTGTCTGAAAAGGCTCCATCTAGATATGTTCAAAAGAATCATCCAGAATCTCAAATTTTGGGAGAAAAGGGATCAGGTGTACAAACAAGAAGGACTCTTGTGGATTCTTCTATCAATCTGGCATTTCTGTCCACTATTGAACCTCACAGTGTCAGTCAAGCTAGCAAAGATGAATTTTGGATTCAAGCCATGAATGACGAGCTTGATCAAATTGAAAAGAATCACACTTGGTAATTAATACCAAGACCTCATGACAAAAATGTCATTGGAACTAAATGGATATTCAAAAACAAGTTAAATGAGAATGGGGATGTTATAAGAAATAAAGCTAGACTTGTGTGCAAAGGGTATGCTCAACAAGAAGGTATAGACTTTGAAGAAACCTTTGCTCCTGTAGCCAGACTTGAAGCCATAAGAATTTTTCTTGCTTTTTCAAGCTTCCAACAAATCAAAGTTTATCAAATGGACGTTAAATCTGCTTTTCTCAATGGTGATCTAGAAGAAGAAGTTTATATAGAACAACCAGAAGGATTCATTTTGGGAAATGATGAAAAACTTGTTTGTAGACTTAAAAAAGGCTCTATATGGTCTCAAACAAGCTCCAAGGGCATGGTACTATCGTCTTGACAAATATCTTCATCAACAAGGATTTTCAAAATGGTCTGCTGATAGCAACTTATACACAAAAACTGAAAATGAAAAACTATTGATTGTGGTTGTATATGTTGATGATATCATTTTTGGAAGTAATGAAGAGTCTATGAGTCAGAAATTTGCTTCTAATATGAAGCAAGAATTTGAAATGTCTTTACTTGGGGAACTAACATTCTTTCTTGGATTGCAAGTGCAAAAAGCAACAGATGGAATTTTCTTATCACAAGAAAAATACCTCAAGCAAATCCTGAAGAAGTATGGCATGGAATATTGCTAACCTGTAAGTACACCAATGATAACCGGATGTAATCTTAGTTCTAGTGATGATTCCCCCGCGGTGAATCAACCAGAATATAGATCTATGATAGGAAGTCTACTTTATCTCACTGGGACAAGACCAGACATCATGCATGCAGTTGGGATTTTTGGAAGATTCCAAGCTAATCCAAAGGAGTCTCATCTTCAAGCTGTGAAAAGAATATTCAAATATCTACAAGGAACACAAGATTTTGGACTATGGTATCCAAAGAATGCTAATCTTACTCTTCATGCATACACTGATGCAGATTGGGCTAGAAGTGTTGATGATCGGAAAAGCACTAGTGGTGGTGCATTCTATACGGGGCCCTGGTTAGTATCTTGGTTCAGTAAGAAGCAAAGCTCCATTGCCTTATCTACAGTAGAAGTAGAATATGTGGCAGTAGCATCATGTTGCACTCAACTTCTCTGGATGATGCAAACCCTACAAGACTTTCAAATCAAATGTTCACCCCCTATCTCCATTATGTGTGATAATACAAATGCCATCAGTATCTCAAAGAATCTTGTTATGCATTCCAAGACCAAGCAAATTCCCATCAAGTATCACTTCTTACGTGAACAAGTGCTTGAACAAAAGGTGAAATTGGAGTATGTTTCCTCCAAAGAACAAGTTGTTGATATACTTACCAAACCTCTACCCAGGGGAGCGTTCGAATATCTCAGACAGAAACTAGGAGTAGTCTCTGCCATGCAGAGGAACAGGTCTACTTAAATACAGAAGATTAAATTGGTTGTGAGGTGTTTTTGGGCATCTCTGAATGCACAGGCTAAGGGGGAGCATTGGTCATATGACAAGGATGCATCTTTGGCATTTATAAGTCATCTTGTTATTTTGTGAAGATGCAGCATGATCTTAGGGGGAGCATGGTATTGTCATCTCTTTACCATTGATGTCAAAGGGGGAGGAAAAGAAAAGCTACAAAGGGTTCCTATAATATTTTCAGAGGACGAGTATTGCCATCAATTCCAAAGGGGGAGATTGTTGGAAATATTGCCATTGATGGCAAAGGATGTGGCAAAGGAATTGGCAAAGGCATGGCCAATGAAGAAGAACAGCAGAGGTGCGGAGAACAATGATCAGCAGGATTAGCAGCAAAGAACAGAGGAAGAATGCATCTACAGAGATTAGTAGTGAATTGAAGGAGAGTTGTCCAAAGACAGGGTTGATTTGAATTGACGGATATTAGAATCCCTGCGGAAGTTATTTCATATATAAATATAATGTATGTATTCTGATGAAGGAGAAAGAAAATCTGTGTATGGTTGAGTTTCGGTGATACTCTGTTAGGTGGAAAATACCCAGAGAAATTGGGGTATTGATTGGTTCAATTCTCGTACGAAATTCCCTGCAACTCTGTGTGATGATCTATGGATAGATTAGTGTTTTTGCATAAGATTTCGAGGTGCTAAGGCCACGGTACGGTGAGCTTCGAATGAGTTCTGTGTGTACAGGGCACATTATATATATATATATATATATAACCTGAGGAAGAATACTTAAAACAAAGTTATGCTTTAGAGATGGCGCAGATTAATAGAGTAGATAAACGGAACTTGGAGTACGGACCAGGAATTTGATTGGACGGTTGATCATTGTTTAAAAAACTGCGTGTGAAGAGTGAAGGTGGTTTCCGGATTTCATCGCACCACCGTTCGATGATAAGTGGTATTTCCTAGATGGGGAGCGATTTCATAGAGGTGTTGACATGCGTCCCTGCAAAACTGCCATCACGGCACGCGATTGAACAATAACGATCGTCCATCGCACGTTAACGATCGACCCAGGACGACCAACGATATTGTTGTATGCCGTCGATCTGGATGGAAGCCATCGGATGGTGATCACTTAATGAAGAGGCACGGATGATAATGAAGTTGTGCGGAAACTAACCACAGTACGGCGGGCCATCGCACGTTAACGGTCGACATCGAAGGTCGAGCGATATGCATATGTACCGTTGATCTTGGAGGCTCGTGATCTAATGGTGATCGGGCAATGGACTTGCGTAATTTTTTTTTTTGGTACGGTGGGGGCGCATATGTGGGCCAGGGGTCAAAGGCTTATTGAAATATTAAACTATTTCAAAGCGTTGGATATTGTTTATAAAGTCTGAAGGGTTAATCATAAGGGATTAAAACATTGTAAATATATTTATTTATCAATTGATAAATAAATTAAAAAGAAAATCAAAAACGCCGTGGGCCAAACTAATGGAAATATTGTCAAAGCAATACCTTTAGCAGTTAAATGGTTTTTGACTCATGGTTTTAATAAAGGTCAAATATATATAAAGGGAAAAAGATGGTAATTCGGTGTGAGCGTGAGCGAGGGTTGAAAAAGAAGAATTCCTCAAAGGAATATCTGTATGAACAGACGATGTGCTTAATTTATTCTGAGTCTATGATGCTCCCATCGAGATATATTGATCTCAAGGTGATGAGTATTTAGTTTTCAACAGAAGAAACGATGAAGAGTTGGCACATGTCTGCTGAAGAACACATATAAATCGGGGTAAGTTTATATAGATCTGACCTGCTCTGCAAAATATATATTTACAGATCTATACAAGAAAAGCACGTATATATGCGGGTCATCTACATTGAAAGTGCATATGACAGTTGGGGTTTTCTGAAGATTAATATACACAGAAGGATACACAGGATGTTGAATGCATATATTCTCTGAAGTCCGGGTTATTTCTGACATTTTGATTACAGTGGTCTCACTGTTCTGTTATGAATTTTTGGGCAAAATATGTTTGTTGATGATTTAATAAAGGGTTGCGTTGAAGCTACTTGATCCAGTGTGAAAATTGATGAAACGTGGTCTGCAGTAGATCTGAGGGTCGAAGCCTTCAGTAAGGGGGTTGTAGCTCCCTTCCAGTGATAGCTGGTAAATAAGAGCAGGGGGTAGTAGCTCCCTTCTAGGAGAGGCTGGTAAACGAGAGAAGGTTGTAGCCTTCTGCAGATGGGTGCCTGCATGCTGGTATAAGTCTGCACCAGCACATATTGTAAGAAGTTTTCTCTATAATAAATATTGAAGACTGAGATTGCAGTAGCGGTGGTTTTCTCCTGAATTGGGTTTCCACCTTAAATCATGGTGTTCATATGTGTTGTTTATGCTTGATGGTCTGTTCTATTATTTATGTTCATGCTTACTGCTCATCTAATGAATGAATGATGCAATGCTCTAAGTAAAGACATAATAAGATATCTGGACATACATGTTGGATGCAATAATGTAACATATGGTTTTAAGAGAAAGAAAAGAAATATTTTTCAGCCCTAAATACTGATTCACCCCCCCTCTCGGTATTTTTTTCTCAACACAAAATTTTGTCAAATTTAACCTGAATCCAAAAGAAATATAGAAACTCAATCGATTCAGAGAACAAAGACTCCGACGGATTCCTCAGGATGTTTTGATTTCCAATTATAAAATTGAAGCAAGACAAGAAATCAAAGCAGAATAATCAGATTCACAAAATCAATGTGAATTAGATAAAATATGCACTTCATTCAACAATACATTAACAAATACTCCAGAGGCATCATCTTCATAGAAAACTACAGAATTTCAGACTCCATAGGAGCAAATAGTTTGAACAAGAGAAATAATTGAAACTCCTGAGATAATCTCGCAAGACACAGAAATCATTCCTGAAAATCCTACTGATGACATTATCCTTAAGGTAATCGATATTACCCCACTGGATGTATTCTACAACCCTCTTCATAAGGCTGTATTAAGGAAACAGAGGAAAAGAAGAATGATTGAAACACCCCCGGGAAATGAAGTTATGGAAGTAGTATGGAAAGATACTCCATCAAATCCGATTGAAAATTTAACTCGACTATCTCAATTTTCTGGTGCATACACCACTCCAACAATGGATAAGGCAGCAGAAGTATCTATTTTGATCCAAGAAAAGGATGACAAAATCATGCAACTACAGCAACAACTAGATAAAGAAAGAAACAGTTTACATCAGAAGGTGGAACAACAACTCCTCAAAGTATAGCAAGAGATGGAAATGCTTAAGATAAGTCATGAAAATGACTTATCTAGCGAAAATTCACTGATTGAGCAATTGAGGGAAGATCTTACAAAATATGAAGGAATTCCTACTGCAGAGGAATTCATAAAAGAAGCATCGAAAAAACAACAAAAATTGTTTGTTGTACAAATGTTGAACATAATTCCACGCCTGGAAATTACTGAACAGTTGACTAACACAATCATTGATCAAAGAATTGAGTTCAATGAACTCAATACCAAAATATTTTATTATATTGAATGGCAAGATTCAGAAGAAGGGAGAAATTCAGATCTCCCAATGATCAAGGAGACTTTCAAAGATATTATTTTTACTGACTGGGATGCACGAATAAAACAAGCAGAATTGGCCATAGCTAGAGCATCTGGTATATCAAAGAATATGGTCAAAGTAATTAACCACACATTACATACTTTTGGTTTGATTAAATAAGGAAATCACAAATCTGTTCCTGATAGTAGAGATTTAGAAGAAAGTTGGAAAGACGCGGGTCAACTCTGGAAAGAAGCACTTACACAGCTAAAGAAAAATGATTAGGAAGTGTACTGGTAGCTATTAGTCAAACCTCATATTCAAATCATGACATTGAACTGTTCTCTGAATTCTATACAGAGAATACAACCACTTTTACTAGATGCTATATTTGCTACACAAATGAAGACACAGTTCGGAAAACCTCCACAAGTTCAACCGATGTCTGACATTTGTGAGCAGAAAAGAAGAGCTAGAAGTAACTTATCATCGGGCATGATTATTAGTTTGTTTGTTTTTATAATTTCAATTTTTAGCAATTAGATACTAAGTATGAGGAAGGTTGTTTGAAGCCACCTCATAATATATTTTGTATAATCTATTTTTTTGTACGTAGTTAATATAGTATTTAAACCCTTCTCATGCATTTGGAGAAGGGTCCAGAATTTTTGTTGAGAACATTTACAAAGAATGCTTCATTTGTGAGTAATTTTGCGGATGCCTTGACAAAATAATGGAACACGACCTTTTTTAGTCATATATCATTTTGTTGATCACTGTTGATGCACTTTTGTATTCCTTGAGTGAATTATTGATGTAAAAACTGATTGTGGCCTATTATTGATGATAAAAAGAACAGGACGGTACACATATGGTACTATTATCATTCATGCTGAAATCTATTTTAAATATAGTGATAAAACAAGATTTTCATGAATTATATATGAGATTAATTATTTTTGTTCAAGTATTAGTTACACTATTGTACAATATAGAGAAGAGAAATCTGATTTATTTTATGTATGATCATTAGAACATATGCGATGTGTTTTACATCTTCTTTTGAGTAATTTTTTTTCAAAAGGACTATCTTGCAGAGTAATAATTCTATTAAGTCCGTGATTGATCTAAATCATCACAAACTAAATAGATATCATTTTAGATCACATAGAATTAATATTATCTTGGGTTAGCTTACATTATATTTAATTCAAAGTCTTGCATTTTAGAATAAATGTGTTTTAATTCTTAGTTATTCTTCATGCAAAATCAGTTGAGAGAAATATTAACAAACATATAAAACTCAAATATGGGAAACTGGTCCCATTATCCCCAGTCGGAGCCACTATTCCAAACAAAAAAGGAACTTCTTTAAGGTCCGGACTGGGTGGTTATCCCCCTTGTTGTTTCCACAGATTTCTGAGGCCTCAACATTTTTGGTGATAGAAGGAGGGCCTGACTATGAATGGCATATAAATCAAAACATGAAATTAAAATCCCTCATAAGAGTCGATCTCCCCAAAAGAATCCTACAACATCCGATCAAATTCTAAATCACCAACTCAGAAATCAGAAATTGTAGAAACTTTCCCCTCATCACCCAAAGTATTTCAATAGTCATCTGCTTCAGAATTTACTCTCGAGTCTCCCGAAGTCCAGTCTTTAATTCAAAAATTAGAAGGAATATCTATTTCTGCTAAAAATCCTATTAATTCTGAAACTTCTAAAGAAAGTGTTACTTCATTATATAGAGAAACTGGTATATTGACCAGATCCAAAAGTGAAAAACTTGGAATTCCTCCTTTTGAGTTTCCAATAGAATCACATCGCAAAAACATTTCTACATCTAGATCTAGATCAGATACAAGTGAAGTCACTTCATCCTTTCCTTCTATTAATTCCTGACATCCTCTCGCTCAATATACATCTTCTTATTCTTCCATTTCTTCTACTAAAAAAATTAGTACTCTCTTAAGTAGTACTGTTCCAGTTGCAAGTTCTTCATCCATTCCCCTTACTTCTGGATCTGCTCCTGTATCTTCACAAACTTCAAATCCAATTATGGATACTCAACCTTGGACTAATCCTGGTGCTGTATTAGTTGCAAATCCACATGCACTTCTAGATCATCCAGAAAAACAACTACCTAAATATAATCCAGATGATGGTCTTCCTACTGAGTAACATATCAATAATTTTATGTTAGCCATGAATCTTAATGGAGTTGCCCACAAAGATATTGTAGTAATATTGTTTCCTTATACTTTACAAGGATCTACAAGATCTTGGTAGTTTTCCCTTTCAGCAAGATCTATTGCTAATTGGGAAAATTTTGAACAAGTTTTACTTGCAAAATTTGGAGATGATAGAACTGTTGCATCTTTAATCAATGCTCTTTCCAACCTGAAAAAAAATTCAGGTGAAAGGATCAAAGATTTTAACTCCAGAATTAACAAGCTATTAAACAAAATCCCAACTACTTCCAAGCCTGCTGTTGATGTACAAATAGAGTGGTATATTTCCTCTTTGCCTTCTAATATAGCTATTTTTGTAGATAAAGTTGGTAAAGCTACTCTTTTAGAAAACATGAAAGAAGCTCTTGTTGTAGAGAAAAGAATCCTAACATTTGAAAAACATTCAGAAATAGAAGAAAGGACAAAAAAAAGAGGTAAAATTTAGCCAAGATTCTAAAAGAAATTTTCGAAAGATCCATTCGATCTGGAAGGTCTTCAAAAAGTATTAAAGACTATGTCAAATGACATGATTGAGATAAAGAAACAAGTTGTTGAAACATCAGTTCCTAAAAAGTTGTATCACCCATTTAATAAAAAATATTCTTTAACATCTCAGCCTCCAAATGTTATTTCAAATGTTGAATCTGATCAAGATGTTGAAGATCCTTCACTATCTAAACAGGAACTAGAATCTGAAGAAGAATTTGAATTGAATGGGTTATGGGATTTTATTCTTCCTATAGAAGAAGAAGAAAGAGAAGCTATGCCTGTCTCTACAAGAAGTAAATCTTCTCCTGATTCAACTACATCAAATCAGAAACAAAAATATTTCCCCACAAAGGAGAAAACAGTAGCCAAAAAATCTAAAACTATTCAAAGAGATCGTATTTCACCAGATCCTCTTACAACATCTAAAGCTTTAGTAGTTTTAGGTATGGTGGAATACAATATAGTTGAAGATATGAAAACGGTTAAAGCAAATGTTTCATTACATGAAATGACCAAACTCAAACAACAACATAAAATTTTACTTAGAGAACTTAAGGCAATCCCTGAAGATCCCATACAACCACCAGTTATAGCACAAGCTTCCAAAGATATGGGAAAACCTCCCTCATCTTCAAACAAAGTAAATCCTGATGATCTTGTTTTAATTGGTGATAGATCTATTTCTCACACTCCTCCTTTACTTTTGACTTTTGATATTTTCAACAAAAATGTTCATAACTGTCTGATTGATTCAGGAGCCTCTTCTAACATCATGCCAAGAACAGTGTGTACAAAATTAAATATTACTCCTCAAAATTCTGTTTTACATATAGTTCAATTAGACAGAACAAAAGTAGAAGTCATTGGAGAAATGTTGTCAGTATCCTTTAGACTATCATCTAATCCAAAAGTACTACAAGTAATTGATGTTTTAGTCGCAGACATCCCTGAATTTTATGGTCTTATTTTAAGCAGGGATTTTTCTGATAAGTTACATGGATATTTTGCTACTGATTGGTCACACATGTGGTTACCATATAATGGAAAACCAAATCAAATTAGAGTTGATCGTGAGAAATTTATGAAACACACAGTCACAGAACTTGAAGAACCAAATGAACCTGTAGCTTTCACGAACAATATTATTGGAAATTATTCAGCTGAATCATTTCTTGGATCATTCAATGCTCAGAGTTCACCTTTTCCAATAAATACTGTTATTTCTCAAATTGAAAACTTTTCTCAAGGAGACACTTCTAGATGTATTAATTTTAGTAGTAAAATTTAAAAGAATTCTTTGTTTTGGACTTTATACTTTGATGGTTCAAAATCAGAGGATGGTGCAGGAGCAGGTTTCATCTTAATCAACCCTCAAGGAGAGAAGACAATGTTAGCTTGTAGAATCGAATTTCAATGCACAAATAATACCGCTGAATATGAAGCATTGATACAAGGTCTCTACAAAGCCATTAGTTTAAATTTTAAATATTTGCAGGTATATGGAGATTCTGAAATAATTGTTAAACAAGTCAGAAATACAATTCATTGTATTTCTGGACATTTGAAACACTATCAAACTTTAGCTCAAAATCTTACATCCCATTTTTCTACATTTAATATCTCCACGGTTAATAGATTGCAAAATGCAAGTGCTGATTTAGTTGCTAATGTAGCATCTAAACTTATACCATCTGAAGAATTTAGCCAAGATAGATTTTCAATTGAGTTAATTTTTAGGCATTCCATTCCTGACAATGTAACAAATTGGAGAGTATTTAACGATGATACAGATATAATTGATTTTCTTACATCAGAAAAATATTATGAAGGTCAAATCATAAATGAAAAAGAACATGATTTACAGATTAAAGATAAAAAAAAAATTCTAACCCAATTCCAAAATCTATAGTTAAAATGGAAGATCTTTATGATTTGAAAGATAGGTTTAAGAAGATTACCAATTCAAAAACCCAAAGTTCTACTTTAAAATTTGAGATTAATCTTAGTACACTAGAAAAACCTCAAAACATAAACCTAGGTCTTGGTTTAAAACCTGAAGAAATGATGTCATTCATTAAGTTGTTGAAAATATATAAAGATACCTTTGCATGGGATTATTTAGATCTCAAAACATATGATACTTCTATCGTTCAGCATACTATACCTATGATCTTATATGACAAACCTGTTTAGCAAAAACTTAGAAAGATTCATCCAAACTTAGAAAGTCAAAGTAAATCTGAATTAAATAAAATGCTCAAAGCCAAAATCATTTTCCCTGTTAGACATTCTAAATGGGTGTCAAACATGGTGCCAGTTAGAAAGAAGAATTGAGACATTGGAATTTGCATAGACTTTAGGAATTTCAACAAAGCCTGCCAAAAGGATAACTTTCCTTTGCCGACCATGGAACAAATATTATAGTCAGTCGCAGGATCTGAATTGATGTCTTTTCTTGACAAATTCTCAGGGTACAATCAGATTATGGTACATCCGGATGATAGATTAAAAACAACATTCAGAACAAAATGGGGAACTTATGCATATCAAAAAATGCCTTTTGGACTGATAAATGCCTGTGCTATATGTCAAAAAACTATGGATATAGCTTTTAGAGGATTAATCAATAGATCAGTTGTTATATACTTAGACGACATCACTATTTACTCTAAGCATAGAAGCAATCATGTTAATCACCTAGAACATAATTTTGAAAGATGTAGAAAATTCGGCATTTCCTTGAATCCTAAAAAATGTTATTTGGCCTTATCAGAAGGTAAATTATTAGGGTTCATTGTCTCCAAGAAAGGAATCCATATTTACTCTGATAGGATTCAATAAATTGAAAACATTCCCCTACCACAGAATCCATATTGACCCTGATAAAATTCAATTTTTAAATGGGGAAAATATGAGAAAAATTCTTTTGAGTTGATTAAGAAAGCTATCATTGAATCTCCTTCTTTAACAACTCCTGATTTTCTTAAACCATTTGTATTATACACATTTTATTCTGATACATCATACGCGGTAGTTTTGACACAGCTAAATGATCAAAACATTGAAGCACCTATTTCATTTTTTCAGTTCTAATCTTCAGGGTGCCGAATTGAATTATTCAGCTGTAGAAAAATAGGCTTATGCTGTATTTAAAGCTTTGAAACATTTTAGAACTTTTCACCTAAAAACACATACTAAAATAATAGTACCTTACTCAGTAGTAAGGCAACTATTAATCCAAAGAGAAGTACGAGAGAAGAGATCAAATTGGGTTACTGCACTTCAAGAATATGATGTATAGATACACCCTGCTAAAATTGTTAAAGGTCAAGGCCTTTGCAGGATGTTAACTGGAGCCTCTCATTTATTGACAGAAGAATATCAATCAAACGAATTACAACTGGTCGAGGTAAGCCTAAACGATTCTCAGTCACAGTATGCTGATATGAAATTTTTCTTAAAAAAATGGATATGCTCCATTATATCTTAATTATACAGCAAAGTGTGCTCTGAGGCTTAAGGAAAATCAATATCAACTAATAGATGATGTGCTATTCAGGGAAAATTATGACTCTATATTATTAAGATGTTTAGAGAAAACTGAAGCTGAAAAATTAATGCAGGAATTACATGATGGTCCAGCTGGAGGTCATTTCGAAGGAAATACCATAGCTCATAAAATACTGCATGCCGGTTACTATTGGCCAACCTTATTTAAAGATGCACATGAATACACAAGAAAATGTAAAGTATGTCAAACTACAGCAGGAAGAGAAATGAAAGCAGCATTTCCACTACAACCTGTAAATATCCAACAACCATTTGAACAATGGGGGTTAGATATTATAGGTGAAATAACTCCAAACTCTTCTAAACAGCATAAGTATATTCTAACGGCAACAGATTACTTCACGAAATGGGTAGAAGCTATCACATTAAAGGTGGTTAATACACAAAGTATTACGGATTTTATTGATCAGTACATAATCACTAGGTTTGGCCTTCCATTAGCTTTGATATTTTATAATGCATCTTAATTTTTTGGAAATGCCATGATAGAATTTTCTTTGAAAATAGGTTTTAAATTAAAATACTCAGCAACCTATTATCCACAAGGTAATGGATTAGCTGAATCTACAAATAAAAACCTTATCAGAATCATAAAACGAACTATAGAACAAAATCATAAAAATTGGCACAAAGCATTATTATTTGCTCTTGGGCAGATAGAATCAATCAGAAGGCTTCAATAGGTACTTCTCCATTTGTGTTAGTTTATGGGAAAGAATCAGTTCTACCCACAAATGTAACAATGCCATCATTTGCTTTAGTATAGTTCATTGATGAAAATCATTCATCTTCCCTCCAACTTAGACAAGATCAAATTCTTAAAATGGAAGAAAAAAGAGAAAAAGCTAAAGCCATACATGCTCATCATCAACAAATAGTTAAAATCTCATTTGAAACATTATCTACCAGTTTAAAAAAATTTGAACTAGGAGACCTTGTTTTGAAATGGGATAAGGCACATGAGGAAAAAGGTAAGCATACCAAATACCAAAGATTATGGCTTGGTCCATTTCAAATCATAGAAAAAATAGTCTTATCCACATTTTTGTTACAAGACTTAACAGGTAAGAAATACTCCTTGCCCATGAATGGTTAGATGCTTAAAAAATACTTCTCTTAGAAATCAAGTTTTAAATTTCATTTTTGCTTTAGGAAAATAAAAGTTGAAAATAGCATCATTTTTTGTGGATTCAAATTTTTAAATTTTTGATAAATTTATTTGATTTTTCGCTTTTATAAATAAGTAAAGTTAAAAAGACAATTAGAACTATGAGGATTGGACAAACCTTAATTCTTTTGAAATATTTTCAAATTTACTAGACATTTATTTTTCGAAAAAGATTCTTGATATCATAAAATATAGATGTTATGTATTAGTAAAAAAGGAAATTTTTAACTTAGCAAGGATTATCTACAAAAGGTATCTAACAACTCTACAATTATCATCCATAACTCTTAAACGAGCTAATTATTTATCCCATCTGATAAAATTTCTTCTTCAAAAAGTATAATTTAAACTATATATATATACAAATTCAAAAGAAAAATAAGTCTCATCACAAGCTTTTTTATCATGATCATAGAGAAATAATCTAGACTGATATTACCAATATTACATATCATAACAGGGTAATAGCTAAAGTTTTATAAAAAAATGAAAAGACAAAGGGTTTTCATCACGAGCCAGCTTGTTCAGTCTAAATTACTATCAGTGAATGACATTACCACTATCAGTCCACCAAACCTGGACAATGATTTTGAAAATGTGTCAATTAGAAAACAAATTAAACTTTGAAATAAAGAAATCAAATTCAAATGGGAGCATCAATCATTATTGGTTAAAGGATAACCCTGTCGAGGCTATAAATGCTTACTGGCAATAGTGGCTCTATCTGTGATAAATGAGTAAAAATCTATGAGACAAATTTTTAAAGAATAACTACTTTATCTTTTTAAATTTGAGTATTGACTGATACACACACCTATATGTTATTATTGAAAAGGGTTAACTAAGAAAAAGAATGAGATAGGTAAATAGATTTTATTTTGAAAAAACACTGTTTAATTCATGAATCATTTTATTTTTGTTCTCATAAACTTTTCCTTGTTTTGAAAGTTTAGAAATATCAAATAAACTAATCAGAGATATATGGTTCTCCCAAGTGAATCGCCAATTATTGTGGATGTTTTGATTCCCAATTATACAATTGAAGCAAGCCAAGAAATTAGAGCAGAACAATCAGATTCACAAAATCAAAGTGAATTAGATAAAATATGCACTTCATTTAGCAATGCATTAAAAATTACTCCATAGGCATTATCTTCGCAGAAAACTACAGAATTTCAGACTCCATAGGGACAAATAGTTTCAACAAGAGAAATCATTGAAACTCTTGAGATAATCTCCCAAGACACAGAAATCATTCCTACAAACCCTACTGATGAGATTATCCTCAAGGTAACTGATATCCCCCCACTGGATTTATTTTACAGCCCTCTTCATAAGGCTGTTGTAAGGAAACAAAGGAAAAGAAGAAGGATTGAAACACCCCCGGGAAATGAAGTTATGGAAGTAGTATGGAAAGATACTCCATCAAATCTGATTGAAAATTTAACTCGGCTATCTCAATTTGCTGGGGCATACACCACTACAACAATGGATAAGGCAGCAGAAGTATCTATTTTGATCCAAGAAAAGGATGACAAAATCATGCAACTACAGCAGCAGCTAGATGAAGAAAATAACAGTTTACATTAGAAGGTGGAACAACAACTCCTCAAAGTACAGCAAGAGATGGAAATGCTTAAGATAAGTCATGAAAATGACTTATCTAGCAAAAATTCACTGATTGAAAAATTGAGGGAAGAGCTTACCAAATATGAAGGAATTCCTACTGCAGAGGAATTCATAAAAGAAGAATCGGAATTAAGTGCCTTACTCTCAAAAAAATAAAACTTGTTTGTTGTACAAATGTTGAACATAATTCCACACCTGGAAATTACTGAACAGTTGACTAACATAGTCATTGATCAAAGAATAGAGTTCAATGAACTTAATACCAAAATCTCTGATTATATTCAATGGCAAGATTCAGAAGAAGGGATAAATTTAGATCTCCCAATGATCAAGGAGACTTTCAAGGATATTCTTTTTACTGACTGGATGCATGAATAAAACAAGCATAATTGGCCATAGCCAGAGCAGCAGGTATATCAAAGAATATGGTCAAAGTAATTAACCACACATTACATACTTCTGGTCTAATTAAAGAAGGAAATCACAAATCTGTTCCTAATATTAGAGATTTAGAACAAAGTTGGAAGGACACAGGTCAACTTCGGAAAGAAACACTTACACAACTGAAGAAAACTGATTGGGAAGCATACTGGCAGCTATTAGTCAAACCTCACAGTCAAAATATGACACTGAAATGTTCTCTAAAATCTATACAGAGAATACAGCCACTTTTATTGGACGCTATATTTATTGCACAAATGAAGATAGAGTTTGGCAAACCTCCACAACTTCAACCGATGTCCGACATTTGTGAGCAAAAAAGTAGAGCTGGCAGTAACTTATCATCTAGCATGATTATTAGTTAGTTCGGTATTATAATTTCAATTTTTAGTAATTAGATACAAAGTATGAGGAAAGTTGTTTGCAACCACCTCATAAGATATTTTGTATAATCTATTTTTTTGTAAGTATTTAATATAGTATTTAAACCCTTCTCATGCATTTAGAGAAGGGTCCATAATTTTTGTTGAGAACATTTACAAAGAATGCTTCATTTATAAGTAAGTTTGTGGATGCCTTGACAAAATAATGGAACACGACCTTTTCAGTCATATATCATTTTGTTGATCACTGTTGATGCACTTTTGTATTCCTTGAGTGACTTATTGATGGAAAAATTGATTGTCACCTATTATTGCTGATAAAAAGAACAGGATGGTACAAATATGGTACTATTATCATGTATGCTGAAATTTGTTTTAAATATTAGTGATAAAACAAGCTTCTCATGAATTATTTATGAGATTAATTATTTTTGTTCAAGTATTAGTTTCACTATTGTACAATATAAAGAACAGAAATCTGATTTATTTTATGTATGATCATTAGAACATATGCAATGTGTTTTACATCTTCTTTTGATTAATTTTTTTTCAAAAGGACTATCTTGCAGGGTAATAATTATATTAATTCTGTGATTGATCTAAATCATCATAGAATAAATAGATATCATTTTAGATCGCATAGAATTAATATTATCCCAGGTTAGATTAGATTAGATTTAAATCAAAGTCTTGCATTTTATAATAAATGTGTTTTAATTCTTAGTTATTCTTCATTCAAAATCAGTTCAGAGAAATCTTAACAAACATATAAAACTCAAATCTGGGAAACTAGTCCCATTATCCCCAGTCGGAGCCACTATCCCAAATGGAAAAGGAATTGCTTTAAGGTCCGGACCGGGTGGTTATCCCCCTTGTTGTTGCGACATATTTATGAGGCCTCAACATTTTTGGTGCTAGAAGGAGGGCCTGACTATGAATGGCATATAAATAAAAACATCTAATTAAAAGCCCTCATAAGATTCGATCTCCCCAAAAGTATCCTACAACGTCCCGATCAAATTCTAAATCACCAACTCAGAAATCGAAAATTGTAGAAACTTTCCCCTCATTTCCCGAAGCATTTCGATAGTCATATTCTTCAGAATTTACTCCCGAGTCTCCCGAACTTCAGTCTTTAATTGAAAATTTAGAAGGAATATCTATTTCTACTAAAAATCCCATTAATTCTAAAACTTCTAAAGAAAGCATTACTTCATTATTTAGAGAAATTGGTATATTTACAAGATCCAAAAGTGAAAAACTTGGAATTCCTCCTTTTGAGTTTCCAATAGAATCACATTGCAAAAAAGTTTCTATATCCAGATCTAAATCAGATACAAGTGAAGTCACTTCATCCTTTCCTTCTATTAATTCCTCACATCCTCTCACTCAATCTACATCTTCTTATTCTTCCATTTCTTCTACTCAAACAATCAGTACTCTCTCAAGTAGTACTGTTCCAGTTGTAAGTTCTTCATCCATTCCCCTTACCTCTGGAGCTACTCCTGTATCTTCACAAACTTAAAATCCAATTATGGTTACTCAACCTTGGACTAATCCTAGTGTTGTATTAGTTGCAAATCCGCATGCACTTCCAGATCATCCAGAAAAATGACTACCTAAATATAATCCAGATGATGGTCTTCCTACTGAGGAACATATCAATAATTATATGTTAACCATGAATCTTAATGGATTTTCCCACAAATATATTGTAGTAAGATTGTTTCCTTATACTTTACAAGGATCCGCAGGATCCTGGTACTTTTCCCTTCCAACAGGATCTATTGCTAATTGGGAAACTTTTGAACAAGTTTTTCTTGCAAAATTTGGAGATGATAGAAGTAGTGAATCTTTAATCAATGATCTTTCCAACCTGAAAACAAATTCAGGTGAAAGGATCAAAGATTTTAACTCCAGATTTAAAAAGCTATTAAACAAAATCCCAACTGATTCCAAGCCCACTGTTGATGTCCAAATAGAGTGGTGTATTTCCTCTTTGCCTTCTAATATAGCCATTTTTGTATATAGAGTTGGTAAAGCTACTCTTTTAGAAAACATGAAAGAAGCTCTCGATGTAGAGAAAAGAATCCTAGCATTAGAAAAATGATCAGAAATAGAAGAAAGGAAAACAAAAAAGGTAACATTTAGTCAAGATTCAAAAAAGAAAGTTTCGAAAGATCCATTTTATTTGGAAGGCCTTCAAAAAGTATTATGTTATCACAAAATCTGACCCTGATAGGCTGCTCATCAAGTAGACTCTGAGTAACTCTTTCAAACCAATCTTTTGGATGAGGCTTAGCCTCCTCAACCTGAGAGGGCTCTTAATAGGTTTAATATTATTAATTAATGATTAGATGGCTAACTCTAGGAATAAAAAGAATATAAATGTATAACTGGTTGAATCAAATATTAGCAAACACTCATTGGGCCATGTAGTCAAGATAGTTATAAAAAAAATCATAATCTATCAAACATGGAAGTCAAGGCACTTGGAGTCTAAGTTTATGAGAAAAATAGTAACACATTGATAAAACACAATATATTTGCATGTGAAGGAAGTAACACATACAAATAATATTGCAAGTAAGTAATTGAAAAAGCCATGGAAAAATGATACACTTAAACTCCTTGTGAATCTTGAGTAGTCAAACAAATCGATGTATTAAGTTGAGAAGAACATAGTGACATACAGTAACACAGTTTCCTTCCTAATGAAAAATTCCAACCTGGATGAATTCGACCTCATGCTTCATATATAGCATTTACAATCTTGGATTCCATGATCCATCATTAGGATATTTCAAATTTCCATTCTTGACAGCTATTCTATTCATGAAACAAACTATTAGTTACAAATTGACAACTAAATTGTCTTTTAAGAGTCCTAATACAAATAGGAGTGAAACTCCTAAACATGTTTGAAAAAACCTTATCTAAACCTTTAATGCTTTCTTGACAGCTGCAAATCCATGTTTTCGAACTTTGATGATGCATCCAGCCTTATTGTAAACCTGTTGATTCATGACCTAACTGTCCTAAAAACCAGGAGATAGAGTTCTTGCTTTTTAGCCCTTATCCTCCATGTTTATCTTCGAGCAGCTTTGTTAACATTGATGATTGTTTCATATGTGTCACATGTGCTAATATTCCCTTGAAAAATTTAATCCTCCACTTGTGCAGATAAAATCTTTGAAAAAGTGAAAAAGGCATGAAATATGACTGCGCTACCAAAGTAGCCTGTTTTCATAGTGTAGATTTTACATTACTGTAAAACATTTCCTTTAACCATTCTTTCTACTATTTTTGCAATTTGATTCTTCACCTGTGATCTTCATCTTTCCACCAGCAACAGTAAAACTTGAAACCCATCAATCCTTATCTCCAAAATCTATATATAAATCTCCAAAAAATCATCTTCAGCAGTTTAGTAGCACGCTATGAAACTGTTATGCGGGCTCTCTTTTTTAACACAGTCTTCAAAAATTTAAAGTTTGAGGATATTCAATGCTTCTCTAGGATTGATATCAACATCAAAAAGAAAAACAACTTAACTTTAAAGGTGTTTTTCCTCAAAATGATCTTCTTCTTAATGACAAAATGATTTAAGATTTATCATTTACTGCCCTGTTTCATTACCCTCTTTCATTGCTGTTGTAGTTTCTCTTGAGATCTTTTCAACTGAATTTCTAGGTCTTCAACCTGTCTCCTTAGCTTTCTATTGGTGGCTCTCAATTGAGTATTCATTACTCTCACAAATCTGGCTTCTTTTATTGATGGTATAGTCCAAGTGAAATATTTTGTTTCACTAGTAATGATTTCAGGTTTAGCAACCCTTTCAATTTCCCAGAGGGCTTTCATCCTCTTGAAATTTGTCTTTTCAACAACATGCTTTCTTGCTCTCTTCCTTAGCTTGATAATTTCAATATTGGTTGATTTCAACCTTTCCTCCATCTCTGCATAACTTATTTTTTCAATTTGAGTGGGGAATACTCTGTTTTTTACCTTTTTTGGTACAGGTGATGAAATGTTTATAATTTCTTCATGAACAGTGGAAGCTTCCTCTGTTTAATCTAGCTCAACATGCTCTTGCATATTTTTGGACTGTCTGGTTACAGGCTTTCTTGCCTTGAATACAAATTCTGCAACTTCATCATTGAATACTAATTTCTTGGATGACTTCATCTTTTTCTGCTTTCCTTCATCAATTTTTATGAAATCAGCTCGAACCAAAGGGGACTCTTCTATATCAATGGCTTGTAAGATATCATCCGAGCTTCCCTTTAAGCCTGGAGTATCACTTGTTCCTGAAATCACTACTTTACCCTTTTCTTTTGCAATTTGACTCCTAGTCAATCTTTGTTGAACATGTTTATTAGCTGATTGTTCCTGTGCAATCTCTTTAACTTCAACTATCCTTTTTTTTTTTTTTTTCAGGTTGAGGAGTTTCAAAAATAACCACTGATGCTTTTCCTATTGGCTCTTTCACCTATTTACTGGGTTTTAGCTTAACAAAACCTTTTGACCTTGTCAATATAGGCTTGCTGGATTTTGTAGGTGGAGTTTCTTTTCCTTTAGGGTTACTACCTGTAGTTTGTGCTTCCACTCCAAAACCACATAAAAAAAAAATGATGACCATTATGTGTTGATCTTTCTTAGTTCATGTAATACCGTCAACTTGATTAACCATGGTGGAATAAAGAGGTTTCACACCCTTCAGACTTCATTTGAACCTTGTTTGCCATCTTAGCTATACTTCTATACAGAAAAAATGGAAAATCTAAAGATATCATGACAGTAAAGTGCAACTGAAGTTTAAAATGATATGAATATACTTTATGATACCTTCCCTCACAGGTAAAATACCTTTGGATGTTGTATAGAAAATTGGCATATGAATCTTTGATGCAACTCCTGGGAATTGCGTTGTTTAAATCCATTTCTGTAAACTCTGGCTTTAGAAACACTTTGCATGCCTCCATGTCAAATCTAAAACCTTTGAACCATCTCTCTTGCACCCTAGGTATCTCTTTTACTAAGACAATAATCTCAGGAGTAACTGAAAATTTTAAGATTCCAATTTTTGAGTTTGAGCCAGTAAAATGTAAAGCAAACTCCTTTGCCACCTGACTGTGTCCTCCCTGTAACTTTTCAGAAAATTTCAAAAACCCTGCCTTCTTGAAAGCCTCCAATACTGATTTGTCTTTAGCTAGGGTTCCTATGATTTTAGGCTCTGTCCTTAAACAATGTCCTGACCTATGATTTTTCTTCTCCTCAGTCATTTTTGTGTTTGAATTTCTGAAAGTTTCCTGTGAACTTTGATTATTAGCCTCGCTTAAATTCAAAATGGTCAGCCTCTCTTGATTAGAGTAATCAACCTCGCTTGATAATGGATAATAGAAGCTTTGGTGTGAGATTACCACAAGCCTTACTCTTGAAAATGGTCTGCTGGAGTGTTTTTCATGAAAACTGGAATAAAATACCAGCCAGCCCTTTCAAATTTGAACTGAGATTTCATAAATGAAACCTCTACGAATGCAATGATGATTTTTAATGGCTGTTTGTCTTGTAAATGACCTCTAACTGACACCTAATGGAAAAATTAACGGAATTTGAATGATTTTCTGATTTGACATGACCCGCTATGAATCCGCGCTTTCGTAGCGCAAAACAACTTTTTTCCATTTACTGCTCTACGAAAGTGTGGTTTCGTGGCTAATTTCAAAGAAAAATTTCAAAGGGTTAAAATATGACTTCTAAACAGAATATGGGACCTTTAAACCATGGAATGAGATTGTCAAACTTTATTTGGAAATGAAAATGACACTTTTGAGACTCTAACCCTATCACTTACCCCTTAAAACATGAAATGACTCAACACCTATCTAGGACAATGACTAGGAACAAGGTAAATTGTCAAAGTTTAGAAAAAAAAAATTTTTATGGTGATAACAGTGGCTCCACTTGGGATAGTGTGCCCCTGTGGTACACTAAGAACTCGTAGCTCAAGTTCTATCCATTTTTTGATAAAATAGAAATTTTTTTTATATGATTTCACAAGCATCTTCTTCAAACTATTTGGACCTTCACCTTAGGCTTAATCTCTCTGTTTCAGCTTGTCATTATTAGCAATAAAACTGACAAAGATGAAATATGTACAATGTCATGAGTGATTGATAAAACTTCAGCAAGTATAATGCTTTAGGAACCTGCCATTAACAGGCCCTCCAGCATATGATCCTTCATCAATTTCCTAAAATATGTAAGTGTTGTTCCCATGAAAACCAGCAATCTTAAAAGGACCCTTCCATAAATTCTCAAACTTACCATGTTTGTCCTTTTCCTCAAATTTGGCCTCCCATTTCAGCACTTTGTCTTGTATTTGGAAACTATCTTCTTTTATGTTCTTGTCTAATGTACTTTTAATTTTGTTGAGCATGTTGATGGCTATCATAAACCTCATTTCTCTTTTCTTGCAAAGCTATCAGCTGATTAATCCTCCTCTGAATGGAATTTGGTTCCTCTTCAAGTCCTTGAATTAATTTCATAACAGGTACCCCAAGTGATGTCGGAAAAATAACTTTAGCACCATAAACTAATTCATATGGCGAAGTCCCGATTGAAATCTTTGTACATATTCTATCAGCGCATAAGGCATACTTCAGTTTCAAATGCCAAGATTTCTTGTACTCCTGCAATATCTTTTTAATGATTCTTACAATACTCTTATTTGATGATTCAACAAGACCATTTCCTTGCGGATAGTATGTTGTAGAGTGTCCAAGAGTGATGTGGTATTGATGAAAAAAATTGATCATTTTCTTGGACTTGAATGATTGAGAATTATCTGTTATAATCTTCATGGGGAAACAAAATCTAAACAAGATATTATTCTCTAGAAAATAAATAATTACAGAGTCATTAGCTTGCCTTGTTGGAATCGCCTCTATCCATTTGGTGAAGTAGTCCGTTGCTGTGAGAATCCATCGATGTTGTCCTGATGATGATGGTTGTATCTCTCCAATAAATTCTAATCCCCACTGCTGAAAAGGTGCTTCCACATAAATAGGAACCAAAGGTAAAGGTACAAGCTTCCTTCTTCCTTCAAAAATTTGGCAGTCATGACATGCAGCAATTCTTTTGTCAATATCTTTAAACATTGTTGGCCAAAAATATCCTGCTCTTAGAATATTATTTGTTATAGCCTTCCAATAATGGTGACCTCTAAAATCACCTTTATGGAATTCTTCAATTACTTCTTCAGCTTCTTCTTCAAGTAAACAATTCAAACAAATTCCACCTGTATCTTTCCAAAACAAATTTCTGTCAAATACAAAATATCTCAAAGATTTCAGCTTAACAAACCTTGCTTTGGACTTTGTTAGATCAGAGGGAGCTTTGTGATGTTGAAGAATAAAAACCACATCCTTATACCACTCTGAAGTAATGTATTTCTCATCAATTTGGACAAGTTCTTCCTCATCATCAGAAATTTCTGATAAATCTATATTCAAATTTATATCAAGACAGTCCAAGTTTGATTGTGTCATTAACTTTGCCAAGCCTTGTCCCTTCACTAATTTGGTTGGTTTGATTTATATATCATATTCTAGCAATTTTGTGATCCATTTTCCCCTCTTACCATCAGGATTTTCCTGAGTTAGAATGTCTTTTACCACAGTACTTGGAACAAACGCCACAATGTGAGAATGAAGAATGTAAATTCTGAAATCTTTAATAGCTTTCACCAAGGCATAGGCCTGCTTTTCTAGAATATTATACTTCAACTCAACATTTGCTAAAGTTATACTAAAGAAATAAATAGGCTATTCAGTACCTTGCTTTCCTTTTTGTAGAAAAACTCCAGCAATTGTGTTTTCGGAAGCAAATGTAAAAACCAGAAATTCTTTGGAGAAATCTGGACTGATGAGTACCAGTGCTTGTGTGAGTGCCTTCTTGATTTCTTCAAAAGAATTCTTTTCTTCAGCTATCTATTTAATATCAACTCCTTTCTTCAATATCCTTGTTATATCTTTGACAATCTCAGCAAAGTTAGGAATGAAATGCCTAACAAAATTCACTTTCCCAAGAAATGATTGAATCTCTTTCCTACTTCTTGGAAAATCTACTTTTTGAATTGCATTAACTCTATTAGGATCAATCCTAATTCCATCTTCAGAAATAATATGACCAAGTAACTGGCCTGTAGTTAAAGAAAATATGCTTTTGGTAGGATTAAGAGAGATACCAAACCTTCTACATTTCAGAAGAATTTTTTCTAGGTGTTTCAAATGATATTCTTCTTTCTTTGAAAAGACTATTATATCATCAAGATAAAAAACCACCGTCTTGTCTATTTCTTCAGAAAAAGCAATGTACATTTCTCTTTGAAAAGTAGCTCCTGCATTCATGAGACCAAAAGGCATCTTGGTGTACATAAATGTGCCCCATGGTGTTGTGAAGGCTGTTTTTTCCTGATCATCTGGATGTACAAGAATCTGATTGTAACCTGAAAAACCATCAAGCATAGACATTCTTTGAGAACCAACAATATTTTGCAGAATAGAATCCATCTTGGGAAGGGGATAGTTATCCTTTAGTGAAGATTTGTTCAAATTTCTGAAGTCAATACAAATTCTGATTTCTCCACTCTTCTTTCTAATCGGTACCAAATTTGCAAGCCAATTTGAGAATCTGATTGGAACAACGATTTTAGCATCAAATAGTTTCTTAATCTCTTTTTCGATCAATGGCATGAGAAGAGGATTAATTCTCCTCAATTTCTGCTTGAAAGGTCTTTCATTTTCTTTGATAGGAATAATATGCTGAATAATGGAAGGATCATACTCTTTTAAATCAGCATAACTCCAAGCAAAAACATCAATAAACCTCTTCATCGTCTCAGTATATTTAAATTTAATATCGGTAGAAAGAAACTTTGAAATTTTGATCATTTTAGGCAAAGCTAATGTACCAAGATTACAGCTCTCTACTTCCTCTTCATCAGCTTGTATCTTTAGTGATTTGAAAACATCATTCTGATCAAAAAGATTCTCAAAGGGAATAAGACCTTTTGGTATTGAATTATTCTTTAATTGAAAATTTTCATAATTTCCTTTTGATTCAACAAGCATGTTTTGTTGGTCTACTTGTGTACTTTCAAATTCTTCTTTCAGCTCAATAAAATTCTTTACCTGTTGATCATCTTCAAAAACTTGCAAATTGGTTATATTATCTAGTATAGCTGGTCTATGATGAACTTCAATCTCATATTTTTCAGTAGAATTAATAGGAATGATGAAAAGACTTGCGGAGACAGCAAGAGAATCAACAATGGAATTTTGGTCTCTAGTTTTGACAGTGAAAGAATAGGCTTGAAAATTTTCCAACATGTCTAAAACTAGATTTTTGCATGCTCTCATTCTTACATCCTTCATTTGATAAAAACCTTCAATTTGTTTAATAACTAATTCTGAATCTCCAAAAACATAAATATTTTGAGCCTTCATTATTTTCAAAACATCTAGACCCAAAATCAAAGATTCATATTCAGCCATGTTTCTTGTGAAATCAAAGTTCAGTTTGTAGGAGTAAATCTTACTCTCGTCATTTGGACTTGTAATCCAAATCCCTGCTTTAGCCCCTTCTTTTCCTGTTGATCCATCAAAGTACAATGACCACCATCTTTCCATCTCTTTTTCATTTATTTGATGATTTTCTGTTTGCTGATTTTTGGGCTGTTGAATTTTAGAGTGCTGATTTTCTACTCTCATTTCTTGTTCGACATTATTAGCTAACTCATTGAAAAGAATAACAGATCCAAGTTCATTATCAAAGGCATAAATAGGAAATTTTTGAGGTTTGTCTTTACTACTTACCATGTAAGCCATTCTAGTCTCTCGATACAATCTCCTTTTCTCACCAAAAACAGGAATAGTAGCATAGGTAAGGTCCATCTGCATTGTGCCTTTGATTGTTGCTGCCCATGATCTTGACAATAACATACCAAACTTTGGCGGAATGTCAGCCACTACAATGTCCATAACAACCATCTTTGCTAGGATTTTTGTTAAACCAACAACCACATCCTTAATTAGACCAATGCATTGAACTCTTTTTGAATCAAAAGAAAACAAATCCTTATATGGTCTTGTTATTTGCAACCCCATCCTTTCCATGATTATTTTGGGCATAAGATTGTGAGATGCCCCTGAATCCAACATAGCATTATGTAAAGTCATATCATGAATACTAATGCTTACATAAAAAGGAGGAAACTCTTCATTTTGTTCATCTCCTAGCCTTGGACCCAAATATATAGTAGGATTATTTTCTTGAACATTAAAAATATCAACGGCTCCTGGTTGTAATATCAACATCTTAACAATCTTGCTTCTATATTCATTTACCTTGAGAATCTCACCAAATGGGACTGATATTTTAATCTTTTAAATTTCATTCTCAAGGTTGAAAACAGAAACATATTTTTCAGCTTCTTTGATAATAGGAGGAATTTGAGTGTCTTTCTTACCTTCAGCAATATTTGGAGTATCTTTTTTGACTTCAGCAACCTTTGGAGTATCTTTCTTAGGCTACGTTTTGTTTGCAATAATAGGAACATTTCTGTTTTTGAGATTATATTGCTTTTGCATTTAAAAAATAGCATGTTGATACCCCTTAAAATAATCTGATGGTTCTTCTCCTTGATTAGCCAAATCTGACTCATCATGCTCTTCTTTAGTCAAGAAAATTACTGACATCTCTTCGTCAAGACAATGGATATATTCTTCAGGGATTTCAGACTCATCTTCTTCATCTACCAAATTCTGCTGAAAAGGAGGTCTTACTGGAGGATCAGGCTGTTGATTTCTATTTTCTCTTGGCCTTTGTTGATTTTGAGGTCTCCTGAATTGAGGGTTTATAAATTGAGGTTCATGTTGCATAAGAGGGGTAGAAGTATTTCCAAGAGCTAACCTATCCATCAAATTCTCCATAGTTTTCATCATTGAATCAAATTTATCATCGGAAGTTGAGGAGGGAGGTTTCTCTTCTTCTTTCAATTCAGTTTTTCCCATTCTTGACTTTTTAGAAGCTATCATGTTTACCTCTACCTTTACTGCATCAATTTTCATTTCAGCAAGTGTAGGCGATTCTTTTTCTCTCAACAAGATAGAAAATTCATAATCAAATGCTTCAACATATCTCATTTGTGCTAAGGCTTCTGGAGGTTTCAAATGAGCTGGAATTGAATCAAAAACTTTATTAAATCTTTTTGAAAATTTTTGGACAGATTCATTAAATGCCCTTCTAAGACTGTTATATTCAGTAAGTGCTTGAACTGGATTGGTTATGTTTCCCCATTTTCTCAAAAATTTGTCTTCAAACTCATCCAAAGTTCGAATACTTCCCGGTGTGAGAGCTTTAAACCATTTTCTAACTTCACTGGTAAAACTTTGTGCAAACAGTATTAACTTCACATCTTCATCATCAACCTCTTCTCTGTCTATAAAATCATTAAATTGATCTACATGTTTCTCTTCTGTGAGTTCTTCATCACTTCCCCAAGTCTCAATCCTAGCAGCATATTTACTAGGGAGATAATGTAAAACAGCAGGAAGGATAAGTGGTGCATACCTAGCAAGGCTAGCCATGTTTAAAGGATGAACAATAGTTTTAGGAATGGCAGAAATAGAAGATGAAGAACTGATATAAGAAGGACTATTTGGTTTTTTTAACCCACTAACAATTGAGCTCCAATTTGGAAGGGGTAAACCAGCTTTGGATTTTAGCAAGACTTCGAAAGGGTCTAGTTCTTTCAATTTATCTAGAGACTCTTTTTCTAACAACAACTCAGAGGTAACAACTTCCCAAAATTCTTCTTTGTCCTCTTGCGTTACTAAGGCTGAAGTGTTAATTCCTCTCTTATGCAAGTCTAAGATAATATCAATGAGTTCGATTCACTTTCTGATCTAAAAAACACTTCATGAATTTTATCATCAACTCTTTTGTCTCCAGGACTTCTTAATATTTCAGAGGAAAAATATTTCGAATGAGATGGAGTACCTGATATTTCTGAAATTCTTTGACTACCTCTTGAAATAGTGTTTGGATTGTCCACAATGGTAGGTGGATTGGGATCAGGATTGATTCGTGTGTATCTCCTTCTCGAAGCCACCTTTTAAAATTTTCAAAATGTATGGAGTCACCAAGGTATATGAAGCCTCAAAAAGCTTTCTAAGCTCCTGCTACCTTCAGAATTTCATTTTCTTGATTTCGGGAATGAGTAATCTTCAGGCTCCCAGCAGACGCACCAAAATATTATCACAAAATCTGACCCTGATAGGCTGCTCATCAAGTAGACTCTGAGTAACTCTTTGAAACCAATATTTTGGCTGAGGTTTAGCCTCCTCATGCTGAGAGGGATCTCTCAATAATTTTAATATTTTTGATTAACTATTAGATGGCTAACTCTAGGAATAAAAAGAATAAAAATGTATAACTGGTTGAATCAAAGATTAGAAAACACTCATTGGGACATGGAGTCAAGATAGTCTTCAACAAAACATCATAATCTATCAAACATGGAAGTCAAGACACTTGGAGTCTAGGTTTATGAGAAAAACAGTAACACAGTGATAAAAAACAGTCTATTTGCATGTGAAGGAAGTTAGAGAATTTTCAAATCAATTCTAAGTAACACATACAAATACTACTGCAAGTAGGTAATTGAAAAATCCATGGAAAAATGATACACTTAAACTTCTTGTGAATATTGAGTAGTCAAACAAATCTATGCATTAAGTTGAGAAGAACATAGTGACATACAGTAACACAGTTTCATTGCTGATGAAAAATGCCAACCTGAATGAATTCGACCTCATGCTTCATATAGTGCAATTATAATCTTGGATTCCATGATCCATCATTAGGAGAATTTGAGTTTCCATTCTTGACACCTATTCTATTCATGAAACAAACTATTAATTACAAATTGACAGCTAAACTGTCTTTTAAGAGTCCTAATACAAATAGGAGTGAAACTCCTAAACATGTTTGAAACAACCTTATGTAAACCTTTAATGCTTTCTTGACAACTGCAAATCCATGTTTTCGAACTTTGTTGATGCCTCCAGCCTTGTTGTAAACCTGTTGATTCATGACCTAATTGTCCTAAAAACCAGGAGACAGAGTTCCTGGTTTTTAGCCCTTAACCTCCATGTTTATCTTCGAGCAGCTTTGTTAATATTGATGATTGTTTCATATGTGTCACATGTGCTAATATTCCCTTGAAAAATTTAATCCTCCACCTATGCAGAGAAAATCTTCGAAAAAGTGAAAAAGTCATGAAATATGACTGCGCTACGAAAGTAGCCTGTTTTCGTAGCGCAGACTTTACATTACTATAAAACATTTCCTTTACCCATTATTTCTACTATTTTTTCAATTTGAGTCTTCACTTGTGATCTTCATATTTCCACCAGAAACATTAAAACTTGAAACCCATCAATCCTTATCTCCAAAATCTATATATAAAGTGCCAAAAAATCATCTTCAGTAGTTTCGTAGCGCGTTATGAAACTGCTGTGCAGGCTCTATTTTTTAACACAGTCTTCAAAAATTTAAAGTTTGATGATATTCAAAGCTTCTCCAGGATTGATATCAACATCAAAAAGCAAAACAACTTCACTTTAAAGGTGTTTTTCCTCAAAATTATCTTCTTCTTAATGACAAACTGATTTAAGATTTATCATTTACTGCCCTATTTCATTACCCTGTTTCACTGTTGCTATAGTTTCTCTTGAGATCTTGTCAACTGAATTCCTAGGTCTTCAACCTGTCTCCTTAGCTTTCTGTTGGTGGCTCTAAAATGAGTATTCATTACTCTCACAAATCTAGCTTCTTTTATTGCTGGTACAATCCAAGTGAAATATTGTGTTTCACTGCTAATGATTTCAGGTTTAGCAACCATTTCAACTTCCCAGAGGGATTTCATCCTCTTGAAATTTGTCTTTTCAATAGCATGCTTTCTTTCTCTCTTCCTTAGCCTGGAAATTTCAACCTTTCCTCCATCTCTGCATAACTGATTTTTTCTATTTGAGTGGGGAATAATATGTTTTTTACCTTTTCTGGTACAGGTGATGAAAGGTTTATAATTTCATCATGAACAGTGGAAGCTTCCTCTGTTTTCTCCAGCTCAACATGATCTTGCATCTTTGTGGACTGTCTGGTTACAGGCTTCCTTGCCTTGAATACAAATGTTGCAACTTCATCATTAAATACTAATTTCTTGGATGACTTCATCTTTTTCTTCTTTCCTTCATCAATTTTTATGAAATCATCTCGAACCAAAGGGGGCTCTTCTATATCAATGGCTTGTAATATATCATCCAAGTCTCCCTTTAAGCCTGGAGTATCACTTGTTCCTGAAATCTTTAACACCCTTTTCTTTTATGATTTAGCTCCCTAGTCAGTCTATTGTTAATTCTGTTTATTAATTGTTCATTCATCTTGATCTTGGATTTAACTTCAACTATCCTTTGTTTTGTAGATAGACGAGTTTCAACAATAACCACTGATGCTTTTCCTACTGGCTCTTTCACCTGTTTCCTGGGTTTTAGCTTAACAAACCTTTTTTACCTTGTCACTACAAGCTTGTTGGATTCTGTAGGTGGAGTTTCTTTTCCTTTAGGGTTACTGCCTGTAGTTTGTGCTTCCACTCCAAAACCACACAAAAAAAAAAATTATGAACATTCTTTGTTGATCTTTCGTAGTTCATGTAAGACAATAAACTTGATTAAACCATGGTGCAATAAAGAGATTTCACACCCTTCAGACCTCATTTGAACCTTGTCTGCCATCTTAGCTATACTTCTATATAGAAAAAATGGAAAATCTAAAGATATCATGCCAGTAAAGTGAAACAGAAGTTTAAAATGATATGAATATACTTTATGATACCTTCCCTCATAGGTAAAATACCTCTGGATGTTGTATAACAAATTGGCATATGAATCTTTGATGTAGCTCCTAGGAATTGCATTGTTTAAATCCATTTCTGCAAACTCTAGCTTTAGAAACACTCTTCATGCCTCCATGTCAAATCTAAAACCTTTGAACCATCTCTCTTGCCCCCTAGGAATCTCTGTTACTAAGGAATAATATCAAGAGTAACTGACAAGTTTAAGATTCCAATTTTTGTGTTTGAGCCAGTAAAATGTAAAGAAAACTCCCTTTTCACCTGACTGTGTCCTCCCTGTAACTTTTCACAAAATTTCAAACACCCTGCCTTCTTGAAAGCCTCCAATACTGATTTGTCTTTTTCTAGGGTTCCTATGCTTTCAGGCTCTGTCCTTAAACAATGTCCTGACCTGTGATTTTTCTTCTCCTTAGTCATTTTTTTCTTTGAATTTCTGAAAGTTTCCTTTGAACTCTAATTATTAGCCTCGCTTGAATTCAAAACAGTCATCCTCTCTTGACTAGAGTAATCAGCCTCGCTTAATAATGGATAATAGAAGCTTTGGTGTGAGATTACCACAAGCTTTACTCTTTAAAACGGTCTGTTGGAGTGTTTTGCATGCAGACTGAAATAAAAAACCAGCCATCCCTTTCAAATTTGAACGTATATTTCATACATGAAACCTCTACGAATGCAATGATGATTTTGAATGGCTATTTGTCTTGGAAATGACCTCTAACTGACACCTAATGATGAAAAACTAACGGAATTTGAATGATTTGTTGATTTGACATAACCCGCTACGAATCCGTGCTTTCTTAGCGTGCTTAGTGTATTTTTAGAGAAATGTGCTACGAAAGTAGCAATGCTTTCATAGTGCAAAACAACTTTTTATCATTGAATGCGCTACGAAAGTGTGGTTTCGTGGCTAATTTCAGAAAATTTTTCAAAGGGTTAAAATATGACTTCTAAATAGAATATGGGACCTTTAAACCATGGAATGAGGTTTTAAAACTTTATTTTAAAATGAAAATGACACTTTTGAGAGTCTAACCCTATCACTTACCCCTTAAAACTTGAAATGACTCAACACCTATCTAGGACCATGACAAGGAACAAGGTAAACTATCAAATTTTAGAAAAAAAAAAAAAAATTATTGTGATAACGTATTAAAGACTATGCCAAATGGCATGATAGAGATAAAGAAACAAGTTTCTGAAACATCAATTCCTAAAAAGTCATATCGCCCATTTAAGAAAAAATCTTCTTTAACATCTCAGCCTCCAAATGTTATTTCAAATGCTGAATCTGATCAAGATGCTGAAGATCCTTCACCATCTGAACAGGAACCAGAATCTGAAGAAGAAGTTGAATTGAATGGGTTATGGTATTTTATTCTTCCTATAGAAGAAGAAGAAAGAGAAGTTATGCCTGTGTCTATAAGAAGTAAATCTTCTCCTGATTCAACTAAATCAAATAAGAAACATAAATCTTTCCCCACAAAGGAGAAAACAGTAGCCAAAAAATCTAAAACTGTTCAAACAGATCCTATTTCACCATATCCTCGTACAACATCTAAAACTTTAGTAGTTTCAGATACAATGGAATATAATATAGTTGAAGATATGAAAAAGACCAAAGCAAATGTTTCATTACATGAAATGACCAAACTCAAACAATAGCAGAAAATTTTACATAGAGAACTTAAGGCAATCCCTGTAGATCCCATATAACCACCAGTTATAGCACAAGCTTCCAAAGATATGGGAAACCTCCCTTATCTTCAAACAAAGTAAATCCTAATGATCTTGTCTTAATTGGTGATAGATCCATTTCTCACACTCCTCCTTTACATTTGACTTATGAGATTTTCAATAAAAATGTTCATAACTGTCTTATTGATTCAGGAGCCTCTTCTAACATCATTCCATGAATAGTGTGTACAAAATTAAATATTACTCCTCAAAATTTTGTTGTACATATAGTTCAATTAGACAGAACAAAAGTAGAAGTCATTGGAGAAATGCTGTCGATATCCATTCGAGTATCATCTAATCCAAAAGTACTACAAGTAATTGATGTTTTAGTCGCAGACATCCCTGAATTTTATGGTCTTATTTTAAGCAGGGATTGGTCTGATAAGTTACATGGATATTTTGCTACTGATTGGTCACACATGTGGTTACCATATAATGGAAAACCAAATCAAATTAGAGTTGATCGCAAGAAATTTATGAAACACACAGTCACAGAACTTGAAGAACCAAATGAACCTGTAGCTTTCACAAACAATATTATTGGAAATTATTCAGCTGAATCATTTCTTGGATCATTCAACGCTCAGAGTTCACCTTTTCCAATAAATACTTCTATTTCTCAAATTGAAAACTTTTCTCAAGCAGACACTTCTTGAAGTATTAATTTCAGCAATAAAATTTCAAGAATTCTTTGCTTTGGACATTATAGTTTGATGGTTCAAAATCAAAGGATGGAGCAGGATCAGGTTGCGCCTTAATCAACCCTCAAGGAGAGAATACACTGTTAGCTTGTAGACTCTAATTTCAATGCGCAAATAATACTGCTGAATATGAAGCATTGATACAAGGTCTCTACAAAGCCATTAGTTTAAATGTTAAATATTTGCAGGTATATGGAGATTCTGAAATAATTGTTAAACAAGTCAAAAATAAAATTTATTGTATTTCTGGACATTTGAAACACTATCAAACTTTAGCTCAAAATCTTACATCCCATTTTTCTGCATTTAATATCTCCATGGTTAATAGATTGCAAAATGAAAGTGCCGATTTACTTGCTAATGTAGCATCTAAACTTATACCATCTGAAAAATTTGGCCCAGACAGATTTTCAATTGAGTTAATTTTTAGGCCTTCCATTCCTAAAAATGTAACAAATTGGAGAGTATTTAACGATGATACATATATAATTGATTTTCTTACATTAGACAAATCTTATGAAGGTCAAATCATAGATGAAAAAGAACATGATTTACAGATTAAATACAAAAAAAATTCTAATCCAATTCCCAAATATGTAGTTAAAATGAAATATCTTTATGATTTGAAAGATAGGTTAAGAAGATTACCAATTCTAAAACCCAAATTTCTACTTTAAAAATTTAATTGATTAATCTTGGTACACCAGAAAAATCACAAAACATAAAACTGGGTCTTGGTTTAAAACCTGAAGAAAGGATGTCATTCATTAAGTTGTTGAAAATATATAAAGATATATTTGCATGGGATTATTCTGATCTCAAAACATATGATACTTCTATCATTCAACATACTATACCTATGATCTTAGATGACAAACTTGTTCAGCAAAGCTTAGAAAGATTCATCCAAACTTAGAAAGTCAAATTAAATCTAAATTAAATAAAATGGTCAAAGCCAAAATCATTTTTCTTGTTAGACATTCTAAATGGGTGTCAAACATGGTGCCAGTTAGAAGGAAGAAAGGAGACATTATAATTTGTATAGACTTTAGGAATTTGAACAAAGCCTGCCAAAAGGATAACTTTCCTTTGCCGACCATGGAAAAAATATTATAGTCAGTCGCAGGATCTGAATTGATGTCTTTTCTTGATGGATTCTCAGGGTACAATCATATTATGGTACACCCGGATGATAGATTAAAAACAACATTCAAAACAAAATGGGGAAGATACGCATATCAAAAAATGCCTTTTGGACTGATAAATTGCAATTTTCATTTCATGTGTATGAATGCCAAGCTTTTGGAGATTAATCGATAGCTGGTTATTTATGCTTACGTGACTTATTCTGTTTACTCTAAGCATAGAAACAATCATGCTTCTTAACTAAATACATTTTGAAAGATGTAGAAAATTGTTCTTGAATCTAAAATGTTATTTTGCCGTATCGGAAGGTAAATTATTAGGGTTCATTGTCTACAAAAGGAATCATATTATTACAAGTAAATTAAGTTAAACATTCATAATAAAAAAACGATGCAATCATTACCGAGAAAAAATTAATTTTGTAAAGATTTGTTCATGATTTTTTTCCCAAATTATCACCCCTTGATCAATGAGCAAGAAAAAAATTCAATTTTAAATAGAGAAGAAGGTGCAGGTTGAATTAAAAGCTATCATTGAAGCTCCTTCTTTAACAACTCCTGATTTTCTTAAACCATTTGTATTATACACATTTTCTTCTGATACATCATACGCAGCAGTTTAGACACAACTAAATGATCAAAACATTGAAGCACCTATTTCATTTTTCAGTTCTAATCTTCAAGGTGCTGAATTGAATTATTCAGCTGTAGAAAAACAGGCTTATGCTGTATTTAAATATTTGAAACATTTAGACCTTTTCTCCTAAAAACACATAGTAAAATAATAATACCTTACTCAGCAGTAAGGCAACTATTAATCCAATGATAAGTAGGAGAGAAGAGAGAAAATTGGGTTACTTCACTTCAAGAATATGATGTAGAGATACACCCTGCTAAAATTGTTAAAGGTCAAGGCCTTTGCAGGATGTTAACTGGAGCCTCTCATTTGCTGACAGAAGAAGATCAATCAAACGAAATACAATTGGTCGAGGTAAGCCTAAACGATTCTCAGTCACAGTATGCTGATCTGAATTTTTTCTTAAAAAATGGATATGCTCCATTATATATTAATTATACAGCAAAGCGTGCTCTTAGGCTTAAGGAAAATCAATATCAACTGATAGATGTTGTGCTATTTAGGAAAAATTATGACTCGATATTATTAAGATGTTTAGAGAAAACTGAAGCTGAAAAAGTAATGTAGGAATTACATGAAGGTCCAGCTGGAGGTCATTTCGGAGGAAATACCACAACTTATAAAATACTACATGCTGGTTACTATTGGCCAACTTTATTTAAAGATGCACATGAATATGCAAGAAAATGCAAAGTATGTCAAACTGCAGCAGGAAGAGAAAGGAAAGCAGCATTTCCACTACAACCAGTAAATATCCAACAACCATTTGAACAATGGGGGTTAGATATTATAGGTGAAATAACTCCAAACTCTTCTAAACAACATAAGTATATTCTAGCTACAACATATTACTTCATGAAATGGGTAGAAGCTATCCCATTAAAGGTGGTTAATACATAAATTATTACCGATTTTATTGATCAATTCATAATCACCAGGTTTGGCCTTCCATCAGCTTTGATATTTTATAATGCATCTTACTTTTCTGGAAATTCCATGATAGAATTTGATTTGAAAATAGGTTTTAAATTAAAATACTCAGCCAAATGTTATCCACAAGGTAATGGAATAGCTGAATCTACAAATAAAAACCTTATCAGAATCATAAAATGAACTATAGAACAAAATCATAAAAATTGGCACAAAGCATTATTATTCACTCTTTGGTCAGAAAGAATCACTCAAAAGGCTTCAATAGGTACTTCTCCATTTGTGTTAGTTTATGGGAAAGAATTAGTTCTACCCACAAATGTAACAATACCATCATTTTCTTTAGTACATTTCATTGATGAAAATCCTTCGTCTTCCCTCCAACTTAGACAAGATCAAATTCTTAAAATGGAAGAACAAAGAGAAAAAGCTAAATCCATACACGCTCATCATCAACAAATAGTTAAAACCTCATTTGACACAGCATCTACCAATTCAAAAAACTTTGAAGTAGGAGACATTGTTTTGAAATGGGATAAGGCACATGAGGAAAAAGGTAAGAGTACCAAATTCCAAATATTATGGCTTGGTCCATTTCAAATCATAGAAAAAATAGGCTTATCCACATTTTTGTTATAAGACTTAACAGGTAAGAAAGACTCCTTGCCCGTGAATGGTCAGATTCTTAAAAAATACTTCTCTTAGAAATAAAGTTTTAAATTTCATTTTTTCTTTAGGAAAATAAAAGTTGAAAATATCATCATTCTTGGTTGATTCAAATTTTTAAATTTTTGATAAATTTATTTGATTTTTTGCTTTTATAAATAATTAAAGTTAAAAAGACGACTAGAACTATGAGGATTGGACAAACATTAATTCTTTTGAAATATTTTCAAATTTACTAAAGACATTTATTTTTAGAAAAATATTCTTGATATCATAAAATATAGATGTTATTTATCAGTAAAAAAGGAAATTTTTAACTTAGCAAGGATTCTCTACAAAGAGGTATCTAACAACTCTATAATTATCATTTATAACTCTTAAACGAGCTAATGATTCATCCCATTTGATAAAATTTCTTCTTCAAAAATTATAATTTAATATATATATATATATATATATATATATATATATATATATATATATATATATATATATATATATATATTCAAAAGAAAAATAAGTCTCATCACGTGCTTGTTTATCATGATTATAGAGAAATAATCTAGACTGATATTACCAATACTGCATATCATAATAGGGTAATAGCTAAATGATTATAAAAAAATCAAAAGACAAGGGGTATCATCACGAGCCAGCTTGTTCAATCAAAATTACTATCAGTGAATGACATTGTCACTATCAGGCCACCAAACCTCGACAATGATTTTGAAAATGTGTCAATTAGAAGTCAAATTAAACTTTGAAATAAAGAAATTAAATTCAGATGGGAACATGAATCATTATTGGTTAAAAGATAACCTTGTTGAGGCTATAAATGCTTACTGGCAACAGTGGCTCTATCTGTGATAAATGAGTAAAAATATATGAGACCAATTTTTAGAGAATACCTACTTTATCTTTTTAAATCTAAGTACCGACTGATACAAACACCTATATGTTATTATTGAAAAGGGTTAACTAAGAAAAAGAATAAGATAGGTAAATAGATTGTATTTTGAAAAAACACTGTTTAATTCATGAATCATATTATTTTTGTTCTCATAAAATTTTCCTTGTTTAAAAAGTTTAGAAATATCAAATAAACTAATCAGAGATATCTGGTTCTCCCAAGTGAATCGCCAATTGTTGTGCTATGCAACAAACCCCCCCTCCTCCCCCCCATTTTTTATTTTTATAAATAGATTAATGATTTTAATAAGTAAAAATAGGGACTCTTCTTAAAAATCTATTTTTTCATTTTTAAAATAAAAATCGAACTCCAAAAAAGAAATCAATAAAAATCCTTGTGATTATCTTATCACAAATCGCATTTTCACATAAATATTTTCTTATTAAAAAGACAAAACAATAAAACAAGGAAATCCCGATTTCGTGATCGCCGATTTAAGGTTTCGCAGGCAACATCGCAAATCGCATATCGCGGATTTTCATTGTACAACTTTAAGCAATTCTTATCAAAGTTCTGATTCTTCGATTGTGCGATACTACGACTTTTGCGATACTGCGACTTCTACGATATTGTGATTTCTATGATATTGTGATTTCTTGATATCGCGAAATCGCATATCACATAAACAAAGGATGCGATGTGATGAATTTGAAAAGTTTTAATAAAGGTTTTACGCAAGGATAAATCATGTCAGGAAATATTAATTGTGTTTTATCCTCCCAATGTAAACAGTTATTGATTCGTTATGATTAATTAATAATATAGCTGTTTCTCGTATTTTTCTTTCAAAATAGATCATTTCAATAGATCTTCCATCATTTGATCATTTAATTTGTCTTTAATAGGGTTTTTACCTTCAAGATATGTCCATCCGCAAAGTAATTCATAAATACGACAAACAGATTGTTACAAAACTTGAACAACCAGGAATATCACCTATATTCTCTGATACTGTTTGTACTGTTGATGGAGGAGCTACTAAGTGGCAAGTTATTTACACTATACTCAAAGACGAAGAGCCAGAAGTAGTGGAAGTCACGGCAACTGCCGATGATGCAACACCATCAAATTTACAGTTCAAAGATATTGCATGCTCTTTCCTCCATAGGATAGTAGCAAGGGCTACTCTTCTTCCATATACCGACATGATCAGGTGGGTACTTGACAATTCATCAATAAAAAACAGACAATTAAGAACCTGCAAAAATGAGATTCTAGGTTCTTTCAAAGCTGAAGATTTGAAAATCATGTATAAGTTTCCTAACCCATAAGACGCATACAATAGTAAGCTTGTTGCAAAGTTTTCTAAGAAGAACGAAGACCCGTTCAAGGCAATTCAAGGTTGGATGAAACTAGACAACAAGTTCAAATATGAGAAAACAGGTATGTATCCTATTGTGTCACTTGCAAATCCTTAAAATTTTGCAGCAACAATGCTATGTAGATTATATGGTCTACTTGATAATACCAAGTTTTCCATAAATTGACTTCCCCTAATTGACTCCTGTGTTAATTCCCTCATAATGAATTGGGAAACTATCCTTTCTGAAAATCTAGTTAAGGCAATTAATGAATATAGCCAAACAAGAACTTCCTCCTCCAAACCAGTTCCCCAATTTTTTATGAGTGTGTATATTTTTGATGCCATCTATTTTTCTACCACCTTTCCAGTTATGGGATGGAAATGGACTCCTAAAGATCCTACCCCGATACATTTGAGTCATAGAGATATGGGAGCATAATTATGCACCACATTTCCATAGGCTGTGTTATGGAGTTGTATTACCGTTACATCAATTTATGTTTGATACAGTAAGCCCTAGGTTTACTAAAGAAGCCCTTGTAGACCTTCAAATGATAGGCAGAAGTTTTATTGAAGAATCATTTTCATATATCAAAATTTTTGGAAGCTCCGCTTCCCCGCATATTCTTCCTTTATATGTTTCAGATAAATTGATGGTAAGGGAATTCGCTTACCAAACTGTTGGTAATGGACTCACTAAATCTTTGAAAGACATTAAGAAGTATTTATGGCCAAGTTTCCCAATTTTGTGTGGTACATTCTCTCTCGCCAATTTTAATCATGTAGTGAAAGAATGTCCGAAGATTGAGCTTTTGAAGCTCCATGTTTTACCTGCAAGGCAATTTGACCCAGAAAATATTGCTGACAAATTTACTTTGTCAGTCAAGATCAAACCTGTCATACACACTGATGACAGATTTGAAGATATTTTGCAATATTTTAGCACTTTTGAAGAAATCCTAAATTTTGTCAAATTGAACCTGAATCTAGAAGAAATATAGAAATTCAATCAATTCAGAGAACAAATACTTAGACGGATTCCTCAAGATGTTTTGATTTCCAATTATACAATTGAAGCAAGCCAAGAAATTAGAGCAGAAAAATCAGATTCACAAAATCAAAGTGAATTAGATAAAATATGCACTTCATTTAGCAATGCATTAACAAATAATCCATAGGCATCATCTTCGCAGAAAACTATAGAATTTCAGACTCCATAGGGACAAATATTTTCAACAAGAGAAATCATTGAAACTCTTAAGATAATCTCCCAAGACACATAAATCATTCTTGGAAATCCTACTGATGAGATTATCCTCAAGGTAACCAATATTCCCCCACTGGATGTATTCTATAGCCCTCTTCATAAGGATGTAGTAAGGAAAAAGAGGAAAATAAGAAGGATTTTCCCAATTTATGACGGCCTAAATGTCGCTCTTGCGACACATAGGCATCCCAAGAGTGACACTTTGAAACGGGGAAAAACGTGGTTTCTCTTAAAGTCGCAATTCCGAAACTTTAGTTAAGTGTCGGAAGAGCGACACATTTTCTAACGTTTCCAGACGATCATCACTCTTCCGACGTTACGTATTGAGCGTCCCTATTCCAACGTTAGCAATATTGTTGCTATTCCGATGTTAGCCAAATCGTCGCTATCCCAACGTTAGCCTATCGTTTCTCTACCGATGTTTCATAACCATCGCTATTCTGACGTTTCTCAGGTTGGTGGTCCTCGGCATCGGAAGACTGACAGAACACACACTTTAAAAAAAAATCTATTCGTCGCTATAGTGACGGCACTACAGCGTCGGAAGACCGATGAAACCGAAGCATTTTTTTTTAAAATGTTTCGTCACTACAGCGATGTCCTACAACGTCGGAAGACTGACGAAACCATAAATTATCATAAATTAGAATGTCGTTAGAGTAACGGAGCCAAGATATCATGTCGGTATACCAACGGTAAAAAACCTTTATTTAAGAAAATTAAACGTTAGTATTACGACAAACACAAAACATTGTTTAAAAAAACTAAACGGTATACCAACGTTCGTACATGCAAAACTTTCGAAGGCTCTGCCATCATTTTGAAACTTGGACATCAAATAGACCAAACATTGAGGAAAAAATTGAAACTTGAACAATTTTTCTAATAAAACTTGAAATTTAGTTCTGCCTCATCAAAAGCAGACTTTGTATCTTGACAAAGGAAGAAAGAGGAGGAGTGGCACGCAAACAAAATTGAAAACATTTAGATGAGGAAAACAGTTGTTCACGGTTACCTCCAAAATTATTTGACCATTTCCATCATATAGAAATCTACCATGCATTGGTTGTCCATAAATGTCTTATGCATCATCATTGTCATTATCGAAGAGGTAAACATGATCACATGACTCCGGAAAGCACTGTGGTTGTGTACATGTACATCTCAGTTGTGAGCTCTGTAGAGATAAGAAAAACAATAAATAAAATTTTAGTTTGTTTGACTGGTTATTCAAAAAACTATAACAACTTTTGTACTAGATGAAACTGGGATATTATTGAGATAAACATGGAAAGGAAACACAAATCAATAGTCCTAAGACACTTCTTGGGTTTTTGACATTGTAGTCATATTATGGATTTGTACTCCATTCGGAGGTTGTGTTGTAAGCCTTTTTCAATGGACATTTTAGTTCAATTATTGTGTTTCAGAATTTTTTTCTGCAAGAAGTTGGTACTCAAACTAAGGTAAAATGTTTTCTGCTAGACATGGTTGTTAAAAGTGTATCTCCTGTAGCATACTCTCATTATGTAGCATTACTTTATGCTCTCAGTAGAACTTGTATTCACTTTGTACGGTTCTAAATTTTATATATAATATAAGCCATATTCTCTCAAAAGAATAAAAAAATAGAAATAAAATGAAAGCAACACCTTGTGTCAAGATCGAGTGAAGGGTCCAGCAGCCTCTCAGTGATGTAGGTGAAATTTTGCATGTATGTGTCCAACTTCAGGTATTTTCCCTCTTTATAGAGAGAATAAATAGCTGGATCAATTATGTCTTCATCAATCACACAAGGGACTGGCATTGCTTCTTTCCCAAAGCTCAAATCCTCATAGATGACGAAAGATTTTTCTTGATAACTTCTTACAAATTCAGTTGACATGAGAACCAAGTGACTTTCAGCCTTCTCCCATGTCCCATTACCATTGTCGTTGGCCACCATTTTCAGATCATTCAATTGAGCAGGCAGAGAACTAAATCACACATCAGGAGGAGGGGTTAACATGATACCATGCTTGGAATATTCCATATGTTTGCACTGCTTAGGGAAAAAAAAGCCTTCCCTGTGCCATTCTACTTTGAAATTTACTTTACTGCAAAGCCTGGAAGCCTTGATGTAGACGCGTTCTGGAAAAGGACCATATTTTTCTTCCAAAACAACATGCAGATTGAATTTGTAGCAGGCTTAATGGGCAATGCTAAGTAGTTCTTGATTTTTGGGACAAGGTCGAGCCTTCTAAACCTCATTCAATAACATATTAGCCACAGCTAAACAGTAGGATTCTATAATTCTACCATTTTTTTCACTCAATTCTGGTATCTCAGAATACCCATTCATCTTTATTGAATCATGTAAATCATTTTTTTCTATAAACTTCTTTCTAGAAATAAGAGCGACATGTTTAAGTCCTATAGATGAGCCCACTTTCTGTGTTAATTTAGAATTTACTTTTTTGGACTCCATTTCACAGAAAGAAACTATTTACTTTTCTTTTAAATAGAGGTTTTGTTTGAGCTAGTACCCATATGCTCAGCGTGATGATGGCGACCAAGATCTGGGAGAAGATGAAACTTCAACCCACAGAACCTACAGGTGTACCTGCGCACAGTGTTACGATTTACAATACCTTTTCCTTTGATTGTACTCCCATTATGGATAAACGCACGGTTTAAAATTCCCAAGGAAGAGCTCACTTCCTGCTTAAACTTCCCACAAGCAGATGTATCATTTCGTAAGCCATCCTCAACTTCCACAGGTACTAAAGATTTTGAGCCATTAGCTTGTTCTAGGATGCCCACTAATCAGATGAATTCCTCAGAATGAGCGAATACAACATGCTCCCATAGTTTCTCATAGTCCATGAAATGAATACCACAATGGATGCATGAAAGTAATATGCAGCATTCAAGCAAACTTTCAGCATGATGGATCTTCACGTGCCTCTCAAGATCTCTCTTGTTAGTAAATGGATTCTTGCACATACGACATGCATATCCTCTGAAAAAAAACTAGGCTTCCTTTTTATGATTCATGATCCAATGGTGCCCAAGAGCCTGGGAATCAGAAAATTCCTCTCCACAGAGCTTACATCTCAGATTCTGACCATTAGTAGCAGCACAATTGCCAACTATCCCATGATCAAGTGTCCCATTCTCTCTACTTTCTTTCAGTCTTCCATCATCTATTGATGCATCAACAGGAATTTCGGCCTTTCTCTCAGGAACCCATGGAACTATTGCTGTGAAACTATTTTTTCCTTCTTTAATGCCCAGATGCTTCCCAAGTTTTTCCTTTTCACATGAAACAATTTCCAACAAAGCTTTTGCAGCTTTTGGTTCTTTTGACATCTCTTCAATTATCCAATCAAGGATTCTGGCTTTAGAATTTGATTGATAAGCAGTCCCTTCTAAAAGACAAACATTCATTAATTCATGCAATAGATCTGAAGCCCGACACAAATGGATCTTGTCTTTTTTTGAACTTTTATTTCTCAAAATCCTGTTCAAAATTTCTGATGAGACATGTCTATCACTAATCTTCCCAACATGCCCAACTGAACTTGGAAGATGCTTTTCACAATAGGAAGAACATGCCTTTGCCCTATGTGAACACTGACCACTATTGTTGCGGCACCATCCAATGCAATGGGACCAATTTACACTCTTGTGAGGGCCCTTAGCAGAATACTTCTCTTGTAACACCAAAACTTTTGATTGAGATTCAGATTGTTGATGCCTCCGAATGGTGCTACCATCACTGCTCCACCTCTGAGCTGATATCTCTGATATGTCATACAAGTCTTGGATGGGTGTATCCAGTGGTTGATTCTTGTCAAAATGTTGTCCCTCAACTGATAACCTCACTCTCTTTTTGCTATTAACTGATGTATTTGAACTTAGATTCCTATCGCTATCTCGTATTTGACCACTTGAAGCAAGTGCTTAAGACAAAAGATGATCCATTTTTACATCGATGAGTACACCTCCTTCCATATATTTTCATACCTTGGAAAATTGAAGACTTGGAAAGAGATCCAACTTGGTCCACTCTATGAGCATTATTAGGAGAATCAAAATTTAAATGCATACAACAATATCTGCCTCCATCTTTTGCCCACCGGCTGCATTGTCTTCCCTTTGTTTATATGAAGGCTGAGCACTGTCGATGCTTGTGCTCACTACTGCTGCCCATAAAATGGTTCTTGGTACTTGGTTTATATTCCATCATGGGTGCTTGATATCCACTAGAACAAGGAATTTTCTGATATCCACCATCATCCCCAACTTTATTCCACATTTTAACCTGAGCCACATCCTCAGTAGAGTTGTTTGTGAGCCCTTCTACACTACAAAAAAATAGCCCTTGACTCGATGTAATCGGTTCTTGTTTATTTGAAATAAAAGAATCAACCATTTTCATATGAGCCTGAGTCTTAGATCCTTGCACATCTGCTATTTCAGAAGAACAAGTTTCCCCACGACGAATTTCAAGTTTTGGCCATTTCCGGTTGAGTTTAGACTTTGTAATGTCCATATCTTCAAAATGGGTGGTATTCTGATTTTCTCCCTCAAATCCAGGTGCTGGCAGAGGATTAGATATTGAAAAACATTTCATACATTCTTGTTTCCATGTTTTCCAATCTGAACCCAGATTAGGTTGAACAGGGGCATCCCAAAGCTTTGCAACATCATCCCACAAAACAGAATTCACTAATTCCTGGTCTTCCAAGAAGAGAAACATATGAATAGAGATAAAACATCACTATTACAAACAATTTGTAAACAATGAAGTCAATTTTAAGATCTCAAATACAAATGATAGATTTTTGTATCACTATACCTTTGTCATGGTTTTATACATGTGTTCTGAGGCTGCACTGATATATGTTTGTTTCTTATATTATTTTTTGCATTTTCTAGGAGATGCACTTGCACTCCCACATTTTACTCTTACTGGTTTTATTCTGCGGTCCCATTGACCTACTTTTGTGGTCATTCGTTGGAAATTAATAAAATTATTTTATCTTATAATGGTGCCAGGCTACTTTTGGTTACTCAATGCAACCTCAGATCTTTATGAAGTAAGAGCATAGAATGTAAATAATCAGTAGTAAATCCTTAAATAGCAGGCCATACTAAAATTTATAGCAAGAGAACCTGCTCTTAAGTAGTACACTAACTTAGTTTCAGAAAACCACCATACATTTAGCATTACTTACTGGGCCAACCTAGGAAATAGTGTACTGGAAAAGCATGGAGAGATATTAATGGCCATTTTTTCCTATCATTCATCCACTCTCTATCACTGAATGTGTTACCCCCTCATGTTGTATGAGGTCATGTACTGGTTTTTGTAGACCCTACTTAGGCAGGCTGCATGTGGAGTATATTGATCCTAAAGTTGTTCGTTTTCCTATGCAGATGCACTTTATCATGGATTATTATTTGTTTGGCATTATCATCACATTGGTCGGAGGATTACAGGTTGATATTGATTGGGCATTTGATGAACTATGGGCAAGTTATTTGTGCACGCTTAAATATAGTTTCTTCCCTTGTGACGATTTATCTATTTACCACCTTGGTGGGTGCTGAGGCAGTCTAATGGAAGTTGTTTGTTTGCACACTTGTCATATCTGCATGATTTCTCCTAGTGCTTAGCTTGCATTGTTACCCCTTCACTAGTCGATATTTGGTTAAGTGCCCTAGCTAGGGGAGGCACAGTTCTCCCATTATGGATTGATTATTATGCAATGTGGCTTATTTGGTGGTGCTCTTCTCTTTGTGCACATTTTTCATGGGCAATCAGCTAGTGACTTGTTGACTTTCATGAGACATTCACCTTGGTTATCGAGTGCCTTGGTTGCATGAGGAATATTCATTTCATTTGTGGATATTTTATCATGTAGGGTTGTTGACTGAGGCTGTGCTCCGCATTGGCACATTTTTTCTATGTTTATTAATCCTTTCAATGACTCTATTGAGGGTTATTCATGAGATCTTCATCTCGATGGTGATGTGCCCTCATATATGTGGCTATTTTGATAGCATCTTGGACTTGGTTGACAATTTATTTTATGGAGCGCTCCACTTGTCCTTGATTAATGGCACACATTGAGGTTTAACTAATATATATGTATGCTTTAATTGGGTTGTCACTTGATTTTTGGACCTTGATCTTATCCAGAGGACCTTGCACATGAATCTAGGTTGGCATGCACATTGATGGCTCTATTTCCTTGTAGGATGAGTTATCTTAGTTATGTCTTTAATGTTGAATGATCTATGACATATTCCAAGATGGTCCATTGTGTCTAGTTCAAGTGGTTGGGAGGAATGATCGTTATCCTCCCCACCCAGCTTCAATTCTTGCAAAGTGAAATGTTTTGTTCTTAATGAGAATATTGTTTTTATGGCCTTAAGTGTTGGGTAACTTTTGTGGATTTTTGGGCAAGTTTTGTCTAGTTTCAGCCAAATCTTGACATGAATGATTGTTAGTGAATTTGGTCCTAAGTATTTGTTTCATAGACACAAGATTCGCAAGTCTCTATAGAGTCTTAGAACACTTCCCCCAAACCACTTGTTTTAAAAAGTACTGCAACCAATTGTACTAAATACATTATTCTATCTAAAGCATGAAAGAAGAAAGAGGGCCATTTTCTAGTCAATGGCTACCCAAGATGAGTGGTGCTCTACAACATAATAATAATGGCTTACCAAAGTTAAACTATATTAGGATCCACTATGTAGGCTTCAAGGATCTCTTGTAACTGAGCAAGTTCGCTAATTGAGAATGAATTGTGTAGAAATTTTTTGAACTAGGGAAATCAATGCAACTCAGAAAATTTCACCTATTTCCTAAAAGGTTTCACAAATCTTTACCTTATGAAATTTCAGGACTAGGGCAGTTATGAAATATTAAAAAATACGGCAGCAAAAGTGAACAATATTTTAACACTTAACAACCCAAATCCCACTAGGAAATTCAACAAAATAGATACCAAGGTGTGCCAACAAGTTTCAGCCTTTGGCAATCTTATCATGCAAAAAACAGATCTGAAATTCACTTTATAAAAAAAGGAATTGCAGTAGCAATCTTCCTCATCATATTCACTATTAATGTTGAAACAGTTGACAATTTCAACCTTAACTCAAGTCAAAAAAGTGCTCAAAACTACCAAACCATGAAGAATATATAGTTGAAAATCAAATCTGCAATAGAGACAATTTTAGACAGTTAAAAACTTCCTATATCTATCTGTCTATAAAAAGATGAAATTCATGTATATCACATATTCTCATCTCCAAGATAATATAGTCCTCTAACTGTCCGAAAACCTAACTAGAGAAAACCATGAAAGCCCTAGCTCACACCAAGGAGCTCCAACAAGCCTCACATAAGCATCCAGAGTTAGGTCAACTTCCTCCTCCCAAAAGAATCCTAAAAGAGTAGCATCATGGCGAACTCCCTCTATTTAAGAGAATCAACAAAGCCATGCATGTACTCTATAATACTCCAGTAGTTGCAATCATGGAATCAATCCTGATACCATTGTCCATCAAAGTACCACCACATCTCTTCTCCTCATAACAAATGGAAGGAACATAGATGGAAGAAACCAATGCAATATGACTAGCATATCTCCTACGAAGTATACTTTCACTCATTGAGGATCTGGATTCTCCTATATGCTTATGAACCACCTTAAAACTAGAAGCCTCATCTAGCCACTAAAATGTACAAGTTCCATTCTATCAACAAGTAACTTATAAAGGCCACACTCTCTCACAACTTTAGCCAAAATCCTCAAATTAGCTAGACTACAATAACTATTGGTGCACTATTATCCCTCAAATGCAATTGTCCACTCTACATATATCATACGAGGTGTGAAAGAATATTACTCTTAAAACTAAGAACAAATAGAACAACACTCAACTCAAAAACATCCCCTAAATGGATTTGTAACAAAATGTAGCCAACTCCTCTCACAAGATAAGTAGTAACATCACTAAGTTACACACTCATGACTTCCTCTTGATCCTAAAGTATGAATAAGAGTGACATGTCATATGTCATGTCTCGAAGCTTCACTTTACATGTACCATCCAATACTAAACACATTGTTAGAAGATAAATAAGAGGTCATGTAAAAGGTGATCTTAAACTATGAGGCATCCTCCTCTACACTTGCTACAAACATAGTTTCAACCTATTTCGCTACTTTTCCCCTCTTAAATGGAAATTAGATAGCATAATGTCCCATCTCATGACATGAGAAACACATCACCTTATTCAAGTCCTTCTTTACTATATTTGTAACTTTCTTCTCCTTGCAACCTTTCTTTCTACCCCTCTTCATGACCCAAATGAGACCAATCACATCTACTTCCCTTTGTTTTTCTGAACAAGGTTGTAACATGTATTCTTCCTACACAAGATCAATCCAAAGCTTTGAAAATTTTTGTAAGGTCTCACGAGCACAAACACTGCGATCAAATGGAATTTAGGATTTCAAAACAATGAGCACCAACTCCTTATCCTCCGCCTCTGTTCCAATGGTAAACAAGTTATCTCTCAACTCAATGATTCTATTCAATAGTGCACCATTGTATCTCTTTTTCTCATACAAATTGCTAAAATATGGTTTTGTCGAAGCACCTATTGAGAAACACAACATCTTTGAAACAACTCAATCAAAGCTCCAGAGTCCAAACATGTCCTTGTCTTCTTCTCTACAATGCAAGAGATGAAATGATCCTTCATTTAATCAAAAACTATTGTTTTTCCTTCTTCCAATTAGCAACCAACTATGCTGGATCAATAGGTTCTGGCCCTAACCAGGCACTGTCCACAGAAATGAGGGTTAACTAGGCACTGTCAACACAAAATCACGGTCAAAAAATTTAACTAGTGCTAATCATGCTAAAACAACATACCGAATGCTCCTGAAATTCCCTTTTCATCGAGGGTAAGTCTAGCTATGTGTATTCACGCTCTTCAATATTAGATTTTTTGTTAAAGTTAAAACCGTAGGAATCAATAGAAATTAGGATTAACAGCTAAGTAGAGCTAATGATGTTAAAACATACTAGGCCATCCAACCCTAATAATATATGAATGGAACTGAGATAAAATTGTCCCATTTTTTACAAAATTGACAGTAGAACCGATTCTCCCTACACCATTCAGAAACAAATTCATTGATACCTGAAGTAGAACAAACAAAAGCACAATGAATTGTGTGAAAGTTATATAAAAGAGACTTGATATGACTCAAACTTACTATGAAAGGTTCCCAAAATTTTGTTAGTGTTGGTTTATGCAATCCCTTGGGCATCGCGGAAGTAAAAAATCTCGAGAAAAATATAATAAATGCCAGAAGCTGGATTTACTTCCATTCTATACAAAAATCAAGATGCAAATGATAACAACCAAATGCAAAAATCATGCCAATCGTTGTTTCTCCTCTAATTGAGATCTACTCATACCTCATTGGTATTTCAGAAGACTAATTGGGAATTTTCAAGTGAAGCATCTCTTTAATACAACAATATTCACATCAAATACAAGGTGGCTAACCATAAATGTATATTCAACGATTACTTGCGAGTGATAATTGTATTCAATTAAGGGATCTTATGGACCAATGCACGTCTCCAGAAAGCTAAAAATTGCAAAGATAAAGAAGATTAATGAGTGTACATGCAGAAGATCCAACCAAAAGTATTATTTTAGTGGGTATGTATTGAGAAGCCCATCTGCAGATAGCAACAACATCATGTACCTCTGATTAATCCTGGTATCACCTGTGTGGATAACTCCAGTCCATTAATTGTGATTCATAACAGAAGGTACACTGAACTCATTGTATTTGAATAGGTCGATTTAGATTTTAGAGTAGCCACCAAATTAGATTTTAAATTTTAATGGGTAGTCAAATAATACGGCCTTTACACGCTGGCTCTTGGTTCTGGTGTATGGACACATGCGAGGGGGATGGCCTGCGGGGCTGGCACCCTTCGAACCCCCGTTCAATGGCACAATAAACTTTAAATACAAGCGGTCAACATTATGGTTAAGACGCACCAGTGATAGTAGAGTCGGTAGATGATATTAGTTGCGCGGGTGTGGTCGCGGGTTCGACCCCGTCCCCCATTAAAATTTTATAGTTAATAATAGTTAATAAAATAAACGACTTTAATAGTTAAAAAAAATAAACGTTATTTAGAAGCTAGTTAACCCAAATTTTTTATTAACTATAAAACAGTTAATAATAATAGTTAATAAAATGAACGTTATTTGGAACCCTTGGAACCTAGTTAACCCAAAGTTTTTATTAACTATAAAACAATTAATAATAAACATTAATAAAATAAAATAGTTAATAGAATGAATGTTATTTGGAACCTAGTTAACCCAAAGTTTTTATAGTTAATAAAATTGTTATAAAATTTCATATATCCCCCAATGAGTTAACCCAAAGTTTTTATAGTTAATAAAATTGTCTTAAAATTTCATATCTCCCCCAATGATTTAACCCAAAGTTTTTATAGTTAATAAAATTGTCGTAAAATTTCATATCTCCCCCAATGTCGGAATTCCGACGGTCTATTTTCATATCTCCTCAAACGTTAGAATTCCAACGGTCTATTTTCATGTCTCCTCAAACATCAGAATTCCAACGGTTTATTTCATCTCTTTGATGGGGGTCGTGGTCTGTCTACAAACCGTCGCAATACTGATGATTTTCCCCAATAACGTCGCAGTACCGACACATGTCTCTACACGTCGCAATAGCGACACTAGTCTCCAAATGTCACAATACCGACGCTTATTTTCTAAATGTCGCAGTTCCGGCATTGTGTCCCGAAACTTCGGTATGCCGACGATGCTCCTAAATGTCGCAATACCGACGATGTCCCTACACGTTGCTATAGTGATGCTTGTTGGTGGGATTTAAAAATTTGAGAAAAATTGGGGAAATTTTCGACAATACATCAGAAATGTCAGAACTAAATGTTGAAATTTTTACCAAATGTACTAGTAAGTATAGTCACGACCTAGGAGTAAATTAAAATCCAAGGGGCCTTGTACAAACATCACGTCTATATAGACAATGTTTCCTCCTAAAATAATCGACAACTTTGGAATGATCCCTAACGGTTGACTGGTTCCTCTATTAAAAGCTAACAGATTCTGGGTAATAGGCACAAGCTGCGAAGAACCAAAATCTTTCCACGTAGTTGAGGACACAATACTAACAGATTCACCTTCATCTATAATCGTGTGAGGTACTTCCACATTATAGCCCTGTACTATGATCTCAAAGAGCATGTAAGAAGGAAGACGATATCTCGTCAATCAACTCCAATCAAAAGAAGTGATAAAACTACATGGAGGGGGTGCCATAGGAATGGGAGGACTATCCCCTTGCGTTACAGGAGCAGGAGGATCACCATCCTAGACCACGAAAATGGGAGGATCTCCCTCCAATCCCAAGGATTATGAGAAAACAAAGAGAATCTAAGTAGTATGAGATTCACTCTCTATGGGAAAGGCCTCATTAACCATAGGTGGAACAAGGTTAACCTTTTTCTCAACCAATGATTGGTTGAGAATGGACTCATGAGATTGACTTTCAGAGAGAGTGGAATTGATCAGAGATGAATCTATATTAATTACTTGATCAACTAGAGGAGGACTCGGGGAAAAATTATGATAACCTACTGGAAGACAGGGCTCAAAAGCCGTAAGGGTATCCAACACTTTGAAGGCTTCATCCAGATAAGGAAAAAGGTGAATGGGATGATTCCCTTCACATAACCTATAGGGGAATTTTACCTTACCTCTTTTCCCATGAATCTTATTATCACCAGTTGAGGGTTCATCAACAGCATGAGATCTAGAGGTTGACAATGAAAGGTGATTTGAGCCAATGTACCACATCTCTAACACCTTGGGAATACCAGGACAATATCTAAGAAGGTGGTCACCCTTACATAGCTTGCAACGAAATTTGACTTTGCGGGATGGAGTGGGAGTTTTTTCAATATTAGTCACATGGGTGGTGATGGTCGTTGGGTTTCCCCCTTGCTTACCACCCTTCTTCTTCTTAGCTAACTAGTCACTAGAATCTAGACATTCACCACGCGAAGAGGAAGAATGAGGTGAAGAAATGGGCGAAGAAGGTGAGGGTTCTTTTAGGCCCCCATAATTTGGTAGATTGGTAATTACCAAATGAACAAGGGTAACATCAAACCAGTCTTTGGAGTCCTAGGACCTAGCCTTCCTAGACTCAGAGAGGGCTCTCTCTATGTTTGTGTAAAGGATGTAATTTGATAGCTTCTAGGGTTTTTTAATTTTGAAACTGATACTGCCTTTGTGGCTTTTAAATTTTTTATTTTTATAAATAGATTAATGATTTTAGTAAATAAAAATAGGGACCCTTCCTAAAAATATATCTTTTCATTTTTAAAATAAAAATTGAACTCCAAAAAAGAAATCAATAAAAATCCTTGTGAGTATCTTATCACAAATCATGTTTTCGCATAAATATTTTCTTATTAAAAAGACAAACAACAAAACAGAAAAATCCCGATTTTGTGATCCCTAATTTAAGGTTTCGCAGGCGACATCACAAATTGCATATCGCGGGTTTTCATTGTACAACTTTAAGCAATTCTTATCAAAGTTTTGATTCTCTGATTGTGCGATATTGCAACTTTTGTGATATTGTAACTTCTGAGATATTGCGATATTGCGATTTCGTGATATCGCGAAATCGCATATCACATAAACAAAGGACGCGATGTGATGGATTTCACAAGTTTGAATAAAGGTTTTACGCAAGGATAAATCATGTCAAGAAATATTAATTGTGTTTTATCCTCCCAATGTAAACAGTTATTGTTTCGTTATGATTAATTAATAATATAGTTGTTTCCCGCATTTTTCTTTCAAAATAGATCATTTCAATAGATCTTCCATCATTTGATCATTTACTCTGTCTTTAATACGGTTTTTACCTTCAAGATATGTCCATCCGCAAAGTAATTCAGAAATACGACAAATAGATTGTTACAGAACTTGAACAAACATGAATGTTGCCTATAGTCTCTGATACTGTTTGTACTATCAATGGAGGAGCTACTAAGTGGCAAGTTATTTACACTATACTTGAATACAAAGAGCTAGAAGTAGTGGAAGTCACGGCAACTACTGATGATGCAACACCCTCAAAAGTTCAAAGATATTGCATGCTATTTCCTCCATAGGATAGCAGCAAGGGCTACTCTTCTTCCATATACCGACATGATTAGGTGGGTTCTTGACAATTCAACAATCAAAGACAGACAATTAAGAACCTGCAAAAATGAGATTCTAGGTTCTTTCAAAGCTGAAGATTTGAAAATCATGTATAAGCTGTCTGAACCGCAAGATACGTACAACAGTCAGTTTGTTGCAAAGTTTTCTAAGAAGAACAAAGACCCGTTCAAGGAAATTCAGGGTTGGAGCAAATTAGAAAACAAGTTCAAATATGAGAAAACAGGTATGTATCCTATTGCGTCACTTGCAAATCCTTATAATTTTGCAGCAGCAATGCTATGCAGATTATATGGTCTACCTGATAATACCAAGTTTTCCATAAATTGGCTTCCCCTAATTAACTCCTGTGTTAATTCCCTCATAATGAATTGGGCGACTATCCTTTCCGAAAATCTAGTTAAGGCAATTAATGAATATAGGCCAAACAAGAACTTCCTCCTCCAAACCAGTTCCCCAATTTTTTATGAGCGCATATATTTTTGATGCCATCTCTTTTTCTACCAGCTTTCCAGTTATGGGATGGAAATGGACTCTTGAAGATCCTACCCTGATACATTTGAGTCATAAAGAGATATGGGAGCATAATTATGCACCACATTTCCATAGGCTGTGTTATGGAGTTGTATTACCGTTACATCAATTTATGTTTGATACAGTAAGCCCTAGGTTTACTAAAGAAGCCCTTGCAGACCTTCAAATGATAGCAAAAAGTTTTATTGAAGAATCATTTTCATATATCAAAATTTTTGGAAGCTTCGCTTCCCCGCATATTCTTCCTTTATATGTTTCAGATAAATTGAAGGCAAGGGAAGTCGCTTACCAAACTATTGGTAATGGACTCACTAAATATTTGAAAGACAGTAAGAAGTCTTTGGGGACAAGTTTCCCAATTTCATGTGATACATTCTCTCTCGCCAATTTTAATCATGCAGTGAAAGAATGTCAGAAGATTGAGCTTTTGAAGATCCCTATTTTACTTGCAAGGCAATTTGACCCAGAAAAGATTGCTAACAAATTTACTTTGTCAGTCAAGCTCAAACCTGTGATACACACTGATGATAGATTTGAAGATATTTTGCAATCTATTAGCACTTTTGAAGAAATCCTAAATTTTTTCAAATTGAACCTGAATCCAGAAGAAATATAGAAATTCAATCAATTCATAGAACAAAGACTTAGATGGATTCCTCAGTATGTTTTGATTTCCAATTATACAATTGAAGCAAGCCAAGAAATCAGAACAGAATAATCAGATTCACAAAATCAAAGTGAATTAGATAAAATCTTCACTTCATTCAACAATGCATCAATAAATACTCCAGAGGCATCATCTTCACAGAAAAATACAGAATTTCAAACTCCACAGGGACAAATAGTTTCAACAAGATAAATCATTGAAACTCCTGAGATAATCTCCCAAGACACAAAAATAATTCCTGCAAATCCTACTGATGAGATTATCCTCAAGGTAACCGATATTCCCCCACTGGATGTATTCTACATCCCTCTTCATAAGGTTGTAGTAAGGAAATGGAGGAAAAGAAGAAGGATTGAAACACCCCTGGGAAATGAAGTTATGGAAGTAGTATGGAAATATACTCCATCAAATCTGATTGAAAATTTAACTCGACTATCTCAATTTTCTGGTGCATACACCACTGCAACAATGGATAAGGCAGCAAAAATATCTATTTTGATCCAAGAAAACGATGACAAAATCATGCAACTACAGCCGCAGCTAGATGAAGAAAGAAACAGTTTACATCAGAAGGTGGAACAACAACTCCTCAAAGTACATCAAGAGATGGAAATGCTTAAGATAAGTCATGAAAATGACTTATCTAGCTAAAATTCACTAATTGAACAATTGAGGGAAGAGATTACCAAATGTGAAGGAATTCCTACTGTAGAGGAATTCATAAAAGAAGCATCGACATTAAGTGCCTTACTCTCAAAACAACAAAACTTGTTTGTTGTACAAATGTTGAACATAATTCCACACCTGGAAATTACTGAATAGTTGCTAACACAGTCATTGATCAAAGAATTGAGTTCAATGAACTCAATACCAAAATCTTTGATTATATTGAATGGCAAGATTCAGAAGAAGGGAGAAAGTTAGATCTCCCAATGATCAAGGAGACTTTCAAAGATATTCTTTTTATTGACTGGGATGCACGAATAAAACAAGCAGAATTGGCCATAGCTAGAGCAACAGGTATATCAAATAATATGGTAAAATTAATTAACCACACATTACATACTTCTCGTCTGATTAAAGAAAGAAATCACAAATCTGTTCCTGATATCAGAGATTTAGAACAAAGTAGGAAAGACACAGGTCAACTCTAGAAAGAAGAAATTACACAGCTAAAGAAAACTGATTAGGAAGGATACTGGAAGCTATTAGTCAAACCTCACAGTCAAATCATGACACTGAACTATTCTCTGAATTCTACACAGAGAATACAACCACTTTTACTAGACGCTATACTTGCTGCAAAAATGAAGACACAGTTTAGCAAACCTCCACAAGTTCAACCAATGTCCATCATTTGTGAGCAGAAACGTAGAGCTGGAAGTAACTTATCATCGGGCATGATTATTAGTTAGTTTGTTTTTATAATTTCAATTTTTAGCAATTAGATACTAAGTATGAGGAAGATTGTTTGAAACCACCTCATAAGATATTTTGTATAATCTATTTTTTTGTAAGTAGTTAATATAGTATTTAAACCCTTCTCATGCATTTGGAGAAGGGTCCAGAATTTTTGTTGTGAACATTTACAAAGAATGCTTCATTTGTAAGTAAGTTTGTGGATGCCTTGACATAATAATGGAACACGACATTTTTAGTCATATATCATTTTGTTGATCATTTTTTATGCACTTTTGTATTCCTTGAGTGAATTATTGATGGAAAAACTGATTGTGGCCTATTATTGCTGATAAAAATAATAGGACAGTACACATCTGGTACTATTATCATTCATGCTGAAATCCATTTTAAATATTAGTGATAAAACAAGCTTTTCATGAATTATATATGAGATTAATTATTTTTGTTCAAGTATTAGTTGCACTATTGTACAATATAAAGAAGAGAAATCTGATTTATTTTATGTATGATCATTAGAACATATGCGATGTGTTTTACATCTTCTTTTGATTAATTTTTTTTCAAAAGGACTATCTTGCAGAGTAATAATTCTATTAAGTCTGTGATTGATCTAAATCATCACAAACTAAATAGATATCATTTTAGATCACATAGAATTAATATTATCCCGGGTTAGATTAGATTATATTTAATTCAAAGTCTTGCATTTTAGAATAAATGTGTTTTAATTCTTAGCTATTTGTCATGCAAAATCAGTTGAGAGAAATCTTAAAAAAAATATAAAACTTAAATCTGGGAAACTGGTCCCATTATCCCCAGTCGGAACCACTATCCCAAACAAAAAAGGAACTGCTTTAAGGTCCAGACCGGGTGGTTATCCCCCTTGTTGTTTCCACAGATTTATGAGGCCTCAACATTTTTGGCGCTAGAAGGAGGGCCTGACTATGAATGGCATATAAATCAAAACATCAAATTAAAATCCCTCATAAGAGTCGATCTCCCCAAAAGCATCCTACAAAATCCCGATCAAATTCTAAATCACCAACTCAGAAATTGGAAATTGTAGAAACTTTCCCCTCATCTCCCAAAGTATTTCAACAGTCATCTGCTTCAGAATTTACTCTCGAGTCTCCCGAAGTCCAGTCTATAATTCAAAATTTAGAAGGAATATCTATTTCTGCTAAAAATCCTGTTAATTCTGAAACTTCTGAAGAAAGCGTTACTTCATTATTTAGAGAAACTGGTATATTGACCAGATCCAAAAGTGAAAAACTTCGAATTCCTCCTTTTGAGTTTCCAATAGAATCACATCACAAAAAAGTTTCTACATCCAGATCTAAATCAGATACAAGTGAAGTCACGTCATCCTTTCCTTCTATTAATTCCTAACATCCTCTCACTCAATCTACATCTTCTTATTCTTCCATTTCTTCCACTCAAACAATCATTACTTTCTTAAGTCGTACTGTTCCAGTTGCAAGTTCTTCATCCATTCCCCTTACTTTTGGATCTACTCCTGTATCTTCACAAACTCAACCTTGGACTAATCCTTGTGCTGTATTAGTTGCAAATCCACATGCACTTCCAGATCATCCAGAAAAATGGCTACCTAAATATAATCCAGATGATGGTCTTCCTACTGAGTAACATATCAATAATTTTATGTTAGCCATGAATATTAATGGAGTTTCCCACGAAGATATTGTAGTAATATTGTTTCCTTATACTTTACAAGCATCCGCAAGATCCTGATATTTTTCCCTTCTAGTAGGATCTATTGCTAATTGGGAAACTTTTGAACAAGTTTTACTTGCAAAATTTGGAGATGATAGAACTGTTTGATCTTTAATCAATGCTCTTTCCAACCTACAAACAAATTCAGGTGAAAGGATCAAAGTTTTTAACTCCAAATTTAACAAGCTATTAAACAAAATCCCAACTGCTTCCAAGCATGCTGTTGATGTACAAATAGAGTGGTATATTTCCTCTTTGCCTTCTAATATAGCTATTTTTGTAGATAGAGCTAGTAAAGCTACTCTTTTAGAAAACATGAAATAAGATCTTGTTGTAGAGAAAACAATCCTAGCATTTGAAAAACATTCATAAATAGAAGAAAGGAAAAAAAAAAGGAAAAATTTAGCCAAGATTCAAAAAGAAATTTTGGAAAGATCCATTCGATCTGGAAGGTCTTCAAAAAGTATTAAAGACTATGTCAAATGACATGATTGAGATAAAGAAACAAGTTGTTGAAACATCAGTTCCTAAAAAGTTGTATCTCCCATTTGAGAAAAATTATTCTTTAACATCTCAACCTCCAAATTTTATTTCAAATGTTGAATCTGATCAAGATGTTGAAGATCCTTCACCATCTAAACAGGAACCAGAATCTGAAGAAGAAGTTGAATTGAATGGGTTATGGGATTTTATTCTTCCTATAGAATAAGAAGAAAGAGAAGCTATTCCTGTGTCTATAAGAAGTAAATATTCTCTTAATTCAACTACATCAAATCAAAAACAAAAATCTTTCCCCACAAAGGAGAAAACAGTAGCCAAAAAATCTAAAACTGTTCAAACAGATCCTATTTCACCAGATCCTCTTACAACATCTAAAAATTTAGTAGTTTTAGGTATGGTGGAATACAATATAGTTGAACATATGAAAATGATTAAAGCAAATGTTTCATTACATGAAATTACCAAACTCAAACAACAACAGAAAATTTTACTTAGAGAACTTAAGTCAATCCCTGAAGATCCCATACAACCACCAGTTATAGCACAAGCTTCCAAAGATATGGGAAAACCTCCCTCATCTGCAAACAAAGTAAATCTTGATGATCTTGTTTTAATTGGTGATAGATCTATTTCTCACACTCCTCCTTTACTTTTGACTTTTGAGATTTTCAACAAAAATGTTCATAACTATCTTATTCATTCAGGAGCCTCTTCCAACATCATGCCAAGAATAGTGTATACAAAATTAAATATTACTCCTCAAAAGTTTGTTGTACATATATTTCAATTAGACAGAACAAAAGTAGAAGTCATTGGAGAAATGTTGGTGGTATCCATTAGACTATCATCTAATCCAAAAGTACTACAAGTAATTGGTGTTTTAGTCGCAGAAATCCCTGAATTTTATGGTCTTATTTTAAGAAGGGATTGTTCTGATAAGTTACATGGATATTTTGCTACTGATTGGTCACACATATGGTTACCATATAATGGAAAACCAAATAAAATTATAGTTGATCATGAGAAATTTATGAAACACACAGTCACAGAAATTGAAGAACCAAATGAACCTGTAGCTTTCACGAACAATATTATTGGAAATTATTCAGCTGAATCATTTCTTGGATCATTCAATGCTCAGAGTTCACCTTTTCCAATAAATACTGCTATTTCTCAAATTGAAAACTTTTCTCAAGAAGACACTTCTAGATGTATTAATTTTAGTAGTAAAATTTCAAAGAATTCTTTTTTTTGGACTTTATACTTTGATGGTTCAAAATCAGAGGATGGTGCAGGAGCAGGTTGCGTCTTAATCAACCCTCAAGGAGAGAAGACAATTTTAGCTTGTAGACTCAAATTTCAATGCACAAATAATACTGCTGAATATGAAGCATTGATACAAGGTCTCTACAAAGCCATTAGTTTAAATGTTAAATATTTGCAGGTATATGGAGATTCTGAAATAATTGTTAAACAAGTTAGAAATACAATTCATTGTATTTCTGGAAATTTGAAACACTATCAAACTTTAGCTCAAAATATTACATCCCATTTTTCTGCATTTAATATCTCCACGGTTAATAGATTGCAAAATGCAAGTGTTGATTTACTTGTTAATGTAGCATCTAAAATTATACCATCTGAAGCATTTAGCCCAGACAGATTTTCAATTGAGTTAATTTTTAGGCCTTCCATTCCTGACAATGTAACAAATTGGAGAGTATTTAACGATGATACAGATATAATTGATTTTCTTACATCAGACAAATCTAATGAAGGTCAAATCATAAATGAAAAAGAACATGATTTACAGATTAAAGATAAAAAAAATTCTAACCCAATTCCCAAATATGTAGTTAAAATGGAAGATCTTTATGATTTGAAAGATAGGTTTAAAAAGATTACCAATTCAAAAACCCAATGTTTTACTTTAAAATTTGAGATTAATGTTGGTACACCAGAAAAACCTCAAAACATAAACCTAGGTCTTGGTTTAAAACCTGAAGAAATGATGTCATTCATTAAGTTGTTGAAGACATATAAAGATACCTTTGCATGGGATTATTTAGATCTCAAAACATATGATACTTCTATCATTCAGCATACTATACCTATGATCTCAGATGACAAATCTGTTCAGCAAAAACTTAGAAAGATTCATCCAAACTTAGAAAGTCAAATTAAATCTGAATTAAATAAAATGCTCAAAGCCAAAATCATTTTTCTTGTTAGACATTCTAAATGGGTGTCAAACATGGTGCCAGTTAGAAAGAAGAATTGAGACATTAAAATTTGCATAGACTTTAGGAATTTGAACAAAGCCTGCCAAAAGGATAACTTTCCTTTGCCTACCATGGAACAAATATTACAGTCAGTCGCAAGATCTGAATTGATGTCTTTTCTTGACAGATTCTCAGGGTACAATCAGATTATGGTACTGTTAGACTCCTATACCAATAGGTGTCATTTTTCATGATTGTCTTATTGAACTGTGCAATATGTTCAAACCTTTTTCTTGTGCAAAGGTGTTCCATATTCTTGAAAAATCAAAAAATCAAAAAATTTTAAAAAATGTAAAGAGGGTATACCCTAAAAGAAAAATCAAAGGGTAAGAAAAATAAAATGGTCAAAAAAAGTGAAAGAAATGAACCCCAAATAAAATAGACCAAGGAAAGTGTGCAAATCCAAATGCCACTACTATTTTATTTTTTGTAAATAAGTAATTGTGTGCAGCTTGTTAAAACTTTGCCACAATTTATGAAGAGTCAAACTGTATAAACTTGACTCATTCATTTTTCAATTTCATGTTGTAGAATAGAGAATAAATATCTGACCAAACAGTTTAATCTTGGCAGATAAGTAGATAGGTAGAGTTAATAAAAGGTGCTCAACAGTTTAATCTGAGCCCTTGGATGCAATAAGTGTAGAATTAGATAGATTTTCCATGTAAAAGAAAAGAAGATTGATAAGGGTTTTCCAGCCTAAGTGCACCCTAATAAAGAAGAGAAAATGGTAGAGTAAAGTAGATAGGGTAGGTAGATGGTGTTGCAAAGTTTCATGTGATGAATGATGGTGCTAAATGTGTTTAATCTTTTACTTTCATCACAAATTGCAAAGGAAGATGCTACATTGGAAAAATTCACAGAAAGCAAAGTCAAAATCATTAACTTCCCATCTCACTTTCTCCCTAAAAGTTTTACTAATTTCCCCAAAGTGCTAAGGTATTTGAAGATTAAAGGGGCTCAAGGCATTTCCTTGACTTTTGGAGGGACCGGACCCTCAGCCTAATAATTGAAAAGCCCCTAGTACTTGAAGTTATCCATCATTGCACTCATTCACTTTTAATCTTTTCCTAAGTAAAATCCCATTTTACTTAGGAAAATCATGCAAAATTCCATAATAATCCCTCAAAATTACTTACTATTCTAAATCTAAGTGTTGAAGTTGATATAATACAATTTGCTTCAAGAATCTTCACTTTCTTAGTTGTGTAAAGAATTTTGAGTTTTCCATGTCCCTTTGTCATATTAACATTTAACTTTAATTATTAAATCCTTAGACAAATTACCTTTTCCTATATATATAACTCCTCCTATGTAATATTCCAAAAAACCTTTGTATTATAAGATTTTAGTCAAAATTAATTAAACCCATATGATGAAATCAAATACCCACATTATAAAATCCCTTTGGCTAAAAACATATCCTTATAAACTATTCCCGCCCCCTATGGTTAATAAATTGCATTAATTTATTACCATATAATAAAAAATATTCGAAAAAGGGTTTAAACATATATTTTTATGTTTTAAACGAAAAAATAAATAAAACCTGAAGACTTTAAACCATCCGTAACCCCGACCCTTTATAAACCAACGAAGAGATTAATTAGTCGTCATGATTAATTAATAATCTTAATCCAGCCAATCAGAATACTCCCGGAATGATTACATCGATAAAAATCATGTTGGGCCCGCTCGTTAACTTCCTCGCCAACTTCACGTCCCAATCACCGTCCGATCGCTCCATCGAAGATCCATGACGCTTGTTCATTCCGCTGCCCATCCTTCGTCCGATAGATAACTCGTGAAATCAAAGCGGTTTTCAAATAGTTTCCTGACCACGTGTCAGTCAATTTGTGGAATCGCTGCCGATTCACATAAAACCACCCTCCTCCAAAGGTGGTGCGGAATAAACCGCTTACCACCGTTCCCCTGTGACTCGCCTCTCGTATGCTGACGTCATCCCATAAAATAATAAAATATTCCCCACCCATTTGACTTTGTAAATAAAATAAAAACTCGCGCATTTTCCATTATTCTGTGTGTTGAAAGCGACTTTGTCCTCCATGCAAAGAAATTCAAAAATCAACTGTCAACTACTATTCAACTGAATTCTACTGAAAGCTACTACTAGACCAGTGTTCCAGTATTCACTTGCCACCAGCTGGTATCTGTTAATCACATTTTTTCCTCTAAAAACAGGTATTTACTCCATTTCGCCCTGAACTCTGAAAGAAACTCAGCTTTCCTTGTTTTTCCACTAAAACAGAGTTAAAGGTGATTGCTAGTTCATTCCTTGATCCTAAAGACTGTAAATAATATTTCTGAACTTGAAATTGTACCTGTTTCCCCCGTCGGAACCTGAAATTGTGCTCCATTTTCATAAAAACCCCCAAATTTCCGTTTTTGAATCCACAAGAACCAAAAATGAAAGTCCCGATGGCTTTAAATGTTGCTCCATTGAACACCCCTCATAGAGAATTGGAATATTTTCCATTAGTGGATAAATATTTTCAGATCAAAGACTTAGTTTTCAGTGAAAGCCCCCTTCGAATTCATTGTCGCTGCAAAGATAATTATTTGAATAGCTTGGACGTTATTGGGTTATGGGAATCTAATTTCCCTAGATACCTTTTACCCTCTGTTCATATTTTCCCTGAAATTATCCATCTTTGCCATGCCAATTATGATCCTAACTAGAGATCAGTCTTATCCCCAAACCAAGACATCCTTTTCCCAATTACTGCTCAGTCTATCAATGAGATGCTACATTTTCAACCTGGTCAAGCCTTGACTCCCCTGTCCATAGGAGATATGCTTGAGAAATCTGCCAATTTATCTCATGAAGAGTTAAACCTTCACAGACTGATCTCATTCCATAGGTCTTTCAAAAAGCCTACAATCACCTCCCTGCAGACCTATATTTCATTAACAAATTGTTTGATTTTAGCAGGTTACTATCAGAATATGGATTTGGACCAACAATTTCAATACTAGTTGACAAAATTGTTTACTCCAAATTCTCAGATTTTAATTCAATATCTTCATTCAACAAACAGTTTGTATACAAAGTCAGAGAGAGATTAGAATGATGAAATGTGCTCAGTGAATGGTAAAAATGAAATGAGAAATTACAGGGATAGGAAAAGCATAACAGTTAAAGAGTATCAGTGATTAAAGTGTATCAGGTAAAAGTCAGAGTGCAAGTTAAAATGAAGTTACAGAGCAGTCAAAGGTAAAACAGTAAAAGTAATTACAGAGGCAGTAAAATGGTAAAAATATATGAGAATAAATTTCACCAATAGTGAATTCTGTCTAAAAGTGAAAGTAAAACAGTCAAAAGAACAAAAAAGTAAAAAGATGAAAAACACAACAAAAAGGAACATTTTTGCAGAAATTGCATGTTTTAGTCATTGTTTTGCAGACACTATTTTGATCAATATAAGATGAATTTTTCAAAACTGAAGGAGGTTTATTTTCTTAAGAGTACCATCTACAAAAACATCTCTCACTTTTCTAACATCTATTATGGTTTTGGAAATATTAAACAAAGTTGGAAAGCACTTTTTGCAGAAAATTACAGTCAAGTCATCATTTTGCAGAGAATATTGTGGCCAATTAGAAATACATTTTACAAAACTGAAGGAGGTTTTTGTTCCTAAGGGACCCATCTACAAAAACCTATCTCACTTTTTGCACAGTGATTTCAGAATGAGAGATACATGCACATCTTTAGAGGCTATTTTTCAGACTCTGTAAAACTCTGTTTTACACATATGTTTTACAGAGAATATTATGTACAGCTGGAGAGGAATTTTGGGAAACTGAAAGAGGTTTATCTCACCAACATATTAATACACAATAACCTCTTTCACTTTTTACATATCTATTACGGATTGAGAAATAAAAATATATCATTGGACCCCAAGTTTGCAGAATTGTTGGAGCAGAATGCACAAAGAAAGGAAGCAGTTAGTGACTTGGATGCCTCATCATCAACTAAGAGTTGGATAAAATTTGAATTCTCCTCTTTGTCATCACCTATCCATACAAAATAGTGCCAAATAGATGCATTAGTTTGAGTGTCATTTACTTAAGTTCTATTTATGTAAAATAGTTGGAGAGATTTGTGAACCAATTTTGATATTTTTTCAAGATATTTTAGTTTAGAATTTGTATAAATACTCCCTCAATTGGAGTATTGAGGGTGGATTCTTCTACTTTTCTGTAACATTGATTTTTTGGAATAAAGTGCTTTGGAGAAATTTCTTTGTGGCTTGCTGGATGATGAATTGAAGCTCAAGACTTTTTGCAGGATTCATGTGTCAGACTACAGTTCAATAAGTCATTTCTATCCTATGTTTTAAGTTTTATATCTGTTTATAATATCACTGTGTTCCATTTCTGAATAATTAACAAAAAAGAATAAATCAGAAATTTCTTAAGTGTACTCTGATTTCAATTGTGATTATTCTAAATGTTTTCTTCTAAACTGGTTATAAACAATGAATTATTAATTGCTCTTGTTTCGTTGGTTTAAACATTTTGATTACTATAGCAAAGAATTCTTAACTGCTCTTTATTTGTAATCATTCAATTTCTTTCTTTGAACATGTTGAAATATTCTTAATTGCCTTTCATCCCTTCAAAATCCATTCCATTCACTTTAATATCTAAAATTGTTCTATGTTTGGCTATCTTGCCCTGCAAAGCCATCTTGTGTGTAGAATATTAATCCAGTAAAGCCATCATTTCGACTCCATAGCCCAATGGCCTGAAAATATTCAACCTTGCCCTTAGTTGGCGGATTCCACCATTCAAATTCAAACCAAATTTCTTGGACTTATAACTAGCCTAAAACTTTCTAAGAACAAAGCTAAAATTTAAAGAGAGAGCCCTCTCTGGATACAGATTGGCTAGATTCTGTATCTGAAGGTTGGTTTGTGGTTACCTCGGGTATACTTTCCTTTTCCACAACTTCAAGGAAAACCTGAGTGATAACATAGTGGCGACCATATTGGGGACCTGAATATCTTTATTGTCAATATTGTTTTCTTATAAGCTATGGACAGAGTCTGAAGATCAGCCAGGTAGTCTTTGAAATGCTTTTGCTCTGCAATTGCATAGTAAATAAATGCTGCTTCAGTCTATCTCTGGTTTAGCTTAATAACTGAACTTTAGTTTCAAACATTCAATCAGACTCTCTAGTTCAATAAATATTTGAGAAAATTTTAACCCAATATCTAAAACTTCTTGAAGAAAATTGTCGAAGTTGTATTTTTCATTCCATTTAAAAAAAAAAAATATATATATATATATATATATATCTAGAAAACTGACTGGGGAAGACTAACCTTTTTCTTCAGAAATATTTTATAGGCTCAGATCTGATCTATGATGGTGGACAGGGATCAGACACAAAAATGTTAAAATCATCCACCTGGCGACTCCAAAATCAATCTCACAATCAAGACTCCACTGGAGGAATGAACCTGGAAGAACAATATGGAAAGATCAGGCTTTCAACTTGGATCTTAATCCAAGACATTATGTTCTTTCACGTTAAGAACGATTTTCAATATGTATTGTATTTTATATAAGGATCTAACTTGGTTTTACAGATATCGTGGCCTTTCATTATGGCTGATTTTCAAGATGATCCAAGAATAAAATGAAGATATGCTCCCATGAGCAGAGATCACATACCTGGATTTCCACACAAACTACCGAAGGTAAATTGGGGTGAAAATCTGCCCATGTTTCAAGATGAGAATATTGATGATCCTTTACTACATCTCATTAAATTTCATATACACTCATCAAGATTAAAGGGTGATTGGCATGAGGATTGCCTCATGAAGATATTCATGGGAACCTTAGAAGGAAAAGCAAGGGAATGGTACGAAGCTCTCAAACCTGCAAGTTTTTTTTCTCTAAAAGATTTTCATAAGGTATTTTATGAGCATTACAAAGAAGATTTTCCATCTTTATCATTAGCTAAAAATTGTTGTGATCAAGCTGAAGATCTTATAAATTACCTTAAAAATATTGATGAAGATTTTGGAAATTGGTTTCCTGAAAATTTATTAGAAGAAGTCCAAAACTTTCATTCTCAAGTTAAATGTCATAATAATCAAGAGGAGTTAAACAAAGATGAAATAAGTCATGAGATAAATCAAGATCCACAAAACCCCTCTGTATTAACAAATGATGTTTCATTTAATTTTTTGAATGGAGTTAAAGACAATAGTCAACCTCATGATCAACTTTTAGATAAGGGAAAAAACAATTGTCATTTCAATCTAAGAATTCAGAGATTCCCACCCCCCCTCACCGAAGAAGAAATCAATTTGCTTCTAAACATGCAACCATCCTCAAAATATTTACATAATGAAGAGATTGTTTCTACTTCTTCTAATGTTGATGAATGTAATAAAGTTTTTATCCATGAAGAGACAAAAGAACAAGTTGATGCTCATGTTATTCTACCTTCCCAAAAAGGCCCATTGCTTGATATCACGCCTATTGAACAAAACAATGATTTTCAAACAGAATGCAACCAATCTAATCAAGATATATTGGGATTGTTGGAAGAGAAATCTACTGATCCATTGTTTATAATTGATGACATTCCTTCTTCTGAAAATTTGCCTAAATATGATCAATATGATGATAATTATGTTCTCCCAATTCAAAATAATTTCCTAGAACAATCACTAGCTATTTTGAGGGATGAGATATTAGAACTTCAGCTTGATGAGGATTTTCTAAGAGCTTTCTTTCTTCTCTTGAAATCAAGAAAATGTTCTCCTCAAGTTAAAAAATGGCTTCTTGATATAATTTCTGAAAATTATGAAAATGAAATCAAACTTTTGCATTCTCCAATTCAGTCATACAATTTCCGAAATCCTAAAGAATTCTTTGAAAATCTTCCTTCTCCAAAGCAAGAGGAAATTGTACTCTCTTTTGACTTGCATATTGAAGATGATTATTCTTTCAAACACAAGACTGAAGAAATAAGTTCATGGTCTAATATTCATAATTCAATTGAACAATTAGTCATTGAAGACCTAGAAGTAAATAACATACATCATGCTTTTATTGATCCTATATCAGATTATATGGAGAATCTTTTGAGCCCAAATTTGCAAACATGTTTTCTCTATAAGGATCAAATACATCAAAAGTGGCTTTTACACATCATATCATTTATTATAAAGGCACATGATCATAACATACTTCCAATTTTGATCACAAGCAATCAAGTTATCCATTTATTTTTACAGCTACTTGATTGGCTTCATTGGCATTTTTGTATTACCTGATTCAATAAGATTTTTAGTAGATTAGAGTAGGTAAATGAGTGCTAATAAGCTTAGAATTTTGAGAATTTTTTTTAGTTTTCAATTTTCAGCTAGTTTTTCATTAAGTTGGTTTGAAAATTTTTGTGTGTTGTTTTAGTTTCAGATCAGATTTCAGGTTGCAGAAAAAGGACTATATTCAATTCAAGATTTTAAACCACAGCAAATGCATGTTTGGGATTGGAACAAGGCAGAAAATTCCTAACTGGGCAACAAAGTTTTAAGTTTTGGGTGGATAGTAACTTACTGGAATTGAAGCCCGAAGTGAAGGCCCTAAGCTTCAGAAGTTTTACTATCATATATACAATAAAGCCACCAGAAAAAGAAGATTACATGGTTCAGTTGAAGACATTTTGAGGCATCTGACCTGCTGTTCTTGAATTTTCACCAGGAAAAGCCATCCCCAAGTGGAGCCAGTGTTAGACTCCTATACCAATAGGTGTCATTTTTCATGATTGTCTTATTGAACTATGCAATATGTTCAAACCTTTTTCTTGTGCAAAGGTGTTCCATATTCTTAAAAAATCAAAAAATCAAAAAATTTAAAAAAATGTAAAGAGGGTATACCCTAAAAGAAAAATCAAAGGGTAAGAAAAATAAAATGGTCAAAAAAGTGAAAGAAATGAACCCCAAGCAAAAAATAGACCAAGGAAAGTGTGCAAATCCAAATGCCACTACTATTTTATTTTTGTAATAAAGCAATTGTGTGCAGCTTGTTAAACTTTTTCCACAATTTATGAAGAGTCAAACTGTTTAAACTTGACTCATTCATTTTTCAATTTCATGTTGTAGAATAGAGAATAAATATCTGACCAAACAGTTTAATCTTGGCAGATAAGTAGATAGGTAGAGTTAATAAAAAGGTGCTCAACAGTTTAATCTGAGCCCTTGGATGTAATAAGTGTAGACTTAGATAGGTTTTCCATGTAAAAGAAAAAGAAGATTGATAAGGGTTTGCCAGTCTAAGTGCACCCTAATAAAGAAGAGAAAATGTTAGAGTAAAGTAGATAGGGTAGGTAGATGGTGTTGCAAAGTTTCATGTGATGAATGATGGTGCTAAATGTGTTTAATCTTTTACTTTCATCACAAATTGCAAAGGAAGATGCTACATTGGAAAAATTCACAGAAATCAAAGTCAAAATCATTAACTTCCCATCTCACTTTCTCCCTAAAAGTTTTACTAATTTCCCCAAAGTGCTAAGGTATTTGAAGATTAAAGAGGCTCAAGGCATTTCCTTGACTTTTGGAGGGACCGGACCCTCGGCCTAATAATTGAAAAGCCCCTAGTACTTGAAGTTATCCATCATTGCACTCGTTCACTTTTAATCTTTTCCTAAGTAAAATCCCATTTTACTTAGGAAAATCATGCAAAATTCCATAATAATCCCTCAAAATTACTTACTATTCTAAATCTAAGTGTTGAAGTTGATATAATGCAATTTGCTTCAAGAATCTTCACTTTCTTAGTTGTGTAAAGAATTTTGATTTTTCCATGTCCCTTTGTCATATTAACATTTAACTTTAATTATTAAATCCTTAGACAAATTACCTTTTCTTATATATATAACTCCTCCTATGTAATATTCCAAAAAACCTTTGTATTATAAGTTTTTAGTCAAAATTAATTAAACCCATATGATGAAATCAAATACCCACATTATAAAATCCCTTTGGCTAAAAAAATATCCTTATAAACTATTCCCACCCCCTATGGTTAATAAATTGCATTAATTTATTACCATATAATAAAAAATATTCGAAAAAGGGTTTAAACATATATTTTTAAGTTTTAAACGAAAAAATAAATAAAACCTGAAGACTTTAAACCATCCGTAACCCCGACCCTTTATAAACCAACGAAGAGATTAATTAGTCGTCAGGATTAATTAATAATCTTAATCCAGCCAATCAGAATACTCTCGGAATGATTAAATCGATAAAAATCATGTTGAGCCCGCTTGTTAACTTCCCTGCCAACTTCACGTCCCAATCACCGTCCGATCGCTCCATCGAAGATCCACGACGCTTGTTCATTTCGCTGCCCATCCTTCATCCGATAGATAACTCGCGAAATCAAAGCGGTTTTCAAATAGTGTCCCGACCACGTGTCACTCAATTTGTGGAATCGCTGTCGATTCACATAAAACCACTCTCCTCCAAAGGTGGTGCGGAATAAACCGCTTACCACCGTTCCCCTGTGACTCGCCTCCCATACACTAACGTCATCCCATAAAATAATAAAATATTCCCCACTCGTTTGACTTTGTAAATCAAACAAAAACTCACGCATTTTCCATTATTTTGTGTGCTGAAAGCGACTTTGTCCTCCATGCAAACAAATTCAAAAATCAATTATCAACTACTATTAAACTGAATTCTACTGAAAGCTACTACCAGACCATTGTTCCAGTATTCACTCGCCACCAGCTGGTATCTGTTAATCACAGTTTTTCCTCTAAAAACAGGTATTTACTCCATTTCTCCCTGAACTCTGAAAGAAACTCAGCTTTCCTTGTTTTTCCACTAAAACAGAGTTAAAGTTGATTGCTAGTTCATTCCTTGATCCTAAAGACTGTAAATAATATTCCTGAACTTGCAATTGTACCCGTTTCCCTCGTCGGAACCTGAAATTGTGCTCCATTTTCATAAAAACCCCCGAATTTCCGTTTTTGAATCCACAAGAACCAAAAATGGAAGTCCCGGTGGCTTTAAATGTTGCTCCATTGAACGCCCCTCATAGAGAATTGGAATATTTTCCATTAGTGGATAAAGATTTTCAGATCAAAGACTTATTTTTCAGTGAAAGCCCCCTTCGAATCCATTGTCGCTGCAAAGATAATTATTTGAATGGCTTGGACGTTATTGGGTTATGGGAATCTAATTTCCCTAGATACCTTTTACCCTCTGTTCATATTTTCCCTGAAATAATCCATCTTTGCCATGCCAATTATGATCCTAACCAGAGAGCAGTCTTATCCCCAAACAAAGACATCATTTTCCCAATTACTTCTCAGTCTATCAATGAGATGCTACATTTTCAACCTGGTCAAACCTTGACTCCCCTGTCCATAGGAGATATGCTTGAGAAATCTGCCAATTTATCTCATGAAGAGTTAAACCTTCATAGAATGATCTCATTCCACAGGTCTTTCAAAAAGCCTACAATCACCTCCCTGCAGACCTATATTTCTTTAACAAATTGTTTGATTTTAGCAGGTTACTATCAGAATATGGATTTGGACCAACAATTTCAATACTAGTTGACAAAATTGTTTGCTCCAAATTCTCATATTTTAATTCAATATCTTCATTCAAAAAATAGTTTGTATACAAATTCAGAGAGAGATTAGAATGATGAAATGTGCACAGTGAATGGTAAAAGTGAAATGAGAATTTGCAGGGATAGTAAAAGCATAACAGTTAAAGAGTATCAGTGGTTAAAGTGTATAAGGTAAAAGTCAGAGTGAAAGTTAAAATGAAGTTACAGAGCAGTCAAAGGTAAACAGTAAAAGTAAATAAAAAAGGCAGTAAAATGGTAAAAATATATGAGAATACTTTCACCAATAGTGAATTTTGTCTAAAGTGAAAGTAAAACAGTCACAAGAGCAAAAAAGTAAAAAGATGGAAAAACATAACAAGATGGAACATTTTTGCAGACATTTCATGCTTTAGTCATTGTTTTGCAGAAACTATTACGATCAATCCAAGATGAATTTTGCAAAACAGAAGGAGGTTTATGTTCTTAAGAGGACCATCTACAAAAACCTCTCACTTTTCTAACAACTATTATGGTTTTGGAAATATTATACAATGTTGGAAATCACATTTTGCAGAAAATTCTTGTTAAGTCATCATTTTGCAGAGAATATTGTGGCCAATCAGAAATACATCATACAAAACTGAAGGAGGTTTTTGTTCCTAAGAGACCCATATACAAAAACCTACCTCACTTTTTTTACAGTGATTTCAGAATGAGAGATACATGCACATATTTACAGGTTATTTTTCAGACTCTGTAAAACTCTGTTTTACACATATTTTTGCAGAGCCTATTGTGCACATCTGGAGAGGAATTTTTGGAAACTGAAAGAGGTTTATCTCACCAACATATTAATATACAATAAATTCTTTCACGTTTTACATATCTATTACGGATTGAGAAATAAAAAGGTCTCATTGGACCCCAAATTTGCAGAATTGTTGGAGCAGAATTGCACAAAAAAAGGAAGCAGTTAGTGACTTGGATGCCTCATCATCAACTAAGTGTTGGATCAAATTCGAATTATCCTCTTTATCATCATCTATCCATACAAAATAGTGCCAAATAGATGCATTAGTTTGAGTGTCCTTTACTTAAGTTCTATTTATGTTAAATAGTTGGAGAGATTTGTGAACCAATTTTGATATTTTTCTCAAGATATTTTAGTTTAGAATTTGTATAAATACTTCACTCTTGGAAGTATTTTGGGTGGATTATTCTACTTTGCTGTAACATTTATTTTTTAGAATAAAGTGCTTTGGAGAAATTTCTTTATGGCTTGCTGGATGATGAATTGAAGCTCATGACTTTTTGCAGGATTCATGTGTCTAACTACAGATCAATAAGTCTTCTCTATCTCATGTTTTAAAAGTTTTATATCTGTTTATAATATTATTGCGTTCCATTTCTGAATAATTAACAAAAAATAATAAATCAGAAATTTCTTAAGTGTACTCTGATTTCAATTGTGATTATTCTAAATGTTTTCTTCTAAACTGGTTATAAACAATGAATTCTTAATTGCTCTTGTTTCACTGGTTTAAACATTTTGATTACTATAGTAAAAAATTCTTAACTGCTCTTTATTTTTAATCATTCACTTTCTTTCTTTGAACATGTTGAAATATTCTTAATTTCCTTTCATCCCTTCAAAATCCATTCCATTCACTTTAATATCTAAAATTGTTCTCTGTTTGGCTATCTTGCCCTGCAAAGCCATCTTGTGTGTAGAATATTAATCCAGTAAAGCCATCACTTCGACTCCATAGCCCAATGGCCTGAAAATATTCAACCTTGCCCTTAGTTGGCGGATTCCACCATTCAAATTCCAACCAAATTTCTTGGACTTATAACTAGCCTAAAACTTTCTAAGAACAAAGCTAAATTTTAAAGAGAGAGCCCTCTCTGGATACAGATTGGCTAGATTCTGTATCTGAAGGTTGGTTTGTGGTTACCTCGGGTATACTTTCCTTTTCCACAACTTCAAGGAAAACCTGAGTGATAACAGGTACATCTGGATGATAGATTAAAAACAACATTTAGAGCAAAATGGGGAACATACGCATATCAAAAAATGCCTTTTGGACTGATAAATTCCTGTGCTATATGTCAACACACTATGGATATAGCTTTTAGAGGATTAATCAATGGGTCAATTTTTATATACATAGACAACATTACTGTTTACTCTAAGCATAGAATCAATCATGTTAATCACCTAAAACACAATTTTGAAAGATGTAGAAAATTCAACATTTCCTTGAATCCTAAAAAATGTTATTTGGCCTTATCAAAAGGTAAATTTTTAGGGTTCATTATCTCCAATAAAGGAATCCATATTGACCCTGATAGAATTCAAGAAATTGAAAACATTCCCCTACCACGGAATCCATATTGACCCTGATAAAATTCAATTTTGAAATGGGGAAAATATGAGAAAAATTATTTTGAGTTGATTAAGAAAGCTATCATTGAAGCTCCTTCTTTAACAACTCCTAATTTTCTTAAACCATTTGTATTATACACATTTTCTTCTAATACATCATACGCAGTAGTTTTGACACAGCTAAATGATCAAAACATTGAAGCACCTATTTCATTTTTCAGTTCTAATCTTCAAGGTGCCAAATTAAATTATTCAGTTGTAGAAAAACATGCTTATGCTGTATTTAAAGCTTTGAAACATTTTAGAACTTTTCACCTAAAAACACATACTAAAATAATAGTACCTTACTCAGTAGTAAGGCAACTATTAATCCAAAGAGAAGTAGGAGAGAAGAGAGGAAATTGTTTTACTGCACTTCAAGAATATGATGTAGAGATACACCATGCTAAAATTGTTAAAGGTCAAGGCCTTTGCAGGATGTTAACTAGAGCCTCTCATTTTCCGACAGAAGAAGATCAATCAAACAAATTAAAACTGGTCGAGGTAAGCCTAAACAATTCTTAGTCATAATATGTTGATCTGAAATTTTTCTTAAAAAATGGATATGCTCCATTATATCTTAATTATACAGCAAAGTGTGCTTTGAGGCTTAAGGAAAATCAATATCAACTGATAGATGATGTGATATTCAGGAAAAATTATGACTCTGTATTATTAAGATGTTTAGAGAAAACTGAAGCTGAAAAATTAATGCAGGAATTACATGATGGTCCAGCTGGAGGTCATTTCGAGGAAATACCATAGCTCATAAAATACTGCATGCTGGTTACTATTGGCCAACCTTATTTAAATATGCACATGAATACGCAAGAAAATGAAAAGTATGTCAAACTGCAGCAGGAAGAGAAAGGAAAGTAGCATTTCCACTACAACCTGTAAATATCCAACAACCATTTGAACAATGGGGGTTAGATATTATAGGTGAAATGACTCCAAACTCTTCTAAACAACATAAGTATATTGTAACTACAACAGATTACTTCACGAAATGGGTAGAAGCTATCACATTAAAGGTGGTTAATACACAAAGTATTATGGATTTTATTGATTAGTACATAATCACCAGGTTTGGCCTTCCATTAGCTTTGATATTTTACAATGCATCTTAATTTTTTGGAAACGCCATGATAGAATTTTCTTTGAAAAGAGGTTTTAAATTAAAATACTCAACCAACTATTATCCACAAGGTAATGGATTATCTGAATCTACAAATAAAAACCTTATCAGAATCATAAAATGAACTATATAACAAAATCATAAAAATTGGCACAAAGCATTATTATTTTCTCTTTGGGTAGACAGAATCAATCAGAAGGCTTCAATAGGTACTTCTCCATTTGTCTTAGTTTATGGGAAAGAAGCAGTTCTACCCACAAATGTAACAATACCATCATTTTCTTTAGTACAGTTCATTGATGAAAATCCTTCACTTCCCTCCAAATTAGACAAGATCAAATTCTTAAAATGGAAGAAAAAACAGAAAATCTAAAGTCATACATGCTCATCATCAACAAATAGTTAAAATCTCATTTGACACATCATCTACCAGTTCAAAAAACTTTGAAGTAGGAGACCTTGTTTTGAAATGGGATAAGACACATGAGAAAAAATGTAAGCATACCAAATACCAAAGATTATGGCTTGGTCCATTTCAAATCATAGAAAAAATAGGCTTATCCACATTTTTGTTACAAGACTTAACAGGTAAGAAAGACTCCTTGCCCATGAATGGTCAGATGCTTAAAAAATACTTCTCTTAGAAATCAAGTTTTAAATTTCATTTTTGCTTTAGGAAAATAAAAGTTGAAAATAGCATCATTTTTTGTTGATTCAAATTTTTAAATTTTTGATAAATTTATTTTATTTTTCGCTTTTATAAATTAGTAAAGTTAAAAATACAATTAGAACTATATGAGGATTGGAAAAACCTTAATTCTTTTGAAATATTTTCAAATTTACTAGACATTTATTTTTTGAAAAAGATTCTTGATATCATAAAATATAGATGTTATGTATCAGTAAAAAAGGAAATTTTTAACTTAGCAAGGATTCTCTACAAAAAGGTATCTAACAACTCTACAATTATCATCCATAACTCTTAAAACGAGCTAATGATTCATCCCATATGATAAAATTTCTTCTTCAAAAAGTATAATTTAAAATATATATATATATATATATATATATATATATATATATATATATATATATATATATATATATATACAAATTCAAAAGAAAAATAAGTCTCATCACAAGCTTTTTTATCATGATCATAGAGAAATAATCTAGATTGATATTACCAATATTGCATATCATAACAGGGTAATAGCTAAATTGTTATAAAAAAATCAAAAGACAAGGGGTCTCATCACGAGCCAGCTTGTTCAGTCTAAATTACTATCAGTGAATGACATTGTCACTATCAGGCCACCAAACCTGGACAATGATTTTGAAGATGTGTCAATTAGAAAACAAATTAAGCTTTGGAATAAAGAAATCAAATTCAGATGGGAGCATGAATCATTATTGGTTAAAGGATAACACTGTCGAGGCTATAAATGCTTACTGGCAACAGTGGCTCTATCTATGATAAATGAGTAAAAAATCTATGAGACCAATTTTTAGAGAATACCTACTTTATATTTTTAAATATGAGTACCGACTGATACAAACACCTATATGTTATTATTGAAAAGGGTTAACTAAGAAAAATAATGAGATAGGTAAATAGATTGTATTTTGAGAAAACACTGTTTAATTCATGAATCATTTTATTTTTGTTCTCATAAACTTTTCCTTGTTTTGAAAGTTTAGAAATATCAAATAAACTAATCAGAGATATATGGTTCTCCCAAGTGAATCGCCAATTATTATGCTATGCAAAAAACCCCACCCCCCCGCCCCCCCAAATTTTTTTTTTTAATAAATAGATTAATGATTTTAATAAATAAAAATAGGGACCCTTCTTAAAAATCTATTTTTCCATTTTTAAAATTAAAATCGAACTCCAAAAAATAAATCAATAAAATTCCTTGTGATTATCTTATCACAAATTTCATTTTCACATAAATCTTTTCTTATTAAAAATACAAAACAATGAAACAACGAAATCCCGATTTTGCGCTCGCTGATTTAAGGTTTCGTAGGCGACATCGCAAATCGTATATCGCAGATTTTCATTGTACAACTTTAAGAAATTCTTATAAAATTTCCGATTCTCCGATTGTGCGATACTGCGACTTCTGCGATACTGCGATTTCTACGATATTGTGATTTCTCCAATATTGCGATTTCGTGATATTGCGAAATCGCATATCACATAAACAAAGGACATGATGTGATGGATTTGACAAGTTTGAAGAAAGGTTTTACGCAAGGATAAATCATGTTAGGAAATATTAATTGCGTTTTATCCTCCCAATGTAAACAATTATTGATTCATTATGATTAATTAATAATACAGCTATTTCCCGCATTTTTATTTCAAAATTGATCATTTCAATAGATCTTCCATCATTTGATCATTTACTCTGTCTTTAATACGGTTTTTACCTTCAAGATATGCCCATCCGTAAAGTAATTCAGAAATACAACAAACAAATTGTTACAGAACTTGAACAAACATGAATGTTGCCTATAGTCTCTGATACTGTTTGTACTGTCGATGGAGGAGCTACTAAGTGGCAAGTTATTTACACTATACTCGAAGACGAAGAGTCAGAAGTACTGTAGGTCACGGTAACTTCCGATGATGCAACACCCTCAAATTTATAGTTCAACTATATTGCATGCTCTTTCCTCCATAGGATAGCAGCAAGGGCTACTCTTCTTCCATATACCGACATGATCAGGTGGGTACTTGACAATTCAACAATCAAAGACAGACAATTAGGAACCTGCAAAAATGAGATTCTAGGTTCTTTCAAAGCTGAAGATTTGAAAATCATGTATAAGCTGCCTGACCCGCAAGATACATACAACAGTCAGTTTGCTTCAAAGTTTGTTAAAAAGAACAAATACCTCTTCAAGGCAATTCAAGGTTGGAGGAAACTAGACAACAAGTTCAAATATGAGAAAACAGGTACTTATCCTATTGCTTCACTTGCAAATCCTTATAATTTTGTAGCAGAAATGCTATGCAGATTATATGGTCTACCTGATAATACCAAGTTTTTCATAAATTGGCTTCCCCTAATTGACTCATGTGTTAATTCCCTCATAATGAATTGGGCGACTATCCTTTCTAAAAATCTAGTTAAGGCAATTAATGAATATCGCCAAACAAGAACTTCATCCTCCAAATCAGTTCCCCTATTTTTTATGAGTACGTATATTTTTGGTGCCATCTATTTTTCTACCAACTTTCCAGTTTTGTGATGGAAATGAACTCCTAAATATCATACCTCGATACATTTGAGTCATAAAGAGATATGGGAGCATAATTATTCACCACATTTCCATAAGCTGTGTTATGGAGTTGTATTACCGTTACATCAATTTATGTTTGATACAGTAAGCCCTAGGTTTACTAAAGAAGCCCTTGCAGACCTTCAAAATATAGGCAGAAGTTTTATTGAAGAATCATTTTCATATATCAGAATTTTTGGAAGCTCTGCTTCCCCGCATATTCTTCCTTTTTATGTTTCAGATAAATTGATGGCAAGGGAAGTCACTTACCAAACTGTTGGTAATGGACTCACTAAATCTTTGAAAGACAGTAAGAAGTCTTTATGGCCAAGTTTCCCAATTTCGTGTGGTACATTATCTCTCGCCAATTTTAATCATGCAGTGAAAGAATGACAGAAGATTAAGCTTTTGAAGCTCCCTATTTTACCTACAAGGTAATTTGACCCAGAAAATATTCCTAACAAATTTACTTTATCAGTCAAGCTCAAACCTGTGATACACACTGATGACAGATTTGAAGATATTTTGCAATCTGTTAGCACTTTTGAAGAAAACCTAAATTTTGTCAAATTGAACCTGAATCCAGAAGAAATACAAAAATTCAATCAATTACAAGAATAAAGGCTCAGTCGGATTCCTCGGGATGTTTTGATTTCCAATTATACAATTGAAGCAAGCCAAAAAGTCAAAGCAGAAAAATCATATTAACAAAATCAAAGTGAATTAGATAAAACGTGCACTTCATTTAGCAATGCATTAACAAATACTCCATAGGAAACATCTTCGCAGAAAACTACAGAATTCCAGACTCCATAGGGACAAATAGTTTCAACAAGAGAAGTCATTGAGACTCCTGAGATAATCTCCCAAGACACAGAAATCATTCCTGCAAATCCTACTGATGAGATTATCCTCAAGGTAACCGATATCCCCCCACTGGATGTATTCTACAGCCCTCTTCATAAGGCTGTAGTAAGGAAACAGAGGAAAAGAAGAAGGATTGAAACACCCTCAGGAAATGAAGTTATGGAAGTAGTATGGAAAGATACTCCATCAAATCCAATTGAAAATTTAACTCGAATATCTCAATTTGCTGGTGCATACACCACTGCAAAAATGGATAAGGCAGCAGAAGTATCTATTTTTATCCAAGAAAAGAATGACAAAATCATGCAACTACAGCAGCAGCTAGATGAAGAAAATAACAATTTACATCAGAAGGTGGAACAACAACTCCTCAAAGTACATCAAGAGATGGAAATTCTTAAGATAAGTCATGAAAATGACTTATCTAGCAAAAATTCATTGATTGAAAAATTGAGGGAAGAGCTTACCAAATATGAAGGAATTCCTACTGCAGAGGAATTCATAAAATAAGCATCGGAATTAAGTGCCTTACTCTCAAAACAAAAAAACTTGTTTGTTGTAAAAATGTTGAACATAATTCCACACCTAGAAATTACTGAACAGTTGACTAACACAGTCATTGATCAAAGAATTGAGTTCAATGAACTTAATACCAAAATCTCAGATTATATTGAATGGCAAGATTCAGAAGAAGGGATAAAGTCAGATCTCCCAATGATCAAGGATACTTTCAAAGATATTCTTTTTACTGACTGGATGCATGAATAAAACAAGCAGAATTGGCCATAGCCAGATCAGAAGGTATATCAAAGAATATGGTCAAAGTAATTAACCACACATTACATGCTTTTGGTCTGATTAAAGAAGTAAATCACAAATCTGTTCCTGATATCATAGATTTAGAACAATGTTGGAAGGACGCAGGTCAACTTCGAAAATAAGCACTTACACAACTAAAGAAAACTGATTGGGAAGCATACTGGCAGCTATTAGTCAAACCTCACAGTCAAAACATGACACTGAAATATTCTCTGAATTCTATACAGAGAATACAACCACTTTTACTGGATGCTATATTTGTTGCACAAATGAAGATACAGTTCGGCAAACCTCCACAAGTTCAACCGATGTCCGACATTTGTGAGAAAAAAAGTAGAGCTGGCAGTAACTTATCATCTGGCATGATTATTAGTTAGTTTGGTTTTATAATTTCAATTTTTAGCAATTAGATACTAAGTATGAGGAAGGTTGTTTGAAACCACCTCATAAGATATTTTGTACAATCTTTTTTTTTTAAGTAGTTAATATAGTATTTAAAACCTTCTCATGCATTTAGAGAAGGGTCCATAATTTTTGTTGAGAACATTTACAAAGAATGCTTCATTTATAATTAATTTTGTGGATGCCTTGAAAAAATAATGGAACACGACCTTTTCAGTCATATATCATTTTGTTGATCACTGATGATGCACTTTTGTATTCCTTGAGTGACTTATTGATGGAAAAATTGATTGTCACCTATTATTGCTGATAAAAAGAACAGGATGGTACACATCTGGTACTATTATCATGTATGCTGAAATCTATTTTAAATATTAGTGATAAAACAAGATTTTCATGAACTATTTATGAGATTAATTATTTTTGTTCAAGTATTAGTTTCACTATTGTACAATATAAAAAACAGAAATCTGATTTATTTTATGTATGATCATTAGAACATATGCAATGTGTTTTACATCTTCTTTTGATTAAATTTTTTTCAAAAGGACTATCTTGCAGGGTAATAATTATATTAAGTTTGTGATTGATCTAAATCATCATAGACTAAATAGATATCATTTTAGATCGCATAGAATTAATATTATCCCAGGTTAGATTAGATTATATTTAATTCAAAGTCTTGCATTTTAGAATAAATGTGTTTTAATTCTTAGTTATTCTTCATTCAAAATCAGTTCAAAGAAATCTTAACAAACATATAAAACTCAAATCTGGGAAACTAGTCCCATTATCCCCAGTCGGAGCCACTATCACAAACGGAAAAGGAACTGCTTTAAGGTCCGGACCGGGTGGTTATCCCCCTTGTTGTTGCCACAGATTTCTGAGGCCTCAACATTTTTGGTGCTAGAAGGAGAGCCTGACTATGAATGGCATATAAATCAAAACATCTAATTAAAAGCCCTCATAATATTCGATCTCCCCAAAAGTATCCTACAACATCCCGATCAAATTCTAAATCACCAACTCAGAAATCGGAAATTGTAGAAACTTTCCCCTCATTTCCCGAAGCATTTCAACAGTCATCTGCTTCATAATTTACTCCCGAGTCTCCCGAACTTCAGTCTTTAATTGAAAATTTAGAAGTAATATCCATTTCTACTAAAAATCCTATTAATTCTGAAACTTCTAAAGAAAGCATTACTTCATTATTTAGAGAAACTGGTATATTGACCAGATCCAAAAGTGAAAAACTAGGAATTCCTCCTTTTGAGTTTCCAATAGAATCACATCACAAAAAAGTTTCTATATCCAGATCTAAATCAGATACAAGTGAAGTCACATCATCCTTTCCTTATATTAATTCCTCACATCCTCTCACTCAATCTACATCTTCTTATTCTTCCATTTCTTCTACTCAAACAATCAGTACTCTCTCAAGTAGTATTGTTCCAGTTGTAAGTTCTTCATACATTCCCCTTACTTCTGGATCTACTCCTGTATCTTCACAAACTTCAAATTCAATTATGGCTACTCGGCCTTGGACTAATCCTGGTTTTGTATTATTTTCAAATCCACATGCACTTCTAGATCATCCAGAAAAATGGCTACCTAAATATAATCCAAATGATGGTCTTCCTGCTGAGGAACATATCAATAATTTTATGTTAGCCATGAATCTTAATGGATTTTCCCATGAAGATATTGTAGTAAGATTGTTTCCTTATACCTTACAAGGATCCGTAGGATCCTGGTACTTTTCCCTTCCAGCAGGATCTATTGCTAATTGGGAAACTTTGGAACAAATTTTTCTTGCAAAATTTAGAGATGATAGAACTAGTGCATCTTTAATCAACTCTCTTTCCAACCTGAAAACAAATTCAGGTGAAAGGATCAAAGATTTTAACTCCATATTTAACAAGCTATTAAACAAAATCCCAACTGATTCCAAGTCCGCTGTCGATGTACAAATAGAGTAGTATATTTCCTCTTTGCCTTCTAATATAGCTATTTTTGTAGATTTTGCTAGTAAAGCTACTCTTTTAGAAAACATGAAAGAAGCTCTCACTGTAGAGAAAATAATCCTAGCATTAGAAAAACAATCAGAAATAGAAGAAAGGAAAACAAAAAGGGTAACATCTAGCCAAGATTCAAAAAAGAAAGTTTCAAAAGATCCATTCGATTTGGAAGGTCTTTAAAAAGTATTATGTTATCACAAAATCTGACCCTGATAGGCTGCTCATCAATTAGACTCTGAGTAACTCTTTCAAACCAATCTTTTGGCCGAGGCTTAGCCTCTTCAACCTAAGAGGGCTCTCAATAGGTTTAATATTTTTTATTAATGATTAGATGGCTAACTCTAGGAATAAAAAGAATATAAATGTATAACTGGTTGAATCAAATATTAGCAAACACTCATTGGGCCATGGAGTCAAGATAGTCATAAAAAAAACATCATAATCTATCAAACATGGAAGTCAAGGCACTTGGAGTCTAAGTTTATGAGAAAAATAGTAACACAGTGATAAAACACAGTATATTTTCATGTGAAGGAAGTTAGAGAATTGTCAAATGAATTCTAAGTAACACATACAAATACTATTGCAAGTAAGTAATTTAAAAAGCCATGGAAAAATGATACACTTAAACTCATTGTGAATGTTGAGTAGTCAAACAAATCTATGTATTAAGTTGAGAAGAACTTAGTGACATACAGTAACATAGTTTCCTTGCTAATGAAAAATGCCAGCCTGAATGAATTCGACCTCATGCTTCATATATAGCATTTACAATATTGGAGTCCATGATCCATGTTGAGCTAATTTATGTTCCTAAACTAACACAATATTTATTATCAATCCGGGTTGTTTATGCTTTGAGGCAAGATCACTATATGTGAAGATCAGATATAATCAACCTTGAAAGATATGCTAAAAGTAATACATTTTACAACTCCAACTCAATTAGATTAAAAGGAGGAATAATATTGAAATGGTTCTTGACTCAAGAAATTCATTTCAACCTCAATTACCACTTAATGAATCAGAGATTAAAAACCAAGAACTTTAAGATGGATAAATTATGAAATGAAAGAAGCTCTTAACTTAAGAGACATGTAAAGTGTTCCATTATAATTTATTCATCTTAATATCAAAAATCTCAATAAGAAATTGCTTGCACACAACAAAAGAAACCAACTTTAATTCATCATTTTCATAGAAGGGATGCTCAACTTGATACATCGGTTTTTCCAACTTGATAAAGTGATGAATAAGTTATAAACTAATGACATCAATCACTATGCATAAATCATTAATCAATCTGAAATAAATCTTTGAAAACCAGTTCTACAACAAGGAAATAAAACTAGTTACAAGAAAGTGTACTTAGCTTGGAATGGGGGCCCTTCCACCCTTGCCTTGCACACTTGATAAATGATCTCAGAAGCTTAACTTCAGCCACACATCCATAACATTGAACAGCAAATTGATAACAGCACAAGTCTTCAAATTAACTTCTCAATCCAAAATTGTCACAATATAAAAGTATATAAGTCAATAATAATCCTAATACATAAGCCATCAAAGCTTTGGCTTTAAATAAGAAGTATCATGAACAAACTGATCTATTTTTACTCAAACAAACCCATCTACTTCTCATCCACCTATCCAAGTCGAATTCATTGTTCTTATCCCAAGAAATATGGTCAATCCCATAGAATCTCAAAACTGCCCTATTTCTATGGGATTTCTGAATGACTAGTCATGATTGACTAGAACTAAATGGGCCTAATAAAACTTGTTCTGTTTGAACTAAGCATAGGTGGCTTAGTCCTAGTTGCCAAGCTGTCCATCCATGCATTCAACTCGTGCCCAAGTGTCCTGCAACCATATCAACCATATAGCTATTACGGGAATTTCTGAATCAGCCAATTTTGCACTAAACATCAAACTTTCATAAAAACTTTAGAATTTGAAAAATTAAAATTAAATACCTGAATCAATATCAAATATATGTCAAAATGGAATAAATGAATGGAAAATGGATGGAAAATAGATGGATTAATAAGTTTCTTTGAGCAAAATAAGACCAAAACTAAGGCCCAACATCTCTCCCTTGCTTATCATCAAGCATGTCCCCATGCTTGCCTGTTCCTCTTTGACCTTCTTCTTCCTGAAGTAGATGTTGTACCTATTGATGCTTCCTGTTGTGCTGCCCTTGCCAAACAATCTAAACCTGTGTCATGTTGTTCTTTAAACAAAGTTGCTTTAACCTTCTGCTTCTCATACTTGGCCTGCCACATGTTCTTTTCCTTCAACCATTTAAATGCTTGTTTAGAAATTAGATCATTCTTCCTTTTCAATTTCCCCAAGTCTTCTTTCAATTTTTCATTTGTTTTGATCAATTTAGCATTTTCTTTCCTGTTTGCTTTGTTCTCCTCTTCTAACTGATTTTCAAAAATTTTACTAATTTCTAATTGATCAGTCAAATCCTTGATTTTCCCATCTTTTTCAAAATCCTGAGTTGTTTTCATTAATGATGCAGCTGCTTCATCATCATAGGCAGAATCCCTATCAAATTCTTCTTGTGGAATGTTATTTTCTTCTTGTGGTCTTGGAAAATATGTTTCTTCTTCCTTGTCTAAATTGATGGGACTTTTGTTTGTAAATCTTTTGGGAATAGACATCACAGATATTTCATAATCCATAGCCATATTATTTTGCTGTTTGGCTCTTGTTCTAGGATACACGGGTGAATTCATCACTCCCCTAATTTCCTGCTCTGTTTTCTCTTGCACCTCTGTAATCTGTTCAGTAAAATGATTTTTAACCATGAATTCTCTCCACACTATGCCCTGCAATCTTACTTGATATTCAACTAGGATTTTAATCAATCCTTGATGATACATTTGTCTTGCCTTAAGCCTGTTTTCATGTCTTGCTGTTTCAATCATTTTTAAGAGGCTTTTATATAGGAAATAAGGTAAATTAATCCTATCTTCCCCCTTGATGTGCTGTAGAAGTTTAACATGATATAAATGGGCAACACTATATCCTCGGTCACAAGTTAAAAACTTTTGAATAATCAAGACAAATTCTCTCCATGGCTCATTAAACCATTCCCTGGGTATACCTTTTGTCCTATCAAATGTTCCCTTCCGGTTTTTCTCAAGGAAGAAAGTCCATGCTTTCTCCTTGAAGTGTAGCCCTTTGTAATACTTCTCTCCTAACATTGGCAAATCTAAGGCTTTGGACAAGTATTCTTGGGTTACTGGAACAATTATTTCTCCTATTCGAGTTTGGTCTTGATTGAAATTCTTTATAAAATCTTTGGTTATCTCCTCAGAATGGCCATTAAATTTCTGTAGAAAGCCTATCATTCCTCCCTGATAGAGTTTTTCTATGGTCTCTTTTCCCCAGCTTTCTATTTGAAATTTTGGCTCTACCCTGTTTGCCATTGTTTCTGTAAACCAATCAATGTAGGCTTCTGTTGTTACTAACTTCATTTTAATAAAAATTATGACTATTTTTTTTTTTTTTTTAAAATGAAATTCAGTAAGCAAAGAAGCTTACCTTCTTCTTCTGACTCAACTCAACTCTGCACTTTTAACCTCTGATATATTTCCTTTCAATAGCACTCTTCTGAATTCCCTGTCGAATACAAGCAACACCTGTATACTCTGTTAATACACTGATCTCTGTTTTTTATTAAATACACACAGTATCACAAACCACACAATCATGATTTACTTGTGTATATATATAAAAAAATAAGAAAAATCAAAGAGTGCTCTCGGCCTAATATGAATTTTTTTTTTTTTTTTTTTGCACTGTTTGGGTTTAAGCAAAGGTGTTAAACAAAATTGCATGCAGACTTATCATGAAAATGCAATTATGCAACAAGCTTTCGGCCTCAACACGTCTTCATCGAACCCGACTCTATTTTTCATCCATAATTCAATGTGACCTTTAAGCATTTGATCCCTGACTGTCAAAACAAAACAAAACGCAGTGGCAACAAAATGTTTTATGGCGTTTTTTAGTTTACACGCTAACTGTTTGTGAAATATTTGGTGCGCATAGATCACGGCTTAGTGCGCAATTCAACAACCCTCCGCCATACTACTTCACTTAAAACTTGTTACTCATGCAACGGATTTTCCTCACGATGATGCGCATCACACTCTATCATCAAACCTTAAGTGCTGTCGATCTGGAGATAATCACGGGTTTTGAAATTACCTGACTGTCAACAAAACGCGTGGAATGTAATCGGCGCTCCAAATCCCTACTGTTTCGGTTAACTGAGCTGGTGTCAAAACACAGGATCACAAATTAATGTCAAAAAAAATATTCCATAATCGTTGAGTGTTAATGAACTCCACTGTTACCTGACTCAATCCTGGAAATCTGTGATCTCTGATCGTCGAATCCGGAGCAATTTCTTACCTTAAATTCGCCTTCTTGCTTTCCCCGGAGCGATTTCACTATTCCGCTGCTTCAACCGCCTTCTCTTCTCTCCAGATTAATCAACTGCCTTCTCTTTTCTTCAGATCAATGTTTTGTTTCAAAACGCCTTCCTTCTGAGCTCTGGCAATGAGGAATGAGGTTGAAAGTCATGAATGGACCGAGTTCATGGTTGTACCGTGTCTGATGGCGTTATTATGTGAGGTTGGTATGGTTGTACTCTTTGACCAGTCGACAGACTGTGTCATGAGGATACCACTGCCTTGTTTAATGTTTAAACTATATACGTACACCACCACCTGCGCACGTTATGTTTGAATGACATGGCTGTTTTATCACACCACCGTGCACGCTATGGTTGAATTATCACGCTGTATTGTCACCACCGTGCACGTTGATTTCCCATCGTCGTGTGCTATGATATGCACCAACGCATTTCACTTTGAATGATACACCAGTATCATCACTACCTTCTGCATGAACTGATTACTTCCGCCGTGTCCTTCCGTGCAATGATTCTCCTACGTTGTATATGCCATTATCATTCTGTCAAACCTGTCAACTATGTCATAACCATTATGTTCCAACTATGCGCCTTATACCTTTGCCTATGATTATACCATATGCGCATTGATTATATGCCATTGACCTTACCTCTTATGCGTATTAACCTTATGTCTTTTGCGTTCAATTCGCATTCCTCATTTATACTTATGGTATATAGTCTTTGTATAGCGCATTATTTGTTTTGCTTTTTATGCATATCTTTATGATTTTTAAAATGACCATCTTAGGTCATTTTTAAAATCATCACCATCCTAATGCTTGATTTATGTATGCAGGTGGAAAGAGTTGTCCTAGCTTGGTCTTTTGCTCAAGAAAAATATTTAGGTTTATAGGGAATATGTATGAGAAATGTGTATATGAATGAAATGGAATATGTATAGGATATTATGAAGATAGGATATGTATAGGGAATTATGAATATAGGATATGTATAGGAATATTGAATATCTTTAGGTACTAACTTTAACTTAACAAAAACTAAAAATTCCTAAGAAAAATTTGAATTTCAAGCACAAAATGACTATTCATATACTTCCCTGAATGATGTTTGTACAGGTGGAATGAAGTCAGATGTTGTAGATGAATCAAAAAAGTGAATTTTATTGTTGCTCCTTGTCCTTCATGCTCTGGTTCTTGAATTGAAAATCAGGTCCCTTTATAATGATTCTTTGTTTCAGGTCCCTCTGCACTGCTTACATAATATGCACATGTTGTTTTGGCAGGTCTCTCAGGTCCCTCTGTATTGATTTCTTCTTTCAGGTCCCTCTGTTGACAATACAAGTTTCTTCTATACTTCAGCTTTTCAGCTAAAGATCTAATACAAGTCTCCCCCTTGCTTAAGATATGACTTGTCCTCAAGTCATTTGTTGATTGAGATTACCTGTATTGAAGTTATGTGAGAACAATAGAACAAGAAAAGGAATTCATAGAGTCCAAGTTGCCTTGATTTTCCCCTATGAATTCGTGTTTGCATAGTGCCAGTTGCCTGGTTTTCACTAGCAAACAAATTATTATTTTTTATGTTTTTTTTTTATTAATTTTTTTTTTTTTTTTTTTTTTTTTTTTTATTCAACTACAGGACTGGAAGATGGCTGAACTTGGTGTGCCATGACTTCCAGTTCTGTATCTTCTGTCAGTTGTTTCATAAATGCTTCTTTACTGATAGGCTTATTATAAACTTTGAGCCTATGTCCATTCACTATAAAAGAGGTGGAATCCTGGTCAATTGTCTTGATCTTTACTGCTTCATTGTCGAAGACTTCATCAATTTCATATGGGCCTAGCCAGTGTGTTGTGAACTTTGCTTTGAAATCTTTGAACTTGGAGTCAAAAAGTAATGCCCAATCTCCCTTGCGAAATGTCTTTGTCTTGATATATCTGTCGTGCCACTTCATTCTTTGTTGTTGCACCAATGTAGTATGTTCTATGGCTTGTTGACGATGCTCATCTAACTGATTCAGTTCCATGATCTGCTGCTGTTGTGCTTCTGTCAGGTCTAGTCCTAATTCAGCTGCTAGTCTGTATGTTTGTATCTGAAACTCTATAGGCAATAAGGCCTCTTTTCCATATACTAACTGGTATGGACTAAAACCAGTTGTATTCTTCCATGTAATTCTATAGGCCCATAGTGCATCTTGTAATTTTTCAGACCAATCTTTTCTATTCAGCTTTACTATTTTTGTCATGATATTCTCTAGGACTTTATTTGTTGATTCAACCTGCCCATTTGCTTGAGGATGATATGGTGTAGATATTCTGTGTTTGATCTTGTACTTCTCTGTTAGATCTCGTACCAGTTTTGATGTAAATTGTGTTCCTTGATCTGTTACAATTTGTCTAGGTACTCCATATCTGACAAAGATTTCTTTAAAAAGAAAGTTGACCACTATATCTTCTGTTGCTCTATGCACTGCTTTCGCCTCTGCCCACTTGGTTACATAATCTGTACATACTAGATGTACTTGTTTCCATTTGATGATGGATTGATGGGTCCAACAAAGTCAAGCGCCCATTGCTCAAATGGTTCTATGAGGACCTGTGGCTTCAGCGGCATCTCATCTCTTGTTATTGGTCTCCCTGTTCTTTGGCAACTGTCACATTGCTTGACATATTTCTTAGAGTCTTGGAAGATGGATGGCCAGTAGTAGCCCAGTTGCAGCACCTTATATGCTGTTCGTTTATCTGCAAAATGGCCACCACATGGTTCATCGTGACATGCCTTTAGAATATCTAATATTTCATCTTATCGCACACATTTTCTAATTATCAAATCTGAACCAGTATAAAATAAATCACCATTTACCCAACTATACCTGGAACTTTCTTTAATAATTTTGTGTCTTTGCTTTTTAGTGAATTGGTTTGGTAACTTTCCAGAAGATAAATAGTTTGCCATGTCTGCAAACCATGGTATTTTTACCGTGATAGCAAACAAATGTTCATCGGGAAAGTTATCTGCAACTGGATTTGGATCATTGGGTGAATGTATGTGGGACAGAAAGTCAGCTACTTGATTTTCCTTGCCTGGTCGATCTTGTATTGTGATATTAAACTCTTGCAGTAATAGTAACCATCTTGTTACTCTTCCATTGGTTATAGGTTTATTTATCAAATATTTGATTGCTGAATGATCTGTATGAATGAAAACTTGATATCCTGTTATATAATGTCTGAATTTGTTTACTGCATGTATAACGGCTAACATTTCTTTCTCGGTGACTGTATAGTTCAATTCTGCAGGTGTTAGATTCTTGCTTATAAAGTATATTGCATAATTGAACAAGTTCTCTTTCTGTCCAAGGGAGGCACCTATTGCGGTATCAGATGCATCGGTTGATATATGAAATGGCAAAGACCAATTTGGTCCACGGAGAATGGGTGCAACTGATAATTTTTCTTTTAGAATTTGAAATGCATTTTGACAGTCATTTGTCCAGTGAAATTCAATATCTTTTGCTAATAATTTGAACAGAGGTTGGGCTATTTTACTGAAGTTTTTAATGAATCGTCTATAATAGCCTGCATAGCCTAAGAAACTTCTTACCTCTTTCTGTGTTGTAGGAGGCATTAAGGTTACTAGGACTTGGATTTTTGCTGGATCCACTTTTATTCCTGAAGAAGAAATATGGTGTCCCAGAACTATTTCTTCTGTCAACATTATATAGCATTTCTCATTGCTTAATGACAAATTTGTTTCAATGCATCGTTTCAACACTTTCTCAAGATTATTTAAGCAATCATTATATGTGTTTCCATAAACTATAAAGTCATCCATGTAAACCTCTACACATTCATGGATTAGATCAGCAAAAATTGCAAGCACTGCTCGTTGAAAAGTTGCAGGTGCATTACATAAACCGAATGGCAAAACATTATATGCATAAGTTCCCCATGGGCAAGTAAATGTTGTCTTGTCTTGGTCTTCTGTTGCTATTCTAATCTGGTTGTACCCGCTAAACCCATCTAAGAAAGAGAAGAATTTCTTTCCAGCCAATGAGTCTAACACTTGATCAATAAATGGTAGAGGAAAATGATCTTTAAGTGTAGCTTTGTTTAGTTCTCGATAATCCACACATATCCTCCACTTTCCATTTTTCTTTGGAACAATAACCAGTGGAGAAACCCATTGACTATCTGAAATAGGATAGATGAATCCAACATTTAACAATTTTTGCAATTCATCTTTCACTATTTCTTTCATCATAGGATTCATTCGTCTTTGAGGTTGTCTTACAGGTTTAATTTGTTCATCTGTATAGATGTGGTGGACACATGTGTTAGGATGGATTCCTTGCATGTCGGTATAATCCCAGGCAAAAGCTTTTGAATATTTCTGTAATAATGCAATTACCTCTTGTTCTTGTTCTGATTGCAACTCATTTCCAATGTTTAAATGTTTTCCAGGACTTACCTCAATTGTTTTTATTATTGGATTGGAGATTGTGTTTACAGGAAAGATGTCTATAAAAGAATTTCTCAAAGTTTGAATAGTACAGGTTTTCTGAAAACTTTGGTTCAAAAGGTTATTTGCAGCTTCATATTGCATTTCTCTAAGCTGCTCTGAAATACTTGGTTCTGAAATGAAAAGATCCATTAAGTCTTCATTCCCTTCTTCTTCTCTTAGATCAAAGAATTTATTTATACTTAAAATTGATTTAGTTTGCTGTTTTTCTTGAGCTTCAAGTACTGATTCTAAAGAAGTTGACTGTGTAGGTGAATAAAGAGCAATATGTTTCCTTTCTTCTCCATGTGAAATAATCATGCTTCCTGACCTGCATCCTATAAAGGCATCAGCGGTAGCTAGCCATGGTCTGCCTAAAATTAGAGGATGTCCTCCCAAATTTGATTTTGGTTGCAGAATAAGGAAGTCAACAGGATACTCCCATGAATCCAAAGAGACTATTATATCTTCCAATATTCCTTCAGGAACAACTTTAGATCTGTCTGCCAATTCTAAGATTGTAGAGATTGATCTAATGTTGTTCAAATGCAAAGTTTTCATGGTCTCCATTGTCATTACATTTATAGCTGCTCCCAAGTCTATTAATGTGTTTGGCACTGAAAAATTATTTATTGATATAGTAACCATAGGGATACCAGGATCAATATATTTTTCTATTTTGTTTTCTATAGACATGAGACTTGCTAGTTTACCAATGACTTGGATTGTAGTAGGATCCTTCTTCTTTCTCTGAGTTTTCTTAATGCACATTTCCTTTATTGTTTTAGCATATATTGGTATTTCTTTAATTGCCTTTAACAAAGGAATTTTCACATAAGCATTTTTTAACTCATCTAAAATATCAAATTCAGGAAGGGTTATTTCTTTTTGTTGTTCCACTAACCTTTCAGGATAAGGTGGTGTTTGAGTTGTAATGTTTGTTTCTTTCTGAAGTTGTATCTTAGTTTGTGATGTTTCAGGTGATTCTCCTTGTTCGGTTGGTTCTTCTATGATTGGAGGAGAATCCTTTTTAAGCACTTTTCCAGACCTTAGATGGACTTCATTAAAAGGAAGAATTGAATATGTGGGAAAACATGTTGCTTCCTCTACAGTATATGCAGCTTTTTCCACCTTATTATTTGGATTTGCAATTGGTTGTGCTGGTAATTGAGTTGGTCTGGGTTGATTTGTGGGTAGCTGCAATTGTTGTGGTTGGGTCAACAACGGTGGGGGATTCTGCTGCGGATATGGAATGGATTGTGGATATGCAGAATGTTGTTGTTGAAATGGTATGGATTGAGGATATTGCGGATATGTGAATGGCTGTTGATATTGTTGCTGGTATTGTTGAGGTGGCTGGTTTCCATAACCATATCCTCTCCAACCTTGTGCAGGTTGTTGTGGATATTGTTGTGGAGACCAAACTTGCCATGGCATTGGAGTTGTCCAAGGATTTTGAGATGGATAAAGGTAATTTTGTTGAGGGAATTGTTGCTGATTTTGTTGAGGCATTCTAGGTTGCCATGGTCTTCGTGGTGCTACATAATAAAAACCTTCCATTCCTGGCACTTCTTCCATTGAATTCATTTGTAATTCTTTCAATTTTAGACAATTTTCTGTGGAATGTTTTTCTGTACAAAGACCACAACCCTGAATACTCTTAACACTATCCAAAGGACATTCTCTTAATGGATGTTTGTTTCTACATTTGGGACAAAAGATTGCTAAAGCTTGGTCTTGTTCTTCTTTCCTCTTATTTGTCTTTAGCACATCTACTTGTGTCCCTAATGTACTTAAAAGATCTGTTTTGAAATTTTCCAATAAACTTCCTATTTCAGCTCGTGTTATCCCTCCTACAGCTGACTTTGCTGCTTTTGAACTTACTTCTCTTCTTCCTGTTTTTGCTCTTCCTCTAGAATATTTTTGACATAAGTCAACAATTTCTTCGAATGGTAGGTTTGAGATATCTCCTTTACCCATCACATTCAAAATGTCAAGATATTCATCCCTTATACCCTTGAGAAAGATTGTTCGAATGGTTTCTTGATTTAGAGAATGTTGTTTAGATTTCTGTAGATTATACAAAAACCTTTCCAAATATTCTTCTAGACTTTCATCTTCTTGTTGTGTCATTCTAAAAATATCTTCCTTTGAATCTCTAGATCTGCAATAAGCTTGATATTTTTTAAGGAAGACTGATCTCATATCATCCCAAGAAGCTATTGTATGTTCTCCTAAACCCATAAACCATTTCAAGGCTGCTGCTTTTAATGTTGCAGGGAAAAGACGAAGTTTATGGATGTCCTCAGTATATCCATATGTTCTACATAGAATATCAAATTCAAACATAAATGAATCAGGATCTTCTGTTGACATTCCATAAAAATTTGGCAATACAGAAGGTGGAATATTTTTCATTTTCACTTCTTCTCCTAATATTGCACTTGTGTCAATTATTGGAAAGCCAAAGGTAGTTTCATCTTCTTGTCTTTTCTGATCATTTTCCATTTTTCTATCATTTTCTTGTTTTGCATCCTCTTCTCTTTTTCTTCTCCATTCTGCTTGTTGTCTTTCATATTGAGCTCGTTGTTCAGGAGTGAGAATAACAGATCCATGTCCTTCTTCTACCATTGGTTGATTTGTTTCAATTTTAAGTGGAGTTTCAGGTTGGTCAAAGATAGGAGGATTTATGGATGGAAATAAAGTTTGTTTTCCTTTGATAATTTCTTTTTGTTTTCCAGAAGTTGAAGATTGTTTTTGCTTTGCTTCCCAATCTAACAAAGTTTGTCTCTCAATCAAAGTCAATCTTTGTCCACTTCTTTGTTTTTCTGCCAATTCCTCAATGATTGGATTACCAGTAACTGGGGTGTTTGATGATCCTATCTCTATTTGTGGGGGGTTTTTAATAAATCTACCATGAGGACCTCTATGTCTAGGCATAAAGAAACATAACTAAAAAGTGTAACTACTGTTTTTGTATTTTTTATTTTTTCTCTCTATTGACTATGCCGATATTTGCCTCCCCGGCAACGGCGCCAAAATGTTGAGCTAATTTATGTTCCTAAACTAACACAATATTTATTATCAATCCAGGTTGTTTATGCTTTGAGGCAAGATCACTATATGTGAAGATCAGATATAATCAACCTTGAAAGATATGCTAAAAGTAATACATTTTACAACTCCAACTCAATTAGTTTAAAAGGAGGAATAATATTGAAATGGTTCTTGACTCAAGTGTGCATTTCCTTCCCCCCTCAGTCTAACAATGAATCGAGAGATTAAAAACCAAATACTTTAAAGATGGACAGGCCAAATGAAAGAAACAGCAAGAGACATGTAAAGTGTTCATTATTGATGTTCATCTTAATGTCAAAATCTCAGCAGAAATTGCTTGCACACAACAAAAGAAACCAACTTTAATTCATCATTTTCATAGAAGGGATGCTCAACTTGATACATCGGTTTTTCCAACTTGATAAAGTGATCAATAAGTTATAAACTAATGACATCAATCACTATGCATAAATCATTAATCAATCTGAAATAAAGCTTTGAAAACCAGTTCTACAACAAGGAAATAAAACTAGTTACAAGAAAGTGTACTTAGCTTGGAATGGGGGGCCTTCCACCCTTGCCTTGCACACTTGATAAATGATCTCAGAAGCTTAACTTCAGTCACACATCCATAACATTGAACAGCAAATTGATAACAGCACAAGTCTTCAAATTAACTTCTCAATCCAAAATTGTCACAATATAAAAGTATATAAGTCAATAATAATCCTAATACTTAAGCCATCAAAGCTTTGGCTTTAAATAAGAAGTCTCATGAACAAACTGATCTATTTTTACTCAAACAAACCCATCTACTTCTCATCCACCTATCTAAGTCGAATTCATTGTTCTTATCCCAAGAAATATGGTCAATCCCATAGAATCTCAAAACTGCCCTATTTCTATGGGATTTCTGAATGACTAGTCATGATTGACTAGAACTAAATGGGCCTAATAAAACTTGTTCTGTTCGAACTAAGCATAGGTGGCTTAGTCCTAGTTGCCAAGATATCCATCCATGCATTCAACTCGTGCCCAAGTGTCCTGCAACCATATCAACCATATAGCTATTACGGGAATTTCTGAATCAGCCAATTTTGCACTAAAAATCAAACTTTCATAAAAACTTTAGAATTTGAAAAATTAAAATTAAATACCTGAATAGATATCAAATATATGTCAAAATGGAATAAATGAATGGAAAATGGATGGAAAATAGATGGATAAATAAGTTTCTTTGAGCAAAATAAGACCAAAACTAAGGCCCAACAATCCATTATTAGGATAATTCGAATTTCTATTCTTGACACCTATTCTATTCATGAAACAAACTATTAGTTACAAATTGACAGCTAAACTGTCTTTTAAGAGTCCTAATACAAATAGGAGTGAAACTCCTAAACATGTTTGAAACGACCTTATCTAAACCTTTAATGCTTTTTTGACAGTTGCAAATCCATGTTTTCGAACTTTGATGATGCCTCTAGCCTTATTGTAAACCTGCTGATTCATGACCTAACTGTCCTAAAAACTAGGAGACAAAGTTCCTGCTTTTTAGCCCTTAACCTCCATGTTTATCTTCGAGAAGCTTTGTTAACATTGATGAATTTTTCATATGTGTCACATGTGCTAATATTCCCTTGAAAACTTTAATCCTCCACCTGTACAGATAAAATCTTCGAAAAAGTGAAAAAGGCATGAAATATGACTGCGCTACGAAAGTAGCCTGTTTTCGTAGCGCAGATTTTACATTACTATAAAACATTTCCTTTAACCATTCTTTCTACTATTTTTGCAACTTGAGTCTTCACCTGTGATCTTCATCTTTCCACCAGCAACACTAAAACTTGAAACCCATCAATCCTTATCTCCAAAATATATATATAAAGTTCCAAAAAATCGTCTTCAGCAGTTTTGTAGCGCGCTATGAAACTGCTGTGATGGCTCTATAGGATTGATATCAACATCAAAAAGAAAAAAAACTTAACTTTAAAGGTGTTTTTCCTCAAAATGATCTTCTTCTTAATGACAAACGGATTTAAGATTTATCATTTACTGCCCTGTTTCATTACCCTCTTTCACTGTTGCTGTAGTTTCTCTTGAGATCTTGTCAACTGAATTTCTAGGTCTTCAACCTGTCTCCTTAGCTTTCTGTTGGTGGCTCTCAATTGAGTATTCATTACTCTCACAAATCTGGCTTCTTTTATTGCTGGTATAGTCCAAGTGAAATATTGTGTTTCACTAGTAATGATTTCAGGTTTAGCAACCCTTTCAACTTCCCAGAGGGCTTTCATCCTCTTGAAATTTGTCTTTTCAACAGCATGCTTTCTTGCTCTCTTCCTTAGCCTGAAAATTTCAATATTGGTTGATTTCAACCTTTCCTCCATCTCTGCATAACTTGTTTTTTCCATTTGAGTGGGGAATACTCTGTTTTTTACCTTTTCTGGTACAGGTGATGAAATGTTTATAATTTCTTCATGAACAGTGGAAGCTTCCTCTGTTTTCTCCAGCTCAACATTCTCTTGCATTTTTTTGGACTGTCTGGTTACAGGATTCCTTGCCTTGAATAAAAATGTTGCAAATTCATCATTGAATACTAATTTCTTGGATGACTTCATCTTTTTCTTCTTTCCTTCATCATTTTTTATGAAATCAGCTCGAACCAAAGGGGACTCTTCTATATCAATGGCTTGTAAGATATCATCCAAGTTTCCCTTTAAGCCTGGAGTATCACTTGTTCCTGAAATCACTGTTTAACCCTTTTCTTTTGCAATTTGACTCCTAGTCAATCTTTGTTGAACCTGTTTATTAGCTGACTGTTCCTGTGCAATCTCTTTAACTTCAACTATCCTTTGTTTTTCAGGTTGAGGAGTTTCAACAATAACCACTGATGCTTTTCCTACTAGCTCTTTTACCTGTTTCCTGGGTTTTAGCTTAACAAACCTTTTTGACCTTGTCACTATAGGCTTGCTGGATTTTGTAGGTGGAGTATCTTTTTCTTTAGGGTTGCTGCCTGTAGTTTGTGCTTCCACTCCAAAACCACATAAAAACAAAAATGATGACCATTATGTGTTGATATTTCGTAGTTCATGTAATACCGTCAACTTGATTAAACCATGGTGGAATAAAGAGGTTTCACACCCTTCAGACTTCATTTGAACCTTGTCTGCCATCTTAGCTATACTTCTATATAGAAAAAATGGAAAATGTAAATATATCATGCCAGTAAAGTGCAACAAAAGTTTAAAATGATATGAATATACTTTATGATACCTTCCCTCACAGGTAAAATACCTCTGCATGTTTTGTAGAAAATTGGCATATGAATCTTTGATGCAACTCCTGGGAATTGTGTTGTTTAAATCCATTTCTGTAAACTCTGGCTTTAGAAACACTTTGCATTCCTCCATGTCAAATTTGAAACCTTTGAACCATCTCTCTTGTGCCCTAGGAATTTCTGTTACTAAGGCAATAATCTCAGGAGTAACTGACAAGTTTAAGATTCCAATTTTTGAGTTTGAACCAGTAAAATGTAAAGCAAACTCCTTTGTCACCTAACTGTGTCCTCCCTGTAAATTTTCACAAAATTTCAAACACCCTGCCTTCTTGAAAGCCTCCAATACTGATTTGTCTTTAGCTAGGGTTTCTGTGCTTTCAGGATTTGTCCTTAAACAATGTCCTGACCTGTGATTTTTCTTCTCCTCAGTCATTTTTGTGTTTGAATTTCTGAAAGTTTCCTGTGAACTCTGATTATTAGCCTCGTTTAAATTCAAAACGTTCAGCCTCGCTTCATTAGAGTAATCAAGTTCGCTTGATAATGGATAATAGAAGCTTTGGTGTGAGATTACCACAAGCTTTACTCTTGAAAACAGTCTGCTGGAGTGTTTTACATGCAAACTGGAATAAAAAACCAGCCAGCCCTTTCAAATTTGAACTTAGATTTCATAAATGAAACCTCTACGAATGCAATGATGATTTTGAATGGTTGTTTGTCTTGGAAATGACCTCTGGCTGACACATAATGGAAAAACTAATGGAATTTGAATATTTTCTGATTTAACATGACCCGTTATAAATCCGCGCTTTCGTAGCACGCTTAGTGTATTTTTCAGAGAAATGCGCTACAAAATTAGCAGCGCTTTCATAGCACAAAATAACTTTTTTCCATTTATTGCTCTACGAAAGTGTGGTTTCATGGCTAATTTCAGAAAAAAATTTCAAAGGGTTAAAATATGACTTCTAAACAGAATATGGGACCTTTAAACCATGGAATGAGATTGTCAAACTTTATTTGGAAATGAAAATGATACTTTTGAGACTCTAACCCTATCACATACCCCTTAAAACATGAAATGACTCAACACCTATCTAGGACGATGACTAGGAACAAGGTAAACTGTCAAAGTTTAGAAAGAATTTTTTTTTATGGTGATAACAGTGGCTCCACTTGGGATAGTGTGCCCCTGTGGTACACTAAGAATTCGTAGCTCAAGTGCTATCCATTTTTTGATAAAACAGAAAAAAAAATTATTTGGTTTGACAAGCATCTTCTTCAAACTTTTTGGGCCTTCACCTCGGGCTTAAGCTCTCTGTTTCATCTTTTCATTATTAGCAATAAAACTGACAAAGATGAAATATGTACAATGTCATGAGTGATTGATAAAACTTCAGCAAGTATAATGCTTTAGGAACCTGCCATTAACAGGCCCTCCAACATATGATCCTCCATCAATTTCCTGTAATATGTAAGTGTTGTTCCCATGAAAACCAGCAATCTTAAAAGGACCCTTCCATAAATTCTCAAACTTACCATGTTTGCCCTTTTCCTCGATTTTGGCCTCCCATTTCAGCACTTTGTCTTGTTTTTGGAAACTATATTCTTTTATCTTCTTTTCAAATGTACTTTTAATTCCGTTGAGCATGTTGATGGCTGTCATAAACCTCATTTCTCTTTTCCTGCAAAGCTATCAACTGAAAAATCCTCCTCTGAATGGAATTTGGTTCCTCTTCAAGTCCTTGAATTAATTTCATAACAGGTACCCCAAGTGATGTCGGAAAAATAGCTTCAGCACCATAAAATAATTCATATGGCGAAGTCCTGATTAACCGCTTTGTACATATTCTATCAGCCCATAAGGCATACTTCAGTTTCAAATGCCAAGATTTCTTGTACTCCTGCAATATCTTTTTAATGATTCTTACAATACTCTTATTTGATGATTCAACAAGACCATTTCCTTGTGGATAGTATGTTGTAGAGTGTCCAAGAGTGATGTGGTATTGATGACAGAAATTAATCATTTTCTTAGACTTGAATGCTTGAGAATTATCTGTTATAATCTTCATGGGGAAACCAAATCTAGACAATATATTATTCTCTAGAAAAGAAATAATTACAGAGTCATTAGCTTGCCTTGTTGGAATCACCTCTATCCATTTGGTGAAGTAGTCCATTGCTGTGAGAATCCATCGATGTTTCCCTGATGATGATGGATGTATCTCTCCAATAAAGTCTAATCCCCACTACTGGAAAGGTGCTTCCACATAAATAGGAACCAAAGGTAAAGGTACAAGCTTCCTTCTTCCTTCAAAAATTTGGCATTCATGAGATGCAACAATTCTTTTGTCAATATCTTTAAACATTGTTGGCCAAAAATATCCCGCTCTTAGAATCTTATTTTATGTAGCCTTCCAATAATTGTGACCTCCGCAATCATCTTTATGGAATTCTTCAATTAATTTTTTAGCTTCTTCTTCAAGTAAACAATTCAGAAAAATTCCACCTGTATCTTTCCAAAACAGATTTCTGTCAAATACAAAATATCTCAAAGATTTCAGCTTAACAAACCTTGCTTTGGACTTTGTTAGATCAGAGGGAGATTTGTGATGTTGAAGAACAAAAACCACATCCTTATACCACTCTGAAGTAATGTATTTCTCATCAATTTGGACCAGTTCTTCCTCGTCATCAGAAATTTCTGATAAATCTGCATTCAGATTTATATCAAGACAATCCAAGTTTGATTGTGTCATTAACTTTGCCAAGCCTTGTCCCTTCACTAATTTGGTTGGTTTGATGTCTATATCATATTCCAGTAATTTTGCGATCCATTTTCCCCTCTTACCATCAGGATCTTCCCGAGTTAGAATGTCTTTTACCACAATACTTGGAACAAACGCCACAATGTGAGAATGAAGAATGTAAATTCTGAAATCTTTAATACCTTTCATTAAGGCATAGGCCTGCTTTTCTAGAATATTATACTTCAACTCAAAATTTTCTAAAGTTATAATAAAGAAATAAATAGGTTGTTCAGTACCTTGCTTTCCTTTTTGTAGAAAAACTCCAACAATTGTGTTTTCGGAAGCAAATGTAAAAACCATAAATTCTTTGGAAAAATCTGGACTGATGAGTACTTATGCTTGTGTGAGTGTCTTCTTGATTTCTTCAAAATAATTCTTTGCTTCAGCTGTCTATTTAATATCAACTTCTTTCTTCAATATCCTTGTTATATCTTTGACAATCTTAGCAAAGTTATGAATGAAACGCCTAACAAAATTCACTTTCCCAAGAAATGATTGAATCTCTTTCCTACTTCTTGGTAAATCTACTTTTTGAATCGCATTAACTCTATTAGGATCAATCCTAATTCCATCTTCATAAATAATATGACCAAGTAACTTGCCTGTAGTTAAAGCAAATATGCTTTTGGTAGGATTAAGAGAGATACCAAACCTTCTACATTTCAGCAGAATTTTTTCTAGGTGTTTCAAATGATATTCTTCTTTCTTTGAAAAGACTATTATATCATCAAGATAAACAACCACCATATTGTCTATTTATTCAGAAAAAATAATGTCCATTGCGCTTTGAAAAGTAGCTCCTGCATTCATGAGGCCAAAAGGCATCTTGGCGTACATAAATGTGCCCCGTGGTGTTGTGAAGGTTGTTTTTTCCTTATCATATGGATGTATAAGAATCTGATTGTAACCTGAAAAACCATCAAGCATAGACATTCTTTGAGAACCAACAATATTTTGCAGAATAGAATCCATCATGGGAAGGGGATAGTTATCCTTTAGTGAAGATTTGTTCAAATTTCTGAAGTCAATACAAATTCTGATTTCTCCACTCTTCTTTCTAATTGGTACCAAATTTGCAAGCCAATTTGAGAATCTGATTGGAACAATGATTTTAGCATCAAATAGTTTCTTAATCTCTTTTTCAATCAATGGCATGAGAAGAGGATTAATTCTCCTCAATTTCTGCTTGAAAGGTCTTTCATTTTCTTTGATAGGAATAGTATGTTGAATAATGGAAGGATCATACTCTTTTAAATCAACATAACTCCAAGAAAAAACATCAATAAACCTCTTCATCATCTCAATATATTTAAATTTCATATCGGCTGAAAGAAACTTTGAAATTTTGATCATTTTAGGCAAAGCTAATGTACCAAGATTACAGCTCCCTACTTCCTCTTCATCAGCTTGTATCTTTGGTGATTTGAAAACATGATTATGATCAAAAAGCTTCTCAAGGGGAATAAGACCTTTTGGTATTGAATTATTCTTTAATTGCAAAACTTCAGAATTTCCTTTTGATTCAACAAGCATGTTTTGTTGGTCTACTTGTGTACTTTCAAATTCTTCTTTCAGCTCAATAAAATTCTTTACCTGTTGATCATCTTCAAAAACTTGTCAATTGGTTATATTATCTGGTATAGCTGGTCTATGATGAATTTAAATCTCATATTTTTTCGGTAGAATGAATAGGAATGATGAAAAGACTTACGGAGACAGCAATAGAATCAACAATGGAATTTTGGTCTCTAGTTTTGACAGTGAAAGAATAGGCTTGAAAATTTTCCAACATGTCTAAAACTAGATTTCTGTATGCTCTCATTCTTACATCCTTCGTTTGATAAACACCTTCAATTTTTTTAATAACTAATTTTGAATCTCCAAAAACAGAAATATTTTGAGCCTTCATTATTTTCAAACCATCTAGACCCAAAATCAAAGATTCATATTCAGCCTTGTTGCTTGTGCAATCAAAGTTCAGTTTGTAGGAGTAAAACATACTCTCATCATTTGGACTTGTAATCCAAATCCCTGATCCAGCCCCTTCTTTTCCTGTTGATCCATCAAAGTAAAATGACCACCATCTTTCCATCTCTTTTTCATTTATTTGATGCTTTTTTGTTTTCTGATTTTCGGGCTATTGAATTTTAGAGTGCTGATTTTCTACTCTCATTTCTTGTTCAACATTATCAGCTGACTCATTGAAAAATAATAACAGATCCAATTTCAGTATCAAAGGCATAAATAGGAAATTTTTGAGGTTTGTCTTTACTACTTACCGTGTAAGCCATTCTAGTCTCTCGATCCAATCTCCTTTGCTCACCAAAAATAGGAATAGTAGCATAGGTAAGGTCCATCTGCATTGTGCCTTTGATTGTTGCTGTCCATGATCTTGACAATAACATACCAAACTTTGGCGGAATGTCAGCCACTACAATGTCCATAACAAACGTCTTTGCTGGGATTTTTGTTAAACCAACAACCACATCCTTAATTAGACCAATGCATTGAACTCTTTTTGAATCAAAAGAAAAAAAATCCTTATATGGTCTTGTTATTTGCAACCCCATCCTTTCCATGATTATTTTGGGCATAAGATTGTGAGAAGCCCATGAATCCAACATATCATTATGTAAAGTCATATCATGAATACTAATGCTTACATAAAAAGGAGGAAACTCTTCATTTTGTTCATCTTCTAGCCTTGGAACCAAATATATAGTAGGATTATCTTCTTGAACATTCAAAATATCAACAGCTCCTGGTTGTAAATTCAACATCTTAACAATCTTTCTTCTATATTCATTAACCTTGAGAATCTAAATGGGACTGATATTTTAATCTTTGAAATTTCATTCTCAAGGTTTAAAACATAAACAGATTTTTCAGCTTCTTTGATAAGAGGAGGAATTTGAGTGTCTTTCTTACCTTCAGAAATCTTTGGAGTATATTTTTTGACTTCAGCAACCTTTGGAGTATCTTTCTTAGGCTGCGTTTTGTTTGAAATAATAGGAACATTTCTATTTCTGAGATTATATTGCTTTTGCATTTCAAAAATAGCATGTTGATACCCCTTAAAATAATCTGATGGTTCTTCTCCTTGATTAGCCAAATTTGACTCATCATGCTCTTCTTTAGTCAAGAAAATTACTGACATCTCTTCGTCAAGACAATGGATAGATTCTTCAGGAATTTCAGATTCATCTTCTTCATCTACCAAATTCTGCTGAAAAGGAGGTCTTACTGGAGGATCAGGCTGCTGATTTCTATTTTCTCTTGGCCTTTGTTGATTTTGAGGTCTCCTGAATTGAGGGTTTCTAAATTTAGGTTCATGTTGCACAGGAGGGGTAGAATTATTTCCAAGAGCTAACCTATCCATAAAATTCCCATAGTTTTCATCATTGAATCAAATTTATCATTGGAAGTTGAGGAGGGAGGTTTCTCTTCTTCTTTCAATTCAGTTTTTCCCATTCTTGACTTTTTAGAAGCTATCATGTTTACCTCTACCTTTACTGCATCAATTTGCATTTCAAAAAATGTAGGCAATTCTCTTTCTCTCAACAAGATAGAAAACTCATAGTCAATTGCTTCAGCATATCTCATTTGTGCTAAGGCTTCTGGAGGTTTAAAATGAGCTGGAATTGAATCAAAAAATTTATTAAATATTTTTGAAAATTTTTGGACAGATTCATCAAATACCCTTCTAATACTGTTATATTCAGTAAGTGCTTGAACTGGATTGGTTATGTTTCCCCATTTTCTCAAAAATTTGTCTTTAAACTCATCGAAAGTTCGAATACTTCCCGGTGTGAGAGCTTTAAACCATTTTCTAACTTCACCGATAAAAATTTGTGCAAACAGTCTTAACTTCACATCTTCATCATCAACCTCTTCTCTATCTATAAAATCATCAAATTGATCTACATGTTGCTTTGCTGTGATTTCTTCATCACTTCCCCAAGTCTGAATCCTAGCAGCATATTTACTAGGGATATCATGTAAAACAGCAGGAAGGACAAGTGGTGCATACCTAGTAGGGCCAGCCATGTTTAAAGGATGAACAATAGTTGTAGGAATGGCACAGATAGAAGATGAATAACTGATATAAGAAGGACTATTTGGTTTTTGTAAGCCACTGACAATTGAGATCCAATTTGGAAGGGATAAACCAACGTTGGATTTTAGCAAGACTTCAAAAGGGTCTAGTTCTTTCAATTTATCTAGAGATTCTTTTTCTAACAATAGCTTAGAGGTAACAACTTCCAAAAATTATTCTTTGTCTTCTTGTGTTACTAAGGCTAAAGTGTAAATTCCTCTCTTATGCAAGTCTAAGATAATATCAATGAGTTCCTTTTCACTTTCTGATCTAAAAAACACTTCATGAATTTTATCATCAACTATTTTGTCTTCAGGACTTCTTAATATTTCAGAGGACAAGGATTTCGAATGAGATGGAGTACCTGATATTTCTGAAATTCTATGACTGCCTCTTGAAATAGTGTTTGGATTGTCCACAATGGTGGGTGGATTAGGATCAGGATTGCTTCATGTGTATCTCCTTCTTGAAGCCACCTTTTAAACTTTTTAAAATGTATGGAGTCACCAAGGTAGATGCAGCCTCAAAAAGATTTCTGAGCTACTGCTACCTTCAGAAGTTCAGTTTCTTGATTTCGGGAATGAGTAATCTTCAGGCTCCCAACAGACGCACCAAAATGTTATCACAAAATCTGACCCTGATAGGCTGCTCATCAAGTAGACTCTGAGTAACTCTTTTAAACCAATCTTTTGGTTGAGGCTTAGGCTCCTCAACCTGAGAGGGCTCTCTCAATAGGTTTAAGATTTTTGATTAACTATTAGATGGCTAACTCTAGGAATAAAAAGAATAAAAATGTATAACTGGTTGAATCAAATATTAGCAAACACTCATTGGGCCATGGAGTCAAAATAGTCTTCAACAAAACATCATAATCTATCAAACATGGAAGTCAAGGCACTTGGAGTCTAGGTTTATGAGAAAAACAGTAACACAGTGATAAAACACAGTCTATTTGCATGTGAAGGAAGTTAGAGCATTTTCAAATCAATTCTAAGTAACACATACAAATACTACTGCAAGTAGGTAATTGAAAAACCCATGGAAAAATGATACACTTAAACTTCTTGTGAATCTTGAGTAGTCAAACAAATCTATGTATTAAGTTGAGAAGAACATAGTGACATACAGTAACACAGTCTCATTGCTAATGAAAAATGCCAACTTGAATGAATTTGACCTCATGCTTCATATAGAGCATTTATAATCTTGGATTCCATGATCCATCATTAGGAGAATTTGAATTTCCATTCTTGACACCTATTCTATTCATGAAACAAACTATTAATTACAAACTGACAGCTAAACTGTCTTTTAAGATCCCTAATACAAATAGGAGTGAAACTCCTAGACATGTTGAAACAACCTTATCTAAACCTTTAATGCTTTCTTGACAGCTTAAAATCCATGTTTTCGAACTTTGATGATGCCTCCAGCCTTGTTGTAAGCCTGGTGATTCATGACCTAACTGTCCTAAAAACCAGGAGACAGAGTTCCTGCTTTTTAGCCCTTAACCTCCATGTTTATCTTCGAGCAGCTTCGTTAATATTGATGATTGTTTCATATGTGTCACATGTGCTAATATTCCCTTCAAAAAATTAATCCTCCACCTGTGCAGAGAAAATCTTCGAAAAAGTGAAAAAGTCATGAAATATGACTGCACTACGAAAGTAGCCTGTTTTCGTAGCGCAGACTTTACATTATTGTAAAAAAATTTCCTTTAACCATTCTTTCTACTATTTTTTCAATTTGAGTCTTCACCTGTGATCTTCATATTTCCACCAGAAACATTAGAACTTGAAACCCATCAATCCTTATCTCCAAAATATATATATATATATAAAGTGCCAAAAAATCATCTTCAGCAGTTTCGTAGCACGCTATGAAACTGCTGTGCAGGCTCTCTTTTTCAACACAGTCTTCAAAAATTTAAAGTTTGAGGATATTCAAAGCTTCTCCAGGATTGATATCAATATCAGAAAGCAAAACAACTTAACTTTAAAGGTGTTTTTCCTCAAAATTATCTTCTTATTAATGACAAACTGATTTAAGATTTATCATTTACTGCCCTGTTTCATTACCCTGTTTCACTGTTGCTGTAGTTTCTCTTGAGATTTTGTCAACTGAATTTCTAGGTCTTCAACCCGTCTCCTTAGCTTTCTGTTGGTGGCTCTCAATTGAGTATTCATTACTCTCACAAATCTGGCTTCTTTTATTGCTGGTACACTCTAAGTGAAATATTGTGTTTCACTGCTAATGATTTCAGGTTTAGCAACCCTTTCAACTTCCCAGAGGGCTTTCATCCTCTTTAAATTTGTCTTTTCAACAGCATGCTTTCTTTCTCTCTTCCTTAGCCTGGCAATTTCAACCTTTCCTCCATCTCTGCATAACTGATTTTTTCTATTTGAGTGGGGAATACTCAGTTTTTTACCTTTTCTGGTACAGGTGATGAAAGGTTTATAATTTATTCATGAACAGTGGAAGATTCCTCTATTTTCTCCAGCTCAACATGATCTTGCATCTTTTTGGACTGTCTGGTTATAGGCTTCCTTGCCTTGAATACAAATACTACAACTTCATCATTGAATATTAATTTCTTGGATGACTTCATCTTTTTCTTCTTTCCTTCATCGATTTTTATGAAATCATCTCGAACCAAAGGGGACTCTTCTATATCAATGGCTTGTAATATATCATCCAAGTTTCCCTTTAAGCCTGGAGTATCACTTGTTCCTGAAATCACTGCTTTACCCTTTTCTTTTGCAATTTGACTCCTAGTTAATCTCTGTTGAACCTGTTTATTAGCTGACTGTTCCTGTGCAATATCTTTAACTTCAGCTATCCTTTTTTTTCAGGTTGACGAGTTTCAACAATAACCACTGATGTTTTTCCTACTGGCTCTTTCACCTGTTTCCTAGGTTTTAGCTTAACAAACCTTTTTGACCTTGTCACTACAAGCTTGTTGGATTCTGTAGGTGGAGTTTCTTTTCCTTTAGGGTCACTGCCTATAGTTTGTGCTTCCACTACAAAACCACATAAAAACAAAAATTATGACCATTCTCTGTTGATCTTTCATAGTTCATGTAAGACCATCAACTTGATTAAACCATGGTGGAATAAAGAGGTTTCACACCCTTCAGACTTCATTTGAACCTTGTCTTCCATCTTAGCTATACTTCTATACAAAAAAAATGGCAAATCTAAAGATATCATGCTAGTAAAGTGCAACAGAAGTTTAAAATGATATGAATATAATTTATGATACCTTCCCTCACAGGTAAAATACCTCTGGATGTTGTATAGCAAATTGGCATATGAATCTTTGATGCAGCTCCTAGGAATTGCGTTGTTTAAATCCATTTCTGCAAACTCTAGCTTTAGAAACACTTTGCATGCCTCCATGTCAAATCTGAAACCTTTGAACCATCTCTCTTGCCCCCTAGGAATCTCTGTTACTAAGGAAATAATCTCAGGAGTAACTGAAAAGTTTAAGATTCCAATTTTTGTGTTTGAGCTAGTAAAATGTAAAGAAAACTCCTTTTTCACCTGACTGTGTCCTCCCTGTAACTTTTCACAAAATTTCAAACACCCTGCCTTCTTGAAAGCCTCCAATACTGATTTGTCTTTTGCTAGGGTTCCTATGCTTTCAGGCTCTGTCCTTAAAAAATGTCCTGACCTGTGATTTTTCTTCTCCTCAGTCATTTTTGTCTTTGAATTTCTGAAAGTTTCCTTTGAACTCTAATTATTAGCCTCGCTTGAATTCAAAACAATCAGCCTCGCTTGATTAGAGTAATCAGCCTCGCTTGATAATGGATAATAGAAGCTTTGGTGTGAGATTACCACAATCTTTACTCTTGAAAACGGTCTGTTGGAGTGTTTTTCATGCAAACTGGAATAAAAAACCAGCCATCCCTTTCAAATTTGAACATAGATTTCGTAAATGAAACCTCTATGAACGCAATGATGATTTTGAATGGCTATTTGTCTTGGAAATGACCTCTAACTGACACCTAATGGTGAAAAACTAATGGAATTGTAATGATTTGTTGATTTGACATAACCCGCTACGAATCCGCGTTTTCATAGCGCACTTAATGTATTTTCGGAGAAATGCGCTATGAAAGTAGTAGCGCTTTCGTAGCGCAAAACAACTTTTTATCATTGAATGCGCTACGAAAGTGTGGTTTCGTGGCTAATTTTAGAAAAAATTTCAAAGGATTAAAATATGACTTCTAAATAGAATATGGGACCTTTAAACCATGGAATGAGGTTGTCAAATTTTATTTGGAAATGAAAATGACACTTTTGAGACTCTAACCCTATCACTTACCCCTTAAAACATGAAATGACTCAACACCTATCTAGGACCATGACAAGGAACAAGGTAAACTTTCAAAGTTTAGAAAAAAAAAAAAAATTTAATGTGATAACATATTAAAGACTATGCCAAATGACATGATAGAGATAAAGAAACAAGTTGCTGAAACATCAGTTCCTAAAAATTCGTATCGCCCATTTAAGAAAAAATCTTCTTTAACATCTCAGCCTCCAAATGTTATTTCAAATGCTGAATCTGATCAAGATGCTGAAGATCCTTCACCATCTAAACAGGAACCAGAATCTGAAGAAGAAGTTGAATTGAATGGGTTATGGGATTTTATTCTTCCTACAGAAGAAGAAGAAAGAGAAGTTATGTCTGTGTCTACAAGAAGTAAATCTTCTCCTGATTCAACTACATCAAATTAGAAACAAAAATATTTCCCCACAAAGGAGAAAACAGTAGCCAAAAAATCTAAAATTGTTCAAACAGATCCTATTTCACCATATCCTCTTACAACATCTAAAAATTTAGTAGTTTTAGGTATGGTGGAATACAATATAGTTGAAGATATGAAAATGATTAAAGCAAATGTTTCATTACATGAAATGACCAAACTCAAACAATAGCAGAAAATTTTACTTAGAGAACTTAAGTCAATCCCTGAAGATCCCATACAACCACCTGTTATAGCACAAGCTTCCAAAGATATGGGAAAACCTCCCTCATATTCAAACAAATTAAATCACGATGATCTTGTTTTAATTGGTGATAGATCCATTTCTCACACTCCTCCTTTACACTTGACTTATGAGATTTTCAATAAAATTGTTCATAATTGTCTTATTGATTCAGGAGCCTCTTCTAACATGATGCCAAGAACAGTGTGTACAAAATTAAATATTACTCCTCAAAATTCTAATGTACATATAGTTCAATTAGACAAAACAAAAGTAGAAGTCATTGGAGAAATGCTGTCGGTATCCATTAGAGTATCATCTAATCCAAAAGGACTACAAGTAATTGATGTTTTAGTCGCAGACATCCTTGAATTTTATGGTCTTATTTCAAGCAGGGATTGGTCTGATAAGTTACATGGATATTTTTCTACTGATTAGTCACACATGTGGTTACCATATAATGGAAAACCAAATCAAATTAGAGTTGATCGCGAGAAATTTATGAAACACATAGTCACAGAACTTGAAGAACCAAATGAACCTATAGCTTTCACGAACAATATTATTGGAAATTATTCAGTTGAATCATTTCTTGGATCATTCAACGCTCAGAGTTCACCTTTTCCAATAAATACTGCTATTTCTCAAATTGAAAACTTTTCTCAAGCAGACACTTCCAGATGTATTAATTTTAGCAATAAAATTTCAAGAATTCTTTGTTTTGGACTTTATACTTTGATGGTTCAAAATCAGAGGATGGTGCAGGAGTAGGTTGCGCCTTAATCAACCCTCAAGGAGAGAATACAATGTTAGCTTGTAGACTCTAATTTCAATGCACAAATAATACTGCTGAATATGAAGCATTGATACAAGGTCTCTACAAAGCCATTAGTTTAAATGTTAAATATTTGCAGGTATATGGAGATTCTGAAATAATTGTTAAACAAGTTAGAAATAAAATTCATTGTATTTCTAGACATTTGAAACACTATCAAACTTTAGCTCAAAATCTTGCATCCCATTTTTCTGCATTTAATATCTCCACGGTTAATAGATTGCAAAATGAAAGTGTTGATTTACTTGCTAATGTAGCATCTAAACTTATACCATCTAAAGAATTTAGCCCAGATAGATTTTCAATTGAGTTAATTTTTAGGCCTTCTATTCCTTAAAATGTAACAAATTGGAGAGTATTTAACAATGATACAGATATAATTGATTTTCTTACATTAGACAAATCTTATGAAGGTCAAATCCTAGATGAAAAAGAACATGATTTATAGATTAAAGATAAACAAAATTCTAATCCAATTCCCAAATATGTAGTTAAAATGGAATATATTTATGATTTGAAAGATAGGTTTAAGAAGATTACCAATTCAAAAACCCAAAGTTCTACTTTAAAAATTTAATTGATTAATCTTGGTACACCAAAAAAACCGCAAAACATAAACCTAGGTCTTGGTTTAAAACCTGAAGAAAGGATGTCATTCATTAAGTTGTTGAAAACATATAAAGATATATTTGCATGGGATTATTCTGATCTCAAAACATATGATACTTCTAGCATTCAACATACTATACCTATGATCTTAGATGACAAACTTGTTCAGCAAAAGCTTAGAAAGATTCATCCAAACTTAGAAAGTCAAATTAAATCTGAATTAAATAAAATGGTCAAAGCCAAAATAATTTTTCCTATTAGACATTCTAAATGGGTGTCAAACATGGTGCCAGTTAGAAGGAAGAATGGAGACATTAGAATTTGTATAGACTTTAGGAATTTGAACAAAGCCTGCCAAAAGGATAACTTTCCTTTGCCGACCATGGAACAAATATTATAGTCAGTCACAGGATCTGAATTGATGTCTTTTCTTGATGGATTCTCAGGGTACAATCAGATTATGGTACACCTAGATGATAGATTAAAAACAACATTCAAAACAAAATGGGGAACATACGCATATCAAAAAATGCCTTTTGGACTGATAAATTCTGGTGCTACATTTCAACGTGCTATGGATATAGCTTTTAGAGGATTAATCAATAGCTCAGTTGTTATATACTTAGACAACATTACTGTTTAATCTAAGCATAGAAACAATCATGTTAATCACCTAAAACACATTTTTGAAAGATGTAGAAAATTCAGCATTTCCTCGAATCCTAAAAAATGTTATTTCACCTTATCAGAAGGTAAATTATTAGGGTTCATTGTCTCCAAGAAAGGAATCCATATTGACCTTGATAGAATTCAACAAATTGAAAAAATTCCCCTACCACACAATAAAAAAACGATGCAATCATTCTTAGGACAAATTAATTTTGTAAAAAGATTTGTTCCTAATTTTTCCCAAATCATCTTACCCCTTCAATCAATGATCAAGAAAAATTCAATTTCTAAAAGGGGAAAAGAGAAGAAAAATTCTTTTGAGTTGATTAAGAAAGCCATCATTGAAGCTCCTTCATTAAAAAATCCTAATTTTCTTAAACCATTTGTATTATACAAATTTTCTTCTAATACATCATACGCAGCAGTTTTGACACAGCTCAATGATCAAAACATTGAGGCACCTATTTCATTTTTCAGTTCTAATCTTCAAGGTGTCGAATTGAATTATTTAGCCATAGAAAAATAGGCTTATTCTGTATTTAAATATTTGAAACATTTTAGACCTTTTCTCCTAAAAAAACATAGTAAAATAATAATACCTTACTCAGCAGTAAGGCAACTATTAATTCAACGAGAAGTAGGAGAGAAGAGAGCAAATTGGGTTACTGCACTTCAACAATATGATGTAGAGATACACCCTGCTAAAATTGTTAAAGGTGTTGTGGAGGTAAATCCCCTCTGCGGATAGAGGCGATCCCTACTAGCCCAAATCGGGTCTAGCAACAATCAAACGTGCTACAACGCAAGCTCCCAATTGCGAAAATCAAAGCGCGATAGAAGGTCTACCTCAGGTCCAACGTTGTTGTCATTGCGGAGAGGATAGTGCTCTCAATCCCTTACTCCGACAGGTCACAATTCCACCACTTGACGCGATCGAACACCTGCACGTACAAGAAACATGGCGAACATACAAGCGTAATACCATATAATTGCAATTATGTGCCAGTCAAAGAGGACACAACTTGTAAACAAGCATGAAAAATATGAGTGGAACTATAATCTTAGTCACTTATATTAATGAAACAAAGGATGATACAACCTGGTTCTGATGCTGAAATCCTCCTTTGGCGGGTCGTCAGCGGAATACGTCTCGGTAAAGCTTGTCGGGAATAGGGACAAGCCTCTCTTTTCGATCGTTAATCTCCTTGCTATGGATTTGGCGCTATGAGGACTATCAAAGCTCTTGCAACATTCTTTAGGCTATGAAAGCTCTTGGAGATTAGCTTGCAAAGGGAAATGTCAAGCTTATATAGATGGAGGAAGGGGAGTTGAGATCCCTACAATCATGGGATTGGCCCTATCCTTAAGGAAGCTTCCATGGGAGGTGGAAAACTACTTCCTCTACATGGAAATCTGGAGCCAAACGTCCCAAATCAATTTAGAGACCAGTTCAGGAGTTGGTTAAAGTCAATCTTCCACCATTTATTTTAAAAAAACACCCTTTATTAAGCCTGGCGCAAGTGCGACTCTGAGACAGAGCGCCAATTGGCGCGCCCTCTTTGAATAATTTCCCCCATTGGCGTGGGTATGACACAGGCTAGTCGTGCCAAGGATGAAAAGGCTATTTTTAGGGTTTTTCACAAGGATTTGTCTTCAGGGCAATGAAAGTACATGTTCAGGGAAATGCCATGAAAGTGTTTTCAAGTTATGTCACTGCTCATAGGTCACGGAATGGGCCCTCCAATGTGCGGGATGGGGAATTGCAGGGATGGTGACAAATTGTTGTGTAATAGATGCCCCCTAAAGCATGAGGCCTGAAAGAGAGAGAGGGGTGAAATGATTTACGAGAACGTGTCCAACTGAAAACACCGCCGTTGGAAAACCTGCGTAGAGAAATACAACTGATATCTCAGATACATGATATATATGTGGTATGGGCATAGCCATCCATAACAGAGTATACAATAATACGGATCCAAGGTATGGACGTAGCCATCCAGTGAGGATCGATAAATAGACTCAGGTATGGTCACAACCATCTAATTAATGAGTCATGTAACTAATCATAATAATCCACAAAATCGCAGCCTGGATTCCAACAGACAAAATCCAGGGTCTTGCGCTCCATCTCGACTCGAACAAAGTACAAGTTCAAGCATGCGAATATATGAGCCGAAGTCGAACATGCAAGAACATCGCCTGATTACCATCCAATAATGAAATTTGTTAACAGACGCGAGAGGTACCACCAATAATGAAAATGGCCCTCAAGGTACTACAGGTACAATCTACGGCATGTGAATCAATGAGCTAGCGTCGAACACCCTTAGAATCACTCGATCGGAGGCCAATGATGAGAACCTCACGTCGAACACGAAGAACCTTCCATTGAGGCATGCAGGCTCCAAGGTACCAGAAGGGAGTCTCTAGATCAGCTTCCTAGATAATGAGTTGAAGTCAATAGGAGGTGACCTTGATCGAAGGTGGGCCATAGTGTTTCCCACATCATCGACATGAGGCAGAGGAACATAATGTCTTTGTGAATCGAGATCAGATGAGAATCAGAGGAAGGTTGAAATTTGCAGAGGTCAACTTCTCTTGAACATATGGCGGCACGACAGTGAGTTTGGCATTATTTGACATCAACAGATCAGAGGTCATGATGACAAGACAAAGAGCAGATGAGAGGTCAAAAGGGATCACCCAAACCCACGGAGGCAAGTGGAAAATGAGATGAGATGTCCCCAACCCAACACGAATGCAGACAAGTGCCATGTTCAAGAGTGACATACTGCCGACACGACAATGATGTTAGTTCCATTTTCCCCACCATTTCTGGCGAGTACCTATTTATTTTTACACAATCTTGAAGAGGGTACCATATGCTTGCTATATAAGTCCATCCTAGTACATTTTACGAGCCATAGGAAGGAGGAACTTGGATATCATCATTTCAACTGAATCCAATGTCATCAGGGTTTAACGAGTCTGAAAAAGGAAGAACTCGGCATCTTTTCATGTTTAGAGAGTTTGAAAAGACAACGGAAAAGTAAACTCCAATGGTCCCTTTTCGTAAATAGTTCCTCAGACCCGAAAAGGTAGAAAACAATATCTGAGAAAACCTCCTAGTCGCGATAGGCTAGGGTATTCCTTTTTCGTAAGTAATCTATCCCAGCCCGAAAAAGGGGTAAATGTATACTGGGTAGATGTTGTTTCCCGTCCACTTTAATGAGATTGAAAACGACAAGGGAATCGGCAATCTTTTCATGTTTAGAGAGTCAGAAAAGAGCTGAAAGATGACTCTAAAATGACTTTTTCGTGTTTTTACCGAGTTCGAAAAAGTATAAAATACAACTCGTCTCACTGTCCAAGCCACATAAAAACCTGTCGCTACATGAAAAGGCAAGTGTAAAATCCATTTTCGACAAAAAATATCAAAATATCGAGAAAAATGACATTTAAAACGTAATTTTGACTTAAAAATTTATAAATAGGCTTCAAATGGTAAAATAAAATTACTTTTACTTTTTACCTTACTCGGAGAGCAATAGTGGTCTGTTTGTGTGCAAACTTGCGGCGGTGATTGCGACTGATCCGGGACGTCATTCAGCTCCTCGTTTGTTCCAGGTAAAAGGAGTTCCCTTAAGCTCTATTTTAATTCAATTTTTTATGAGTTCCATTGTGTATTAGACTTCTGGAGGGCCCCTTTTAAAATTTTAGGGCTCGCTCCATTGGCGCGGGTATCGGGCACGAACCCGTGCCAATGGAAATTTATTCACAAAGGGGTCGCGCCAATGGTGCAGCTCAATTTTACGCTTAGAAATTTAAAAATGTGAGCTACCCATGTGAATTTTCGAATGTACCAGAGATCTAAAAAAGCATTTTTTGATTGTGTTGATGCAGATATACAAGCACAATGGTTATCAAATGGAAGGAGAGGGAACATGGGGAGGAAGATGAAATGGCTACGGAGAATGAAGCCTGTATGAATGCACTGAAGAACTTTGGACTCAAGAAATTCTTTCTTACTCCATGTTTACGAGCTCAACCTGAGCTACTACAATACTTGGTTAGCATATGGGACGAAAATGAGGAAGTTTTTGAACTTCGCGACCAAGTGTTGGAACTTGAGGTTTCCAAGATGTATTTTATCACCAGGTTGTCGCGCAGAGGCCCAGTACCTATTTTGACAGGAAGCAGACCTTCTGGTGAAAATATGGAGCAAGTAATGGCGAGGGTGTGCCTAGGGGCATGAACCGGATCAGGAAGCGGGAAGGTGGACATCCACACTATCCAGGATCTAGCACTCAGAGTAGTGCTACACACCATTACGCGGGCTGCAGGATCACAGGCACTGCATGAAGCAACCAAAGCCCAACTCATACTAGCCTCTGAGTGTATGAGTCCTACACTGTTCGATTGGGCTACAGTGGTGACAACCAATATCAAGAGGCAGCTGACAAGATGCAAGCAAGTCAAACTAAAGCAGTTTGGCTACGGTTCCATTTTGGTGTCGTTCATCCTGGAATGACTACCTATCTTCCAGAGCCAAGGGGCCATAGTTGCTGAGCCGGTACCACGAGAGCCGAGGATGGCTCGCTGGGCAGCAATTATGCCTAGGTCAGGAGGAGGCCAACAGATGTCTTGGAGGCCTGAGTTTTTTGGGTGGTTACGGCGACAACTGATCGTGGTCGAGGACTGGCTCTACGCTGGGACCGATTTCACCGGAGATCCCGATCTTCCGCTCCCGGAGGGGGAGGATTGGGATGAGGAATTGGGTATGATACTCTCTTTTTGATTTTATGTATTTATGATTTTTTGGTAATACATGTTCATTCTAGTAACATTTTTTATGTGTATGCAGACGTCAGCCCAGAAAGGCCCGCGGGCATGTTGCCCATTGCGCAGAGAACCCATGCCGATCATGACCCTCAGGCTGAGGGTGGCAAGGGAGGTGAACTGATTCAGAACCTGGAGGGCATCGCCCAGGGGATCCCAGACTATGCACGGCTAGCAGATGTTCCGCTAGCACCCAGCGACACACTGTGGGGGTGCCCAGTTGCCTCCACCAACTACTGAGACGCTTAGTGCGTGCAGTGGCTTGTTACCACGAGCACCATGAAGATTAGACATTAGGGCTTTTCCTGCATATTTTTTGAGAGACATGTCGTCTCCGGCTGTATTAAGACGAACATGTATATTTTTTGATCTTATGTGATGCACACTATGTAAACATTTCGACACACACACACACAAACACACGCACACACACACACACACACACACACACATATATATATACCTATTTCTGGATGGATCTCTTTACATGTGATGATGTTTTTTATATGCTATGCAATTGTCTAATGCAATGTTATCTTTATGCATCAGCTACATAACAATCGACCCAATGAAAAAGTTCACATAATGTATCTAATCACACTTTTATTTTTATACAAGCTTAAAGGCACACATGAAAACACACATGCAAACTATGCTTGGAAATGAGTTTTATTTTTATGCAAGCTTAAAACACAAACTATGCTTGAGAAAGACGGGCATGCCCCTAGCATGGTGTCTCAATTCGAGGTACATGCCCCCCAAGCTTCAGTCCATAGGAAATGGAGTGAAGGTTGAAAACATAAGAGATCTGAACTAAATCTATCAAAACTCGAATTGAAAAGGCCCATGTTTCATTATTTTAACAAGGTTGACACACTTAAAAGAACTGTCCTCGTAGCCACTTGTTTCATTGTTTTAGGAGCTTGGCACAAGAGGAAGAACTGTGCTCCGGTGAGCTCAACGGAGGAGGCTCAGGAGAGAGATGATTAGATACATCATGCTCTAGACAATCGTACATTGCCCCCAAGCTGGGCATGAAGGAGGAACGATGATGTGCATCACTCCAAGGTAGCTCCTCAAGAGACATGGTTTCAACAATGGATTCGTCAGAAGGAAAAGTATCTTTAAGAGGATCAGGCGAGTCGGCCTCGCCGAGCCAGGGGGATTGGGAATAGATATCTAAAGCCATGCTCGAGGGAGCATGTTGAGGAGGGGGAGGATCGGGTGCGGCAACGATTTCACAGTAATTAATCTCTACTAGAGTTAAGGGCATCGATTCTCCAAATCAGTCACCTATTCAGGCGAAGGGATGATCAATCGGTCATCAGACCTAGAGACCATATTAACTTTAACGGTGTGCGGTGGTGGCGCAGGAAGAATACCCATGAGGATGGGGTCCTTGAAGAGACCAGGTCCTACACTATCGGGGGGATTAGGGATCTTATCCACGTAAGGAACGTTGTTCTCAGATGTGGAGGTGAAGAAAGACAACTGATCCACAGTAACTATTTTGCCCTCATGAGGGAACTTAAGAAGTCGAAAGAGGGTGGATGGCACGCATAGCATAGCGTGAGTCCAACTACAGCCGAGAAGCAGATTGTAGTTAAGTTTGGCATCAACCATTTCCACTTCTACGTTGACTGTCTTCCCCTGTAACATAATCGACAAACTCTCGAGAACACCCAGGGGTTTGGATTCCTGACCATCAAATGCCTCTGAGGCATTGGGAGATAATGAGAGGGCCGAAGAGCCAATTGCCTTCCAGCAGGCGGACGACATGACACAGGTAGAAGCACCTTCATCCACAATGGCCCGATGGATATTAAGACCATTGATCCCGACCTGAATAACGAGAGCAATTTGATGCGGAAGCTGGGAGGTAAAATTTTCTAAGTCGAAGGTGAGAAGACTAGAATCGGCGGGATCGATTCCACCGATTGCAGACAACAGAGCTTTCCGTTGTGAAGGGAAACTTTGAAGGACTTCCAATGTAGACATAGTAGAAGGCGCCTGTGCCAAATCCTCAACAATATTGTAGTGCTGAGCAGCACGGGAATTTGGATTGTAGGAAGACCTTCGTAGAACACCTTTAGAAAGTGGCCTCACAACTGGTTCAGCAGTAGGCTTCTCAATTTCTAAAGAACCGGAGACAGGTGGAGGAGGTGGGCCATCCACAACTTCCTTTCCAGCTGCCTGACGCGATCCAGTATAATCCTTCGAACGTGTAGCGATGGAGACAAGTGCAGCACCATTCATCATAAATACCTGGGACCCAAATGGTACAGATGGTGAAGGCTGTTCAACCATCTGGGTCTGCTGAGACGGGAACGGTTCTTTAAGGACTGCCGGAGTCCCTTTGGAGCCTTTGAGAAGTTGACTAATTTCAGATCGTCTGGGACAATCCTTGGTGTAATGATCTCCTTCACAAATGAGGCAGGGGTACTTTGGTTTGCGTTGGGAACCGTCCCCAGTCCGAGGTTTAGAAGAATCTGACTTTGGGCCGTCGAGTTTTGATTTTCCTTTGCCCTTCTTTTTCCTTTTGGAGGATTTTTCCGTAGGATTAGCCTGAATGGCGTTAACCTCCGCAGTTTTGCCAGAATCTAGAGGCGCGGGAAGAGCAGAATTATTGGACGAATTGGACTTCTGCTTCCCATTCAAAGATTTTCGAGAATTTTGAGACATAGAACCAATAACACCATCTACCGCTGGGGTAGGCAGAGCTCTAGAGGTTCCCGGGCGTGGAGCATCAGTCGAAATATCATAAATCGAGCCGGACTGAGAGTATAGCAGATCAAGATATTGGGCACGTGAAATGGTCTGTTCTTTAGTCACACATGCCCCCATAGCAATATCTTGCGCCATTTTGTTAACGAAGGATGTGGTGAACCAATAGGTTAGTAGTTGATCAGGTATATCGAACTTGATCAGCCTACGATGACGTCGCCACTCATGAATATGATCAGATATGTGGGTGGCTTTATCTTGCTTCAGTGAAGTCAGGAGATGCGTCTCGGCTTCATAGCGAACCGGTAAATGAAAGTGAGTCAGAAAAGCCATTGCTAAAGTATTGAAATCTTGAAAGATGCCACGGGGTAGTTCAATATACCACTTAGCAGCAGCACCGGTAAGAGTGCACTGGAAGAGACGTAGACAAATTGAATTGTCGACCCAAGAATTAGATGAACACCACAAATGGTAGGTCATTACATGAGCGTGGGGGTCTTCACCAGCTTTACCTTCAAACTTTGGGCAGTCGCCAGGTACCTTGGTTGGAACCGGAGGCCAATAGGGATTGTGCAGAATCGGATCATTGGTTAATTTATAAACGTCCGGTAATTCCAAGGTGGCCAAGAACGGCAATTGCGGATTGAACAGCATGCCAGGCCCTCAATAAGGACTGGTACCTATACTCCATGCTGGTTGAGAATATCCTTGCCCCCATGGGTTCTGTCCAGTAGGATTCTGACCGTAGGGGGTATAGGGTGTATAACCAGTCTGATTCGGTTGCTGGTAACTAGCCTGATTCGGTTGCTGGTAACCAGTGTACGGGGCTTGATAACCAGAGTATGGACCCTGATTGTAAGTCGGCCCCGTTTGAGTAGTCTGCGGATTTGGCTGTTGAGTATAGGTGTAGCCGGGTTGTTGAGTGTAATAATGAGAACCTTGGGGCGGATTATAAGCCGGTCAAGATTGACCATGAGGGTAGTAACCGCCTTGAGGTTGAGCGGGCTGCTGATAGGTGGGACCCTGCTGAGCCTAATAATTAGGATGCACTGGTTGATTCGGTTGCAGCATCGAATAAATCGGTTGTTGGGCAGGGTTGATAGAGTGTGCAGGCTGGCCTGGTTGGATAGGCTGACCTGGCTGAACGGGCTGCCGTGGTTGAACAGGTTGACCCAGATAAATAGGTTGTGCTAGTTGAACAGGTTGACCTGGCTGTTGAGAAACACCAGGTTGTACCGGATGGGCCAGTTGGCCTTGTGGTGGAACACCAGGTTGTGCCAGATGAACCGATTGGCCTGGTGGAGAAATGGAGCCGGGTGGTGGCTGGTAACCGGTTTGACCTGCAGCAGGACCATAAGATGGTCCTGGCTGATGTGGAACATTTGAAGCAACAGGATACTGAGGTTGCATGGGTTGCGACGGTTGGACTTTCCCCCCAGGACCGTATACTGGCCCGGGTTGGTACCCCGGTTGACGTGGGAGTCCTTGAGGTTTCCCCGGTTGGACTCCAGGAAGAGACTGCACGAGTTGACCTGAAGGGTTGTAATACTGTCCTTGCAGACCATATAATGGCCCTTGCTGGCCCATAGGGTAACCTTGCAGGTCATAAGGATAGCCAGGCTGGCCCAAAGGTTGGCCTTGAAAAGGTTGTCCTTGAGGGTTATAAGGCTGCCCATCCTGGTTATACGGTAAACCCTGAGCATGAAGTTGAGCCTCAGGAGCGGGTAAATGTAAAGGGTTCCCGTGCTCATCGTACTGATATGGAAAAATGTACACGGGTGTACCATCCTGTGCATAGTGTGAAAAGTACGAGCGGTTGGGATCTTGAGAGGACTGTCCGACCTCGGGGTTCGATTTTTGTAGAGACAATCGATACTCCTCAGGAGAGATGTTCTCCGGCATAGCAGAAGCTATGTAGATGTCTTCGGGAATCGATGTGGTCCTTACGGACTGAGTGGTAATAGCAGGTGTAGATGCAGCCACACAAACAGTGGGCGTGACAGGTACAGAAGTGACCTGAGGGGATGACGTGGCAGGTGTCTGTGGAGACATCCCCAATGAAGGAATAATCAGCCTCATAGAAGGTGATGATACCCCCATAGAGGCAGCGGCGGCAATAATCTGACCTAAGGATCTATACCCTACTGGTAGTGAGGGACCAGGTGAAGACATAATAGATGATTCGGCATTGTCTTCTGGGAATAACTTCCGAGTTACTTCAGGGAATAGCTGGTAATCTTCACCAGACATGGGGATTTCCTCGCTAGCAGAATGACTGGATTCACTCATATTTGAACCTGCCACTAGATCTCGTAACAGACGGCGAGGACTAGGAGGAATAATAGCAGCTAAAAAGGGCGAACCCTATGTAAGAGGAGGGAAATGTTCCCCTACTCCAAATCCGGACCAAGGGTTGGATAAGGGCCAATTGAATTCAACTGGTCCTCCAAAGGGAAGCTTAGACAGAACTGGTCCCCCGTCAAGAAACTCAGAAACGATGGGCTGCTGAGGTTCAGCAGAGGATTGAGAAACATCTGATGAATCGTCTGTATATGGACTACCAGTAGACGAAACTGAGGGTTCCGCCACTGTGGTAGTAATGAGAAGAGAAAAAGATCAAACACGCACACGGGCTGAAAAATAACCAAAGCACACAATCAAATGGCCAACAAGCAAAATCTAACAGGGAGTGTGATCGCGGGTGATTTATTTTACGACATTGAAACTTAGAAACTTCACCGTTTCATGTTTTAAGAGTCGAGAAACGGATGAAAGATGACTCTATCTCTTTCAGTTTTGAAGCAAGCATGAAAGGACAAGCGCTTGGTGATCTTTTCAAATTTAAAGAGTCAGATAAGATCAAAATGACTACTCAGGAATACTAGGCAAAGGGTGTACCAAATAACCGTGAACTGAAATATACACCTTGGTTTCAAAATGAAAGAGAAATCAACCAAGGACTTGACGTATGTGCAGGCAATCTCCCCGAATGCTGTGTCCGGTGTATCACGGGTATAGGGTGACAGACTCAGCTTCCTATGGATAAAGGATAGAAACCTAGTGGGGTCTCCCTTTATATACGCGATGGTACGGGGAGCACAAGTCCGTACTAGCGTTGTCTAAAGCCAAGAGGCGAACGACAACTACTAGGTTTAAAGACGCCGGAACACGTCTCTAGCCTAGACCTCTAAATATTTCGTTAATGTTTCAATGTTGCCTTAGTGTAAATTGAATAAATTTTAATGTTATATTCAATTATGTTTCAGTTTTCAGGCCCTAGTGAGTGTCATGTCTCAAAATCACCTAAATGCATACTACATGCCACAGTGTATCATTTCGTTCGATGAAAGCTAATTACAAGAGAGTTAAGAGCTTTTCACACAACAAAAAAATGACCAGAAGACAACCAATGATATCTCTAACGTATCTAATGGAAACTAAAAGCTTTTCGTTCAAAGTTACTAATCACTAATAACACCGAAAAGATCTAATTCACATCAACTAATTCAACACAAAAGAGATTGTTTTTTTTTTTAATGTTTAAGAGCAAAAGCACTAGACAAAATGAAAACTAATGAGACAAGAAATTCGAGAAGTGATAGAAAAAGAGAAAAAAAATGAAATTTCACTCAATGCAAGCACACAATGAGATCTCAAATCGATAAAAAGTCCCTCAAATCAAAAGACACCCAAAGACTCAATTGAACCATGTAATCTAGGCCCAAAACGAGACAAAGCGAAATTTGAATGAAGAAGAAGCCAGTCACTCAAATAACGCAATAAAATGATAGACAACCACCAAACGAGTGCAGAGAAGCTATCACAAAGCTGACTGAACAGACAGAAACCCAAAACTCCCAAGGGGGGCTCGACGCACAATAGCACCTAGATGCCCTAGGGCTAAAATGTAAAATCGATAGAGATGGGAAAAAAACCAAAGGAAGAAGGTCACAGTTAGTCAAACAAGGCTCCATAACACTCAAGAAGTCGAAAAAACAAGACCAAACACCCAGATCAGTCTCAGAAGGCTCAAAACAGAGTAAACCCTACTACCTTACAGGATTGGCGCAACTGTAAGGCTGAAACTAGCGCCAGAATGGGATTGGCGCAAGTTATACACTGACAACATGCGCCAGTGGGCGCGACTGTCACACTGAAAAGGGTGCCAACCGAGTTTAGTAAGGAAAAATAAAAAATAAGCAGTCCAAGAAGCAGACCAGTGATGGTAAAGCTCAAACCAAAAGCCAAACTCACAAAAAGAGCCAGCCAAAAGAGCTTATCAAGTAAGAAAAGTCAAGAAACGACTGAAAGACAAGACAATACTCCAAGTGTTCAGTTCATAAACTAAACCGGAGATTGACTGAAGCAGCATTGATCTACTTCGCTAATGCAGAGCAAGAGCGTTTCGAAGGCTATCTGGCTAACTTCAGGCTCCGTCTGTAGTTTATAAAGAAAACAACAAGCTAACTCCCCAGCGGAGTCGCCAATTTGTTGTGGAGGTAAATCTCCTCTATGGACAGAGGTGATCCCTACTAGCCTAGATCGGGTCTAGCAACAATCAAACACGCTACAACGTAAGCTCCTAATTGCAAAAATCAAAGCGCGATAGAAGGTCTACCTCAGGTCCAATGCTGTTGTCGTTGCGGAGAGGATAGTGCTCTCGATCCCTTGCTCCGACAGGTCATAATTCCACCACTTGACGCGATCGAACACCTTCACGTACAAGAAACACGGCGAACATATGAGCGTAAAACCATATCATTGCAATTAGTTGCCAGTCAGAGAGGACACAACTCATAAACAAGCATGAACAATACGAGTGGAACTATAATCGTAGTCACTTATATTAATGAAACAAAGGATGATACAACCTGGCTCTGACGCTAAAATCCTCCTTCGGCGGGTCGTCAGTGGAATACGTCTTGGTAAAGCTTGTTGGGAATAGGGACAAGCCTCTCTTTTCAATCGTCAATCTCCTTGCTATGGATTTGGTGCTATGAGGACTATCAAAGCTCTTGCAGCATTCTTTAGGCTATGAAGGCTCTTGGAGATTAGCTTGCAAAGGGAAATGACAAGCTTATATAGATGGAGGAAGGGGAGTTGGGATCCCTACAATCATGGGATTGGCCCTATCCTTAAGGAAGCTTCCATGGGAGGTGGAAAACTACTTCCTCTACATGGAAATCCAGAGCCAAATGTCCCAACTCAATTTAGAGACCAGTTCAGGAGTTGGTTAAAGTCAATCTTCTGCCATTTATTTTTTTTAAACACCCTTTATTAAGCCTGGCGCGAGTGCGACTCTGAGACAGAGCGCCAATTGGCGTGCCCGCTTTGAAGAATTTCCCCCATTGTCGCGGGTATAACACAGGCTAGTCGCGCCAAGGATGAAAAGGCTATTTTTACGGTTTTTCACAAGGAGTTGTCTTCAAGGCAACGAAAGTACATGTTCAGGGGAATGCCATGAAAGTGTTTTCAAGTTATGTCATTACTCACAGGTCACAGAATGGGCCCTCCAATGTGCAGGATGGGGAATTGCAGGGATGGTGACAAATTTCTGTGTAACAAAAGGTCAACGCCTTTGCAGGATGTTAACTAGAGCCTCTCATTTACCGACAAAAGAAGATCAATCAAACGAAATACAACTAGTCGAGGTAAGCCTAAACGATTCTCAGTCACAGTATGTTGATCTAAAATTTTTCTTAAAAAATGGATATGCTCCATTATATCTTAATTATACAGCAAAGTGTGCTCGTAGGCTTAAGGCAAATCAATATCAACTGATAGATGTTGTGCTATTCAGGAAAAATTATGACTCTGTATTATTAAGATGTTTAGAGAAAACTGAAGCTGAAAAAGTAATGCAGGAATTACATGAAGGTCCAGCTGGAGGTCATTTCGAAGGAAATACCACAACTCATAAAATACTGCATACTGGTTACTATTGGCCAACCTTATTTAAAGATGCACATGAATACGCAAGAAAATTCAAAGTATGTCAAACCGTAGCAGGAAGAGAAAGGAAAGCAGCATTTCCACTACAACCAGTAAATATCCAACAACCATTTGAACAATGGGGGTTAGATATTATAGGTGAAATAACTCCAAAATCTTGTAAACAACATAAGTATGTTCTAGCTACAACATATTACTTCACAAAATGGGTAGAAGCTATCCCATTAAAGGTGGTTAATACACAAAGTATTACCAATTTTATTGATCAGTTCATAATCACCAGGTTTGGCCTTCCATCAGCTTTGATATTTTACAATGCATCTTACTTTTATGGAAATTCCATGATATAATTTGATTTGAAAAGAGGTTTTAAATTAAAATACTCAGCCAAATGTTATCCACAAGGTAATGGATTGGTTGAATCTACAAATACAAACCTTATGAGAATCATAAAACGAACTATAGAACAAAATCATAAAAATTGGCACAAAGCATTATTATTTTCTCTTTGGGCAGAAAGAATCACTCAGAAGGCTTCAATAGGCACTTCTCCAATTTGTGTTAGTTTATGGGAAAGAAGCAGTTCTACCCACAAATGTAACAATACCATCATTTTCTTTAGTACATTTCATTGATGAAAATCCTTCGTCTTCCCTCCAAATTAGACAAGATCAAATTCTTAAAATGGAAGAACAAAGAGAAAAAGCTAAAGCCATACATGCTCATCATCAAAAAATAGTTAAAACCTCATTTGACACAACATCTACCAGTTCAAAAAACTTTGAAGTAGGAGACCTTGTTTTGAAATGGGATAAGGCAAATGAGGAAAAAGGTAAGAATACCAAATTCCAAATATTATGGCTTGGTCCATTTCAAATCATAGAAAAAATAGGCTTATCCACATTTTTGTTACAAGACTTAACAGGTAAGAAAGACTCCTTGCCCGTGAATGGTCAGATTCTTAAAAAATACTTCTCTTAGAAATCAAGTTTTAAATTTCATTTTTTCTTTAGGAAAATAAAAGTTGAAAATAGCATCATTCTTGGTTGATTCAAATTTTTAAATTTTTGATAAATTTATTTGATTTTCCGCTTTTATAAATAATTAAAGTTAAAAATATGATTAGAACTATGAGGATTGGACAACCATTAATTCTTTTGAAATATTTTCAAATTTACTAAAGACATTTATTTTAGAAAAAAATTCTAGATATCATAAAATATAGATGTTATGTATCAGTAAAAAAGGAAATTTTTAACTTAGCAAGGATTCTCTACAAAAAGGTATCTAACAACTCTATAATTATCATCCATAACTCTTAAACGAGCTAATGATTCATCCCATCTGATAAAATTTCTTCTTCAAAAATTATAATTTAATATATATATATATATATATATATATATATATATATATATATATATATATATATATATATATATATTCAAAAGAAAAATAAGTCTCATCACGAGATTTTTTATCATGATCATAGAGAAATAATCTAGACTGATATTACCAATACTGCATATCATAACAGGGTAATAGCTAAATGATTATAAAAAAATCAAAAGACAAGGGGTCTCATCACGAGCCAACTTGTTCAGTCTAAATTACTATCAGTGAATGACATTGTCACTATCAGACCACCAAACCTGGACAATGATTTTGAAAATGTGTCAATTAGAAGTCAAATTAAACTTTGAAATAAAGAAATCAAATTCAGATGGGAGCATGAATCATTATTGGTTAAAAGATAACCTTGTCAAGGCTATAAATGCTTACTGGCAGCAGTCGCTCTATCTGTGATAAATGAGTAAAAATCTATGAGACCAATTTTTATAGAATACTTACTTTATCTTTTTAGTTAACCCTTTACTTTATCTTTTGAAAAGGGTTAACTAAGAAAAAGAATGAGATAGGTAAATATATTGTATTTTGAAAATACATTGTTTAATTGATGAATCATATTATTTTTGTTCTCATAAACTTTTCCTAGTTTTGAAAGTTTAGAAATATCAAATAAACTAATCAGAGATATTTGGTTCTCCCAAGTGAATCACCAATTGTTGTGCTATGCAAAACCCCCCCCCCCCCCCCCCCCATTTTTTATTTTTATAAATAGATTAATGATTTTCATAAATAAAAATAGGGACCCTTCTTAAAAATCTTTTTTTTCATTTTTAAAATAAAAATCGAACTCCAAAAAAGAAATCAATAAAAAGCCTTGTGATTATCTTATCACAAATCACATTTTCACATAAATCTTTTCTTATAAAAAAGACAAAACAATAAAACAACGAAATCTCGATTTTGCGATCGCTGATTTAAGGTTTTGCAGGCGACATCGCAAATCGCATATCACGGATTTTCATTGTACAACTTTAAGCAATTCTTATCAAAGTTCTGATTCTCCGATTGTGCGATACTGCGACTTCTGCGATACTGAAACTTCTACGATATTGTGATTTCTACGATATTGCGATTTTGCGATATCATGAAATCGCATATCACATAAAAAAAGGATGCGATGTGATGGATTTGACAAGTTTGAATAAAGGTTTTACGCAAGGATAAATCATGTCAGGAAATATTAATTGTGTTTTATCCTGCCAATGTAAAAAATTATTGATTCATTATGATTACTTAATAATGTAGTTGTTTCTCGAATTTTTCTTTCAAAATAGATCATTTCAATGGATCTTTCATCATTTGATCATTTATTCTGTCTTTAATAGGGTTTTTACCTTCAAGATATGTCCATCCGCAAAGTAATTCGGAAATACGACAAACAAATTGTTACAGAACTTGAACAAACAAGAATGTCTCCTATAGTCTCTGATATTGTTTTTACTATCGATTGAGGAGCTACTAAGTGGCAAGTTATTTACACTATACTCGAAGACGAAGAGCCAGAAGTAGTGGAAGTCACGGCAACTGTCGATGATGCAACACCCTCAAATTTACAGTTCAAAGATATTGCATGCTCTTTCCTCCATAGGATAGAAATAAGGGCTACTCTTCTTCCATATATCAACATGATCAGGTGGGTACTTGACAATTCAACAATCAAATACAGATAATTAAGAACCTGCAAAAATGAAATTCTAGGTTCTTTCAAAGCTGAAGATTTAAAAATCATGTATAAGCTTCCTGACCTGCAAGACACATAAAACAGTCAGTTTGTTGCAAAGTTTTCTAATAAGAATGAAGATGTGTTCAAGGAAATTCAAGGTTGGAGGAAACTAGACAACAAGTTCAAATATGAAAAAACATGTATGCATCCTATTGCGTCACTTGCAAATCCTTATAATTTTGCAGCAGAAATGCTATGCAGATTATATGGTCTACCTGATAATACCAAGTTTTCCATAAATTGGCTTCTCCTAATTGACTCCTGTGTTAATTCCCTCATAATGAATTTGGCGACTATCCTTTCTGAAAATCTAGTTAAGGAAATTAATGAATATCGCAAATTAATTTTTATGAGTGCGTATATTTTTGATGCCATCTATTTTTCTACCAATTTTCCAGTTATTAGATGGAAATGGACTCCTAAAGATCCTACCTCGATACATTTGATTCATAAAGAGATATGGGAACATAATTATGCACCACATTTCCATAGGCTATGTTATGGAGTTGTATTACCGTTACATCAATTTATGTTTGATACATTAAGCCCTAGGTTTTACTAAAGAAGCCCTTGCAGACCTTCAAATGATAGGCAGAAGTTTCATTGAAGAATCATTTTCATATATCAGAATTTTTGGAAGCTCCACTTCCTCGCATATTCTTCCTCTATATGTTTCAGATAAATTGATGGCAAAGGAAGTCGCTTACCAAACTGTTGGTAATGGACTCACTAAATCTTTGAAACACAGTGAGAAGTCTTTATGGCCAAGTTTCCCAATTTCGTGTGGTAAATTCTCTCTCGCCAATTTTAATCATGCAGTGAAATAATGTCAGAAGATTGAGCTTTTGAAGCTCCTTGTTTTACCTGCAAAGCAATTTTACCCAGAAGATATTGCTAACAAATTTACTTTGTCAGTCAAGCTCAAACCTGTGATACACATTGATGACAGATTTGAAGATATTTTGCAATCTGTTAGCACTTTTGAATAAATCCTAAATTTTGTCAAATTGAACCTGAATCTAGAAGAAATACATAAATTCAATCAATTCAGAGAATAAAGACTCAGATGGATTCCTCAGGATGTTTCAATTTCCAATTATACAATTGAAGCAAGCCAAGAAATCAGAGTAGAACAATCAGATTCACAAAATCAAAGTGAATTAGATAAAATATACACTTCATTCAGCAATGCATTAACAAATACTCCAGAGGCATCATCTTCACAGAAAACTACAGAATTTCAGACTCCATAGGGACAAATAGTTTTAACAAGAGAAATCATTGAAACTCCTGAGATAATCTCCCAAGACACAAAAATCATTCCTACAAATCCTACTGATGAGATTATCCTCAAGGTAACCAATATTCCTCCACTGGATGTATTCTACAACCCTCTTCATAAAGCTATAGTAAGGAAACAAAGGAAAAGAAGAAGGATTGAAACACCCCTAGGAAATGAAGTTATGGAAGTAGTATGGAAAGATACTCAAATCTGATTGAAAATTTAACTTGGCTATCTCAATTTGCTAGTGCATACACCACTGCAACAATTGATAAGGCAGCAGAAGTATCTATTTTGATCCAAGAAAAGTATGACAAAACCATGCAACTACAACAGTAGCTAGATGAAGAAAGAAACAGTTTACATCAGAAGGTGGAACAACAACTCCTCAAAGTAAAGTAAGAGATGGACATGCTTAAGATAAGTCATGAAAATGACTTACAGAAGTATCTATCTTGATCCAAGAAAAGGATGACATAATCATGCAACTACAATAGTAGCTAGATGAAGAAAGAAACAGTTTACATCAGAAGGTGGAACAACAACTCCTCAAAGTACAACAAGAGATGGAAATGCTTAAGATAAGTCATGAAAATGACTTATCTAGTAAAAATTCACTGATTGAACAATTGAGGGAAGAGCTTACCAAATATGGAATTCCTACTGAAGAGGAATTGATAAAATAAGCATAGGCATTAAGTGCCTTACTCTCAAAACAACAAACTTGTTTGTTGTACAAATGTTGAACATAATTCCACACCTAGAAATTACTGAACAATTGACCAACACGGTCATTGATCAAAGAATTTAGTTCAATGAACTCAATACCAAAATATCTGATTATATTGAATGGAAAGATTCAGAAGAAGGGAGAAAGTCAAATCTCCCAATGATCAAGGAGACTTTCAAAGATATTCTTTTTACTGACTGGGATGCACGAATAAAACAAGTAGAATTGGCCATAGCCAGAGTAGCAGGTATATTAAAGAATATGGTCAAAGTAATTAACCAAACATTACATAATTAACCAGACATTACATAATTATGGTCTGATTAAAAAAGGAAATCACAAATCTGATCTTGATATCATATATTTAGAACAAATTTGGAAAGACACAGTTCAACTCCGGAAAGAAGCACTTACACAACTAAAGAAAACTGATTAGGAAGCATACTGGCAGCTATTAGTCAAACATCACAGTCAAATCATGACATTGAACTGTTCTCTGAATTCTATACAGAGAATACAACCACTTTTACTAGATGCTATATTTGCTGCACAAATGAAGACACAGTTCGTCAAACCTCCACAAGTTCGACCGATGTCCAACATTTGTGAGCAAAAAATCAAAGCTGGCAGTAACTTATCATCGAGCATGATTATTAGTTAGTTTTTTTTTTATAATTTCAATTTTTAGTAATTAGATACTAAGTATGAGTAAGGTTGTTTGAAACCACCTCATAAGATATTTTGTATAATATATTTTTTTGTAAGTAGTTAATATAGTATTTAAACCCTTCTCATGCATTTAGAGAAGGGTCCAGAATTTTTTTTGAGAACATTTACAAAGAATGCTTCATTTATAAGTAAGTTTGTGTATTCCTTTACAAAATAATGGAACATGACCTTTTCAGTCATATATCATTTTTTTGATCACTGTTGATGCACTTTTGTATTCCTTGAGTGACTTATTGATGGAAAAATTGATTGTGGCCTATTATTGCTGATAAAAAGAATAGGACGGTACACATCTGGTACTACTATCATGTATGTTGAAATATGTTTTAAATATTAGTGATAAAACAAGTTTTTCATGAATTATATATGAGATTAATTATTTCTGTTCAAGTATTAGTTGCACTATTGTACAATATAAAGAACAGAAACCTGATTTATTTTATGTATGATCATCAGAGCATATGCGATGTGTTTTTCATCTTCTTTTGATTAATTTTTTTTCAAAAGGACTATCTTGCAGAGTAATGATTCTATTAAGTCTGTGATTGATCTAAATCATCATAGAATAAATAGATATCATTTTAGATTGCATAGAATTTATATTATCCCGGGTTAGATTAGATTAGATTTAATTAAAAGTCTTGCATTTTAGAATAAATGTGCTTTAAGTCTTAGTTATTCTTCATGCAAAATCAGTTGAGAGAAATCTTAACAAACATATAAAACTCAAATCTGGGAAACTGGTCCCATTATCCCCAATCAGAGCCACTATCCCAAACGGAAAAGGAACTGCTTTAAGGTCCGGACCGGGTGATTATCCCCCTTGTTGTTGCCATAGATTTCTGAGTCCTCAATAACTAGTTATTAGGTTTAGGGTTTGTTTGTTTGTTTGGTTGGTTGGACAAGTTGTCAAGTAGGTTTAATAGAGTGAGAGAGTATCAATCCATTGGGCTATGGAGTCCACAAAGGTCTTGAAAGGTGTAGAAAATGAGTCAAGGATAGTTCAAAGGGCAAGTTGGAAAGGTCAAATGGATCTAAGTAGGTCTAGGGAGAGTGAAGTAACATAGAGTTGTGAAAATAGTGAGTTAAGGGGAAATCAAGGATCCTTTAACAAACTAATAAACAAGAAAAATCTTCTAAGATGATAGCATAATAAAAACTTGAAGAGCAATGAAGGATTCTTCAATATCAATTAGGCTAAGCAAATCTTAAAAACAATAGATAAGTAAGCTAAGAGGGAAATGAAGGATTCTCTAAAACTTACTTGCAAACAAATAGAATTCTAACATAATATCTCAGTAACACTGAAGAGCATTTAAGGGTTCTTTAGCAAAACTTTGAGGAAGAAATCATAGAAGTCAAGGAAGCAAGCAGAAGTAGGGTACCAAGAAGGCAAATCCTATTCTCTATTTCTGTCCTATGAATAAATAAACCATAAACACAATGAATAACTGAAGAAAACAAACATAAAGATAGAATACATCACCATTTAACCAAGCTTAATGAATCCTAAGAGTGATCTTGATCCATGGAAGCACAGCCCAACACCATCACAATGCATCAAAAACCAATTTCACCAATAAACTCCAAGTCTATTTCATAACATGCGCAGAAAATATCCAACCCACAACCAACATGAACAATGAGTCCCTAATCTAGTATTTATCATTAAAAGGAGAGTCAAAACCCTAAATAGGATTTTGGAGGCCATTAATTGCTCGTAAATATCAATTTTTTCCTTTCAGACCATGCAAGGCCCAAAGCACAAATATCCTATGCTAATAAAAGAAAAATATCTCCTAACACATAAATTTGGAAAACAATCTGACTTTCAAGCCCTTAATAACTTCCAAAATATCTTAGTGTATTTTTTTGACTTTTTGGTACGAGCTCAGCAAAGAGGTCCAATGGTGTAGTGCTTGTACTGGAAAACTGGGTCACCTTGCAGCTGAATTTTGAAAGCCTTCCCGATGTCAGAATGAGCTCCGTGATGGCTCGTTGGAAAGCCTATTGAGTATACCTTCCAAAAATTCACTTTTTTATTATTATTGGACTCCAATAACCTATTAAAAAACCAAATCTCCCAAGGCTGCTGAGGGGGCAGCGCCAGCCCTGAAAACATGGCAGAAAGGTGAAATTTTGCATGTTTTTGGGCCCTTTGGAGGACAAAAAATGCTCCAAATGATTTGAAATTTGGTGTGCATGATTCCCTTGGCCTAAGTATTCCAAAAATGCAGAGTTTTCCTCCAATGGATGCCCTGAGAAAAAGCACAGTAAAATAAAAAATCCAAACACTTCAAAAAATTTCCAAACTTTGAATTTGTGTTGCTCTTTGTGTTTGGGATGCTAGCAGGGGATGGACCAGCTAGGTTTTCAATGTTTTCTTCATAATTTTGCCTCCTTTAGGGATTTAACCTTTGTAAGCTCAATTTACTTCATCCTAGTGCCACCATCACTGCCTTTATCACTGTCATCTACTTCACTGACCTTACTGCTCTCATATTTGCCATCATCACTGCCTATATCATCTTTCTCATCATCATTATCATTTCCCTTTTGTTTCCATGCTCTCTGCCTTATTGGTCTCTGTTTCAGTCTTCATTTGCATCAAACTCATTTTCATTTCCCTCATTACCATCTTTGCCACTTTCTTCAATTTTATCAGCCCCTTATTGCCTTTTCTTCACTGCCACTGTATCTATTGCTTGATTTATCATTGCCCCTTCTCTCATTCACATTTTATTGCTCATGGTTTTGAGAAAACCTTAGGGTTGCTGTAAAAATAAGCCAAAGAGGGGAATGGGGTGGTAGCCTACCAGTGAATGAGGTGAATGATAGAATAGGTATATTAGGCTTAATGAAAGGGCTAAAACAACCTATGACAACCTTAGTTGTTGTGTCAAACTTTGTTTTGCCAGCCTTGGAATGATGTCAAATTTAGGTGAAAGAGGGAAATGTGAGGTCAACCTATTTATAGTTTAAGGGATAGCAGTTATGCCAAGCTTTGATGGATGGCAACTTTGAACCAACGTAATCACCTCAATTTTACCTCTTGTCTAGACTGATATTCTTTATGGGTAGATAAAATGAGGTAAATAAAGCTTTCAAGGTTTGAAACTTAGGTTTTGGTTCTTTAAGGTTTCATTACCTTTAAAAAGTCATTAGAATTACCTTTAAAATGAGGTCATGTAATGGTATTTACCCCTGAGAATGCTTGAGGGACCTTTGGCAAAGATCATGGAGGGTTTTTAAAGTGTTTTGAGCACTTGCAGGGTGAGGAGGCCTTCCTGGCCAAAAGCGCAACGCCTACCCGGGCTTGTCGAGCGAGTTGGGTCTCTTTGTTCCACGCGTGTAGTGCCAAAGGCTATTTGCTAGGCCTGTCGGATGATTTGGGCAGGCACGCAGTGCCCCTTAGAAAAATTCATGAATAAAATGGCCAAGGGCACATCGCCTGCCTCCAGGCACACAACGCCTCAACACTTAGGTAAAAATTGACTTTAAAAATTCCCATGTTCTTCCTTTTTCAGAATTTCCAACTCTTTGTCAGTGAAACATGATTAATATGAAGTATTTAGGTGGGCTTGACCATGATGTTACTCTTTTGAGGGTTGTCATGTCCATTTTATGTTTTTTTGGAGGGCTTCATACAGTAGCATTTTCAATGTCCTTTGTGATTTCCATCATGACACTCACCTCAACCTTTCACCTTTGCTTGTTTGTGATCTGCAGGAGTTATGAATTTTTCTCTTATTTCAATCCTGGAGTATCTAACCTATTCACCTTGACACAACAGCAACCCTTAAAACCCCTTTTGTCTACACCATGAATTTTAATCTCTATTTTTTACCTTCTTTAACATTTTCTGTTTTGCAGGTGCCTAAAAAAACTACCCTGGCCTACTCTTACTGATACTCTTCACACTTTTGCTTTGTAAGTTTTGCTTGAGTTACTTTGGAAATCTTTGGGATGTTTACACATACTGGCAGCTTCTAAATCTTCCTTTACTTTCACCACGGAGCTCAAAACATCTTCTGATTTGCAAGTGGTTGAAAATCTAGATTTTGCCTTTCCTTTTCTCTTGATGCATGACAAGTTCACCTTTCACAAGTTGGAGATCTGATCATAGTGACATCTTTAAAAACCCTCTTGCTTCCACCATGAAACTCAACTTCGTATTTTCCACTTTGACTGCAATTTTACACTATTTGTATACAGGGCTGCAAGATGTCTTTATCAAGGATTAAACCTGTTACCTTACCTACTTTCTGCTGAAAGACCTTTTCAACACTTCTGCAAAAGTGTCAAACTTGTCCATTACCTTATGTGCAGAACTTGAACTTGATAAATTAGTCCTCTTTGGAGATTTATTGATCTTTCTTGGATAACCATGTGCTGATATTTTGTCACATTTGAGCCAACTTCTAACATAGGAAAAACAATTCTTAAAACATGAATGATGGCTTTGCAACCTGTGAAACCCTAATGACCTAGTGTGTGTTTTTGACCTGACCTTGATTGAAAATTGGTGTTGGAGGCTCTAAGTTCAAAAGAGAGTATTGACAAAGTAGTGTAATGAAGATCCAAAATCCAATGTACATGATTTATCTAAAGAGCCTACAGAGATAGTTTTGAGACCATCAATGCTTGAGGGACCTGGGGAACATGGGAATGATTTGGCTTATAGGAAACCCTAGATGTAAAGTGGAGTTATGGGCAAGGGAAAAATAGAGTAATGAGGTCATGAATGGGAAAAAGGATGGGGATGAGTGGCAAAAGCCCATAAGGAGCCTTTTAGGAGTGGTTAGACAACCATGAAATGGCAAGGTTGATAGGATAGTGAAAAAATTCCTACAAGGATAATGAAGGCGGTGAGATTTCTAAAAATCACAATGTTAAGGCAATTTTTTTTTTTTATAAATCTAGAACCAATACTTAGTCATCTACAGATAGTAAAAAGTACTGATGACTAACAGTGGCTCCACTTGGGGAGGGCAACTCCAGTTCAAATCTCTGAGTTTTGAAGACCAGTGCCTTGTTTTCACTTTGCAAATCCTTCTTACTTCATTACTGGTGTTTTATTGAAGCTATGATCTTATAAAATCTGAAAACGTGATTGCTTCAATCTCATTTCTACCTACCCATCTTATTTTTCCTAACATTTTTTCTTCTTTTGGGTGCACTTGGACTAGCAAACCCTCGACATTCTTTTCTTTTAAAAGCATAAAAAATTGTCTACTTATACCCTTATCACTTCCAAGAGTTCAGATTAGGCTAATGAACTCTCTTATTCTCTACCTAGTCTACTCATTTGTCAATATTGCGCTGTGTGACAAACTTTATTCTCTATTCTACTTACCTGAAATTCAAAACATGACCAAACCAGGATTAAGCAATCTGATTTTCCATGGGCTATGGCATTTGGACAAGCTGCACATAGACATTATTTTTGTACAATAAAAAACTAGACAACATCAGGGCCGTGATTCAGAATTTTTTATGCATCGCTCTCATTCTCCTTTGGTTTAGATTTATGCTTTGGGAACCAAATTCTTTTCCTAATCTTTTAATCTACTGACAAGTCAAGCTTAAATGGTTTTAACAAGTCTTCTTTCACTAACCTATCAGCAGAAATTTAAAAAATGTTTAGTCATGACTAGGCTAGATGACCAAACAAGACTTGTCTCAAAGCTAGTGGTATTTAGGCTTGCACACTTTCAAAAGTACTCTTTTTTTTGGTATGGGGTTGTACCTCTTCTTAAAAACTGCCCTCTTTTTTTCTTTTTTTTCTTTTTGTGTTTTAATTTTTTGACAAAACAATCTAAAACTAAAGCTAGATGCTCATAGTGCCGAGATTATTGGCATATATAACTATCCTAATCTAACCTACACATGATATATACTCATTTGGTGAGCTCTCTTTTCCAATACAACCAATCAAATAGATGATTCCATGAGTGATCTTTGTTCAGCTCTTTGAGTGTGCTGAAAAAATCAAACGGCCACTCCCACCTCACTTGTGCTTGAACAGTAGTGCCTAAAATATTCTTTAAACTTTGCATCAAACTTCTCTTGACATAGCATGTTCCTTTTTTAGATGATTCTAGGAAAACAAAAAAAGGATCTTGAAACAATACCTGGCTTAGAGGATTGGAGACATAGAATTCATTCAGAAATACTCCTTCTCTCACTTGGATATGCTTGGGATTCTTTTGAACATGAAATTCCACCTCTTCCTCTTGATCATCAGCACTGGCAGCCTCATCATATATTGCAATGTTGTCCCCTAGAAATACTGATATGTTCAGATGGAGTGGGCTGAAATATGTGTGAAGGTCATCATGTTGATGAGTAGGAGCACTCTTTGGTAGTAAATCCTTTTGAGAAGGAAGCGCAGCAACCCTCGTGTGATCATTAATTTCCAAGCCTTCATCTGCAATTTGAATTTCAATGTAACTTGATGACTGGAAATATCGAGCCGAGGATAATTCTATGTCATAAATTATTTCCTCATCCTTTTCAGGAAAAGGCTTCTCATCAACAACTTGCACAAGAAGCTCATTATCTTTTGCAACCTCATCATCAAAACTAAAAGACTGTTGATTTCCAATCACATGAAAGTTATTTCTGATTGACTGAAATGAATTAGAACAAAGATTCAGAGATTCTTCACTTACTTCCAAGTTTTCTAGACTATCCTCATCAGTGTCATAGATGATATGCATTGGATGGTTAATGTTTTGATGAAACTAAACTTCATCCCATAAATCAACTAGTGATGGTTCTGCAAGATTAGCTTCCGTTTGGAGAACATCATCATCATCAGACTAATCAAAATTTGGAGAATCATCAAAATAAGTAATGTCACCAATCAAACATATTGCATTAGCAGGAAAATACATAGAAATGTTCTATTCACATGAAGGTTTAGAGGTTGGTTGCACGCTTAGAATCTGATTTATTTCCTCTTTAGTTAAAAGAGGAGCCATTTTTCTCTTTCTTTCGATAGCACTACAATAGTTCTATTTCTCTTGTAAATGTTGAGTCTAGGGTTGAATGTCTTCTTGAACCTCACCTAGAATAGATGATGAATCATCACTTGTGCCTTTAGAGAAATCCTGTGGGTTCTCTTTCATTTCCTGATTTATTTCATCCTCAATCAATTTTTCTTGGCTGTTATGACAGTTTATTTGAGAATTAAAATCATGAATTGATGCTAAGAGATCTTCAGGATGCAAATTTTCCAAATCTTAATCAATATCTACAAGGTATTGTATGATATCCTGAGATTGATCAAAAAAAATTTCATCCAATGATAAGGATGGAGAGTTTTATTTATAATGATCATAAAATACCTTGTGGAGGTCCTTTAAAGAAAACAAACTACCAGGTTTCAACCATTCATACCATTCCCTTGCTTTTCCTTCTAATGTCAGCATGAACATTTTCATAAGGCAGTCCTCATGCCATTCAACTTTTAACTTCCATACATGTATATGAAAATTGATGAGATGCAACAAGGGGTCATCAGTCTTTTCATCTTGAAATGTAGGCAGGTTTTCGTCCCAATTTATCTGAGGCATTTTGTGTGGGAACCAAGGGATGTGGTCTCTGTTCATAGAAGCATATCTCCATTGTATCCTTGGATCCACATTTGTAAATCAGAAAGGGTCACTACATCTTTTCAACCAGTCTAGAGTCTTCTACCAGTGGAGACTTTAGGTCTATTGAGAGTTGTGGAGTCGCCAGGTGGAAGATTTCAACTTTGATGTCCACCATCAGCCATATTAGGATTGATTTAACTCATTCGTAGGGGAGTCAGTGAGGACTAATGGGGTCAACAGGGATACTGAAGACCAGTGGAGTCACCAGGTGGATGATACTTACTATTTTTAATATGTACTTGTTTTCCACCATCAATAGCTAAATACCAATCTAAGGATGATTTGGGTTTTCTGAGGTCTTAAGGATTACTTAGGATGTTATTGACTCAGAAAGTACCACTGTGATCGCCATTATGTTAGGTCCCCATAATTTGGCAGATTTGAAATGAACAAATGAACAAGGGTAACATCAAACCAATCTTTGGCGTCCTAGGAGCTAGCCTTCCTGGACTCAGAGAGGGCTCTCTCTATATTTGTGTAAAGGATGTAACTTGATAGCTTCGAGGGTTTTTATTTTAGGCTAGTTACTAGGATTAGGGTTTGTTTTTTTGTTTGGTTAGTTGGACAAGTTGTCAAGTAGGTTTAATAGAGTGAGAGAGTATCAATCCATTGGGCTATGGAGTCCGCAAAGGTCTTGAAAGGTGTAAAAAATGAGTCAACGATAGTTCAAAGGGAAAGTTGGCAAGGTCAAATGGATCTAAGTAGGTCTAGGGAGAGTGAAGTAACATAGAGTTGTGAAAATAGTGACTTAAGGGGCAATCAAGGATCCTTTAACAAACTAATAAACAATAAAAATATTCTAAGATGATAGCATAATAAAAACTTGAAGAGCAATGAAGGATTCTTCAATATAAACTAGGCTAAGTGGATCTTAAAAACAATAGATAAGTAAGCTAAGAGGGCAGTGAAGGATTCTCTAAAACTTACTTGCAAACAAATGGAATTCTAACATAACATTTCAGTAACACTGACGAGAATTTAAGGATTCTTTAGCAAAAATTTGAGGAAGAAAACATAGAAGTCAAGGAAGCGGGCACAAGTAGGGTACCAAGAAGGCAAATCATATTCTCTATTTCTGTCCTATGAATAAATGAACCATAAACACAATGAATAACTGAAGAAAACAAAAATAAATATGGAATAAATCACCATTTAACCAAGCTTAATGAATCCTAAGAGTGAGCTTGATCCATGAAAGCATAGTCCAACACCATCACAAGGCATCAAAAACCAATTTCACCAATAAACTCCAAGTCTATTTCATAGCATGCTCAGCAAATATCCAACACACAACCAACATGAACAATGAGGCCCTCATCCATTATTTATCATGCAAAGGAGAGTCAAAACCATAACTAGGGTTTTGGAGGCCATTAATTGCTCATAAATATCAATTTTTTCCTTTGAGACCATGCAAGGCCCAAGGCACAAATATCCTATTCTAATTAATGCAAAATATCTCCTAACACCTAAATTTGGAAAAAAATCTAACTTTCAAGCCCTTAATAACTTCCAAAATATCTCAGTGTATTTTGTTGACTTTTTGGTACGAGCTCAGCATAGAGGTCCAAGGGTGCAGCGCTTGTATTGGAAAACTGGGTCACATTGCAGTTGAATTTTGAAAGCCTTCCCGATGTCAGAATGAGCTCCATGATAACTCGTTGGAAAGATTATCAAGTCTACCTTCAAAAAATTCACTTGTTTTTATTATTGGACTCCAATAACCTATTCAAAAACCAAATCTCCCAAGGCTGCTGAGGGCGCAGTACCAGCACTGAAAACATGGCAGAAAGGTGAAATTTTGCATGTTTAGGGGCCTTTTGGGGGACAAAAAATGCTCCAAATGATTTGAAATTTGGTGTACATGATGCCCTTGGCCTAAGGATTCCAAAAATGTAGATTTTACCTCCAATGGATTCCCTGAGAAAAATCACAGTGCCAAGGGCGCTGCTCCCTTGGCCCTTTAAAACAATAAAAAATCCAAACACTTCAAAAATTTGCCAAAATTTGGATTTGTGCTGCTCATTGTGTTTGGGATGCTATTAGGGGATGGATCAGCCAGGTTTTCATTTTTTTCTTCATATTTTTGTCTCCTCTATGGATTTAACCTTTGTAAGCTCAATTTACTTCATCCTAGTGCCACCATCACTACCTTTATCATTGTCATCTACTTCACTAACCTTACTGCTCCAATGTTTGCAATCATCACTGCCTATATCATCTTTCTCATCATCATTATCATTTCCCTTCTGTTTCCATGCTCTCTGCCTTATTGGTCTTTGTTTCAGTCTTCATTTGCATCAGCCTCATTTTCATTTCCCTCACTACCATATTTTCCGCTTTCTTCATTTGTATAAGCCCCTTATTGCCTTTTCTTCACTGCCACTATATCTATTGATTGATTTATCATTGCCCCTTCTCTCATTCACATTTGATTTCTCATGCCTTTGAGAAAACCTTAAGGGTGCTTTAAAACTAATCCAAAGAGGGGAATGGGGTGGCAGCCTACCCGTGAATGAGGTGAATGCTTGAATAGGTATATCAGGCTTAATGAAAGGGCTAAAGCAACCTATGACAACCTCAGTTGTTGTGTCAAACTTTTTTTGCCAACCTTCGACTGATGTCAACTTTAGGTGAAAGAGGGAAATGTGATGTCAACCTATTTATAGTGTAAGGGATAACAATTATGCCAAGCTTTGATGGATGGAAACTTTGAACGAATGTAATCACCTCAATTTCACCTCCTATCTAGACTGATATTCTTTATGGGTAGATACAATGAGGTAAATAGAGCTTTCAAGGCTTGAAACTTAGGTTTTGGTTCTTTAAGGTTTCATTACCTTTCACAATTCATTAGAATTGCCTTGAAAATGAGTTCATGTAATGGTATTTATGCCTGAGAAGGCTCGAGGGATACTTGGAAAAGATCATGGAGGGTTTTTTAAGTGTTTTGAGTGCTTGCAGGGTGAGGAGGCCTTCCTAGACAAAAGCGCAGCGCCTGCTCGGGCTTGTCGAGCGAGTCGGGTCTCTTTGTGTCGGGCGTGTAGTGTCAAAGGCTATTTTTTGGGCATGTAGGGTGATTTGGGCAAGTGCGCAGCGCCCCTTAGAAAATTTCACGAAGAAAATGGCCAAGGGCACAGCGCCTGCCTCCAAGCGCACAACGCCTCAACACTTAGGTAAAAATTGACTTAAAAAACTCCCAGGTTCTTCCTTTTTCGGAATTTCCAACTCTTTGTCAGTGAAACATGATTTATATGAAGTATTTAGGTGGGCTTGACTATGCTTTTACTCTATTGAGGGTTTTCATTTCCATTTGATGTTTTTTTGGAGGGATTCATATAGTAGCATTTTCAATGTCCTTTGTGATTTCCATCATGACACTCACCTCAACCTTTCACCTTTTATTGTTTGTGATCTGCAGGAGTTATGAATTTTTATTTTCTTTCAATCCTGGAGTATTTGACCTATTCAACTTGACACAACAACAGCCCTTAAAAACCCTTTTTTTACACCATGAAGTTCAATCTCTTTTTTTTACCTTCTTTAACATTTTTTGTTTTGCAGGTGCCTGAAAAAACTACCTCGGACTACTCTTACTGATACTCTTCACACTTCTGCTTTGTAGGTTTTGCTTGAGTTACTTTGGAACTATTCAGGATTTTTACACATACTAGCAGCTTCTAAATCTTCCTTTACCTGCACCGTGGAGCTTAAACCATCTTCTGATTTGCAAGTGGTTGAAAATCTAGAGTTTGCCTTTCCTTTGCTCTTGATGCATGACAAGTTCACCTTTCACAAGTTGGAGATCTGATCACAGTGACATCTTTAAAAACCCTCTTGCTTCCACCATGAAACTCAACTTTGTCTTTTCCACTTTGACTGCAATTTTACACTATTTGTATATAGGGCTACAAGATGTCTTTCTCAAGGAGAAAACGTGCTACCTTACCTACTTTCCGCTGAAAGACCTTTTCAACACTTCTACAAAAGTGTCAAACTTGTCCATTACCTTATGTGTAGAACTTGAACTTGATAAAGTAGTCCTCTTTGGAGATTTCCTGATCTTTCTTGGATAACCATGTGCTGATATTTTGTCACATCTGAGCTAGCTTCTAACATAGGAAAAATAGTGCTTAAAACATGAATGATGGCTTTGCAACCTGTGAAACCCTAATGACCTAGTGTGGGTTTTTTACTTGACCTTGATTGAAAATTAGTTTTGGAGGCTCTAAGTTCAAAAGTAGAGTATTGACAAAGTAGTGTAATGAAGATCCAAAATCCAATGTACATGATTTATCTAAAGAGCCTACAAAGATAGTTTTGAGACCATCAATGCTTGAGGGACATGGGGAACATGGGGATGATTTGGCTTATAGGAAACCCTAGATGTAAAGTGGAGTTATGGGAAAGGGAAAAATAGAGTAATGAGGTCATGAATGGCAAAAAGGATGGGGATGAGTGGCACAAGTCCATAAGCAGCCTTTTAGGAGTGGTTGGCCAACCATGAAATGGCAAGGCTGATAGGATAGTGAAAAATTTCTTATAAGGATAATGAAGGTGGTGAGATTTCTAAAAATCACAATGTTTAGGGAATTTTGTTTTTTATAAATCTAGAACCAATACTTAGTCATCTATAGATAGTAAAAAGTACTGATGACTAACAGTGGATCCACTTGGGGAGGGCAACTCCTTTTCAGGAGGTGTCCAGGACCTCAGAGTTCAAATCTCTGAGTTTTGAAGACCAGTGCCTTACTTTCACTTTGCAGATCCTTCTTACTTCATTTTTGATATTCTATTGAAGCTATGATCTTATAAAATCTGAAAACATGATTGCTTCAATCTCATTTCTACCTACCCATTTTATTTGCCTAACATGTTTTCTTCTTTTGGGTGCACTTGGACAGGAAAACCCTTGACATTCTTTTCTTTTAAAAGCATAAAAAACTCTCTACTTATACCCTTATCACTTCCAAGAGTTTAGATTAGGCTAATGAACTCTCTTATTCTCTACCTAGTCTACTCATTTTTCAATATTGAGCTGTTTGAAAAACTTTATTCTTTATTCTCCTGACATGAAATTCAAAACATGACCAAACCAGGATTAAGCAATCTGATTTTCCATGGGCTATAGCATTTGGACAAGCTGCACATAGACATTATTTTGTACAATATAAAACTAGACAACATGAGGGTTGTGATTCAGAATTTGTTATGCATCACTCTCATTCTCCTTTGGTTTAGATTTATGCTTTGGGAACCAGCTTATTTTCCTAATCTAATCTACTGAAAATTCAAGCTTAAATGGTTTTGACAAGTATTCTTTCACTAACCTATCAGCAGAAATTTAAAACATGTTTAGACATGATTAGGCTAGATTACTAAACAAGACTTTTCTCAAAGGTAGTGGTATTTAGGCTTGCACACTTTCATAAGTACTCTTTTTTTTTGGTATGGGGTTGTACCTCTTCTTAAAAACTGCCCTCTTTTTTTCTTTTCTTTGTTTTTGTGTTTTCATTTTTTTACAAAACAATCTAAAGCTAAAGTTAGATGCTCATAGTGCCAATCTTATTGGCATATCTAACTATCCTAATCTAACCTACACATGATATATACTCATTTGGTAAACTCTCTTTTCCAATACAACCAATCAAGTAGATGATTCCATGAGTGATCTTTGTTCAGCTCTTTGAGTTTGCTAAAAAAATCAAATGGCCACTCCCACCTCACTTGTGCTTGAACAGTAGTGCCTAAAATATTCTTTAAAATTTGCATCAAATTTCTCTAGACATAGCATGTTCCTTTTTCAGATGATTATAGGAAAACAGAAAAGGGATCTTGAAACAATACCTGGCTTTGAGGATTTGAGACATATAATTCATTCAGGACTACTCCTCCTCTCACTTGGATATGCTTGGGATTCTTTTGAACATGAAATTCCACCTCTTCCTTTGGATCATCAGCACTGTTAGCCTCATCATATATTGCAATGCTGTCCCCTAGAAAAACTAATATGTTTAGATGGAGTAGGCTGAAATCTGTGTGAAGGTCATCATGTTGATGAGTAGGAGCACTCTTTTGTTGTAAATTCTTTTGAGAAGGAAGTGCAGCAACCCTCGTGTGATCATCAATTTCCAAGCCTTCATCTACAATTTGAATTTCAATGTAAATTGATGGTTGGAAATATGGAGCTGAGGAGAATTCTATGTCATAAATGACTTCCTCATCCTTTTCAGGAAAAGGCTTCTCATCAACAACTTGCTCAAGAAGCTCATTATCTTTCCCAGCCTCATCATCAAAACTGAAAGACTGTTGATTTCCAATCACATGAAAGTTATTTCTGATTAACTGAAATGAAGTAAAACAAAGATTCAGAGATTCTTCACTTACTTCCAAGTTTTCTAGATTGTCCTCATCAGTGTCATAGATGATATGAATTGGCTGATTACTGTTTTGATGAAACTGAACTTCATCCCATAATTCAACTAGTGATGGTTCTGCAAGATTAGCTTTCGTTTGGACAACATCATCATCATCAGACTAATCAAAATTTGGAGAATCATCAACATAAGTAATGTCACCAATCAAACATATTGGATTAGCAGGAAAATACATAGAAATGTTCTATTCACATGAAGGTTTAGAGGTTGGCTGCATGCTTAGAATCTGATTTATTTCCTCTTTAGTTAAAAGAGGAGGCATTTTTCTCTTTCTTTGGATAGAAAAACAACAGTTCTATTTCTCTTGTAAAATTTGAGTCAAAGGTCTTGAAAGGTGTAAAAAATGAGTCAACGATAGTTCAAAGGGAAAGTTGGCAAGGTCAAATGGATCTAAGTAGGTCTAGGGAGAGTGAAGTAACATAGAGTTGTGAAAATAGTGAGTTAAGGGGCAATCAAGGATCCTTTAACAAAATAATAAACAAGAAAAAGCTTCTAAGATGATAGCATAATAAAAACTTGAAGAGCAATGAATGATTCTTCAATATCAACTAGGCTAAGCAGATCTTAAAAACAATAGATAAGTAAGCTAAGAGGGCAGTGAAGGATTCTCTAAAACTTAATTTCAAACAAATGGAATTCTAACATAACATCTCAGTAACACTGACGAGAATTTAAGGATTCTTTAGCAAAAATTTGAGGAAGAAAACATAGAAGTCAAGGAAGTGGGCACAAGTAGGGTACCAAGAAGGCAAATCATATTCTCTATTTCTGTCCTATGACTAAATGAACCATAAACACAATGAATAACTAAAGAAAAAAAAAAATATGGAATAAATCACCATTTAACCAAGCTTAATGAATCCTAAGAGTGAGCTTGATCCATGGAAGCACAGTCCAACACCATCACAAGGCATCAAAAACCAATTTCACCAATAAACTCCAAGTCTATTTCATAGCATGCTTAGAAAATATCCAACACACAACCAACATGAACAATGAGGCCCTCATCCAGTATTTATCATGCAAACGAGAGTCAAAACCATAACTAGGGTTTTGGAGGCCATTAATTGCTCTTAAATATCAATTTTGTCCTTTGAGACCATGCAAGGCCCAAGGCACAAATATCTTATTCTAATAAATGAAAAATATCTCGTAACACCTAACTTTGGCAAAAAATATGACTTTGAGGCCCTCAATAACTTCAAAAATATCTCAGTGCATTTTTTTGACTTACTGGTACGAGCTCAGCACAGAGGTCCAAGGGCGCAGCGCCTGTACTGGAACACTGAGTCACCTTGCAGCAGAATTTTGAAAGCCTTCCCGATGTCGGAATGAGCTCCGTGATGGCTCATTGGAAAGCCTACCGAGTCAGCTTTCCAAAACTGCCCTTTTTTTTCTGATTGGAATCCATTAAAATATTCAAAATCCAAATCTCCCAAGGTTTCTTAGGGTGTAGTGCTAACCCTGAAAACATGGTAGAAGGGTGAAATTTTGCATGTTTTTGGGCCTTTTGGAGGACCAAAAATGCTCCAAATGACCTGAAATTTGGTGTACATGATGCACTTGTCCTAAGGATTCCAAAAATGTAGATTTTACCTCCAATGGATGCCCTAAGAAAAAGCACAGTGCCAAGGGCGCTACGCCCTTGGCCCTTTAAAACAAATAAAAATCCAAACACTTCAAAAATTTTCCAAACTTTGGATTTGTGCTGCTCATTATGTTTGGGATGCTAGTAGGGGATGGATCAGCGAGGTTTTCAATGTTTTATTCCTCTTTTTTCCTCTTATAGGGATTTAACCTTTGTAAGCTCAATGTACTTTATCCTAGTGCCACCATCACTGCCTTTATCATTGTCATCTACTTCAATGACCTTATTGCTATCATGTTTGCCTTCATCACTGCCTATATCATCTTTCTAATCATCATTATCATTGCCCTTCTATTTGCATTCTATACCTTATTGGTCTCTGTTTCAGTCTTCATTTGCATCAGCCTCATTTTCATTTCCCTCATTGCTATCTTTGCCACTTTCTTCATTTGTATCAGCCCCTTATTGCCTTTTCTTCACTGCCATTGTCTCTATTGCTTGATTTATTATTCCTCGTTCTCTCATTTATATTTGATTTCTCATGCCTTTGAGAAAACCTTAGGACTGATGTAAAACTGATACGAAGAGGGGAAGGGGGTGGCAGCCTACCAGTGAATGAGGTGAATGATTGAATAGGTATATTAGGCTGAATGAAAGGGCTAAAAAAACCTATGACAACCTCAGCTATTGTGTAAATTTTTTTTTTTCCAACCTTGGACTGATGTCAAATTTAGGTGAAAGAGGGAAATGTGAGGTCAACCTATTTACAGTGTAAGGGATATCAATTATGCCAAGTTTTTATGGATGGAAACTTTGAACCAATGTAATCAACTCAATTTCACCTCTTGTCTAGACTGATATTCTTTATGGGTAGATAAAATGAGGTAAATATAGTTTTCAAGGTTTGAAACTTAGGTTTTGGTTCGTTAAGATTTCATTACCTTTCACAAGTCATTAGAATTTCCTTGAAAATGAGTGCATGTAATGGTATTTACTCATGAGAAGGCTTGAGGGACCCATGGCAAAGATCATGGAGGGTTTTTGAAGTGTTTTGAGTGCTTGCAGGGTGAGGAGGCCCTCTTGGCCAAACCCACAGTGCCTGCCCGGGCCTGTCAGGCGAGTCGGGTCTCTTTGTGCCAGGTGCATAGCGCCAAAGGCTATTTGTTGGGCCTGTCGGGTGATTCGGGCAAGCACGCGACACCTTAGAAAATTTCACGAACAAAATGGCCAGGGGCGTAACACCCTTCCAGGCATGCAACGCCTGAACACTTAGGAAAAAATTGACTTAAAAAACTCCCAGTTTCTTCCTTTTTCGGAATTTCCAACTCTTTGTCAGTGAAACATGATTGATATGAAGTATTTAGGTGGGCTTGACCATGCTTTTACTCTTTTTAGGGTTGTCATGTCCATTTTATGTTTTCTTGGTGGGCAGCATATAGTAGCATTTTCAAAGTCCTTTGTGATTTCCATCATGACACTCACCTCAACCTTTCACCTTTGCTTTTTTTTTATCTGCAGGAGTTATGAATTTTTCTCTTCTTTCAATCCTGGAATATATGACATATTCACCTTGACACAGCAGCAACCCTCAAAACCCCTTTTGTCTGCACCATGAAGTTTAATCTTTTTTTTTACCTTATTTAACATTTTCTGTTTTGCAGGTGCCCGAAGAAACTACCTTGACCTACTCTTAATGATACTCTTCACACTTCTGCTTTGTAGGTTTTTCTTGAGTTACTTTGGAAATATTTGGGATGTTTACACATACTGGAAGCTTCTAAATCTTCCTTTACCTGCACCATGGAGCTCAAACCATCTTCTGATTTGCAAGTGGTTGAAAATATAGAGTTTTCCTTTCCTTTTCTCTTGATGCATGACAAGTTCACCTTTCACAAGTTGGATATTTGATCACAATGACATATTTAAAAACCCTCTTGCTTACACCATGAAACTCAGCTTTGTCTTTTCTACTTTGACTGGAATTTTACACTATTTGTATACAGGGCTGCAAGATATCTTTCTGTTGAAAGACCTTTTAAACACTTCTGCCAAAGTGTCAAACTTGTCCATTACCTTATGTGCGAAACTTGAACTTGATAAAGTAGTCCTATTTGGAGATTTCCTGATCTTTCTTGGATAACCATGTGCTGATATTTTATCACATCTGAGCCAACTTCTAACACAGGAAAAACAGTGCTTAAAACATGAATGATGGATTTGCAGCCTGTGAAACCCTAATGACATAGGGTGGGTTCTTTGACCTGACTATCGGTTCACAAAGGTGACTTCTTGTAGGCAACCTTTAAGCTCCTCATTTAATTTTCAACCCAGGGTAAGTCTTCTTATTCAAGAGTGTAGTCACAGTATATGTAGTGAGATCGACTGGTAGTTATTCTATGATGCTTATGAAAATGATTCTCTAATTATCTAAGTTCAATCAACTCAAAGAGAAGTGAAAATGGTATAATGCGGCTAACTACTCTGCCTGGTACTAAAGGAGAGAAATCTATGGTTGAACAACATAATGATGAATTTAACAACAATATTAATGAATTGAACATCAACTTTAATGAATTGAACAACAAGATGAATACATTGAATCAGTAATTAATTATATAATTTTGCAATGGAATTCTCTTTGCAAGCTAATTAATTGGCATTAATAAATCAATTGGATGCTTTATTCTACTGAGAAAATAATCTAATTCTTGGAAATGGATAACATTGAACAATACGTACTCTATGATTCATAAAGTGACTAAACAGGCGTTGAAAGGAAATGAAAGCATTTAACAGCAATAACGCATTACTATATACCAAAAATCATAAATGCTAAACTATTCTGATGAAAGAGAAACTGTAACCTCATGCTTTTCTATTTAATCGAGTGGAAAGGTAATTTACAAACTGCATCAGATAACTAGACATCAATTCTGTAACTAATGCACAACACTGAAATTGGCGAGGAAACTCCTAGGGGCTGGGCCCAAACCACCAGAAGCTTTAACGCAATAAAAACTCAACAAATAATTACTCAAATCATCAAAACTATTTATTATATTGAAGGATAATACAGGAATACAACTAAATAGTTCTGTCCTAATGTGCTGATTATAGAAAGAAAATCCTATTTCAACTCCCCATTTCTAGTTTTTCCTTGGTCCTTTTAAAAGTGTTTTCATGCAATGAAACAGTATTTCCCAAACGACAGCTCGCTGAGCATGGCTGTCGTTTGAGCTCCTCAGACATGGGTTCGTCTTTCCACCTTCTGCTCATCCTTGGGGGTTACTGTGGGTTCATGTCAGTTGTCCTTTGTTCATCGTCGATTCAGATGCCTCATTTACCTATGAATAGAGACGAAATAAGTCAATTCATCACTGTTTTAAACGTGTTTCTTACCGTTAATTTCTTTATCCTATTTTTGCATTAATCCTTCTTTATTTTACTGTTAAGGCGAGAGAAATTCTAAAAAGGTATGGAAATTCGAAGTGAAAGTAGGGTGAAATCATACCTTAATTGCGGCCCAACATACTCCCCCACTTACCTATTTGCAGGTCCTCGTGCAAACAAATGGTTGAGATGTAATTGAGTCAAGGAGTAGGCAGGGTAGACTTCTTCCTGATATGCTTTGAAACATTGTTTCTGCCTAATTCTTGCATATGCAGCATTTTTGTGCCCTTCTGGTAATTCATAGTCATGATCATATCCCTCAGGGGGATACCAGATAAGAGGGCATCTATACCTGCACCCTAACCATGTAGGGCCCATGTGGAAGGCCAGGTTACTATATAAGAGGAATCTGGAGGCGGTTGCCTTGAAATTTCTGTAGCCAAATGACTCCCTATTATTTACATTGTTTGTGGAAGCCATCCATCTTTGTTTGGATTTTTCCAGGGTTGTTTCTTGGATATACTCGAAATATTCTCACCCATGCTCTATGATATCTTTATGGATGGGTCCCATCTTAGTCTTCACACCCTTTCTTTACATGAATTTCTTGTGTTGAATGAACAACTACAAGGGTTTAGTAGGCTCTCCTCTGACCAAAAGGTCTAGGCCATGTTCTCATTTTTGGAAGACGTTATAGGCTTTGGCCCACCTAATCTAGTTCTTAGCGAACGAGAGGAAGGCCTGAAATTGAACATCTCCTATAAAAGGACTAGGATTGTCGTCCCTGTCATCTTCTATAAAGAAGTTTTGCATATAAAATTCACATAAAAGGCGTTGGACCTGTTCATCTTGATCATTGCAGCAGTGGACAAATTTTTATATGGTTTTGAAAGTTGTGGGCTTCCCTGCCCTAAGGGCTTTGATTTTCGGTAGTAAATATCATTCCACTAGGAATAGGGCATAATTGGTGGCTGGTGCCCTACATGTCAGTGCATCAGAATACAGAGAACAAATCATAGTGGTTTGTTTCTTGGCTTGATATACCTAGTCTTGTGCCCTTTTCTCCTTTGCATGTTCCTCTCTGAGCTAGGCAAATGTTTCATCTTCTGTGGTGGAGAGGTCTCTAAAATTCTTCAGTAATTCCTGATACTATGATGTTGGTACTACTTCCTTCTTGCACTGTGCCAACTCATGTTGTGTTCAGATTAATTCGTTATACCGTTTTCTATTGACATCTCTTTCAACTAGAGGTACATAGGCATGGGTTTCCTTCGTTTGAGTTCCCTTTTCGTTGGTGGATTCTTGCCTAGTTTGGACAGAGGCCTCGAAAGTGTCCACCATGTATATTTGTACCTCAATCTCAATGGTGCTCATCAATTCAGTCTGTATCTTAGTCTCATCAGTATCTGCTGGGTCTGTCTACATTCCAATTTCAGCAGTACCTGCTAGGTCTGTCTGTATCACAATTTCAGCAGTATCTAACAAATTGCTGGCCAATTCTGTTTGAGTTTCAGCTATGGTAAATTTTTTCTTAGGCTTCTGGGCCTTATTTTCTTCCTTCAATTGTTTTCTCAAATGTTTCACCACTTTCCTCAATCTTTCACAGGTCCTGCTCAGTTTCTTAATCTTCTTTTCAACTGAATTTTCACCTATTCTGGTCTCAGCAGGAGGTGGAAGATCAACATCCTCTCTTTCAGGAATGGTGTTGTCAACCTCGAGATTGCCTGCGAAGGTGTTTTCTTCCTGTGCTTTGGAATTTTTTTCTATATGAGGGTCCCAGTTGGGAGAGACAATGTTATCCTTAGGTGTCAAGGGAAATTTTTCTATGCTTGTGTCCTGCTCCAAAGGGATGGTGTCCCCTAACTTATTTTTTTATTCTGTTCTCCCTTTTGCCTGTTCTTCACTATTTACCTCATAATTATCGAGAGGGGATAGAGCCTCAAAATCTTTTGATTCTTCTTGGTGAGGTAGTACCTCGGTGTGGCTGGAACTACTGGCAGTGGCTGACTGGTCTAATGGCTCCTCTCGTCCTCCATCTTGCTCAAATAAGCTTCTAGTTTCATTGGATACCCTCATCTGCTCCAAGACTCGAGGCATTTCCTCCTCATACTCTTGCAAGGGTGCGTTTTGAGGGCTTGAGGGTAGTGAACGGGATGGACCTACCTCCTCTATGAAGTTTGAGGTTCCTCAAAGTATTTTGGGTTGTCTTTATCTACTTGGTTCTAAAGCTGAGGTATAGGTCCTTTTCCTTCTAGGCATGTTTACCCTGGGGAGCTCGATTTATTTTTCGCCAGGGTTTTCCTCAGGTACCTATGCAGCAGGGTTAACAAAGTTGTCCCAAGCTATTTGCTACTGTCTAAATCATGTATGGTGATTATTTTGATTAGCCCGTGGTGACTTACAACTGCTTTGGGATTTTTAGCTCCTCTTATTCCAACAACAATGTCATGAAATATAGAATTTAAGAAATCAGGCAGGTTAACTGAAATATTTTGCTTAAGCACATCTAATAGTTTAAGTTGACAGGGTTTTACCATGTCTTGGCATCCGTCGCATGTAATAAATCTTTGGACGAATGTCGTCAGTTCCTTCCATGGTTGATGTAGAGAGGTAGGGTCAATCCCTTTTCCTTTTCGCTCTAATGGCTCTTCTGGATCCTGATATGTTGCAACTTCCTCTCGTAAGAGACAATGTTTCTCTGTCCATCTCTCTCCCTCTCTTGGAATTCTGGATACTTCTACAATAATTTCTTCTATGACTGGTATAACTCTCCCCCTGAGCCTGGTCTACCCCTCTTATAGGTTGTGTAGAAACTCAATTGGGACTTCTGTATCGAATCCCTGTAATCGGTGTACATATGCCAGCCAACTGGCTTGCTGGAGAGTAGCGCTAGCTATATCTGAAATTAGGAAGTTCAAAGGTTCATTCCGGATAGCAATTCCTGCCATGGCTGGTGTGCTTTCCTGAGCTAAATTCTCCTTTTGATTGAGTTCTCTTTCGGCTCTGTTGTTTCGAATGAATATTGTATGTAAGATAAAGGGAGATTGCAGCCTTCTACAAGTAACTTCATACCTTAATTGTGATGATCCTTCAATCTCGTCAGCATATCCAGCGGGATTTGTGCCGAAAGTTCGCATGCTTGCTTATTTATGATTAATTAAACCCCCTCCACTTAAGTAAGGGCACCCACGTCCTCAAGTACAGGAGGGATATGGCCAATCATCAATGCAAACAAGGGGAATGTCTGGATTTGATAATCATGGCCTGTATTCGAGATAAAAGGTGTTGGCTTTCAGGTTTCAGGGAATGAGGAGTAATTGGGTAATTATAAGTGTATGCATTGCAAAGGTCAAATTTGCAAGCTTTGATATCCACGCATCTCGTGTGGAAGTGACCGGAGAGGGGGAAGAAAACAGTATAGCAACTATTATGATATAATGTCCTTCTTTAATAATAAGTGTGATGGAACTGCAACTGAGATAGGTAATGATTGGTGCTGTCATCCCGAGGTTCAAATATGTAAGCATATTTCTTTTATAGCTACTTATGTGGTAGGTTAAAGTTATCACTAATTCGAGTAGTGGCTTATGGAAGAAAAATGGAAGATAAGGTATATTCAAGGGTGATTGGATATTGTTTGAGACATACTCTCATGCCATAAGCAGAGCCACTGCTACTAGCAGACGTTCATAGCCTCGACAGGGTTGTTGTTTTAACCCAAAAAATGAGCCAGGGTCCTTATGTAAAAGTAGTTATTCCACCAATTTTGTGGAGAGATCACCATGATGGTATGATAGCTAGATAATCATAGTGCCACTCACCAGAGTTGTAGCAAAGTGATCAGGCCGGCTCATGATGAGACCTCCTGTCCTTAAGAAGGTCATTACCCTGGTGTGGTGGCCATTGGGTATGTCACTTGTTAAACTCTTATGAACATGGTAGGATGGCTCGTGATGAGACCCCCTAACCTCTTTTGAAAATTTCCATGAAAACATAGTATTTTTGAAACATAAACATTTTGATTTATAAGGAGATCACTGTGATGGTATGATTTCCAGATATTCACAATGCCATTCACTAGGATTGTCACAGAGTGATCAGGGCGGCTCGTGATGAGACCTCCTGTCCTTCAAATAGTTAAGAAGGTCATTACCCTGGTGTGGTGGCCATTGGGCATGTCACTTGTTAAACCCTTATGAAGATGGTAGGCTGGCTCGTAATGAGACCCCCTATCCTCTCTTAAGAATCAGCATGAAAATATTATAATTATTCTTATACATGAAGGGAGGCTCATCAACTCCTTAAGAGTTAAGGATGGTGAGAGAAGTAAAAAGAATGCCAATATCATTAATATTTCTTATTCCTTTTTCTTCATATTGGAGAGGAATACTACTCGAGAGTGTAGAAAGAAATACCATCATAAGATTATGTATTGTATGATAACATAATTGAGCTGGGAATGACTTAGCCTTTCATTTCATATATGTATAATGTCAGTTTCAAAGAATCATCATATTGGTAATTTTTACTATTTTCCTCCTCTCTTCCACTGCCACTTCCTCCTCAAAGATACCTTTCATAGCTAGGGTGCGGATCGAGGAGGGAAATCGAAAAAGAAAGGAATAAAATGCAAAAACAAGGTTGTTTAATCTGATTGAACAACAGCTGTCCAATTTGAACGACAACTTGTTGTTGGGTGCTAAAAGGTGCCTTTTAAAACTCCTATTTATCCCACATTAATTATCAACCCAGGCAAGTCCTCTTATTTCAAGAGTGTACACAATATGTGCACGCTATAATCCCAGAGAGTAATGTTTCTTAAAATGTAGTATAGATCTTTCAAATACAAGAATAAACGGATGCTTTTAATAAATCATACTTGCAACTAAAGGAAACTCAATGCTCTTAAATCATTCATTCAGCAAAGTAACAACAATTATCAGTCGAGGATACAGTAGCAATAACTCATTCCTCTTTTAACTAATGTAAACTAATCAAGCATAAATAAGATCCTCAATCTGAGAGCTTTGACATCAATAGCCAATGTTCTTTACAGTTTTTGATCTCACACACAACACACTAAATAATCAATTGGAAATGGAAATTAATTAAATCAATAATTCTACTGCAACTGATGGAAATGAGATAATTATGCTAACTGTAAGAATGCTAAAAGGCAAAACTAAATGATTGCAGAAAGTAAATGAGCAGCAACGTTATATAATATAAATAGACAACAACGCTTATGTGATTGTAATGAAAAACAAAACTAAGTTACTGAAATGAACAACGAAGCTCTGTAATTAGAATGAGCAACACAACAATATACTTGCAAAAAGAAATGATCTTGTTATGAGGGAAAAGAACAGAAATGAAATTCAATTGCAGAAAGTAATCATTAAACAAACCACACTTGCAGAAATCATAAATAAGGCAAACCACACTGTATGGTATAGGAACAGAAAGTAGATCCACCAAGAGCCAGGCCCTTAGCCGCTGGTGAATACCGTCGGATTACTTCAGGAGATGCGAAGGAACTACAATTGTTTTTATATATTCATTATTGCATAATCGTTACAGCAAGTTCGTGCTCTGCTTCAACAACGAGAGTCAATGATCAAAGTTAAAATTTCAATAGTAATTATCTCATTCCTCCTATCCTATCCTATCTATCTCTAATCTAATAATCCATCATGAATCCCCATAATAACCCCCCCTTCTCTGATCTTTGTTCTGATTTAAATACACATAGAGAAAAGAGAAGTTACAACCGATATGATTAAAAATGATTCCTATTAAAAAATTGGATTGCTCACAACCAATTGATCAGCAATATCATATCTGAAATATCCTTCCATCAATCATTTAACAGGAAAAGGTCGAATTTGGTATTGCAACTAGAAGAATTTGGAAAACGGCCACAACAGTGAATCTGGGAAAATTGTCCTCAGAGAACCTTCCATTTCTCTCAATACATGCCGAATTTGGGCAAACTGTTTTGTACTAAAGTTAATTCGGTACGTTCTGGACAAAACCCATGTTTCAGATTTTCCAAATTCTTCTCCATTTGCCCAATACGTCCAATGAAAAACTGTCACTTCTTATTCTAGCGAATTTCTGAGTTGGCATATTTAATGATGAGCTAGAGATCAACTCTGCAATCTGAAAAATATCTTGGAGGCTGAAATGGTGAGTGATGTTACAAAAAATTTATTAATAAACCATAATTGGTAAAATCATGCATAATCATCAATTTATTAAAAATAAAGGAGAAGAAATAATATTTATCCATAAGAGTATAAATAATTATAAAATGGAATTATATGATAAATTATGATAAATGACATGATAAAGAAGAGTAGAAATGGATGAAATAGGTGTTAAAAAGTGATAATAATAATAACATATTAGTGGCCTAACATACCCCCAAATTGAATATATTGCATGTCCTCATGCAATCCAGAACTGAATATATTGCATGTCCTCATGCAACCCAAAGACAAAACTCATGTGTTAGCCAAGCAAAAAAATTGTTCATCCCAACTCATGAAATAGATGGAACAAATGAATTTTTCCTCAAATAATGAATATTCAATTTTAGCAATCTTGATGAAGGTGTAACAATTTTTACAGTTGACGTTCAACGATATGTATATGAAGTTACAGAAAAATGTGATATAAGTAACAACAAACTTCATTAACCATTTTCTCAAAAATCAGATCGTTTTGATGCACGAATCATGAGATATAAACAAAATGGCTGTAGGTGATAGTGCATAATTTTCAAAATTTTATGAACTAATTTAGCGTGAAATTATCTGGGTTTGTGTATTTTAATGATACCTCTTTGTTATCCAGAAATCACAAGAATTCAGTTCATAGTTTTAAAGATATATGCAAATCAATTTTTGCGCTGTATATAAATGAAATTGTATGCCTTAAACGAGAAAGAAAGTTGAAAACATCCATCATGTGTAGCAATTCCTCCCCCAAACTGAAGAATTAGCATTTCCTCATGCAATGCTAGAAAACAAAGAGAGGTAGTTGCTACAATCTATTGAAATCTATGCTTGGTGTAAAACAACATGGAATAAGGGAGGTGTTGAGAATGAATACGAATATGAATGGATGATAAAGAATATTATTAACATGGTCATAAGAAAGAAATGAAGGAAAGAAACACTCCCCCAAACTGAAAGATGATATGTCTCTGAAAAATGGGAAGTCGTAAAGGTGTGGAATGAATGATGATAAATAATGCTCAATGGATTTTCATGAAATTCTCCTAAATTCGTAATAAATCAGAAAATTATGTTATTTTACCTCAAGTGTTACCTCTGAAAAAAATGTGGAATGACTTGTAGGGACTGGCCTTTGTTGAAGCTGATGTAAGCTGAGTGGATACTGAAAGTGATGCAAAAGCTAGAAGCCATGCAAGCACATCATGTCTGAAGAATTGTGCACGTTCGCGAGTTGTGTGAGCCTTTGCTGTTAGTTGCAATAGTGTGGTCGTGCTACGAATAGAATTCCCCCTCCCCCCCATACTTGTTGTTCTCCTGTAACCAAATCATGATTCTGCATGAAATTTTCTTGAATCCAAAGTGTTAATTTTGAAGAGAAACAGATAAGATGTATGCCAAAATTTCAATCAGAAAAACTTCTGTAGAAATGCAGTATGAATATTGTGGCAAATCAGCAAATTATGGCGGAATTCTGTACTTATATCACGTGCTATCCATAATGCATAAATTCCCCCATTCCAATTGAAAAAGGGATTTCATGACCATAAAGCATAGAAAAAGTGTTGTGCTGATGAAAAGGCAAGGGAACGAACAATACAATAGTAAATGAAGCAGAGTACACATATCAAATGATAGGACAGCAAGAGGTATGGTTATAATGAGGGAAGAGTGTATAAAGATAGTTATGAATAAGAGATAAGATGCTTAGGTTGATGATAGGTAATGTGGTAAGTAAAAAGGACAACAATATGCAAGAAAAGATACCTTGCTGATGACATTCCATCTAAAAATGATATGATTGATTAAAAAACATTAACTCATGCGTAAAGGTTCATAGTAGGGAGAAATTAGGGAAATAATCTCTCTGATAAAAAGAAAAGTAGGAAGAGGGTATTATAATAATTATTGATGTTGAAAATAGAACTTAAATACGATAAGTAGAGCCTCTGCTGCCAGTAGGAATCCATAGCCTGGACAGGGTTGTTTTTTAACTCATATGAGCCAAGATCCTCAATTTATAGTTGGAGAATTCCATTGTTGTTCTAAAGAAGAGATCAGTGTGCTGGCGTGGTAACTAGATAACCACACTGCCATTCACTGGGAAGTAGCAAAAGTGATCAGGCCGGCTCATGATGAGACCTCCTGTTCCAAGGATATTGTGGCTATCCAATGGATCATAACCCTAGTGTGGTGGCCATAGTGGGAATGTCACTTCGCTACAACCTTATGAACATGATAGGCTGGCTCTTTAATGAGACCCCCTATCCTCTATCTGTAGACAAGATTTTTTTATTTTTACACCTTTTATGTTAAATAGAGAGAGGGTCAGTACTCCTTAAGAGTGGGGATGGTGGAAGAAGTTTGAACATGTCAATAGAACGAAAATATACCCATAATCTTACTTTTAATAGATAGAGATAATTGTAGCCAGGAGAAGTGGAACCAACATGGTAAAGATGATCAATTAGTATCATATACAACAGAAATCAATATAGTAAAGTAATATATAAATAATTTTGTCCCTTTTGTTTGTTTGTTTTTTTAAACCTATCATCAAGAAGCTGTCTTATTAAAGATCATAACGTCAAGGATATTCACCTGCTTCAATAAACTCCATAATTTTTGTCCTCATAAAAGTATTGTACTTTATGCGATTCAATGGAATCAATAAAATGTGGTTGAGATGAATTAGGAATAATCGCACAAGAGGGAGGAAGGGTTGTTCTCAAAAATATTCCCAAAGTGTTGTTCCCTTGAAGAAACAGCTAAAACACTCAAAAAAGTGATGTTCCTTTTAAGGAACAGCAAAAAAATACACCCAAAAAAAATGTTGTTCCTTAAAAGGAACAACAAAAAAATACACCCAAAAAATTGTTGTTCCTTTTAAGGAACAACAAAAAGATGCATGCGAAAAAGTGTTGTTCCTTAAAAGGAACAACAAAAGAATACACAAAAAAGTGTTGTTCCTTAAAAGGAAAAGTAAAAAAAAACACCCAAAAAATTTTTGTTCCTTTTAAGGAACAACAAAAAAATGCATGCGAAAAAGTGTTGTTCCTTAAAAGGAACAACAAAAAATATACACAAAAAAGTGTTGTTCCTTAAAAGGAACAACAAAAAAATTAACACACGAAACTGTTGTTCCTTAAATGGAACGGCTGCTGTTCCTTAAGAGGAACAACAGTTGTTCCTTAAATGGAACAACAAAAAGACAAACATGCAAAATTGTTGTTCCTTAAGAGGAACAACAACTGTTCCTTAAATGGAACAGCAAAAAGACAAACACATGAAATTGTTGTTCCTTAAGAGGAACGACTGCTGTTCCTTAAGAGGAATGGCAAAAAGACAAACACGTGAAACTTGGTGTTCCCTGTAGGGAACAACAAGGGAAAAATAGAAAAAACTAATGTACAATCTATTATCTAAACAAATCCAATCAAATAAAAAGAAAAAATATAGTAAACTTATGTACAGGTTTCAAAAGAATAAATTGTTTAGTGGACTGGTGTTGTTGAAGAGTTTCCTTCTGCAACAAGAATTTGTATTGTGGGGTCCTCATTGTTCAATTTTCAATGGAGCGGAAACTACAATTTGAAGGGAGAAACACCTGAAACACAAAAACATAAAAGAAATCAGAAAAGAAACAACACTTTATTAAGTTACAACAACTATGATGTTATTTCCTAAAGCAAGGAAAAAAAAAATGTTTTGGCAGCAGTGACATGACATGAATCTTCAAATGGAAATAAATTGTTCATTTTTTCTATTATGAATCCGTTGGGTAATGAATTGGTTGAAATTCTCTTGTTTCATTAAAATTTCTTTCAAGAATCGCTCGTCCATAAATTGACCTTCTTTCTTCTCCTAGGACCTGTAAAAAAATGAATGTCTACCTGCAATAAAACATTAAATCATGGAGAAAGAGAGGTGATAGGGCTCCCATAATCCAATAATTATGCAAAAAAACAACAAGTAGTTACTCTGTATAACAAATTCATGGAGAAAACAACAAATTTTTTTTTTGTCACGTGCGGGAGAGCAATGGCCAATCATGCTCACCTGTAGTGTTTTAATCACAAATTCTTTGTTTTTCATCCAAATTGAGTGATTCTAAAGCCATATGAGAGATAATTCAAAGGTATATCTCCAATAGAAACAGTTTTTAAAAATTAAATACTATGATATGTCAATTTTACTTAGACCGGCCTGCATAATAGAGTTATTTTCGATTTTCCAGCTCAGACCAACAGTTGATATTTCAAGCATAATTTTTTCATTTGATGACGGAGTAAGCTGATTCAATTGGAAATGAAATTAGATTCATTTATTTATCTCCAATAGAAACAGGTTTTGAAGAGAAGAAGAATTGATGAGTCAAATACTTTAATGAACAGCTGGAAAAACAGAGTTTTAAGAGTGTTGATTTAGGATAAACAGTCATTATTTGGGTCATATTTTCCTCATACGATATCAAAATCGGGTGATTCAAATTGCCTTGTAAACTATATTCATAGAGGAATATACCATAGAAACATATTTTAAAAATATAGTCATTTAGGCATCCAAAAATTCGCTGTCCCAACTCTATTCCTGAGTTGCCTACTAGACACCCTGTCAATGTTTTGGTTATAAGTTTTTCGTTTCAAATCCAAATTGGGTGATTAAAATTGGGTTGGAAATTAGACATAAATGGCTAGTTAGGATAGAAATAGGTTTTAAAAATATTCACTTTTGGTCCCTCAAAACATGACTGTCCCAACTCTATTTTCAGAAATTTCATGAAGCCCGCAAGCCAAAAAATACGATATTCAAGTAATTTTTCCATATTGGTGATAAAAATGAACATGAGTGTTTGTAAAATTTTTATTTTCAATATAATTCATCTACATACACAAATAAATTAAAATATTTATCACTGATGTTGATTTCCACAGCGTGTTGCAACAAAAACAATTTTTACATAATAATAAAAATGTATTTATTTATGTCCTTATTTATTTATTTTCTCCACTAACCTAATCTTCTTTGAAAATTGAATATTCTTACATATAAGAGTACTTCCAGTGGAGCCATTTTCGAAATAAGGCCTCTAGTATGTACATACCCAAATTTGAAAAATGCATGTTAATAAATAGTAGGGTATGAGAAGCCAACTTCCCTTAAAAAGATGGTGCCAAAAATTGTTGAATTATTGAGTGATGCTACAATCAAACGGAGTGAAACCAATCTTCAATGTATCCCTTACTTTCTTGATTTCCCATAGCCATCATATCATGAAGTTATTGAATGTTTAAAACAACTTGTTGATGCAGGCTAGAAGAAACCTCATTTTCTTTCATAACCTCTACAATTTTTGGATTTGAGACATTCTGAATCTCAGTATAAGTTTTCTCCAATGGTGCATGTGAGATAGAATGAGTGGGAAGGGTGGATAAATTTTGCAGTTCAACACTGTAAGCATGTTGTACTGTTTTATTATGGTGAGGGTGTGGAATGAGTTGAGCAGGAAATTGTGTAGGGAATGGAGCATTTTGATGATGTAGTTGATTGGGTTGAATGGATGATTTTGATAGGCAAGCAAGATGTTGTGGAAGAGCTAGAAGATGTGTTTGTGCTACAAGATGAGGGAGATTAGTCATGCAAACATAAGATGAACCATGTCAAACTTGTAGACAAGATTGGTGGTGATTATATTGAGATTGGCATGGCTGCCCTAACATATGAGTATTCCATAATGGATTATGCAAGTAAGAGAATGGAGAGGAAGTGTTTTGAACCATACTTGTAGGCCACGATTTCCATGGTTTTGACCTTGTTGTAGCTTTCCCATCCCTTTGATATGCTACTTCCATCCTAGATAAGGAAGAACAATTATTTATGGGATGCTCCTTTCGGTAATGAGGGAAAAACACTTCATCAAATTCTTGATTTTTTTGAACCTACAAAACATTCAATTGTGAATTTAGAGAGCTAATGAAATCATATTTAAAATTTTCAAATAAAACATTGATTTTAGCTCTTATGTCTCTTGTTCTTGTAGTAAATTTGGAAAAGAAAGAAGAAACTTCTCTAGAATTCTTACCAGCCTTGGAAATTCCTCTTGAATACCTTATGCACAATTCACAAACATCATCATATGATAATTGAAAAACATCACCTTTTCCTATCAGATTTAAGAGTTCTAAAAATTCATCTTTGATTCCTTTAAGAATGAGTGTTTTCAAGATTTCTTTTTCCAAATGCTTATGCTTTGATTTTTGAAGGTTATATTGAAATCGCTCTACATAGTCCTCCAAGATTTCATCTTCCCCTTGTATCATACCAAAAATATCTTCATTGGATTTGCAGTAGTCTTGGTACTTCTTCAAGAATATGTTCTTCATGTCCTCCCATGTTTGGATGCAGTTCCCACCTAGGCTCATGAACCATCGGAGAGCTGCTCCTTTTAGAGTAAGAGGAAACACTTTGAACCTTTGATCATTAGTACAATAATCATATCCTCTACAAAGTATTTCAAACTCAAATAAGAATGTATCTGGATCTTCATTTGTCAAACCATGAAAATTTGGTAGAGACGATGGGGGAATTATGTGCATTTGTGTCACTCCTCCTAGATCTTTGATAGGGAATTCAAAAGTTGAAATGTGAGCCATTTCTTACCATAATAGAAGATGTTCTTCATATGTTTCTTTAAGGATCCTCCTTCCAATGTTCTTGTCAATTGGTTAGTGAAATGGGTGGTGCTTACATCACCACTCGAGTGGAATTACAAGAATTTTTTTTCAAAATTTCTGCCTCTAAAATTCCTACTTCAATTCCTACGCAATTTTGCTGAAAAGCGGGCGGAGGAGCAAGCACTTTACTTGCTCGTTACGCAGGTTCTTACCTTTTGTTTTTAATACCCAATTCTTTCACAACAGACAAACATCAAACATACATCACTCTCTGTGAAATGGAAACACTCTCCCCGACAATGGCGCCAAAATGTTGGGTGCTAAAAGGTGCCTTTTAAAACTCCTATTTATCCCACATTAATTATCAACCCGGGAAATTCCTCTTATTTCAAGAGTGTACATAATATGTGCACGCTATAATCCCAGAGAGTAATGTTTTTTAAAATGTAGTATAGATCTTTCAAATACAAGAATAAACGGATGCTTTTAATAAATCCCACTTGCAGCTAAAGGAAACTCAATGCTCTAAAATTAAATCATTCATTCAACAAAGTAACAACAATTATCAGTCAAGGATACAGTAGCAATAACTCATTCCTCTTTTAACTGATGTAAACTAATCAAGAATAAATAAGATCCTCAATATGAGAGCTTTGACAACAATAACCAATGTTATTTATAGCTGTTGATCTCACACACAACACACTAAATAATCAATTGGAAATGGAAATGAATTAAATCAATAATTCTACTGCAACTGATGGAAATGAGATAATTATGCTAACTGTAAGAATGCTAAAAGGCAAAACTAAATGATTGCAGAAATTAAATGAGCAGCAACGTTATATAATAGAAATAGACAGCAACGCTTATGTGACTGTAACGAACAACAAAACTAAGTTACTGAAATGAACAACGAAGCTCTGTAATTAGAATGAGCAACATAACAATATACTTGCAAAAAGAAATGATCTTGTTATGAGGGAAAAGAACAGAAATGCAATTCAATTGCAGAAATTAATCATTAAACAAACCACACTTGCAGAAATCATAAATAAGGCAAACCACACTGTATGGTATAGGAACGACAAGTAGATCCACCAGGAGCCAGGCCCTTAGCTGCTGGTGAATACTGTCGGATTACTTCAGGAGATGCGAAGGAACTACAACTGTTTTTATATATTCATTATTGCATAATCGTTACAGCAAGTTCGTGCTCTGCTTCAACAATGAGAGTCAATGATCAAAGTTACAATTTCAATAGTAATTATCTCATTCCTCCTATCCTATCCTATCTATCTCTAATCTAATAATCCATCTAATTCTCTCTCTAATCATCCATCATGAATCCCCATAATAACCCCCCCTTCTTTGATCTCTGTTCTGATTTAAATACACATAGAGAAAAGAAAAGTTACAACCGATATGATTAAAAATGATTCCTATTAAAAAATTGGATTACTCACAACCAATTGATCAGCAAGATCATATCTGAAATATCCTTCCATCAATCATTTAACAGGAAAAGGTCGAATTTGGTATTGCAACTGGAAGAATTTGGAAAACGGCCACAACAACGAATATGGGAAAATCATCCTGAGAGAACCTTCCATTTCTCTCAACACATGCTGAATCTGTGTAAACTGTTCTTCATTGAAGTTAATTCAGCCCGTTCTAGACAAAACCCATGTTTCGGATTTTCTAAATTCTTCTCCATTTGCCCAATAAGTCCAATGCAAAACTGTCACTTCTTATTCCAGCGAATTTCTGAGTTGACATATTTAATGATGAGCTGAAGATCAACTCTGCAATATGGAAAATATCTTGGAGGCTAAAATGGTGAGTGATGTTACAACAAATTCATTACTAAACAATAATTGGTAAAATCATGCATAATCATCAATTTATTAAAAATAAAGGAGAAGCAAATATATTTATCCATAAGAGCATCAACAATTATAAATGGAATTATATGATAAATTATGATAAATGACATGATAAAGAAGAGTAGAAATGGATGAAATACGTGTTAAAAAGTGATAATAATAATAACATATTAGTGGCCCAACACTTGTTCAAAGGATTTGAACAACAAAGGGAAAAAAACGCGAAAAGCTCTGTTGTTCAATGAGTTTGAACTGTAAAAGTAAAAAAATGTGAAAAGCACTGTTGTTCAATCCAATTGAATAACAGTTTTTCAAAGATTGAACAATAGCCCTTCAAAGATTTTGAACCAAAAAAGTAAAAAAAATGTGAAAAGCACTGTTGTTCAATCCGATTGAACATCAGCTATTCAAAGAGTTTGAACCACAAAATTAAAAAAATGTGAAAAGCACTGTTGTTCAATCCAATTGAATAGCAGCTGTTCAAATATTGAACAACAGCCAATTCAAAGAGTTTGAGTAGAAAAAGTAAAAAAACGCGAAAACCACTGCTGTTCGGTCCGATTAATCAGCAGTTGTTCAAAGATTGAACAAAATCCACTCAAAGAGTTTGAACAAAAAAAGTAAAAAAACGTGAAAAGCACTGCTGTTCAATCCAATTGAACAATAGTTGTTCAAAATTGAACAACAGCCATTCAAAGAGTTTGAACAGTAAAGAAAAATAAAAGAGGAAGAGAATACACTTTTAGTATGAGGAATGTACAACAAAACAAGAGGTAGGAATTGTAACGAAATTATATACATTATTTACAAAAGATGGTGGAAAACTTCTCATGTACTTGAAGTTTTGGGGTTATCACCCCTTCCAGCCACAACTTGAATGGTAGGATCGTTTCGTAGCTGTTAGAAAAAATATTCCCTTGTGAGAGGTTTTCGATATAGGCGCACTCTATGTCCATTCACTCAAAATGTATAACCAGATCCGTCTATGGTGGTCAAGGTGAGCGTGCCATTGTTTTGTACTTCTTGAATTTCGTAGGGACCGAGCCACCTTGTTTGTAATTTTCCTACAAAACCTTGGAATCTGGAGTAATAGAGGAGTGCCCAATCTCTTTTTTGAAATATTTTCTTCCTAATAAGATTGTCATGCCACTTAGCTCACTGTTGTTGAATGATCGTTGTGTGTTGCATAACCAGTAGCCGAATTTCATCTAGTTCATTTATTTGATGGAGTCTTTTAATTTGAGCCTCTGTCAAGTCCAATCCTACTTCTTGGGTTGTTCTTAGAGTTTTGATGTCAAATTCAATAGGGAAAATGGGCTCTCTCCCAAATACTAGATAATATAGGGAGTATCCGATGGTGTTTCACCAATTTGTGCGATAAGCCCATAAGGCTTCTGGTCGTCCAGTGGCCCAGTCTCGGCGATGAGTTGATACTGTTTTGGTAAGAATTGCCTCAAGAACTTTTTTGGTGCTTTTGACCTTCCCGTTTTCCTGCGGGTGGTAAGGAAACGTAACTCTATGGGCGATATGTTGATTTTTTAAGGTGGCTGTAATTTTATTTCCCATGAACTGTGCCCCCCCATCGGTTATCACTTCCCATGGCAAACCATATCGTACGAACAGCTCGAAAAGGAAATTAATCACAGATTCTTCTATGGCTCTTGATAAAGTCACTGCTTCTACCCATTTTGTTACGTAATCTGTGGCAACCAATATGTAGATTTTCTAGTTTGATGGTGGGTTGAATGGTCCTACAAAGTCTAGTTCCCATCGTTCGAACGGTTCTATTACCAATTGTGGCTGTAGTGGCATTTCATCTTTTTGGCCTAGGTGGCCCATTCTTTGGTAGTTATCGGAGGCTTGAACATATTTTTTCGCGTCTTTGAAGATCATAGGCCAATAATAGCCAACTTGTAACACTTTGTGCCCCATTATGTGATCTACGAAATGGCCAAGTTCATCGTGACGGGCCCATAGGATGTTATAAACCTTGTCCTCCCTAATGCATCTGCGTATGTGCATGTTGGCCCCTGTATGGAAGAGATATCCCCTGATCCAAGAGAACCTTGTGTTTCATTGTACAATCAGTTTCCATTCTCTTGATGTTAAATTTCTGGGCAGCTTCCCTACTACCAAGTAATTTGCCACGTCTGCATACCAGGGTGTTTTTACTGCTACCGCAAATAGATGCTCATCAAGAAACTGATCATCGACTACGAGCATGTTATCCATTTTTGGAAACCTAGACAGGAAGTCTGCGACCACGTTTTCCTTTCCTGGATAGTCCTTGATGGTCATATCGAACTCCTGCAATAACAGCAACCAATGAGTTATTCTACCATTCATGATTGGTTTATTGGCTAAATATCTAATGGCAGAGTGATCAGTATACAGGAGTACTTGATAGCCAGTTATATAATGTCTAAATTTATTGATGGCATAAATGACAGCGAGGAACTCCTTTTCAGTCACTGTATAATTTAATTCGGCAGGAGTGAGGTTTTTTCTTATATAATAAATAGCATAGGGTTTTTTTATTCTTCTTTGCCAAGAACTGCCCCTATTTCTATGTTGGATGCATCTGAAGAGATGTGAAAAGGTATCTTCCAGTTAGTTCCTCGCAGAATTGGTGCTGTCGAGACCAGTCTCTTTATATGTGCAAAAGCGGTGTCTCTTTATCTGTGAAAAATTCTTTATGAATCTGCGATAATATCTTGCATACCCCAAAAAATCTACGTACCTCCGTCTGTGTACAAGGTGTGGCTAATAGAAGGATTACCTCTATTTTTGATGGATCTACCTATATTCCAACTGCGGAGATGTAGTGACCTAGGATTACTCCCTCGGTCATCATCATGTGACATTTTTCATTGCTTAGACATAACCTAGCAGCAATACATCACTCCAATACCTTTTCTAGTGTTTCTAATGCTTGATCAAAGTCCTCGCCATATGGGGTGAAGTCATCCATATAGATTTCAATCCCCTTATTTATTAAGTTAGAAAAAATATTGACTATGGCTCTTTGAAATGTTGCGGGGGCATTACATAGCCCAAATGGTAAAATCCTATAAGCAAAAGTACCCCATGGGCAGGTGAAGGTCATCTTATCCTAGTCTTCGGGAGCTATCTGGATTTGATTGTAACCACTAAACCCGTCAAGGAAGGAGAAGAACCATTTCCCTGCCAATGTGTCAAGGACCTGGTCAATAAAAGGGAGGGGGAAATGGTATTTTTGTGTTGCTTTATTCAATTCTCTGTAATCCACATAGATTCTCCATTTACCATTCTTTTTAGGGACAACTACCAGAGGAGAGACCCATTTCCTGTCTGAAATAGGATAAATAAAATTTACATCCAGCAGTGTTTGCAGCTCGTCTTTTACAATATCTTTTAAGTGTGGGTTTAGCCTTCGCTGAGGTTGTTTAATGGGTCGGATTTCTTTATCAGTATAGATGTGATGGGTGCATAATTGAGGATATAAGCCCTTCATGTCTGGGTAGTCCCAAGCAAATGTCCCTTGATACTTCTGTAGAACTTTTATGAGCCTTTGTTTTTGGTTACTATCCAAATTTCCATTGATATTCAGGATCTTTCCAGGCTCAATTTCAATGGGTATGTTGTTACGCATGGTGGTAGTAGGAATATATCGATCTTCAAGGTCTGTCAAGGGGTCCTCTGGAACTCCATCTTCAAGGACTGTTTTCAGCATTTAGCATTTTAAAATTCTAGACATGGGGGGCTGACTCATAAAATTATTAATCACATCATCTTCTAGTTGATATTTAAATCCAAGAGCTTCTACTACCGTCAGAGGTGGGTGGATATTTTTCTCCCAATATGCATATGGAGGTTTATGAATTTTCACTGTGGGTAAGCTCGGTTTGGCAAGCGGGTATATAATGATATTTTTTATGTAATCTCCTATAGTGATGGTCATGCCGCCATTTCGGAAGCCTATGTAAGCATCGGCTGTCGCCAGCCAAGGTCACCCAAGAATTAATGGGTGCCTGTCTAGCTTGTTCTTTGGATTAATAACTAAGAAATCAGCTGGATATTCCCATGAATCTATGGAGACCAGGATGTCTTGCACTATTCCTTCTGGTCTGATAACAAACTTTTCAGCAAGCTCCATCAATGTGGTCATGGGTTCTAAAGTGGATATACCTAACTTTTCGCAGGTTCCTGTAGTTAAGATGTTAATGGCTGCCCCTAAGTCGACCAGTGTGTTTGGAAAAGAGTGGCCAAATATTTGCACAGTTATTATGGGATTTCCTGGGTCTTCATATTTCACGGGTGATTCCTTACCCAGTAATAAGTCAGATAACACTCCTACCACATGAACGGTGGGCACAACCTTTATATTTTTTATTTTCTTCTTTCCACACAGTTCCTTAATTGTTTTTGCATAGATGGGAATGTCTTGTATGGCCTGGAGAAGATTAATTTGATACAAATTTTTCTTAACTCCCCCAGGATGTCAAAATATGGAGAGGCTATCAGTCTAGGTAGAGCTAACCGTTCAGGGAATGGAGGTGGAGACACCCTAAGTCCTTCAGGTCTTCCTTGGTCAATCGTTTCCTCCTCTTGTCCTACCTCTGTTTCTGTTATATTTGCTTGACTAGTTTCCATTGAAGTTCCAGATTTGGTTTGAGGTGAGATCGTGACTTTTGCTGGCAAGATAGTATGTCTTGATCTCAGTCTTAGCTCATTGCATTGCCTCAATTTCGTGTTAGAGTTTGGATCCTATATGATCTGAATTAGTTGAACCGGTCTGTTATTGGGATTAGGATTGGGTTGAGAATTGAGGACGTATGATAGGCTGAGGGTTGTGCTAAATTGGGTATGGAGATGGAAGTGTAGGTTGATTCTGGACCCCTGCTCCTATTGGTAGGCTGGTCATCCCCAGGGGTCGCTACCAATTCTAAGGCTAACTAGTGGTTTGAGAAGGTGATGCTGGCCACTGGGCTTGATATGGAGTGTTCTGCCAATAAGGAGGAGAACAAGGAAAGCTTGGCCAACTATTCCCTGGTGAGGGTTTTGTTGGCTAGGGTGGTATAGGAAATGACTGGATCAACCAAGTAGAAAAAGGGTTTTGATTTTTCCAAGAAGCTGTGGGGTTTTGCTGGTTAAACTGTGGAGAAGAAAATATCTGAGGCAGGTCTTGAGGCATACCTGATCCTGCCTGCCATTGTCGATGCTGATTAATTAGGTAGACTGGTTGTGTCTCTTCCTCAGCTTCTTTGTAAACTGATTTCAGCCCCAGGAGTGAAGGGAAATGGTCTGTGGTATGGTCCTTAGTGTAGATGGCACAGGTATGAACTGTGTCTAAGGGGCATTCCCTTTGGCTATGCTTCTTCCGACAGAATGGGGAAAATATGGTCAAATTTTGTTCTGTTATAGCTTGCTTCTGCTTGGCTTGTAAGACATCAAGGTGTGTTGTCAAATTACCCAAAATGTTAGTTTTAAAATTTTCTAAGAGGTTACCAAATTCTGCTCTAGCTACATTGCCACTAGACTGCCTAAAGTCTTTTTTTATTGAATCTCATTCATTTGTCTTATTACGTGTATTACCTATACAACACCTAATACACAGGGAAATAATTTCATCATATTATTCTTGGGAAATATCCCCTTTTCCCATTATGTTAAGTGTTTCAACCCATTATTCTTTCATTCCCTTAATCATTGTAGCTTTTAAGATGTCTTTGGATAGCGTGGTATATGGGGACCTTTGTAAATTGTATTAAAATATTTCTACGTATTCCTCTAATGTTTCGTTGTCCCTTGCATACATATTGAAGATTTAAATTTTTAGTTCTCGAGTCCGCCAATAGTCTTGATATTTATTAAGAAAAATTTTCTTCATTTGGTCCCAGTTATTAATGGTTCCCCCACCTAGCCCCATGAACCAACGTAATGCTACTCCTTTTAGATTAGAGGGAAATAGTTTCAATTTCTGAGGGTTGGTGGTGTAGTCATACCCCCTACATAGGACATGAAATTCAAATAAGAATGCATCAATATCTTCTGTGGTCAATCCATGGAAAGTAAGGATGTTTTGTAAGGGAATGGATTTCATAGGGGCATTTGCAGCATGATCAATGATGGGGTACTCAAATGTCGATGTCTACCTCTGATTCTGGTTTTGATTGTTTTCCATTTGATTAAAGATGTGCCAGTAATCTTCAAGAATTTCTTGTTTTGGAGGGGTGATCTTGGGGGGATCGGGAGATGAGCATGGAGGAAACTTTACAGCGCTTCCCTGGTATGGGATACCAAGTATTTCTGTCTCGATCACGCCTTTAGGGGATTTAGGCTCAGAAGCTTCTATTTGTATTGGGTCGCTAGTTTCTCCAACCCCTTCCTGTAAGTTGCAAGAACCTCCCTCTCTTAAAGGGTCAGTACCTATATGATCGATAGTCTGAAGGCTTGGGTCAGATCCTTCTATCGTACTGTGAATCTTGGTGTGGGCTGCAGATGGTGAGACTGTTGCTTGAGGGAGAGTAGTAGGACTTTGAGTGGAAATGATTTTGGGTCCTACAGATGCCCGAGATTCAGCTTTCTTAATGATTTCGTCTATATATTGTTTTCTTCCAAGGATCACTGGTCACTTGGATTTTGGGGATTTCAGCAGATGATTTCAATTTGTTTCTATATTTTTCTTCCTAGTCATAAAACAAGAGCACCTACTCTACCAATATTTACACAATTTGCTGAGAAGCAGGCTAGGGAGCAAGCGTTTTTCTTTTTGGTACACAGGTTCTTATCTCTCATTTTTAATACCCAATTCTCTATAGCGATGGAGAAAGATAATTAAAGGATATCACTCTTAACATTCTCCCTGGCAATGGTGCCAAAAATGTCAGTTCACAAAGGTGACTTCTTGTAGGCAACCTCTAAGCTCCTCATTCAATTTTCAACCTGGGGTAAGTCTTCTTATTTCAAGACTGTAGGCACAATATATTCAAGTGAGATCGACTGGTAGTTATTCTATGTTGCTTATGAAAAGGATTCTCTAATTCTCAAAGTTCAATCAACTCAAAGAGAAGTGAAAATGGTATAATGCGACTAACTACTCTGCCTGGTTCTAAAGGAGAGAAATATATGGTTGAACAACATAATGATGAATTGAACAACAATCTTAATGAATTGAACAACAAGCTGAATACATTGAATCAATAATTAATTATATAATTTTGCAATGGAATTCTATTTGTAAGATAATTAATAGGCATTAATCAATCAATTGGACGCTTTATTCTGCTGAGAAAACAATCTAATTCTTGGAAATCGATAACATTGAACAATACGTACTCTATGATTCATAAAGCGACTAAACAGGCGTTGAAAGGAAATTAAAGCATTTAACAACAATAACACATTAGTATAAACCAGAAAGCATAAATGCTAAACTATTTTGATGAAAGAGAAACAGTAACCTCATGGTTTTCTATTTAATCGAGTGGAAAGGTAATTTATAAACTGCATCAGATAACTGGACATCAATTCTGTAACTAATGCACAACACTGAAATTGGTGAGGAAACTCCTAGGGGCTGGGCCCAAACCACCAGAAGCTTTAATGCAATAAAAACTCAATAGGAAATTTCTCAAAACATCAAAACTCCTTATTATATTGAAGGATAATACAGGAATACAACTAAATAGTTCTGTCCTGATGTGCTGACTACAGAAAGAAAATCCTATTTCAACTCCTAGTTTCTAGTTTATCCTTGGTCCTTTTAAAGGTGTTTTCATGCAATGAAACGATATTTCCCAAATGACAGCCTATTGAGCGTGGCTGTCATTTGAGCTCCTCAAACATGGGTTCGTATTTCTACCTTCCAGTCATCCCTGGGGGTTACCGTAGGTTCATGTCAGCTATCCTTTTTTCATTGTCAATTCAGCTGCCTCATTTACCTGTGAATAGAGATAAAATAAGGCAATTCCTCACTGTTTTAAATTTGTTTCTTACCGTTAGTTGCTTTATCCTGTTTTTGCATTAATCCTTCTTTATTTTACTGTTAAGGAGAGAGAAATTCTAAAAATGTATGGAAATTTGAAGTGAAAGTAGGGTGAAATCATACCTTAATTGCAGCCCAACATTGACCTTGACTGAAAATTGGTTTTTGAGGCTCTAAGTTCAAAAATAGAGTATTGAAAAAGTAGTTTAATGAAGATCCAAAATCCAATGTACTTGATTTATCTAAAGAGCCTAAAGAGATAGTTTTGAGACCATCAATGCTTGAGGGACCTGGGGAACATGGGAATGATTTGGCTTATAGGAAACCCTAGATGTAAAGTGGAGTTATGGGCAAGGGAAAAACAAAGTAATGAGGTCATGAATGGGAAAAAGGATGGGGATGAGTGGCACAAGTCCATAAGGAGCCTTTCAGGAGTGGCTGGGTAACCATGAAATGGAAAGGTTGATAGGATAGTGAAAAAATTCCTATAAGGATAATGAAGGCAGTGAGATTTCTGAAACTCACAATGTTCAGAGAATTTTTTTTTTAGAAATCTAGAACTAGTACTTAGTAATCTATAGATAGTAAAAATTACTGATGACTAACAGGCTCAACCTTAAGATCAACAAGGGGTTGACATTTTTCAGGTGGAGCTAAACTTGGTTGAGAAGAATTTCAAACATTCAAAACCACGGGGGTCGAAAATAACCAAACTGGTAGAAAAATGGTTAATCTCAGGAGGGACAACGTTGCCTATAGGGAGCACCAACATTTCCAAAAGAAGAAAAAGGAACAGGATTCCCATCTAAGGGGATTCCTTGATTGCTAAACTCAAGAACTATTGCCATTATTCCCACCTAACATCAGCTAAGGAGATGAGCACAGGTAAAATGTTATCATGGACAATAAATTTTAGAAATTAAACAAAAAATAAACAAAAAAGGGGTAAACTAGGAAAGAGGGTTTACCAAGTATCTTTGAACTGAAAAATGCCTCCTGGAGAATGAAGAAGTACTGGTAGGAAGTGTCCCCGAATGTTGTGTTTTGTGTATCACGTTTACGAGGCGGCAGACTCAGTTACCTCTGGCTAAAGGATAGAAACCTACTGGGGTCTCGCATTATATACTTGAAGGTACAGAGAGCACAAGTCTGTGTTGGCATTTTCTAATGTGTAACTGTTCAGTGAGAGTGTCCCCATATACTTATCATACATGTCGCAAGTGCTATATACTTTCGTACGTGGGGTGGGGTTTCACTCCTGGAATGCAACAGAGGCTGTTAACGATAACTGTTAGGTTTAAAGATGGCATAACATGTTTCTGTCCTAGGCATATAAATTTTTTGTGTTAGGTTCCAAATGCTCCTTAGGTTAATTGAGGTTCATTTTAAGTTGATCTTGATTAAAGTATCAATTCCAAGGCTAAAAAACGATTGTCACATGAATACCTATAATGCAACTAATATGAGAAAATGATTCCTTCAATTTGATGAACACTATCTAGTTTAGGGAAGAGTTTCAAATAGTGATGAAACAAACACTAATGCAGCAAACAAATCTTTTCCTAACTTGATAAATCGCACTATCCCAATTCAAAACAAAGCATTCAAAAATTCAAATTATGCAATGTAATATATGCAAAAAAAAATGAAAACTATGCAATTGTAATCCATTCACAATTTCCTCTGTTTCGATGAGTGAAAATGCATGCAATGCACTTTTAGCTTTCAATAATTAAACCATGTAATTTGAGTTCAATAATAAATCTCAAAAATTATTTCTCAATGAAACTTATCTAATGCACTTTCAATGAAATGCAAACTTTGAGATGAAAAATCAATGAATGCAAAATTATTTTTCTCTGTATGAAAAAAATGTAGAAGACACAAAATAGAAGAACACAAACACTTGTTTTGAGTATTCCAAATGAATTCCTCCAAATTCCAGAAAAATTAAAGAGTCAAAGAACTAAAGACATATTTCGAATCACTTGCTCAAAACAAACACTCTTTTCTTTTCACACTGACTAACACACAAAGAAATATTCTTTAGTTGAAAACAAGCAATGTGATATATGCTTGTTGATTGAAGAGAGAATCAAATTCACACGGAATGGACACTTGAGAGCCCTAATCATAGATATCAACTGAAAGATGAAAGATAACCAAATCAAAAGGTTCGAGATAGATGAAAAAACTGACTGAACAGTAGGCTTGGAATCCAATGAGGCATGCAACCATTCAAATGAATCAAAGCATCTAGAAACCCTAGGATGATGAGGATGCATAATTCGAAAGAAGGAAGACCAAATATGAACTAATTGAGACAATAAAGTCGTTGAACAGAAGAGAACAAGAGAAAATTGAGTAGAGAAGGAAATCTACAAGGATAAGACACATTGGCAATCAATGAAGGGAAACCCTAAAGACATTCACACAGAAATAGGCATGCCTGTCAGGTTGCACCTTGCGTTGGAAGGAGATAAGCATGTCTCTCAGAGAATTAACAGCGTTGATCAAAGAAAATAATAAAAAAAGTGTTTTTCCAAAGAAATCCAAGCTTATCACATTTATCTAAATTTGAATGTTAGCTATTGTTGTGCTAGTTTCATTTTCAGATATAAAACTTATTCATTGATCTTATGCTTGATGTGCATGTTCCCTTGTTGCTTATGTGTGTCAAAAGAGGAATTAAAACTAAATTTTATGAGTGTTTTTGAAATCATAAAACGTTAATTTAAATTTTTGAATAGCAGCAACATAAATGATATCAAACCACACAAACTGATACAATAAAATGGAGTTTTGATGAAGGAGTTCACCCCTCCTTGGTTATATCTCCTTAGTCCAAGTCCATAGCTTGGGCCTCTGTATTAGCTCAAATTTTCTCAATTTTTTGTTTACATGTATCAAATGTTTTTGGAACCTATTCTAATGAGTTTAAAACATTGAAATATATCAAAAACGACTATTTTTTTACTCAATTTGGTTACCAGATGCTCTGGGCATGGCCTTCTCTCCTCGTGGCCCTCGGCTTCAAAAATATTCAAGTGAAAGACAAGCTGTGTAGATGACCTCTTCTATCTCTAAAATCTATTCCAATGGCTCCAAAACATCAAAATATGTCTAGGATGACTCTTCCTGCACCCCATTTGGTCAAATATTGCCTCAGTTATGGAAAACCGAATTTTCCCTAGTTTTTCTCAGCTAAATCTGGAAGTTTGCCAGTTAAATCTACTAAATGTGGAGCTTCTCCACAATTGGCAGGTTCACCAAAATATCTGCCAACATAATTTGCCCTTAATTAGTGATAAACAAGAGTTAAACTGTAGTTAATACATCATTTGCGCAAAGCGCCTTTTTTAGCACTAATCACGGGTTATGGTGCTAACCCAAATTAGTGGCATGATTAGCGTTAATACATGGCTTTAAAATCATTTAAATATTCCCAACGGTTCTGTCTTAGCTATTGTTTCCAAGTGTGTGGACATGTGGGAGGTTGTTGGCCCCCTCCGGAACCTCAAAATCTGCGGTAGAAAAACTCAAATAGACATTCGAGGCCATAGATTTCAAGGCTGAGCCCATGGCCCATCGATGGAGGCATGCATTAGGTGAGGGAGGTCATGGGTTCAAGCCCCAGACCTTGACCCCCATTCTTTGTTTTTCATTAACATATCAACCTTCCAATATTTCGTACACCATAAATGATATATGCCACTCAACATTAATATAACGTTAATATATATGCCATTTCCAATGTTAATCCAACGAAATATATATATATATATATATATATATATATATATATATATATTTCCATGCCACCATTAAGTTCATTGTCCATATGTAAAGGTTTAATAACATTTGAAGTTGGGTTAAATTATAATGCGGATTAATATTTTTAACTTATAATTAATTAAGGTTTAGTTTAATAATTAATATATATATATATATATACACACACACATTAAATAAACCTTAATTAATTAAAAAGAAATTAAATTTTCCAGCACATAATATCATGAACCCAAAATTCAACCTTGGAGGACATTGGGCGATTTTTACCTTCACAAACCAAATTGATGAATCTCGGAGTGACATTGGTCACAGTCCCATTGAAAAAAAACTTAAGAAGATTCTGTGAATGCTGACTGGGCTGCCATGTCATCAGCCTGTACCTGTTCTGCAATTTTTTTAACAAAAAAATGTTTTTCTGAACACGATCATCAGAGCTTAACTTCCTCATCCAAACTCGGTTTTCAACTAAACGAGTTGTTTTGGATTACTTGCGACATGCTGGCCACTGACGTTTTGGTTTCATTAAATTTTGAACACTTTCATTTTTGAGGTAAAATACTGAGCCTCTGATCATTCCTCCCCAATATAAGCCTTTTGGACCACAAAATCTCTCTTGATTACTGATTATGTGGATGACGGGATTGTTCCCTCACCCTTCCAGTCTCTATCCATTGAAATTTTTCCAATTTCATCATTTGGAGCTTTTCACAAAAAATTCAAATTTCTCCTTGATTCTTGTGACCTTATCTTAGTATCATTGACACCATCATGCTGCAATATTTCTAAAATCACAGAACAACAATCTATTTCTGTATAAACCATCTTGTTCCTAACTTGGTCATCAGTCAAAGAAAACTTAGAAAATTTCTCACCTTGCATAGTGTCACCATGGCGAGTTTTTGTTGATTTCACTTTGTACTTGTGTTGACTCTGGACCAAGTATCTTCACCATTGCCATGTACCTTTTGGAAACCATAAACCAACATTTTTGGAACCCATGCCTTCTTTTCCCAGCTACTTTGTCACTTTCTCTTTGACCTTTGCACCCTCTTGCACCGACATCTTGTTTCCAACACCACTCAACACTAATGTTGATTGCTGCAAATTTTTTTCACCTTATTTCAAAGGCAAGCTATTAACATCCTGAAACAACTCATTACAAGCATAAGAATATTTTTTAAAAGTGTGATTCAATACATCTCTTTGTTTGATCATCAAAAATGTCAAGTTCTAACTTGCATTCACTATTCTCTTCATTTCAATTGCATGTACAAGATAAAAACCTGTCTTCTTCTTATGAGCTCTAATTATGTACTCAATATGTAATATTCCCAAATGGAAAAGCAGGAATTTAGAACAAATGCAGTATTCCAAATAAAGAAAAACAAGAATATAGCATTAAGAACTGGAAAATGCCAGAAATATGCTGCAACTAAAATTTACGTCAAGACATTATAACTATGAGCAGAAACAACTGATTCATATCATTATAAACAACAGAAAATATGAATGCACATAGTGCTCCAAAAGGAATGCACTCAAGCCACAAGATGGCTGAAATACACTAAAGAAACCAAGCACTGAAAATGTTGTGTTGCTACTGTTGCTAGAAACTACTGCTACTAAGGCGAAGAACCATGTGTGGGAGGCTGTTAGAGTGCTTAGAATAATCAGGAATTTTAACCATGAATTCTACTCAAAACAACCAAAATACCCCATAAATGGTTTGACCAGATTTTAACTTTGGATTTTCGGCCCTTTTTGGGTTGCTTACTGCAACAGCTCACTAAAATAACGCAGTCATGGACTAGAATTGCACTGTAGGGGATAAACATACTATGGCCTGATTCCAAATGTGTCAAAAAATCTCTAGGGCCTTCTTTAATAGCCTCCCAAGAGAAAGGAACCTCCCTCCAATGATATCTAGCTCAGAAATCTCCCAAATCAAACCTCCACAACTTCTGCCCTGCAACACAACACAACCTCTCAACAAAAAACTGTGTTGTACATTAAGACTGAAGCTTTGGCCAAATGCCTAATAGTGGAATGTAGTGCAAACTCTTCCAAGAGGCCTCTCAAGGAAAGAGGTGGGATTCCCGATTAGGAACACCCTGTGCTAAACAACATTGCAATCTTAGCTAAACAGCCAAAGAAAGCTATATGTCTAAACAAACCATATATTCATAAATATAAAATACCAATACATAATCTATATGGCTTCCATCCTCTTCCTTATATAATTGATGAGCTTCCTAACCCCAAGCCCCATTCATTTATGACATTACTTCCATGCAAAGAGTCTCCATCTAAAACTACGTTGTCCCATCATGAATGCCACTACTCCATGACAACGATGTTGATTTGGTCAAAGTTGACCCAGTCAAGGTGTTCCAGTCCCTTTTCACACACAAGGGTGCTCAATTAAGCTACCGAGATGTCTTCCTTTCACATTGGCATTGATTTTATTCATATTAAGCATATTTATGGATCTCCATATCCTCTTATTCATCAAACGAGAAAGAAAAAACAAAAATTAATATTCCAACTAGCTCATGGCTAATTTAGGAATATTACAATCCTCCCCTCCCAAGTGTTGCTTGTCCCCAAGAAACTGCAAGGACAGAACTGAAAATGTGGGGAACCTTTATTCCCATATGGAGCTCCAATCTCCAAACTATCATCCATACAAAATTAATCACCCTCCAGAGAGGTAATTCATAGAAAAACTCCTCCCATCTTCTTATGAGAGGCACCTCCCAAGTTCTCAAATTACCCAAATGTCTTATCCCATAAGGAAACAAGAAACCCAATGTAGAAATCATGGATGTTGCAATGCTCTTCTAGAAATATGAAACATAAGAACCATGGAGAATCTCTCTCCCAAAGGGCACATCCAATCCTTCCATCCTCCCTCCACTCATTCCCATAAAAAGAATAAGGACATCATCAATATATGGGATTAAAACCAGTGATACATAAAAAACCAAATGCAATAATGGAGGTGGATCATAGTACCACATATGGAACCAGCACAATATATCTCTTGAATGCATCATATAATGATATGGTAAGTGGTTTCCCCTCCACTTACTTGCTGCCATATCCTTTTCACATGTTTTGATAATGTGAGAAATGTTTGGTGCCTTTGGTGTACACCCGGAATGATATATCATCTCTCTGTATCCTCCTAGTGAGTGGCCATGCTCAACATAGTTTATGGCCCAAAGTTGGCCATGAAGTTTGTAAGGAAAAATTCTCCTTCTTGGAGCAATGGCCTGCACATATATGGTTAAGGAATGCACATATTCATTATATAAATCATTATGCAACCAAACATGCTCTTTACCATATTATTTTCTCATTCAAATGGAGTGGCTCATAGATAAATCCCCTCTCATTCCCAAAGAGGAAAGAGGTGGATGTGATAACTCCCCCAAATAGTTATGTATCTCCTCCATCTCCACATGATCCATGCATCTCCTCAAATGTTGATATATCTCCTCTTAAAAGCCTCCCCAAGTGTACCCCTCCATGATGGTGTGGTATGCTCTCATAGAATATGTGTGGCTGAAGAGAAAATATTCATGAGATGCTTGTAGTAACTTCTCCTTGAGCTTGGAAGCTCTAGATAAGAATATCCTACCATGATAGTAGATGACCTCATCTCCAACTGAATATCCCTCCTCATGTAACTGGTCATCAAGTATCATACAAGTAAAAAGATCCTTGGAATAATCCACCAACAACTGAGATTTCCAATATGGATTTATCCTCCACAGTGACAGCACTGATGATCTGTCATAGAAAGCATCTGTCATGTATTTTTCCTCCTCTTTGACATATCCCATGCTAAAGTGACATATTGGAAGGCTACTATCCTCCCTCTGCTGCTCCTTTCTCAGCGCAATATTTGAGATGAGATTCGGTAATGATTATGTTGGGAGAATGTCTCCCTCCTCCTTGAGTCTACCCCAGACTCTCAGTATTGTACCATGACCTCTCAATGCTCCCATTCCTCCTGGATCTATGAATGGTGCATCAACCTTATGAAATAGATAGGGGTGTGTGCTCCTAATCATATGATGTTGGCCATCCTCCCTACCTTCTCCTTTCATCTGCAAGGTCTCACAATCTATCAATAATGGCACATGTTGTTCATGGATTCTGCCTTGATCTCCACATATGAGATTCTTTGGAAATTCTTGCAGTGATACAAGAACTCCTCTCATTGGAGAAATTTCTCCATCTACCTCTCCATGAGGTACTAGATTTGCTCCTGATGTGACAGTGCTGTTACCTCCAACCTTCTCTACCCCTTCATCATGAATGGAGGTTACCTCATCATCATTAAGAGGCTCTTTGGTTTGATTCTCTTTTGAAAAATGGATCTCCATATCTTCCTTTTGAGAAGAGAGCTCTTTTTGAAGTGGGGATCTTGCCTCTAGCAATGTATTCTGCAAGTTTTTAACCCCCTCAATAGCATTCTGGAATGGAGTTGGGTTTATGGATCCTTCCAACTCATGCAAAGGTTTTTTTTGTTTAGGCTTGGTTAGCTCAACCAAGGATGTATTAAATATTTTCACTAACCTCCTAGTGAAATTTTCATAAGTAGATACATTTACATGATTCAAGAAAGAAGTTTCATAAAACCACCAATCATAAGCCTTACCTTCAAGATGCTGTGTTGCTACTCTAAGGGATTCATCCTCTGAAACTTGGTGCAGCTGGAAATATGTGTATAGCTCCTTCACCCAAGCCCTTTCTGTACATTTAGGTGACCCATCAAAAGTAGATAGAAATAATCTACCCAAATCATGCTGCTTGCACCACTTGCTTCTATTGTGATTGCTAGGTCTTCTATTCTCCTTGATCTTGCAAAACCATTGGAATTTTAGATGATATTTGAACCTCTGAGATTGATATTCATACTCTTGAATATAGTCACCAAAAGTCTCCTCATTTGGTACATCTCCTTCCTCCATCTCTCTTTCTATGAACATAGGCATGGTAGAGCGTTGTAGATATGATTGTGTGGCTAAATTCTCACACCCATAGTATGAAGAATTGGAGCTTTCTTTATGTGTAAATATTCTTGAGGGATCTTCATGTCTTTCCATCCTCATTCCCTTGATCTCTATGTTAAGCTCATGCATAGTTTGGAGAAGAATTTCTGAAAACTTCTTTCCCTCAATTTCTCCAAATAGTGGAGACTTGCCTTTGTGTCTTCTGTAAGCCTTCTCTTTTCTGTGAGAAGCTTCTTCTTCTTCTAATAACATAGATGCAATGTCTTCACAGGCTGAGCCAAGATTATGCTCTAATACCACTGTAATATTCCCAAATGGGAAAATTAGGAATATAGAACAAATGCAACATTTCAAATAAAGAAAAACAAGAATATAGCACTAAGATCTAGAAAATGCTGGAAATATGTTGAAACTGAAATTTACGTCAAGACATTATAACTATGAGAAGAAACAGCTGAGTCATATCATTATCAACAATAGACAATGTGAATGTATGCACTACTCCAAAATGAATGCACTCAAGTCACAAGATGGATGAAATACACTAAATAAACCAAGAACTGGAAATGTGATGTTACTACTGTCGCTGATGCTGGAAACTACTGCTACTTAGGAGAAGAACCATGTGTTGGAGGCTGTTAGAGTGCTCAGAATAATCTGATATTTTCACCACAGATTCTACTCAAAAAACCCAGAAAAACACAGAAATGGTTTGGCCAGTTTTTTATTTTGGATTTTCGGCCCTTTTTCGGTTGCCCACTACAACAACTCACTAAAATAACGTAGTCATGGACTGGAATTGAGTTGTAGGGGATAAAAATGCTATGGCCTGATGCCAAATGTGCCAATAAAGCTCTAGAGCCTTATTTACTAGCATCCCAAGAGAAAAACCTCCCTCTAATGAGATCTAGCTAAGAAATCTCCCAAATCAAACCTCCACAACTTCTGCCCTGCAACATAACACAACCTCTCAACAGAAAACTGCATTGTACATTAAGATTGAAGCTTTTGCCAAATGCTTGATAGTGGAATGTAGTGAAAAATCTTCCAAGAGGCCTCTGAAGGAAAGAGGTGGGATTCCCGATCAGGAACACCCTATGCTAAACAACACTGCAATCTTAGCTAAACAACCTAAGAAAGCTATATGTCTAAACAGACCATATATTCATAAATATAAAATACCAATACATAATCTATATGGCTTCCATCCTCTTCCTTATATAATTGATGATCTTCCTAACCCTAAGCCCCATTCATTTATGACACTACTTCCATGCAAAGAGTCTCCATCTAAAACTGTGTTGTCCCATCATGAATGCCACTACTCCATGACAGCGCTGTTGATTTGGTCAAAGTTGACCCAGTCAAGGTGTTCTAGCCCCTTTTCACACACAAGGGTGCTCAATTAAGCTGCCAATATGTCTTCCTTGCACATTGGCATTGAAATACAAATTTCCTATCATACATATAAGGACTTCCCAAGAAGATTTCCTATCATACATGGCGATGAAATACAACTTTCCTATCATACATATAGGGACTTCCCAATACAATACCTGATATCAGAAGCGACACCACATCAAGCTCAACTTCATCAAGAAATTTTGAGTTAATGGTGAACCTTAGTAAGCACTTCCTTGTAACCTGCAAGTTTTCATTCTTGCATATCCAACCCAAGGGATATGGTCTTGGATGTCTAATTGTTTCAAGGCCTAGTTGCTTAACCAAATGTTCGGAAATCAAGTTAGCTTGTGACCCACTATCAAAAAGTGTATCAATATTGGTATGTTTAGAGACAACTCTAATATGGAAAATTTATATTCTTGTATCTTCATCATGAGTATCATTTGAAAAATTTGAAGAACTAGTGATTGCAACATGTTTACGTTTCAAAACCATGGCTGTAATTTTTGTCTCATCTCCTGAATCTGACCCTAAGTCATGTTCAGCTATAGCGACAATTTTTCCCTTCTCTTTGGCTTTCAGTCTATTTGGTTTCAATTCTGGATGAAGTTTCCAATAGTGGTATTCATCATGGCGAGTCTTTGAACAGTTTTTGCATGTGATTTTTTCCTTCTCTCTCTTTACAGAGCTATTTCTTTTTCCTCTTCCATAAAACTTTCATTTCCCTTTACCCTCACTTTCACCTTTATCATCTATGTTTTGTTTCTCCTTGCCTCTAAGTGTGTGGCTTGTACACAAACTTCACCTAAATTTCTTGGGTTAAACATAAGCATAGTATGCTTCAAATAGAAATGTAAACCCCCAATGTATTTCAAGAGTGTATCTTGGGAGTTCAAATTTATTCCTAACAACAAAGCTCTCTTTCTAAACTCTTGGGTATACTCTTGAATTTTTTGACCCTTGAGTTGCTTAAAATTTTTCCAACTCATAATAGTTTCTTTCATGTAGGTTAATGGATAAAACTGTCTTTTAATAGAAGAAATAAACTCAACCCAAGAAATGGATACTTTACAATGGATTCACATTTCCTCTTGAGTCTTTGCTTCCCACCAAAATAGTGCAGCTCCTTCTAGCCTTAATGAAGCTAACTAGATATTTTTTACGTATCCAATTGTCAAGCCTCTCTGCATTTACCTTGCCATTGTACATGGGTAGTTCAAACTTAATGTCCAATTTGAGTAATGGAGTCTTTCCCTTTGTGGGTTTTGAGTGAGTGTGAGTGGTCTTTGTGGTGGAAGTGGAAGATGACGTAGATGGGGATTGATGAGGATGATGAAGATGGTGGAGATGGAGGTGGCTTTCCTCTGCTACCCTTTGAACTCTTATCTTCACCCTTCTTACCATCTGAATTTCCTTCTCCATATGAAGGCTTTGAACCTCCTCTTGCTCTTTCTGCAATGAATGTATCAAACATGATTTTAACCATACTCTGAATGTCCTTGAAGTCTCTCTTGACATCATCCTCTTATGAATGTCCATGATTCTCTCCAACATTTGAAATAATGGCTAAGGATTCAAGCTCAACTCCTGATGCTTGTACCTCAATTACCTCGGTTTCTTGTACACATTGCACCTCTTCAATCTCAGCTTCTTGAGACAAAACTTGAGGTTCTTCAAGTGCAGCTATGAGTGGAATTTTGGGTGAGGATGATGCTCTTTCATCTCTCCTTATTTTTTTCCTAATTTAGGACTTTCAACCAACAACTTCCCTTCACCTTCTTACAACTTTAACCTTGTCATCATCACAAAATTGCAACCATTAACTTGCACAAAACTTCAAGCAACTATCAAGAAAATAAGCTTTCCTTTCAACTAGGCTCTCATACCAACTTGATCTAAATTTGAATGTTATTTATTGTTGTGCTAATTTCATTTTCGGATATAAAACTTATTCACTGATCTTATGCTTGATGTGCAAGTTCCATTGTTGCTTATGTGTGTCAAAAGAGGAATTAAAACTGAATTTTATGAGTGTTTTTGAAAGCATAAAGTATGAATTTAAATGGCTGAACAAAAAAAACATAAATGACAGAAAACCACAAAAAATAATATAATAAAATAGAGTTTTGATGAAGGAATTCACCCCTCCTGGGCCACATCTCCTTGGTCCATCTCCATAGCTTGGGCCTCTGTATTAGCTGAATTTTTCTCAAATTGTTGTTTGTATGCATCAAATACTTTTGGACCCTATTCCAATGAGTTTAAAACATCTAAATATATCATAAACGACTATTTTTTTACTCAATTTGGTTACCAGATGCTCTGGGCATGGCCTTCTCTCCTGGTGGCCCTTGGCTTCAAAAATCTTCAAGTAAAAAAAAACACCTATGTAGATTACCTCTTCTGCCTCTACAACCTGTTCCAGTCACTCCGAAACATCAAAATATTTCTATAATGACTCTTCCTGCACCCCATTTGGTCGAATATTTCCTCAGTTATGGAAAACCCAATTTTCCATAGTTTTTCTCCACTAAATCGGGAAGTCTGCTAGTTAACTCCACTAACGGTGGAGCTGCTTCGCATTTGGCGGGTCTGCCAAAAGATCTGCCAACATAATCCACACTTAATTAGTGATAAACACAAGCTAAAGTTTAGTTAATACATCACTAGTGCAAAGCGTTTTTTTGGCACTAATCACGAGTTATGGTGCTAACCGAGATTAGTGACATGATTACCGTTAATACATGTCTTTACAATCATTTAAATATTCCTGTTGGTTCTATCTTAGCCATTTTTTCCAAGCACGTGGATATGTGGGAGGGGGATGGCCCCCTCTAGAACCCCAAAATATGTGGCGACAAAACTCAAATAGAATTTCAAAGCCATAGATTTCAAGGACTGGGCTCATGGCTTGTTGATGGAGGTGTGCGTTAGGTGGGGGGAGGTCATGGGTTAGAGCCCTGGACCTCGACCCTCGTTATTTGTTTTGCACTAACATATCAACCTTCCAATGTTTCGTATACCATGTATGATATATGCTACTCAACATTAATATAACATTAATACATATGTCATTTCCAATGTTAATCAAACATCATATATATATATATATATATATATATCTATATTAACTACTAAACTAAAACTTAATTAATTATAAGTTAGCATGTTAATCCACATTATAATTTAACCCAAATTCAAATGTTATTAAACCTTATATATGGACAACGAATTTAATGGTGGCATGGCAATAAATAAATAAATAAATAAATAAATATATATATAGCCCTTAATTAATTAAAAATAAATTAAATTTTCCAGGACATAATATCATGAACCCAAAATTCAACCTTGGAGGACATTGGGCATTTTTTACCTTCAAAAACCAAACTGGCGAATCTCGGAGTGACACTTGTCACAGTCCCATTGGACTAAAACTGAATAAGATTCCCTGAATGCTGATTGGGCTTCCATGTCATCATCGTGTACCTATTCTGTGAATTTTTTAATAAAAGTTTGTCTGTTCTAAACGACAATCATTAGAGCATAACTTCCTCATCCAAACTCGGTTTTCAACGAAACGAGTTGCGTTGGATTCCTTGCGATGGGCAAGTAATTGTCATTCTAGTTTCATTAAATAATGAGAACTTTCATTTTTGAGCTAAAATATTGAGCCTCTAATCACACTCAGAATAAATATTGATGAATGTAAGTAGTCACAAAAGCCAGAAACAAAGGAGAGATGGATATTCAACAAAAGATGGACGAAAAATAAAAAAACTCATAGAGTGGAAAGAGACTAGAGGAAATGAATCCCCAACGAAGTAGCCAATTTTTTGTCTAGGTAAATCCTCTCTGCAGACAGAGAAAATCCCTCTAGCCCTAGGGTGGGAACAAGAAAATACCTACTTTCCTAGATTATAAATGAAACATAGATCGAAGGAGATGTCCTACCTCGATCTGATGCTATAGTGTTGCTCTTCATCGAAGTCTTTTGGTCTTTCGCTCTTTCAAGCTTTATCTCCAATGCTACCAATGTTCAATTACCTGCACAAGTGACCAAAAACAACAAGAAACATAGGAGTGCAACATGCATACAAAAAAATTAATCTATCTATATGACCAAGGAATGCTAGAATTATTATCATGAACATGGACAAGAATGGAAAATAAATATCAGTTGTATCAATTTATTAATAAAAGAGGCATTACAACCTAAACCTTTATGTCAAAGATCTCCTTCGGCGGGTTCAAATCCGGGCACGTCTCCAAAGCACTCTTTTTCAACTCAGTGTTAGAAGGCTAAGGGTCTCAACTCTCTCCTTCAAAGCTTATGACAATATTCAAACCTCTCTTTGATATTCTCTTCTATTTTGTTCTAACTAGCAGAGGCATTGTAGAGTGATCAATTTATAGAGATGGAGGAGGGGGCATGGATCCACTTGTGATGGGAAAAAGGCTTATCTCTTTGAGGGGTTCTTTTATTGTAGGAACAAGAGGCCTAAAGTAGGACTCTCGGCCGTATCCTGATCAAAAAACATCCAAATCTCTTCCCTTGAAGCTTCTAGGCCATGAAGCTTTGTTTCCATTTTAAAAAATCTTCCAGAAGTACATCGACATAGGTATGAGGTCCATACTAGCATTGATCGGCACTGCTCACAAGATAAGGATGGGTCATCAGCGCTAGTGAGACACAGAAGGGTCACGCTCATAAAAAAAGGTGGGTTTTTAGAGAGCTATTCCAGAAATGATCAACAAAGATATTTTTCTTTAGACTGTAAGGGATTCAAAGGAATATTTTCATGATGGAAAAAGTACACAAGGATCACTATAAGGGTCCTCCAGGATTTGGGAACAGGGAGTACAGGGACAGTGACAAAATGTTGTGTAACACCCAACATAACAGTAATAACATACAACATCTATGATCATGAAGATGGGAAAGGATGGCCTTGTCATGGAAAACACAACACTTTAAGTGATTATGTTCCTCAGATGAAGCCAAGACTTTCGAAGGACATGATTTCTTATTTAGAAAGCTATTTTTTTCTTCAACTACCAATTGAATCTGTTTTTAAAATGCATATCAAGAAATATCTTGAAACATATGCTACAACTCGAGATAAGGATTTTTTCATACACATAAAAGATGTTATAAACCTCTATAATCATCTAAAGAAATAAAGTTATCAATTTCATAGTTAAGATGAAATTAGTGTGAATCTCTCGTATCAGAAAAACCAAAATGATTTCTTCTTCTACCAGAAGCCCAATGGTGGAAAGATCCATTTTATAGCTAGAATACAAAAAAATGGATGTTTAAAATTATGATCAAGTTATCCCACAATAGCTTGATAGCCATGGACTCTGCTGGCCTGCGACCACTCACAAAGGGGAGAGGGAGAAAGGAAGGCCAGTCTTGACAGTCAAAGAGCTTCGAAGGAATCAATCTGCATCTCATTTTAGTTGAAAGGGGGAAAAATGTAGCTGATAAGGCTTAAATAGTGAGAAAATTTAATTTCTGCCATCCCTCATCTTATCTATCCTCCTTTACCTACATTTTCCCTCTCTTATCCTTCACTTTCCCTTTTGTAAAGATCCGCATTCCATTTCTTCATTAGGAACACCGCCCCTTGCAAATTTTAACCTTTACATCTTAAAAGAATCACCAAAACTTGTCTTGCCGCTGATGTGACTTAGTGGGACCCATCCAACCTTGATACACTACCCACACCAGCATGCAAACCTTCATATTCTTCATTTTCCTTAACTTCCGCCTTTGTACGCTCACCTGCTTTCAGCACGTCGCATGTCATAGTTTGCGGATTTCATAACTTACCTATTACAGTGCCCACAATTTAAATATTTTAGCTTGCGATATGATCCAATCACCATCGCACTTCACAACGAATACCACATTGCAAATTGGCAATGATAAATTTTCCATCTCTTCCAACCTTTATCTTTTGCGATCGTCGATGTGCAATATCACATTGCGCATGTTATAACTTCATGCTCCACCATGCTTCACAAAATTTAAAGTCCAGATCATATTCTCGAAGCATATCATGCTCCGATTGCGATTTTGCGATGTACTTTGGGCCCCACTTCCTCACCTTGTCATCAAAGCCTTTCCGCACGAATTTTGTCTCACCCTTCTGTGGTGATTAAAACCGTCCTGTCGTGTGTTATGTGTTGCACATCCCCTTCTAAAGCCTGGTCTCTAGTTCTCACAAGTTAAAACACAACATGAGTTTTTGATGGAACAACACAGCTATGATTGTTTAGTTCAACCATGAACTTCCGCTAAAGAGTCATTCACGTGCCATAAAAATGGAATTTTCATTTCGGTTAATGTGAATCATGAGAACGTGGAGTGAAGTCCTTTCATCAGTAGCTGAAATCAAGTGGTAGAAATCATACCGCTCACCGGTTTTCAGCCACTTCATGCCACTCCTTTGAAAATTCTAGGTTTTGGCCTTCCAGGCCAGCTATTTTTTTTCATTACTATTAGATAGTGATGTTTTTCTGGGTAAAATCCCAATCTTACCCATTCTTTTTTTATTTTTCTGTTGCAGGAGTGATTGCTTGAAGCACGCTTTGATAGTTTGTTAGGATATTTTGGTTTCACCTGTGTGGGTTGATCATGATAGAATATTCGGTTAGAAACCCCCCGGGAGAACTCTATAAATAGTGATTTTCTTGAATTTTGGAAGAATTTTGCTATAGTTTTGTATGACTGTGCTCCCTGTGCTCTGAGATACATATTTAGGAGAGATGTTTGAACTCAATATAATAAAGAGCTGATATTTGGATTCTAGATGGAGTAATAAGCAATATGTATTTGTTTTCTTTTGTTATCAGTGATCTCCTCTTCATCTGTAATCATATTTCATGCTATTATGCTATGATGGTTCGTGTAATGTAGCTATCGGTGATCTGCAATTTTATTCATAAATTCATATTTGTATAATGCGTAGGTTTTAACGCTCATGTATTAAGATTGCTGCACTCCCTTAATTTTCACTCCCATAACCTATATTGTTTTCCATATCTCATTCATATTCGTTTCCTCTGAGTTCATAGGGGACATATTCTTAAATATCTTAAGCCTGTCTCTCGTGGGTTCCTCCTCCGTTCTCTCTTAACACCTCTGTACATTTTAATATTTATGTTCATTGTTTTATACTTGGCCCATTTAAAACCACCAAGTCTCGCAACCTCTTGAGCCCTCTCATAGTATAAGGAATTCACATGAATCGACCCCAAAGTCTTCTCTGTCCATAAACCACCAAAACCTTTGTTCTTTTATCCCACATTCTGTCATAGGAATTTATACAATTGTTCACGTTTAACCTCTGATTTTAAGATGTCCTAGGCACTGGTCTTTTACAACTCAAGGTTGTATCTAGGAGCTACAACATCTCTTTGGCGTTGTTTCCAGGGAACGAATTTGGAAACCTTTCCCTGTGATACGACATTATATTCACCCTTCAATCAGGTGAGCACGAAGGGTTGAGAGTTGCATATCCCTCATCTTGGCAACTCCACTGTTATGAAAGTTCAAATCAAGCATAATCCTGGCTTACACCAGACCTCATACCCACTTAGATACTTCTTAGCAGAGAACCCCTTCTATATTTGATCCTAAAAATATTATATTCAGGAGAATCTGGAGGGAGAAGCAGCCTGTTACACCAATTTTTGGTCATCTAACCTATTTCTATTAGATGGACCAAAGTACACCATGTAAGACCAATTTTATCCTAATTAAAATTGCTTTCACTATGAAAAATAACTTAGTAATACATATTTATTAAGTTGTTTATGGTCTAAAAAGGAAACCCCATGAGGAAATATTGAATAAATCCACATTTGTTTGGTTTTCCTCAAGAAATTATTAGTTAAACAATAGTTTAATTAATATTTCTAGTCATATTTAACCCAAAACAGGAAAATTAATTAGATAAATCATTATTTATCTTATTATTTTCTAGGAATAATTATTTAAAACTTATTTAAATAATATTCCTTGTTAAATTTGACTAAATCATTTATAAATAATTGAGTAAATAATTACTTATTTAATTATTACTCAACCACATCCTTAAAATAATAAATAAATCATTATTTATTTATTATTTACAAATAAAGGGATTTGACCAAATTCAAATCCCTTTTCCCTCCAACAAATATAATAAAATATTCCATAAAATGGATCTAGATTTGGTTAATAATATTTTAATTATTCACCATTATCTAGACTAACTCAATATTTTGTTATAAATAGAAGGTTTTTTCATTAACTCATTACCTTTTTTTCCCTAAAGATCACTCTGGATCTATACTTTTGGTCTGACTTTGATCCTCCATCATTGTCTGTAATATCCCAAAATGGGGAATGCAACAATACAAGACATAATAATGTAAAACACAACAAATATGATCATGAAATAAGAGCGATCAATATGCAGCCATCATTTTATTAAGAAATCAGCAACAATATACAAAAATATCTTGAGGGTCAAGCCACTCAAGCAATAAGAACAATCCTCCAATGATCAGAACAACGAGCACATGAGTTGCTGCAACTGTATAGAATGCTGGAAAGCAGTGACAACGTTGTCTATCTCAGTGTAGCTGCTAGTGTAAACATATATAAATATAATATGGTTAATAGAAACAAAATAAATTCCTAGAAAAAAATATGTGGGCTCTAATACATGATTTCTAGCCAACCCGGAAAAGATTGCTAGAAATACCAAGAAATATACAATGTGACAAATAACCCTGGGGTTGAGATGTCACTACAAACTGGATATGAATAAAATGAGGCTATGACAGATCTGAAATGATGATGTCGATGATTTCCTCCTCCATTAGTATGTCTAAATAGAAGGTTGATCCCTCTACTCAGAAATAGATCCTCTTGATGATCTCAATGAACCCTCCTAGCAAGTGCCTCCAAAAATAACGCAGTTCAGAAATGTGATTGCGCTGTGAGGGATGGTAGATGGTTGGCCTAATGCCAAATATGTGAAAATATGCCCAGGAGCCCTCCTTGATGATTCTCTAATGGATAGGCTCCCTCTCCACTGAAAAACAAGCCCAGAAATAGCTCTATGTGATCCTCCTTTGCTGCACCCTGCAACACAACCCAACTCTAAACAGAAACTGCGTTGTAGCTGAAGGAGTTAGCTTGGCCAAAATGTTGGAATGAGGAAATTCATCTCAAAGAACCTCTCCTTCCTTGAGGACGAGGTAGGGATTCCTGATCAGGAACACCCTTATGCTAAACAACACAACAACCCTGCTAAAGAGAAAAAAGGAAGCAAAGTCTAAATAGACCAATATCAATAATAATCTAAAACATGAATAAAAATGGCTGCCATCCCCTCCATATATAGCATGTGAGCCTTCTCACATTGGGTCCCGTTCATAATTTCCACCAAGATCATGCAAGTTCTCCTCCACTAAAACTGCGTTGTCTTATCATAAACACCACTCCTCCATGACAGCGTTGTTGACTTGGTCAAAGTTGACTAAATCAACATGATCCAATCACTGTTCACACCCAGAGGTACTTAATCCAGCTGCTTATTCTTCCTCCTTTCACATTAGGAGTGTTATTATTCCTTCTAAATAGGTTTATGGGCCTCTCTACCCACTTATTCACCTACCTAATGGTAAAACAAACTATAATATTCCATTTAGATAAAGGATAAATTTTTGGAATATTACAGTCCTCCCCTCCAAAATGTTGCTTGTCCTCAAGAAAATGTAAAGGTAGAGAAAAATTACTCCCTTCTTCCCCTTGTGGCCTTCTCATCGATAGTCCCCACCACTGCTCAAAATAATCTCCCATAAACCTGCCCTCCCATGGTTTCTTCCAAGTATGCAAAACCAAATGGTTCACATCATGAGAAAGTGGAAAGTGTAAATGGAGACCTTCTTGTTGTCCAATGGCCTCTCCAAGGTAGGAGTGATGACTAACATGGGGGATCTCATTCCCAATGAGAGAATCCCATACCCATGCTATCATCCAAATGAAATGAGCCATCCTAGGTAGCTCATCAAAGAAATCCTCAACCCCTGGTTTATGCAATGTATTGGGGCTGTATGGAGAGATTAGATTTGTCCACCCAAGTTGTTTTTCTCTCCATTTATGGTAAGTATGGGTTTTTTTCTAATATTGTGCTGAAATTTCATGGCCTTCAAGAATGGCCCAAGTTACCCCACCGAACAAATCAGCCATGAAGTGCCTCCTCCAAGAACTCAAGTTCTCCAAATGGCTCATCCCACATGAAGAAAAGAGATGTAGTATGGAAATCATGGTTTGTCCATTGTTTCTCCTTAAACATGCAACATGTAAAGTAGGGATAATAATACTCCCAATGGGCACATTCAACCTTGTGCCACTCTCCCAACGAAGCTTCCCATAAACATAAAAACATCACCAAAATATGGAAGCAAGAACCAATGAAAACAAGTTTCCATATGACAACCGAGAGGTGGATCATAGTTCCCCATATGGAACCAGTGCAGTGCATCCCCTACCTACCTCAAATCAAATAATAACAAGTGTTCTTCCAGCCACTTGTCTTCTGCCACAATCATCCTACAAGATAGGATCATGAAGGTCAAATGTGGTACCAATGGTGCACATCAAGAATCATGTGGCTTCCCCCACAAACTACCAATGGAATATCCAACCTAAATGTTGCAATTAGCCTCAAGTACATCATAATATAATATGAAATAGGGATAATCCTCCTTGGTACAACATGTTTCTCATATAAAGTAAAGAAGTACAAATCATGATGCAAAATTGTACCTTCTCTACCATGTACTTTCGTCCTTGAGTTGAAATGGCTCAACTGAAAATTCTCCCTCACTCTCTATGAGCAAGGAAGTGGCTGTGACAACCTCTCCATCACCATCCGGGCTGTGCATCTCTCCATATGCTAATATATATCCTGTTGTATGCCCTCCCAAGTGAACTCCTCCATCAAAGTATGAAATGCATCAAAGTGCATGGAAAGAAAGTCCACATGTGCTGCATGTAGTAGCTTCTTCTTGAGCTCAGAAAATCTAGTCAAGAATACTCTGCCATAGGAATAGATGACCTCATCAACCACCATGTATCTATCATCTCTCTCTGCATCATCAAGAATCATGCAAGCACCAAGATCCTTGGAGTACTCTACCAAAGGTTGAGACCTCCAATATGGATCAACCCTCCAAAGAGACAGCGTTGAAGATCTACAATGTGAAGCTCCCCACATGCTGTTGTCTTCTCCTTTGACATCCCCCATGCCAAAGTCATCCTCCAAAGTGCTGCCATTCCCATCATGAAACTGATCAGGCTCAAGTAGAAGTGGTGGTCTTTGGAAGTTGGCCTCCCATGAGAAGCTACCATCCAAAAAGAATCTCCTAATCTTTGCCAATGTAAGCATGAGTGGCCTCCATCTACTCCAATGTATAGGGGATCCCTTCCTCAAAGGAAGTACCCTCTATTTCTCCAAATCCATGGAGAAGCTCCCTTGCACCATGGTGGTGCCATCCTCCATTACTACAGCAACTTCTATCAGCGCAGAATATGTAGTAAGAGTGGGTAATGCTTCAAATGGGAGAATGTCTCCCTCCTTCTTAAGTCTACCACAGAATCTCTGCGCTATACTAGACTCCTCCAAGGTCTTCACCCCTCCAGAATATAAGAGTGGTGAACCAAATTGCAAGATGTCTCTCAGCAATGCTAGATCTGGTGGCCTCCCGGGTGGAATGCCTCGATGTAGTGAGACATCAAAATCTGAAGTGGATTGTATATCTGAGTGGACTGATTTTTCCCTCTCTTCCCTATGCAATAAATTCTCATTATCTTATGCAGAAACCTTCTGAAATATATAAGGGGGAATTCTCATCATCCCTTGATGCTGATCCTTCTTCTCTTCTTCTCCTCCCATCTCAAAATCCGCCAAAAATGATGCATGCTGGTCCAGAATTGTGTTTTGGTTCCCACATGTTGAATCATTTGGAACTCCTTGCAAAGACAAAATGGCTCCTCTAATGGAAGCAATGTCTTCCTTCCCATATCCATGTGGTGATGGATCTCCTCTTGATGGTACAGCGTTGTTAGTTCTTCTTTGATCATCCTCTTCATCAATATTTGAGAATGCCTCATCCTCAATGAGAGACCCTATATCTTGGTCTTCCCTTGAAGGAGGAACCTCCATGTCTTCATCTATAGAAGGGGTCTCTTCAAGAAGTGGGGATATTTCCCTTGTCAAGGCATCATGCATGTTTTTATCCCCTTCAGCAGAAATATGCAGTGGAGTTGGAAAAATAGATCTCTCCAATTCATGCAAAGGTTTTAATTTTTTGGGTTCAACAAAAGATGTTTCACAAGGTTTATTATTAAATCATCTCACTAATTTCTTAGTGAACCTTTCATAAGTGTTTACATTTGCATGATAAAATGAAGCAAAACTACAAAACCACCAATCATGGGCCATACCTTTGAGGTGCAGTGCTACTACTCTAATGGCCTCCTTTTCTGAAACTTGGTGAAGCTGGAAATAGGAATCTAGCTCCTTCACCCAAGCTATGGCTATGCACTTTGCTGATCCATCAAAGTTAGATAGAGAGATTCTACCTCTCTTGCTTCTATTATGGTTGCTAGATATTCTATCTTCCTTGAGTTGGAAAAAACGTTGGAAGTCCAAGTGCTTTTTGAATCTCCATGATTGAGACTCATACTCTTGAAGATAGTCACTCAAGGTCTCCTCCTTTGGTGCATCTTCTTCCTCCATCCTTCTTGCAGTGAATGTGGGAAATAGACTGTGTTGTGGATCTGCATGTGTGGCTGAATGCTCAAACCCATCATGTGAATATCTAGGGCTTGCTTTACTTTCAAACCCTCCTGGAATTTTTCTACACCTTTCCCATTTCATCTCCTTGAGATCTTCATTGATATCTTTCACAGTTTGGAAAAGAAGTTGGGAGATCCTCTCTTCGTTCATTTCTCCAAATAATGGAGTCATGCCTTTGTTTCTTCTTTACAACTTCTCTTTTCTATGAGAAGAAGCTTCTCCTTCTAATGGCATAATGTCTTGAATGCACAGGTTAAGCCAAGATTATGCTCTCATATCACTGTAATATCCAAAAATGGGGAATGCAGCAATACAAGACATAATAATGTAAAACACAGCAAATTTGATCATTAAATAAGAGGGATCAATATGAATCTATCATTTTATTAAGATATCAGCAACAATATACAAAAATATCTTGAGGGTCAAGCCACTCAAGCAATAAGAACAATCCTCCAATGATCAGAACAATGAGCACAAGAGTTGCTGCAATTGTATAAATTGCTGGAAAGAAGTGACAAGATTGTCTATATTAGTTTATTTGCTGGTGTAAACATACATAAATATAATATGGATGATAGAAACAAAATAAATTCCCATAAAAGAAGATGTGGGTTCTAATACATGATTTCTAGCCAACCTGGAAAAGATTGCTAGAAATACCAAGAAATATACAATGTGACAAATAAGCCTAGGGTTGAGATGTCACTACAAAATGGATCTAAATAAAATGATCCTATGGAAGATCTTAAATGATGATGTCCTCCTCCAATAGTATTTCTAAATAGAAGGCTGATCCCTCTACTCATAAATAGATCCTCCTGATGAGCTCAATGAACCCTCCCGGCAATTGCCTCCAAAAATAACGCAGTTCAAAAATGTGACTTCACTGTGAGGGATGGTAGATGGTTGGTCTGATGCCAAATATGTGAAAATATGCCCAGTTTTCCTCCTTGTTGATCCTCCAATGGATAGGCTAACTCTCCACTGAAAAACAAGCCCAGAAATAGCTCTATGTGATCCTCCTTTGCTACACCCTGCAACACAACCCAACGCTAAACAGAAACTGCATTGTAGCTAAAGGAGGTATCTTGGCCAGAATGCTGGAATGAGGAAATACAACTCAAAGAACCTCTCCTTCCCTAAAGATGAGGTAGGGATTCCCGATCAGGAACACCCTTGTGCTAAACAGCACAGCAACCCTGCTAAACAACAAAAAGGAAGCAAAGTCTAAACAGACCAATATCAATAATAATATAGAACATGAATAACAATGGTTTCCATCCCCTCCATATATAGCATGTGAGCCTTCTCACATTGGGTCCCATTCATACTTTCCACCAAGCTCATGCAAGTTGTCCTCCACTAAAACTGTGTTGTCTTATCATAAAGGCCACTCCTCCATGATAGCGTTGTTCACTTTGTCAAAGTTGACAGAATCAACATGATCCAATTCCTGTTCACACCCAAAGGTGCTTAATCCAGTAGCTTATTCTTCCTCCTTTCACATTAGGAGTGTTATCATTCCTTATAAAGAGGTTTATGGGCCTCCCTACCCACTTATTCACCCACCTAGTGGTAAAAAAAATTATTTTATTCCATTTAGATGAAGGCTAAATTTTTGGAATATTACATTGTCATATTTTGCTACCATTTTCTTGCGAGCTCCCTTTGAGTTCCATTTTTGTCTAGGTTTTCTACACCATCAAGAGAGAGAGATTTTAGATCTGAAGTGCTGAGGACTTACAAGAACCCATCCCATTAAGGGGGACTGGTAACATCTTTCTATGTTCCCTTCCCAGGTGTCAAAAAATACAAAAATTCTTTGAAAATATTCTTGTCTTGTCTATTGGATGCATGGAGCAACTCTTATTTTTATTTACTGCTTAATGTCTTTTACTGCATAAACCTAGATTTTGTGGCATTTATCTTGGTCAACTAACTGCAGATCTAAAGAAATTGGTAGCCATCTTTGTTGTTAGGGTTGTTTTTTATGCACAGCTAAAGTGGTCTTTTTTCGTACGCTTGTGATTAAGATTCATACTAACAACTGGCGGCTCCACAAGGGTTTACGATTACAACCTCTGTCATTTTTCAGATCCCTGCATGACCAGCTGCTTCAAACCCTAAGATTTCTCTTTAGCTTATTGCTTTTCTTTTCTTGATGTTGTTTTTAACCTATAAAACTCTAAAACATAAAAAATTATAACTTTTGTGTGTTTTTGGACCTTTTGCGTAGGTGACAGGCATCAACCGTAGCTGAGACGAAAACATTTTTTGAAACCTACTCCCGAGAGTGCCAGAAGTGTAGGTCACAGTTTTTGGGCCAAAACCTATGACCTGAACCTCCAGGGTGCAGAAAACATGCCAAAACCTGCGACCTCTATAGAGAATAGGTCAGAAACTGTGACTTGAACTTTTTGTGGGAATTTTTCTGAGATTTTTCTAGGTTTGTCTGGGCCTCTGTTCAGGGTTTTATGACCTCCACCTTCGCCTGTTTTTGACCTGTACTTGCTCTGTTTTACTCATCAAAGTGGGAACCTAGCCCCTTAGGGCTTCAGTATCCTCCACCTTTCTACAAAGAGTTTTAGCTGCCGCAAGTCGTTTGAAATTTCAGTGTGTTCAACCATTTTTCAGATATGATTCCTTACCTTCACATGCATTTTAGATTGGTTATTCATCCATCCAAAACACCTATTTTCAGTTTTTTTTGGGTCTTCCTCTAGGGTCCCCTCCATTTCCCTCCAGTTTGTATGATTTCTCCACCTCATTTGTAGCAGTTTTCCCTTTGGTTTTTTTGTTGTTTTCTGCACCTATTTCCATCAGATCTTGCCTTTAGATCATTGTCCCTCCGAAATTTAGATACATTGGTTATTGTGGTGTGTTTTGACTAGATTTTTTCCCACCCACAGACTAGTTGTTGAGAGGCCCGCCTCCTCGGGTTTAGATTAATGCATAATTAGCTGTTTATTTTCCATTATATTCAGTTTCATTTACTGTTATCTGCAGATTTTTTTACAGTTATACAATACACTTTTCTTTTTCTCTACAAACATCTGGGTTTAAAAATTAAAATTTACACACTTAACACACACACCCTAAGTGAAGAAGAGCCTGGTTAAACACCGACAAGAAAATACTACAACATTGTAATCAATTGACCCTACACCTCTCTTCCCTTGTTTTGACATTGTAATCATTTGATCCTGCACTTCCTTGCCCTTGTTGGTCTCTCTGCCCTTTGATCCGTGTTGGTTCTGTCATCATTGCACCCCCAAGGCATTTATCTCAGAGACTTCTTGGCCTTCATCCTCAGTTTCCGTTAGGAAGCCTTACTCCTCTGCATAGGATTCGAGTTAGTCCTCCACTGAGTCTGCATTCTGACTCCTCTTCTGGTTCATTGGGTTTCCCTTCTAGTTCCATCCCCAGTTCTCCCCCTTGTCACCTTCACCATGTCTGGTTCAGGACCTAATGCTGGTGGTAGCCCCGGCCCTAATGCTGGGAATAATACTAGTGGGACCACAACAGGAACTATCCAGACTGCTCCCTTGCTCCCCTATATGGAAAGCCTCAGTCTTCTTGATTTTAATTAGTTGATCAATGACCCCATACACCATGACGTTGGTTGGCCTACTATGCCCACGAAGCTCCGTTCCGACATCCCCAAGTTTGAAGGTCTTGTTGGTGAAGATCCTACAAACCATGTTCAATCTTTCCACATGTGGTGTTTGTCTAACTCCATCACTCATGACTCTGTCCATCTTCGGTTGTTCCAACATACGCTTACTGGAGAAGCTTCTAAGTGGTATGTTGACTAGGCCTCCACCTGTCATAATACTTTTGTGACTCTTGCTCGAGCTTATTTGTCTTATTTCTAGCTTCCCCTTATTTATGACACTAGTACCGATATTTTGACCTCTTTCCATCAATCGTCTACGACCCGCCTATCCGATCATGTCCAGAAATGGCAGAGAAGAAAGAGCCTATGTCGAGCCCCTACCTTCGAAGACCGTGTCTACATGGACTGGTTCCCTAGAACCCTTTTTCCTGCTATCGGCAAAGATATTGCATCTCATTTTCCTCAAATTGAAGAAGTTTCTCTCTAGATTGCGTTAAAATATGACCTGATCTAAGCATAGTCTGGTTATGTTATACCATTTTACCTGATCTCCCTAGATTGGGTGGTGCCAACAAACTGGGGGCATCCCATGCTGCCGACAATACCATTGGAGCCCTCTCTCATCCATATGCCCATCCTCCCATGGGTTATGGTCTTTCTCAGGTAGGGGCCAGCTCCTCCAACACTTATCCCCCTCCTGGTAGCATGTATCCAAGATACGATCGGCCTCCCCCTTTTTCCCAACTTGTTTACCACAATTCTACCCAACCTCCTTATTTTTGTATCCACAGTCTGGTGCTCCAGCTCCTCCAGCATTAGCATCCCCACCTCCCTTGCCTTCTCAACCCCCATAACAACAACCACTGCCCCCCCAAGGGCAGGTGTATGCATAGCAGGGCGCGAATAATCCTCCTACTTCCAAAAAGAAGAGGAAAGGCACCCAAAATAAATCTTCTCTCGGTAATCTTGGACCTAATCCCCAAGGGAATGCACCTAACACTAATAACCAGCAACAGGGCACTCAGCCCAAGCAGGACAGGACTGTTCACACAAAAAATCCTTTCTCTTGTTGTGGTGTCTATGGTCGTTACACCCACGATTTTCCTCTTTTAGCAGAGATGCGTCAGATGTGGGAGACTCAAGCAGCATCAGGAGGACATCAAGCCTCCCCTTCGGTTCCTCCCAATGTTGCACCTAGCCAGTCGGCTGTGTTTACCAATCCTTTCCCTCAGCAAGGATTTGTGGCTACCCAACCACCTGAAGGTCAGGTGGTCACTCAACCTCCTCCATCTGGTACCTCCGATTACCAAATTCTTATGATGAACTCTAACCAACCCATTACCGCTGACCTCAACCTTCATACTTGGTCTCGTCAGTACAAAAAGCCTCCTGCTACGTCTACCCCCGAGCCCCATTCTTTAGGTTCTATAGAGCCTCTTGCGACAACCAATGGTCCTTTACATATCCCTTAGCCTAAGGTGGGGTTCATACCAAGATCCCCAAGGGACCATTACGCTGAAACGCTGCTTCTGGAAAAGGTGTCCATTCGTATAGTATAGTAGATGATTTGGCGTAATCTCTTGCTTCCATCTCAACACTGGAACTCCTCCAGTCATGCCCTTCACAACGAAAAGCTCTACTAACTTCTATGGGCACTATAGATCCTTTAGATGATCATTTTATCGTCTTCGATGTTGACCAGTCAGAACATCCTCCCCTTCCTGCTTCTGTCACTTTCCAAATCACCGTCAATATTTAGAATGCCAACGTCTCCCGTTGTATCTGTTACCACTCTAATAATTCTCTAAGTTGTGATATTTTTTATTTTGTAGTTTGAGAATACTATAGGTAACCACAAACCTACTTTTAAACTCTAGGATCTAGCCTTCCTAGGGTTAAGAGAGAGCTCTCTCTATAAGATTTAGCTTTTTTTTTTATTTATGATCTTAGGATAGTTATAAGGGACAATTTGGTTTTGGTTTGGTGGGAAAAATCACTTACATGAGATGGACAGTTATAGGTCTGGTTTCCATTGGGAAAATGAAGTCAAAGTGTCAAGCAGATAGGTCAGGATCAAGGTCTAAAGTCAAATATTTTCAAGGCAAGATAGCTGGGTTACCCAAGATCTTTGAGGCTGATTGGTGAAGTGGTTTAATTGGGGTATAGAGAAATTAATGATTCTTTGATCTGGATAAGGAGTGAAGAAGATAGATGTCATTCGAAAGAGGGAGAAATTAAGGGTTCCCTACTCTGGAAATCAGCATAAAACATCAAAATGAAACCAGTAAATAGCAGAGTGCTTTTAAAAAATTATGACATATATTTTCCTGATTTCACATTTAAATTTAGAAACACAATTATATATGAATGGAAAACATAAGAAGATTTGACAAATAACAGTAGAAAATACTTCACTTAAGTTAGCCCAACACATGAATCCTGAAACATGATGCTTTATTGATTTGATTCGGCGTGTCAACTTGAACTTGATTACAAAAAACCCTTCAGGTTCAAAAATATGACTATAGAAATCTTCAGCATTTTATTCCACACAAAATACTTCAAATGATGAAGTATTTATACAGATTCTAAACTAAAATATCTTGAAAAAATATCAAGATTGGTTTACAAATATCTCAAACTGTTTTACATAAATATAACTTAATAAAAGGACACTCAAAACTAATGAATCTATTTGGCACTATTTTTTATGGATTGATGATGAAAAAGAGGAGAAATTCGAATTTGATATCAACTCTTAGTTGATGATGAGGAATCCAAGTCACTAATTGTCTCCTCCCTTTGTGTATTTTGTTCTAGAAATTCTGCAACATTGGGGTCCAATGATACCTTTGTATAGCTCAATCCGAGATATATATGTAAAAAGTGAAAGAAGTTATTGTAGATAAATATGTTTTTGAGATAAACCTCTCTCAGTTTCCTAAAATTCCGCTCCAGATGTTCACCATAAGCTCTGCAACAATATGTGTAAAACACAACTTTGCACAATCTGAAAATGAGGTTGTGAATATGTGCATGTATCTCTCATTCTGTAATACCTGTGTAAAAAGTGAGATATATTTTTGTCTATTGGCCTCTTAGGAACACAAACCTCCTTCAAGTTTGCAAAATTCATCTTGGATTGGTCACAATAGTTTCTGCAAAACAATGAATTAAACAGGAAATTTCTAGAAAATGTCCTTCCTGCTCTGTTTTCATCTTTTAACCTTACTGCCTCCATGTTTAATTTTACTATTTTAACTTGAATGCTTTGTTTTTTTTTTATCTGAGTTTCACTCTAAATTTCATCTGATACACTTTAACTCTGATGCTCTTTGACTGTTCTATTTTCACTGTTTAATGTTTTATTGAAATAAAACATGCTTTTAGGTGGCAAAATATCTTTCTAAAGAAGTAAATAACTTTTTTTTGAGTCATTCGAATGTGCCTTTGTGTCTTATCTGCCTCTGTTTTATCTTTAATCTCTGATTTTGGCCTCTTAACTTGATTTATCCTTTTAACTAATGGCCTCACTATCTTTTTCTTTAGCTTTGCCTTTATCTTTGTTTTTATGACTGATTCTCCTTTATTTTGCCTTTAATCTTTGACTTTATCATTTAAACCTTTGATCTCCTTTCTTGGTGGGTAATATTTTTTATTTATCTTTTGATTTGTGTTTAGCCCTTTAACCTTCACTAATTTGTTACAGTCTTCTGACTGTATTTTCTTCTCATTGTACTTTATGTCTATGTTTATGGTGCAGGGGTGCGTTCTTCTGCTATGGGAGGGTTTTAATAACCACCGAGGATCATGATTCATTGGTGATTAAGCTTGATCTTCGCCTCTCGGTTCTACATAATGGAAAAAATCCTCTGGATCGTCACCCAGAGCACTCATTCAATCGATTTTGGACCTTCAGAATGAATTTTATTTGTTCTCGCCATTAAATCTTCACATTAAACGAATAATTAAATCTTTAAATCCTGTGTAGAGGGATTTTCTACATTGATCAGGGTTTTTTTGAGCATTTGGAGTGTTGCAGAGGCATCAATGGGGTAGGGGAGGCTTCATCGCGCAGGTGAAAACCTATGGGAATTTTGAATGAGGGCAGCGGTATTTAGATTTTGGCACGGAGGGAAAAGTGGTTTTCGACAGCGGAAAGAGTGGTTTTCGCATGATCTGGGAGTGGTATATGGTGTTTATCAAACGAATGTGATCCAGTGAAAAATGAACGCGTGGAGGAGAGAGGGGAGGGCAATACCACCGATATCGGAAATCCAAAATCAATTAACCATCGTGTTATTGAAATTGTGATATGGTTTGTGGTTCGTTGGATCTGGTAGAAGGATTGCAAACGGTCTGGATCTATTGATGAAGTTGATGGCAAATGAGCGTGGGGCCTGGGAACTATTTATGTGCGGTGGGATTAAGTTAATACATTTAAAAGATAGTTTTAACGTAAAATCTAATGTATTAACAAGATAGGCGAGATATGGTTTACACGGAATATAGGCTCTATACATCTGGAAGTGGGTTAATATATATAATGAAAGTTTAAACCTATGGGGAGCGGAAATATTATCACATGGGGAATTAGAACCATAGGGTAAACTTATAATGTGGGTTGGGCTATTTAACATAAGGGGTTTGCTATATTACGGGATGGGGTATTATAAGGAATTAATAAATTAAGTTAAAGTTAATATGAAATGGGTAGAATGAATGGAAAATTACAAATACATACACTAAGTAAAGTGTGTTTTAAGTGTTTTTGGCACATTTTTCATAATGATGGCCCCTTCTTTCACATTTTCACACTTATACTTTAGAATAATGCATTTTTTGTTGGTTTTTTGAATGTTTTTGTATGAAATGAAATTAGCTAAGGGGGATTTTTACTTTCCCTAAGTAAAAAGGTGTTTTAACTTAGGAAAAGGGTTTTTATTTTAGGAAAAAGGGTGATAATGTTAATGAAAGGATTTTTATAAAGGGAATCCAATACTCAGTTCCAATCAGTCATTAAGCCTTGGGTCCGGTTCCAACAAAATTCAAAGAAATGCTCTGAGCCTTTATAACTGAAGTTTTTTAATATTGGAATACTTTGAGGGAAAGGAAATTAGTAATTTTGCCAGATGAAGTTTATTCATGCCTTTTTAAAACTGCTTTCTACTTACCCATTTGCTACCCTAACATTTTATCTTCATTTACATGGGTGCAATTGAGCTTGCAGACCCTTGTCCATTTTCTTTTAAAACATAAAATTATCTAATTCTAACCTTATTTCATCCAAGGGCTCAGATTAAACTGTTGAGCTCCTCATTTATTCTCTAACTATCTACATATTTGTCAAGTTTAAATTGTTTGACAGATCTTTATTCTCTATCTATAAACATGAAATTTAAAACATGAAAAAGTTAAGATTAAACTATTTAACTCATCATGGATTATGGCATTTTGAACAAGCTGCACATAATCATTATTTTTGCAATAAAAGTAAAAAGTAGTGGCATTTTGACTTGCATCACTTTCATGTCTTATTCTTATCTCTTTTTTGTGTTTGGGGTCTATTTTTTATTCTTTTTTATCCTTTTCTTTTCAAGTCCTTTGATTTTACTTTTAGGACTTTTACCCTCCTTTCACTTTTTATTTTCAAATATGGGAAAACAACTTGCAGAAAGAAAGGTATGTACATATGATAAGACTAATCAAAGTCAATTCAAAAATTATGAATCATATTATTATAGGACCCTAACAATATCATTGATGAGGGGGCATCCACCTGTGTGATGTCCGCTTTGGTTTGGAAGGAACGTAGATCACCTGAGTTGGCCCCTTCCACTATCACCCTCCGAGCGTGGGATGGCCACTCCTCCAAGCCCATTGGCATGTTTCGCAATTGTCCTATTACTCTTGCGGGCAAGACTGTTTGCGTTGACATAGAGATCATTGATGCCCCTTAGATTACAACATTCTATTGGGTTGTAGCTACACTTATGCGATGTTTGTTGTACCATCTTCGGTTCACCGCAAGATGTCCTTTCCTCATGATGGAAATATTGTCACCATTGACCAGTTGACATATTACAAATTGAAGTCTCAGATCTCCCCTGAGTCCATCATATCTTCAGTGGCCAATAAGCAAACTATTGAACATTTGACCAGTGTCTCACCCGGAGTCTACAAAGACTCCTCTTTGCTTGGGTATTTCCCTGGTCTTCCTCCTCTTGTCTCTGATCCCAACTCATCGAATTTTTGCATGATGAAATAATTTTTGGCTTCCCTCAAGCGGCCCACTTCGACTAGTCAGCAGCCCTGCCCTCCACAACCTTCTCCTAACACTTCGACTCAGCCTTCTGGACCCCCTCCTCCTATCCCTTCATCTACAGCTAGTATCCCTGAGCCTGTCTACCCTCCTGGAATAGTTCCTCTCGGCCTTAACCATCTCAAAGCCATCCTGCCTAGCCATTACCCCTCCGGTCAGATACCATTCCTAGCTCCCCCTCCTGGAGTGTTCCCAGTACCTGTCATGGCTACCTTATCCCTTCCTAATCTAACCCTGGGGATTCCCGTCTAGTACATCGATCCCCCAGCCGCCACCCTGCCTGGTCAACCCAAAAATTATCTTGCTTTGACCCCTGTTCAGCCAGTCCCCATGACCCCTCCCTCTGCTATCGTGCCTCAGCCACCTCAACAGGAACCTTCTACTATTCCGACAGATTCGGGAAAAAGCGGCAAAGCTCGCAAGGAGGCACATAAAAACAAGGCTACCCCAACTGACCTTGCTCCTTCTCAGCCTCCAAAGCATACCTCCCCGTGTGCTTTGTGTGATGTTGTTGGTCATGCCACCCATCATTGTCCTGAATTGTCTCGTATCAAGCCCATGGTTAATGTTGCATTCCCAGATTCTATCATCCCTGAAGCCTCTCTTTCTTCCTCGACTGTAGCCAAGAACCATAAAACTATTCACACCAACCAACTTTGTGCTTTGTGTGATCCTCATGGTCATTATACCCATAGTTTTCCCCACCTCATGCATTACCGCATCTCTTTGGAGGTAGTTTGGGAGTATGAGATTGAACAGAACCAGTCCGCCTCTCCCGTCCTTGTGCAGTATGCTTCGGGCCAACTTGAGGATTTACCCGCTCCCATTAACATTCCTCCTCTTGATGTCGAGATGACAGAGCCTACAACCACCATCCTCTACCTATCATCATTCATGAGATCCACGGTGGAAGCTCCCCTTCATACTTCCCCTTCTGTTTCACTCGGCCTCCCTTTAGTGATCACCCTGGACTCAACATCAGTGGATCTCTTATCTGCTTGTTCTTCTGTCACCCCCCATGACGATGCGCATATGAACATTTCTTCTCATGATGATGATTTAGGTAGCTTTGCCACGTCATGTGGTCTTTATTCCTCCAGTCACCCCATCTTCTACTGTGATGACGACATCATGGAAGCCTTTTCCACCCCTGACCTCATATTTCCCGCCCATAAGTGGAATGGCACCATCCGTGTCTATGGTGAATTTTGCGGCCTGAGCACAAGCCGCCCCCAAAGTAGCTCCCACACACCACCTACTCGTCGGTGTGTGGGTGGTAGATATATTACCCAGAACACTCCCTCTAGCAATGTTTGTTCGATTTCTAACTTGTTCTCAATTTGCCATCATTATTCATCATCCTCTCATTTGTTGACTTGTGGCACCTTTCAGATGGACCCCCCATCCACACCTTATATCGGTTATGTCGATGGTGCAAGTCACTACTCCTGGAATCTAGCCTCAGTAGGTTGGGCCATTTTTACCCCTTTAAATTCGCTTGTTCTCTCGAACAGTGTATGCATTGGTACTGCCACTAATAACCAGGATGAATATGATTTTGTACAAGGTTTATTAGCCTATGCCATTTCTCATCACATCCTCCACCTTCATGTTCGTTTCGATTCCCTTCTTCTTGTCATGAAATTTAATGGTGTTTATTGTGTGCACAATCCTATCCTTTTTAGAAGATATTTACGAGTGAAGCTTTTGATGCGTGAATTTGCAATCATTACATTCAGTCATGTACCTAGAGCACAAAATCACTATGTAGATAGCATTGCAAACAATATTCTAGATTGGCACTTAGCACACGCATTTCACACAAGGATATAACATAAAACCATAAAAAATGATGGATATCCATAATATGTGTCGTATAATATGTTTTAGAGTCCAATAACTCTGATACATATGAAATGCCCATAGCATGTTACAAAAAATCAAAACTAGAGGCACCACATGCCCCTACAACTAATCACTATCTGGAGGATCCCGAGTCAATGGCTCTGCTGCTGCAGCTCGGAGTTCACGCATCCCCTGTTCGGCCATTTCCATGCACCGCATGACCCCTTTCCACTCCGAGGGTAGACCAATACATGGCTCTATGTACTATCATCCAAGTCTTGCCAGCCACGCTCTGAAACACCAGTCAGAAGCCTCTCATATCTATGTTGGACTTCCTCCACAAGGGCTGTTGCATCCTCACTTTGTGGTGCTCTCGATCCACTAGGTTCTGCAGCTCTTGATACTGCACGTCGTCCCATATACCCAGCTGGTTTTACCGGTGTTGTATCTGCATACCAAAAGTGAAAGAATCAGTACCATATACAATATTCAACAACTTTAAAATGCACATAAAATATTAGCAACTTTTCACTTACCATCGGGCCCCCATACTCGATCAGGCAGCAGTGGAAATTCCAGGTCCCCATGATAACTCATCCCACTATAGGGATAGTTGTCTATGTACAGTGGCATCTGATCCAAATGAGCAAATAAATCTAGTTAGAACACCTGTTCGACTTCCCCACCTCCTCCTCTGCATAGTAGCCGCCCCCATCAGCGCATCCTGGGCTCCCTCGGCCCCCCATCCTGTATTTGTATGTGAGGTGGAAGTGTCGGGATCTTCTCAAAGAAGAGCGAGCACAACAATGTGCCATGTGCACAGTCATGGTTCACTTGCTACTTGCATAGCGAAAAATGTCATTTGAATGAAAACAACATCATTTGGGCCCACCCATAGTAGGTCCCACTCAACACACTTTCAACAAGCATCATCTGCCCTCTAGTGATGTGGTGGAGTTCCTAGTTGCCCAAGATCCATAGCATCACTGCGGCCACAACACGGGTCTCCAACCTCTCTAGATCCCCAATCGGTATCCGTGTCCTGTTGACATGGAGACCTGGTCGACAATGGCACTCTACAAACTCCATGATGTTCTGCCCTCACGGTAACACTGGCTATGTATTCCCCACCGTCCCAGGTGGTGGGAGACCAGTCAGAAAATACATATCCTGGACCGTCGACTCGATCCGATTCCCCTGCACTATAAATATCTCATGGTCTGGATCCTAGTAGCTAACAATCCAGGCCAACAAGGGCTCTCCATCTCTCTATTGATAATGCAACAAGATGATGAGCTTAGTGAAAAGATTCGCCTTCACTAAGTGGGCCCGCAGGCTATTTTTGGTGAAAAGTCTATTTTTAGACATGTCGATCATATTCTATGAGTTGCAGGATGCTATTTGTGGATGGTTGGTCAAGTTGGAAAAATAGATTGACTTCTATTTTTAGACATATTGGGCGGAATCTATTTTTAGATTGCTAGTCTAAAAATAGATATGTCGAATATTATTAGCTCTTAATAATATTTGGACTATAAACATTATATTATTCTCTAATTACGCCACTAATTGTCCACAGAAGAAGAAAAATAAGCAGGCTGTTGGATCTGCAGCTGGAGAGGCCTTAGCCTTGCAGTTTGAGCTGGATTTTTCGCTGATCGCATGCTTGGTCTCAAGTGTGATGGGATCAATGTGGTTTCTTGACAATGGTGTGTCTTTTCATATGACCAGAGACAAAGATTTGTTCAGTGATTTGGATGAGAAGGATCTTGGAGTGCACATCGAGATGGGCGATGATGGTAGATACAGTGCGATCGGTATCGGGACCATTTTCTTTGAGAGGGAGTCTGGTAAACCTTTCATATTGAAGGATGTCATGCATGTTCTAGGATTGAAGAAGAATCTGATCTCGGTGGCCATGTTGGAAGACAAGGGATATGATGTTGTCTTTAGTGAGGGAAAGGCTTTCCTGTGCAGTAATGCAACTAGTGAAACCTGGAGGATAGGGGTTCGAGTTAAGAACCTTTATCAGTTGCAGGTAGATGGCTATGCAGCAATGGTAGGCAAGGCAGAAGGAGTGGTGAGCCAGGATGAGGGCGAGCTATGGCACAGGAGATTGGGCCATCTTCACCATAGTGCTTTGAAAATTTTGCAGCAGATTTCTACCAGGCTTCCCAAAGGTACACTTGCGCAGTCAGATCAGTGAAAGGGATGTAATTTGGGAAATTTTGTGAAAGACACCTTTCACGAGAAGGATAGTCGTGCCATGACGATCCTTGAGAGAATTCACACAGACGTGTGTGACCTTTCTCAGCAGCTTCGACAGCAAAGCACAAGTACTATGTGATATTTGTTGATGACTTTTCTCGGAAGTGCTCGATCTTCTTCATGTAGAAGAAGAGCGAGAAAATCTCAAAGTTCTATGATTTTAAGGCACTGGTGGAGAAAGAGTCGAGGAAGTAGGTGAAGGCTCTTAGGAGCGACAATGGTGGTGAATTCATCTCTGGTGAATTCAAGGACTTTTGCAGCGCAGAAGGAATTCGAAGAGAGCTCATGCCGCCTCATAACGCACAGCAGAATGGGGTCACGGAGCGAAAGAAAAGAATGATTGTGGGTGTTGCACGAGCGATGCTACATGATCAGGGCCTTCCCATACACTTGTGGGCTGAGGCATGCAACACTGCGGTTTATGTGCAAAACCGTTGTCCTCATAGGATACTTGGCATGAGTACACCCGAGGAGGCATTTTCTGGTAAGAGGCCTGATATTTCTCATTAGAAGATTTTTGGCTCACCTGTTTACATTCATGTGATGAAGGATGCCAGGAAGAAGCTGGAGCTGACCGCAGAGGTTGGGATATTTTTGGGGTACACAGAAACACCCCAAAACTATCGTGTGTATTTTCCAGACATTTGGAAGACTGTTATGCAACGGGATATCAAATTTCATGAGGAGAAAGCCATGAAGTGTTCTCTTGAGAGGGAGCCACACTTGCATGCAGATGAGGAGCTATTAGTTCCTAAGTATGAGCCTCAGGATGTGGATCAGCCACAAGAGGAGGTTCATGGAGTGGAAGAAACCACTCATGCAGCGCCAACCATAAGAGGGCAGAAGTGCACTACAGAAGATAAACGACTGAATCAAGATGCAGAGAAGATTGTAGGAGCACCTACATCATAGCACAGATAGAGAAAGTCACCTGACCGATATACTGGATACATGGCTCTGATGAGCAAGTGTATCGTGACAGAACCATCCTCTTTCAAGGAAGCTGTGGAGGACCCTGCATGGGTAGATGACATTGTGGAAGAGTATGATTTGATTGTCAGAAAGAGTGCATGGGAGATTGTCCCAAGGCCAGAAGGGAAATCAGTAGTAGGTTCGAGATGGATCTACAAAGTGAAGCAAGCAGCTAACGGGAGCGTCGAGAAGTACAAGGCAAGATTTTTTGCCTAGGGCTTCTCACAGATTGAGGGGATCGACTATGAGGAAACCTTTGCACCTGTTGCAAGGTATTCTTCTATACGAAGCATTCTAGCTCTCTCAGCGCAGATGGGGTGGCACATTCATCAGATGGATGTGAAGACTGCATTCCTCAATGGAGTCATTGAGGAGGAGGTGTACATAGAGAAGCCCTCGAAGGTTTCGAGATCTTCAGCAGCGAGTCGCATGTGTGCAGGCTCAAAAGAGCGTTGTGTGGGTTGAAATAAGCACCTCGTGCTTGGTACACATGGATCGACAGTTATTTTACCAGACTTGGTTTTACCAAGAGCAAGGTGGATCCCAACCTGTACCAGATAGTGGTTGAGGGGAAGTTGCTGATCATTGTACTTTATGTAGATGATTTGATACTGACCGGTGATGAACAGTTGATACTCTCATGCAAGGCTGATCTTTCAAAAGAGTTTGAGATCAAGGACTTGGGCCTCCTTCATTATTTCCTGGGATTGGAAATTTGGCAGCGCAGTGATGTATTGTTTGTGTCTCAAGGCAAGTATGCCTGGGAGATACTGGAGAAGTTCAACATGCAAGGCTGCAAGCCTATCGACACTCCTCTTCTTGGTGGTTGGAGGAAAGAGGATGCTACATCAGCAGAGGTAGTGGATGCCACTATTTACTGACAATTGGTGCGGTCGCTTATGTATCTAGTCAATACACCACCTGACATATGCTATGCTATTTACCATCTTTCACAAGCTATGGTTAAGCCTAGCAAGCTCTTTTGGAAGGCAGGAAAGCATGTATTAAGATATCTCAGAGGCACATTGGGATATGGACTTTGGTACAGACAGGAGGATGAGTTGAGGCTGCATGGCTTCATGGATGCAGATTGGGCATGGAGCCCAACGGACAGAAAGAGCACATCTAGAGGGATTTTTAGTATTGGGTCGATAGCATTTTCTTGGTATAGCAAGAAGCAGAGATCTATGGCACTCAGTTCAGCAGAGGCCGAGTACATGGCAACAAATTTGGCTACATGTGAGGCTATATGGATGAGGAAGATCCTGGTCGGGTTCTTCAGTTCACACTTAGATCCTACTGTGATATATTGTGATAATCAGAGTTGCATTAAAATCTTGGTTAATCCAGTGTTTCATGATAGATCTAAACATATTGACATCGAGTACCATCATATCAGAGATTGTGTGCAGCGGAAGATCATGTTACTTTCTTACATTCCTACGGAGGATCAGGATGCTGATATCTTGACGAAGGCGCTCACCAGGAGCAAATTTGAATACCATAGAGGCAGGATAGGGGTGGTAGATAATCCCTATCTTGTTGAGAGGGAGTGTTTAGAATGCAACAAGATGATGAGCTTAGTGAAAAGAGTCGCCTTCACTAAGTGAGCCCGCAGGCTATTTTTGGCGCAAAGTCTATTTTTAAACTATGTCTATTTTTAGGCATGTCGATCATATTCTATGAGTTGCAGGATGCTATTTGTGGATGGTTGGTCAAGTTGGAAAAATATATGGACTTCTATTTTTAGAAATATTGGGCAGAATCTATTTTTAGATTGCCAGTCTAAAAATAGATATGTTGAATATTATTAGCTCTTAATAATATTTGGACTCTAAACATTATCTTATTCTCTTAGATCACTTTAGTTAAGTGCACAAATGTGGCACAGGAGTTTACAGAAGGAATTACGCTATTCCTGAGGCTTAAGTGGAGATATTGCATGGAGACTTCAGTTAGAACTCATGTGACAGAGTTTGGTGGAGTTGTAGAAGTAGTTGGTGGAGTTGTGTTCAGTTTAACTCAGTTAGACACAATTGAGCTAGTTGTATCTAGTATAACTGATTGATACACTAGTGAAAGTGGTGTGAATTAATTATTAATTAATTCACTAATTATTAACTCATTAATCAACTGAAGAATACATCAGTTAACTACATTGCATGGATAGTTTCAGTGGAGACCAGTGGAGAGGTAGGTGAAAGAGCAGTGTGACTATCAGTTGTGACCTTAGTGGTGCATGAGTTTGCACCACACAGGATTGGAGATCCCAATGAGGATTGCGTAGTGCAAGCCAGGTGCATTTGATTTCATTCAGAGCCCATATTTAGTAGGGATTGCGCAGTAGAGGCAGGCTAGTAGGTGGTAGTGGATCGATGCATGGATTTGCTAGATCAGGACCTTATTAGTGTGTAGCAATTGGAGATACTGAGAGCTTGTTATAAGCTTTGTATTATGATTGTTACATGATCTATATGACATATATTATACAGATATTTGGGGGTTTTCAGCTTTAAGATTTCTCGTAAATCATTGTGTTAATGTGTGTGAATTTTTATGGTTTTAATGTGTGCATGCAATTGATTTAATTTCCGCATATGATGATCAATGTTGGAATAGATTTTGTATTGTGCATGAAGTCAAATAGTGTATGATCATGAGAACCTTAGATATATAACATATCAGTTATATAATTTCTACACTCTCATCAAAGGGTTCTCCACAATCTTCAGAACCCCAAACATGGCCAACGCACTATGGATAGCATGATCCTCTTGGATCTCCGACCGTAAAGTGTCTAGGTCTCTCTCTCTCCAGTTGATCTATAATTATGCCATATCTACAAAAAACCATCATAATTGTCAGTGTAAAGAAAGGAAAGATGGTATCCAATCATAAAAACCCAGCTCTCAGCCAAAAAACAACACAGAAAAATCCCTCCCTGTCAGGTCGCACTTTTTAGGAAAAATCCTGGGATAGGTCATAGTTTTCTGCCCAAAACCTGCTACCTAGGTCACAGATATTGCCCAAAAAAGTGCAACTCGGCCGTGAAGAGGAGAAGGGGTCTATTCCTAAGCTCTGGGCACCTAAACTGAACTTTTAATCCACTGAAATGATAGAGTAGGGTTAGGCCTCTTACCTACAACTGACATATCTTGATTCCAACGGTCGGTTTGTCCGCAACGATCGCCACAAGATTTAGGGCCTTCTCTCCTCTCTACATTCACCACAACTACATTTGCAAATTAGTGAATTTGGAAGAAAAATGCCTTATTAAAAGAGAAACCCCATATTTTTCTTTCGCCTGCTGCGGCCAAACCATATCTTAGTTTGACAAACCGTTAGTACCATTAGAAAGCTCTCACCGAGCCCTCAAATGGGTATCTATTAGTTTTATGTGATTTTATACTTCACCAAGACACATTTCGTCCACGAAGGGTCACTTCACCACTCCTCAAAATAAAATTTCTTCACTCACAACACTTGTGCTTGGGGCACCACTTTGCCTCCATACTTGGCTCGTGTTGATTTTCGTCGTGAGCAACCATCTTGTACTCATGTATTTATGGTCCCCATTGGACCTTTTCTGTGTGGCAGCATCATTGAGTCACCTTTGTTTAGAGCATCTGAGTTGAGTCATCATCGCATCCATGGAGTCTATCCTGATTCCCTTTGTATCCCGCTATAGTCCTCCATCATTCATTGCTTGGTTCCTCTCTCATGTCACACAATTTGGACTTCATTCCTACTGTCCCCTATCCCCTTTGATATTGTGTCAATTACTACCAGGTCATCCATGCCCTTTATGCAAGGGAATCTGTCCATTCGCTACTCAGTACCCTCCATTTCATCAGCATCCCTAGTGTCAGTCTGTCAATCGCTCTACTATTTTCTCTCATGCCTTAGTTTAGGATCCCTTATTGCCTCACCTATGGCGGACCTCCTTTTGTCGACATCAGATCATTCATTCCAGAAGACAGGTCTAGAGAGAGGTGTACCTTGGTTCCAGCTTCCACTCTTTTTCGATGCCTCAGATCAAGCAAAGGGAATCCTTGTTGCCCTTTGACTTGATCATTCCTCAATTCTAGCTCCTTACAGCATGATATTGATCCATATACTTGATGGTTCAGTGATGCAGCAGGTTGTACCGGTGATTCCCAGGTGTGTGTGAGATGTTTTCAGACCTCATGAGGGGGTGGCTCTTCAGGTAGCCCCCCACATGCCTGGATGACCTCCTCATTATAGCCTTTGATGCAACTCCATAGATTTGATGATGTTGGCCTCAGCCGCTTGCGGCGCCTTTTAGTTTGCATGTATCATTCAGATTTTCAAAGCCCTTTCCTATTTATAGGGGCACTTTGGTTGTACTTATATCTCATGTACTCAAATATTATTTTATAATCCCTGGTTGTTATCCCAGGAAAAATATGTATGTGGGATTCATTATCATGTTTTAATCTGGCTCATGTTTATGCCAGCATGTACTATATAGTTCAGTTCCTTGTTTAGTGGACGCATTATTTTTTGTACTTTGTCTCGGCGGGCATAGGTATGCCTCCCCCACCGTCTATAGCACAGGTACTCACTCATAAAAGAGACTTGTCACACCTGTAAGTCTCGCCTCCTCAGGGTCTAGTCCTCTAGTGCTTTGGTCTACCTTATATTTCTCTCTCTCTGACTTTTCCTTCGGTGTCTAGTGATTGAGTTCTTACAATGTACTTCGGTCATACGATTAGCTCCTAACACTCGCACGCTAGGGGGAAATCTGTTACACCAATTTTTGTTCATCTAACATGTTACTATTAGATGGACCAAAGTACACCATGTAAGAACAATTTTACCCTAAGTAAAATTGCTTTCACTATGAGAAATAACTTAGTAATACATATTTATTAAGTTGTTTATGGTCTAAACAGGAAATCCCATGAGGAAATATTGAATAAATCCACATTTGTTTGGTTTTACTCAAGGAATAATTAGTTAAACAATAGTTTAATTAATATTCCTGGTCATATTTAACCAAAAACAAGAAAATTAATTAGATAAATCATTATTTATCTTATTATTTTCTAGGAATAATAATTATTCATACTAACACAGCCCATCCAGGCTGACGTACCCTCATTTTCTCTAGAAGATTCACCTTCCTCCTCCTAGAAAGCTGATATCTATGGTCCTGGATCCATAACCCATGGGCTTTAGTATGCTCCAGAAACCTCTGCTTTAGCTAGTGCAAACATACAAGATGAAGCCGAATCCATTGATATTTATTTTCCTCCTTTGCATCCTACTCCAAAGGCTGAAGTCAAAGAACTTACAGCACTCCATAACTCATTACAAATAAACATCCAAACCTCTACTCAGTGTATACATGTTTTACCACAACCAAATCATCCTCAAAACCTACCATCGCCCCTCATGGTTGTACCTGGCTTCCTCCTCAACAAATATGCTCCATTGGCTTTGTCTCAAGTATTGCATTACATGCATCAATATTATATAAAGCTCTTTCCTCGGTTTACCGGGGAAGACAATACTTCTACGTAGAAACATATTGAAGACTTCTGCACCTTTGCTGAAAATGTGAATGTAGAACACCTAGATGTGGCGTTGAGGCTTTTCGTCCAATCCTTGGATGCAGAGGCTTGAAAGTGGTTCAAATATCTTGCCAATAATGAAATCACCACTTGGGAATAAATGGATAATTTATTCACACTAAAATGGGGAGAGAAGAGGGACCATGGATATGTCCTCACAGAGTTCAATGCTCTTAAAAAGAGACACAACAAGGATGTAACGAAATTTATAAAGAGGTTCAGTAAGCTCTACAACAATCTCCCTGCTGAGATAAAGCCCCCCCAAGCAACTACTAAGGTGGTTTTCGTAGGTGATTTAGAACCTGATTTTGGGTTCACCCTGAGAGAAAGAAAGTCCACATCTCTGGATCAGATCCATACTGATGCACTGGAGGTGTAAGAAAACTTCAGTTCTACTAGTAGAGTCAAAGGGAATACATAACATGAAGCAAGAAGAAAGAGTAGGGAAGAGGCTTCTACTTCTAATCAGGAGAGGGACTCACAGAAGTATAAGATTGAAGAAATGAATAAGCTAACCAAGAACCTCTCGAATAAGTTGGTGAAGCTTGAAATGGAGGCTAAGAATCCCTATCCTTGTCCTAATCAAATGATTCCAAACCATGGGTTTAATCCTCAATACCGGAAGCCCCCTCTACAATTACTATAGTGGTAAAGGAAGGAGCAGCAAGATCACATCCAACCTCCTCTATACTTAGAAGGGGAAATGGAGGGACAAGTCAAGGAAGTCACTAATAGCCAAGAAGATAAATTCCTTACTTATTCAAAATATGAAAAAGGGGAACTAACCCTGCAAGAAGAACTAGAAGACAAGGAAGTTTCCCCAGAAGATAGGGATATTGATAATTACTGCAGGCAGTTTGTGGACTTCATGCAAGCTTAGATCCATAAGAAGTATGACCTCAGGTCCTCTAGAAATAGAACTTGAATGCAAGAACAAAACGAAGAATCAATACCAAGAGAACATACCCCTTATAGTTCTGCCAGTAAAGGGAAGAAGCCTTTAGAAGAATTTTCACATCATAAAGCCATTGCATCCACTTCCACAAAGCAAGGTTCTGATCCTCCCGAAAACCAGAAGTCATATCCTATAGCCATGAACCTGCCTGACCACCCTAAAGAGCAGTCTAAATAAGTGATTGCAAAAAAATATCCCATGGCCGTTAACCTCCAAAAAGAGCTAGAGAAGGTCAAGATCATGATTTCCCTAATCGAGCTCCTAAAGCAGCCTTCATACAAAGCCTAAGTGTCTCAATTCATGCTAGCCCATAGCATAGGTCCTCTCCCTGAAAGCCTCAATATCCAAGAGGAAATACCCATGGTAGTATTTGGACCTCATGTAGAAGAGTTGGACTCAGCCACTCCCCCATTCTATGTATCTCTAGTTATTCATGACCTGTTACTACACAACTGCATGCTAGATTCCGGGGCTTCACATAATGTATTTCCATTATCCGTCATGGAGTAGTTGGGGTTTCAGATTACCAGAACTTATAAAGACCTGTATTATTTTGATTCCAAGAGGGTAAAGTGCTTGGGCATGATAAAAGATCTGGTAGTAAACCTGGCCCAGATTCCGGCCAAAATTATGGTGATGGAAATTGTTGTAGCTGATATCCCTGCTCGGTTTAGAATTTTTTTTGTCCAGATCTTGGGGATCCAAGATTGGAGGGTCTATAAAATTTGACCTCACTTATTCCACTATTCCAGTATTTGGTGGGGAGGAAATAAGGTTATATCATGAATCGAGATTCGTGAAAATGGTAACCAAAGCCAACGGTTCCATAAATTCTCCGATATATGGTAAGGAGGGTGAATTGTCTTGTCTTATGCTTGAGGAGGATGAATATTTCCTACAAGAAACAGAGATTTGTCCTATAAAACAAAATAATCCTATGAGCTGAGAGAAGAACGAGATACAGACCTTGTAGTTTGATGGAGCGAATTCACGAGAAGGGAATGGGGTTGGGGTACTCTTGATATCACTAGAAGGATGCTTGGTTCCCCTTTCCTTTAAGCTGGAATTTGAAGCCACAAATAATGTGGTTGAATATGAAGCCTTGTTGTTAGGGTTGCAGACAACACGAAATATGAACATACAAAACCTCAAGGTGTTTGGAGATTCAGAGCTCGTGGTGAGACAAGTCAACATCCAATGCCAAAATAAACACCCACGGCTCAGATCCTAGAGGAACGAGGTATGGGATTTATTCAAAAATTTATTTCTGCATTTAATATTCAGTTCATGCCAAGGGATAGAAACAGAATGGAAGACTCCCTAGCTATGGCTGCTAGTAATTTCCGCCCCCCGCAAAATCCTTTGCTCAGATATGAAGTTGAAGTGTGGTACCTCCCTTCTATCCCAGATAACATAAATCAATGGCAAGTCTTCGAAGATGAATAGCAGGTCCAGCACTTCATGGAAACGGTAGAAAAATTTTCAAATATGGTGATCGATTCAGTCTCTAAGGATGACAGCGAAGAATCAAAAACCAGGTGGGAAGAGACATTGACTGGATATCGTGTTCTCCAATTAAAAGGGAATTTCATCCCGAGGGGGCTTGTGCCATTAGAGAGATTGTTTGAAAAAAATGACATCCTAGTAAACCCCATAAAAATCACCCTCAACGAGCCTGTTAGGGATGTGAATATTGGGACAAAAGAGGATTTGAAGGTGGTAAAGCTGTCAAAAGGGGTTCTTGAAGAATACCAAGGTTAGTATCTCAGTCTGTTAAAATCATATAAATACGTATTCGCCTGGTCATACCAGGACCTGAAGAATTTTGACCGATATATTATACAACGTAAAATACCTATGAAATAAGATGCGAAACCTCATAAGAAGAAGCTAAGACAGATCAACGCCCTTCTCCTCCCAGCTATCGAGAAGTAAATAAAGAATTTTTTGCAGGCCAAGATCATTTTCCCTTTAAGATACTCCGAGTGGGTGGCTAACCTGGTGCCGGTAAGGAAGAAGAATGGTGAAATCAAACTCTGCATGGATTTTTGCAATCTGAACAGAGCCTTGCTCAAGGATAACTATCCCCTCCCAAAAATGGACCACATCATGCAAAAAGTGGTGGGATCCTCCTGCATTTCCATAATGTATGGCCTCTCAGGATATAATCAGGTGGCAGTGCTCCGGAAGACCAAAAGAAGACGACATTCACCACGCCTTGGGGAACTTTCATGTACTCCCGAATTCCCTTTGGCCTGATAAATTTCGGTGCTACATTTCAGCATGCGATGGAAATTGCTTTCATAGGAGAGGAAGATAAATTTGTGGTGATTTACCTGGACTACATCACCATATTTTCAAAGAGTGACACTAAACACATCGAGCACCTGCGTAGAACCTTTTAAAAATTTTGTAGGTATGGTCTGTCCCTGAATCCTCAAAAATCCATGTTTGCCTTGGAGGAAGGAAAGTTACTGGGGCACATAGTAACTAAGGAGGGAATGAAGATTGATCCAAAGAGGGTAGAGGGGATAGATGGCATCCCCCTACCAAGAAACAAGAAGGAGATACTAGTGTTCTTGGGAAGAATAAATTTCCTCAGAAGGTTCATTCCCAACTATGTTGAGATTGTCCGCAACATCACTGGGATGTTGAAGAAGAACAGTGAAGTTAGATGGACTCCTAAATCCAGGGACTCCTTCATCAGGATCAAACATGCCTTTGTAGAGACTCTAGTGCTGGCTGGTCTAGATTATGGGAAGTCGTTCATGATCTTCTCTTTCACATATCCTCACACAATAGCTATAGTAATTTTACAGAAAAATGATGAAGGACATGAGCAGCATATTGTGTTCTTCAACCAAGTCCTGCAAGATGTCAAGCTGAAATATGATATCCTAGAGAAGAAAGCTTATGCCTTGGTCAAATCTCTAAAGTTGTTCTGAGTGTATGTGTTACAGTCTACCATAACCGCCTATGTTCCCACAGTAGCAGTGAAAGATATCTTGGTACAAGACGATAGTGAAGGAAGAAGGGGCAAGTGGATAGCCAAGATTCAGGAGTATGAACTGGAGATAAAGCCTACCAAGATCATTAAAGGCCAAGTGCTGGCCAGAATCTTGTCTGAATTCAACTATCAAGCTCTGTGGATAAATCTGTCTATGACAGGGGGATAGGCACAGGAGGGCACAGGTGCACATCAAGGCATATAATCCTCCACTCAAAAAACACACGTGAATTACCTTCTCTCCCCATGGTATAAAGATATAGTGGAATATATTTTATCTCTGAGATGTCCTCCTAACTATGATAAGGCCAAGTACCGCACCTTAATCCAGAGATCTCAAAAGCATATTGTGAAAAATGGGTGACTTTAATGGAAATACTCGGCATGGATCCTACTATTGTGCTTAACAGAGAAGGAGGTGGACCAAGTGAAGGTTGAATTCCATGAAGGGATATGTGGCATACACTATAGCTGGCAATCCACCGCACACAAGATCCTGAGGGCAGGTTTCTTCTGGCCTAAATTGTTCGGTGATGTACATGCTTATGTCCGGGCCTGCGAGAAGTGTCAGACGTTCGCTGAAAAGAAAAGGTATGCACCTCTCCCATTGATCCCAGTACATGTTGAAGAACCTTTTAAGCAGTGGGGAATTGATTTCATAGGAAAGATTCACCCGACTTCCAGCAATCAACATCGATGGATCCTTACTGCTACAGATTACTTCACCAATTGGGTAGAAGTCGTGCCCACAAGAAATGCTACAGATTCAATGGTTATCAAGTTCTTAGAGGAGAACATAATAGTCAGGTTTGGATGCCCAACTAAAATCATTAGAAATAATTCCCAGGCTTTCAAGTCGGCTAAATTTGTAAATTTTTTTCAGTGTTACACCATCTTGTTGGGACACTCCACTGCATACTACCCACAGGGAAACGGGTTGGATGAATCATCTAATAAGACACTGGTGAGGATTCTGAAGAATACCATCAATGAAAATCAAAAGAACTGGGATTCTCAACTCAAGTTCGCACTCTGGGCAAGTCGCATCACCACTAAAAGATCCACAGGTAAGTCCCCTTATGAGCTGGTGTATGGTAGAGCCATGGTCTTCCCAATTTAGCTCACATTACCTATAGCACGATTCTTACAAGAGAGCAAGGAGGAGACAAATGACCTTATCCGAAGAATGAATCAATTGGTGGAGTTGAATGAAACCCAGGATCAGGTAGGCCTTAGACTATCAAAATATAAATAAAAAATGAAAGGCTTATTTGACCAAAGAGCTAAAGATAGAGAAATCCAAGTTGGGGATTTGATGCTGCGATGGGATATCAAGCGAGCAGACAAAGGGAAACATGGGAATTTCGACCCCCTCTTGTTTGGTCCATTCAGGGTGGCAGAGGACAAAGGCAACAATACTTTTGTGCTGGAGAACCTATAAGGAGACATACTTGAGGCGCCAATAAATGGGCAGTTCCTCAAGTTTGACTTTCATCACTAATGAGGGCTAATCTAGCTCATTGTATATATATTTTTCACTATATATGTCATTTCATTGTACTCTCTTTTGTTTACATTTCTCCCATTTCATCTTCCATATCATAATCCACTATTTTCATTTTGTTTCATCCATTTTTTGCATTTTCAATTTCATCTTCCATATCATCCTCCATTTCATCTTCCATTTTGTGTCCAATTAACCATTGGAATAAAAATTTTTCTAATCATTGTGAATTTGCGACTCCATGTACCCAATAAAAGCACAGGCATGCAGGTCTGCAGGTTCAGAATGCACTGAAGAACAATACGTTGTCCCCAGATGGAGCCAATGTTGGCCTGTGACCACACACAAAGGGGAGAGGGAGAAAGGAAGGGTAGTCCTAACTGTCAAAGAGCTTCAAAGGAATAAATTTGCATCTCAGTTCAGTAGAAAGGGGGAAAAATGTAGCTGATAAGGCTTAAATAGTGAGAAAAATTCATTTCCGCCATCCCTCATCTCATCTATCCTCCTTTACCTACATTTTCCCTATATTATCCTTCATTTTCCCTTTTATAAAGCCCCACGTTGCATTTCTTCATTAGAAACACCGCCCCTCGCAAGTTTTAACAAGGGAAAATTTGAAGGATGGAAGTTTATATTAAAGTTTAGAAACCTTGGCGAATATTACTAGTCACTAATATAAAAATTGTAAAGCTTTTGGCGATATTTTTGTAGAAATATTTATATTTCCAATGATTTTATATTATTTAATATAATATTTTGGCGAATTTTAAGGTAAAATAATGGTGTACTATAAAATTTGTGCGAATCATTTTCAAAAAAAATGGAAATTGGCAAATCTTGTTTTTTGAAAAAACATGGAAAATTAGCCCACCTGTGAATATTAGCCCCTAAAATTTTCCCTGGAACTTTTAACCTTTACATATTAAAATACTCACCGAAACTTATCTTGTCACCGATGTGACTTAGTGGGACACATCCAACCTTGAGACACTATCCACATCCGCATGAAACCCTTCATATTCTGCATTTTCCTTACCTTCTGCCTTTGCACCCTCACCCACTTTCAGCACGTCACATGTCACAGTTCTCGGATTTCAAACTTACCTATTACAGTGCCCACAAGTTAAATATTTTAGCTTTCGATATGATCTGATCGCCATCACACTTCGCAACAAATACCACATCTCAAATCAGAAATTATAACTTTTCCATATCCACCAAAATTTATCCTTTACGATCCCCGATGTGAGACATCGCATCACACATGTTATAACTTCATGCTCCACCGTGCTTCGCAAATTTAAAGTTCAAATCATATTCCCGGAGCATATCATGCTTCAATTGTGATTTTTCAATGCACTTTGGGCCCCACTTCCTCACCTCATCATCAAAGCCTTTCCCCACGACCTTTGTCTCACCTTTCTGCAGTGATTAAAATCGTCCCACCGTGTGTTATGTGCCACACATCCCCTTCTAAAGCACAGTCTGCGGTTCTCACGAGCTAAAACAAAACATGAGTTTTTGATGGAAAAATGCGGCTATGATTGTTCAGTTCATCCATGAACTTCCGCTAAAGAGTGGAGCATGCGCAGAACAGATGGCCTTTTCATTTTAGTTAATGTGAATCATGAGAATATGGAGTGAAGGCCTTTCGTCAGTAGCTAAAATCAAGTGGTAGAAATCATACCGCTCACCGATTTTCAGCCACTTCACACCACTCCTTTGAAAATTTTGGGTTTTGGCCTCCCAGGCCAGCTGTTTTGTTTTTTATAGTGATGTTTTGTAGGGTAAAATCATATTTTTACCCATTCTATTTTGATTTTTCTATTGCAGGAGCAATTGTTTGAAGCACGCTCTAATAGTTTGTTAGGATATTTTGGTTTCACCTGTGTGGGTCGATCATAATAGAATATTCAGTCAAAAACCCCCAAGGAGAACTCTATAAATAGTGATTTCTAAGATGAAACAAAGGTTTTGGAATTTTGGAAGAATTTTGTGGTAATTTTGTATGATTATGCGCCCTATGCTCTGAGATACATATTTGGGAGATCTGTTTGAACTCAATATAATGCAAAGCTAATATTCGGATTCAAGATGGAGTAATGAGCAGTATGTATTTGTTTTCTTCTATTATCAGTGATCTCCTCTTCATATGTAATCATCTTTCATGCTATTCTGCTTTGATGGTTCATGTAATGTAGCTGTTGGTGATCTACAATTTTATTCATGAATTCGTATATGTATAACGCTTAGGTGTTAACACTCATGTATTAAGATTGTTGCACTCCCTTAATTTGTGTCCCATGAACCTTTATTGTTTTCCATATCTCATTCATATTTGTTTCCTCTAAGTTCGTAGGGGACAAATTCTTAAATATCTTAAGCCTGTCTCTCGTGGGTTCCTCCTCCGTTCTCTCTCAACACCTCTGCACATTTTAAGATTTTTGTTTATTCTTTTATACTTGGCCCATTTAAATCCACCAAGCCTCGCAGCCTCTTGAGCCCTCTCACAGTATAAGGAATTCACACGAATTGACCCCAAAGTCTTCTTTGTCTAGGAACTACCATAAACATTTTTCTTTTATCCCACATTCTGTCAGAGGAATTTATACAATTGTTCACATTTAACCTATAATTTTAAGATGTCCTAGGCACTAATCTTTTGTAACTCAAGGTTGTCTCTAGGTGCTACAACAGACTCAACGTTCAATACAAACAAATATGGGGTGAGTTTTTTTTCCAATGATTTATTTAATAAAATCATTTTGGTTATAATTATTCAATATGATTTATGACTTAAAATTAACTTCATTTCATTTAATATGACAGTATTAGTTGTAGACTCTTGCGCTATTTGATGAGAAACAAAGTGATGTACCAGTTTTATGGGTGGTGATGCCACGTAATACATCACCAGATATAGAAGTATGGTTGGAGAGCCTCATGCATAGGTGATTTCAGCTTCATCCTGATTAGAATGTCAATGCCTTCAAGGTTGATGATGCTATGGCTGAAATCATTTCTTTTAGGTAACATCGGTATTCTTATTTGAAATTTCGATTTGCATTCATTCTAAAAATTTCTCACTTAAAATGAATTAAATGTGGTAGGATAATCATCAAATGTGAAGTGATATTGTGTATATGGAACGTAAGGAGTGCATGGATAAATAATGTTAATCGGTTGGTAAGAAGCTCAGAAAAATCAAAAGAGATGTTCAATGAACTTGGCCGTATCATAAAATATTGTTCTAGTCATGAAGTGGATGATGCAATCAATGCATTTTTCACAAAATATGCAACTGCGGAGAAGTTTTTGGACTATTTCTACAAGACTTGGGTTTTCGATGAAAATATTCGTAATTTTTCATAATATTCCTTCTGTGTTGTATGTTTTTTGTTTCATAAGGACACATATATTTACTAATTGATTCTTTCCATGTAGGGATGTTGGCTAAAGGCTGCAGAGATTTTCCTCATGCAAACCAGGAGACAAATAATGTGGTAGAATCATACCATGGTTATTTGAAGACAACCTTTCTATGTGATAGACAGAAGAAATGTTCTCATAGAATGGATTGGCTATTCTATATTCTCCTCAAAAATTTTGAGCCATGTTATCGATTCAATGAAATTTTGAAAAAAGAAGGATATTTTAACAATCACAAGAAATATATGTAGCTTGAATCATCAATGGAAAATGCTAGAAGAATTCTAGACAATGATTTCATGCCTCATGAGAGAATATCTTAGGCTTATTGGGTGAGGAGTCAAAGTAAAATCGATTAGGAATATCTTATCATTTTTCATCGCACAAATTTTATCACTTGTGATTTCCCATGGTCTATTCGGGGCAATATTTGAAAGCATGTCATAAAGGTAGATTGGTTGCATTCCTCCTTAATGGATTTAGACCCTTTATTGGATATTCATACCACACCCAATACTTTGTGTTAACACAAAATCTGCTCCTGGTAGGCTTCTGATCAAGTAGACTCTGAGTAACTATTTCAAACCAGACTTTTAGTTGAGGCTTAGCCTCCTCAACCTGAGAGGGCTCTCTCAATAGGTTTAAGATTTTGAATCAAGGATTAGATGGATAACTCTAGGAATAAATTGGATAAAAGTGCATATCTGGTTGAATTACTGACTAACAAACATCTATTTGGCTATGGAGTCAAGGTATGTTTCAACAAAACATCAAAATTGGCTTAACATGGAAGTCAGGGCATTTTAGAGTTTTAGATGTATCAGCAAAACAGTAACACAGTGAATAAAACACAGTTTACAAACATATGAAGGAAGTTAGAGCATTTTCCAATGAATTCTAAGTAACAATTGTTCATACCACTGCAAATAGGTAGATGAGGAAAGCCATAGGAAGATCAAACACCAAAAAATCTTTCTGAATCCTGAGTAGTAAAGCCAATATATGTATTAAGATGAAAACACACAGTCTGTTATAATAACATAGTTTGCTTGTTAATGAAAAATTTCCAACCTTTAGCAATTCGACCTCATGTCTCTTATAGAGTCATCATTACAATCTTGGATTCCCTTATCCATCTTGAAGAGAATTTTAATTTCTAAGTTTGACACCTATCTGCTCCTAAAACAAACTCTTAATTACATCTAACAGTTAACTGTCTCTTCTAGAAGTCCTAATACAAATAGGAATAAAACTCCTTATTATGTCTAAAACAACCTTATCTAAGACTTAAATAATATCTCTAATATTTTTTTCTCCATATATTTGACCTTGATGATGCCTTTAATCTTGTTATGCAATCATGTCGATTCATGTCTTATCTGCCCTACAAAACAGGGAACATGTTTCCTGTATTTTAGCTTTTACCTTCATTGATGATCTTCAAACCCTTTTGCTGGAAATATTGTCTTTTTGAGATAGGTGACATGTGTTATCATATCCATGGAACCATGCCTTTCCACCAGTACAAAAATTAAGCCTTTGAAAAAGTATAAAGAGAGATGATATGGTTGCGCTACGAAAATAGCAGTTGTTTTCGTAGCGCAGAATCTGCATCTTTGTAAACATCTCTTAACCATCCACTTTCTTTTTCTTTGATACCTGAACTTTCATCTGTGAGGCCTTTCCATCCACCACCAGCAACAAAATTCAGAAACCAAGTGTCTTCACCTCTCAAAACCCTTATAAAAATATTCAAAATGCACCTACAGCGGTTTCGTAGCGCGCTACAAAACTGCTGTGTATGTCTTTTTTACACAATTTTTTCACAATTATCAGAATTTAAGAATATTTTCACCTTTTAATGATTTCCATGATGTCTATATACCTTAACAATTAAAATAATTCAACTTTGAAATGTCTTCAAAAAGTGATGTCCTTCCCAAAAACAAGACTGTATTAAGGATTTGTCACTTACTGCTCGTGTTCTATCTCTGTTGTAGCTTAACTTCAGAATTTTTCAATTGAATTTAAAGATCTTCAATCTGCCTCTTCAGTATCCTGTTATTAGCCCTCAATTTAACATTTATCATTCTCATAAATCTTTCCTCTTTGATTGCAGGGACAGTCCAGGTAAAGTACTGAGCTTCACTGCTGACTGTTTCAGGTTTTGAAACTCCTTCAACCTCCCACAGAGCCCTTATTCTGTTGAATTTTGTCTTATCAACAACATGTCTTATTTCTTTCTTCTTAAGCTTAGAAATTTCAATATTATCTAGTCTCAACTTTTCTTTAATTTCTTCATAACTGCTCTTTTCTCTTTGAGTGTTGAAAACTCTGTTTTTGTCACCTTCGGGCATTGGTGATGATAGGTCGATGGGCTCTTCATAAACATTGGAAACTTCCCCTGCTTTATCTAACTCCATATCCATCTCTTGCAACTTTTTTGATTTCCTAGTTAAAGGCCTTCTGGGCTTGAACACAAACTTTGAAATTTCATCATCAAAATCCAGCTTTTTGGAAGATTTCATCTTCTTAGATTTCCCTTCATCCAATTTTATAAAGTCTACATGAACTAAAGGAGATTCTTCAATATCAATAGCCTATAAAATATCATTCAAATTACCCTTTAAACCTGAACTTTCTTCTGAAACCACTGTTTTTCCCCTTTCCTTTGCTATTTGACTTCTAGTCAATATTTTCTGGGCTGATTTGCTCGTTGAATGTTCCTGTACTATTTCCTTAACTTTAGTTGTCCTCTTTTGTGCAGGTTGAGGGGTCTTTTGAATAATCACTGATGTTTTAATCTCTGGCTATTTCACTTGCTTTCTGGGTTTCAATTTGACAAATATTTTTGATCTTGTCTCTGCAAGGTTATTGGTTTCTGATGGTGATTTTTCTTTAGTCTTAGGGCTAACACCTATTTCTTGTGTTTCACCCCAAATCCACAAAAAAAAAATGTAGACCATTCTTTGTTTATCATCTGAAGTTCATGTAAAAATATCAATTTGACTAGACCATGATGGAAAAGTGAAGTTTCACAGTATTGAGTTTTCATTTGCACTTTATCTGCCATCTTAGCTAAACTTCGAAACAAGAAGAAAGGTAAATCTAATGAAATCATTCCAGTAAAATGCAACAGGAGTTTGAAATGATAAGAATACACCTTATGGTATCTTCCCTCACAGGTGAAATACCTCTGAATGCTATAGAGAAGGTTGGCATAGGTGTTCTTGATGTAACTTCTTGGCACTGCTTTAGTTAAGTCTATCTCTACAAACCCTGGCTTCAGAAACATTTTACAAGGTTCCATCTCAAACCTAAAATTTTTAAACCATCTTTCTTCTCCCCTTGGAATCTTTGTCACTAATGATATAATCTCTTGAAATCCTTGTGTGCTTCTTGAAAACTTGTAACCAACAACCTCGGTTGATTTTAGAGTAAATTGCCTCGCTTGATTAGGGACACTGCCTCGCTTGATGAATGAGAGAAGATTTGGTTTCTGCTTACCATGAGCTTACCATTCGGAAAAGGGTATGCATCATGTGTTTCTTGCATGAGACAATAAAACCAAAAACCATCCCTTTTCAAATTTTAAATGACTAAAATAAATTACCTCTAATGAATGTCATGATGGCTATGAATGGTTGCATGTGTGAGAAAAGACTCGTGGCTGACACCTAATCATGAAGGATTAACGGAATTTGATGGATTTGATACTTTGACAAGACTTGCTATGAATACCCGATTTCGTAGTGCACCTAATGTAATTTTAGGGTTTTTCGCTATGAAAAGAGCAGTGTTTTCATAGCGCAAAAGTAGTTTTTAACACTGTCTGCGCTACAAAAATGTGGTTTCATGGCTTAATCAAAAAAATTCAAAATGGTTAAAACTTGACTCTCTAAACATGGTATGAGACTCTCAAGGTATGAAATAAGGTTTTTGGACTTTATTATGTGAATGAAAATGAGACTCTAACCCTATAACTTAACCCCTAAAAACTTAAAATGACTTAACACCTATCTAAAAACCATGACTAGGAACAAACAAACTTTCCAAGTTTGGAAATTTTTTTATAGTGATAACACTTTGAATGCCCCCTATGAGATAACTACAGAGGAACCAAACCTTCATGCAGATAATATCACAACCAATATGGAAGATGACAATGTTGAAGAACTTAATTTGTTGAGAGCAGAGTTGTTTGGTTATCTATACCTATTTTGGAATAGTCCTCCTTATGTGAGCAAGAGAAAAATTTGATTGATTTGTCTAAAAAATTTGTGGATGATGCTAATGATATTCATATTATGGGTTATGACTTCACCCTTAGTTTGGGTGCTTATGAGTCATCCTTGAAGAGGAAGAAGATTTTCCTTAGTCCTAAAAAGAAAAATAAAATAAGCAAAAGTAATGTCACCTTGGATATTGATTTGAATGTCCCTACATCCAAAGATTAACCATTTTATTTTCAACACCTCAACAAGTGTGGTCATCCTCACTCCAACAATGCATCCTCTATTGTTCCAAGTAAGTTCTATAGAGATATTATATCAGTATGTTTAGATCAAATTGATAATTTTCTAAGTTTGTTGCTATGTATTTTCTCTTAATTTTGTCCACCGGTTGTTGTTGATGTTCTTAATTTAGTGTGTGACTGTTTGCAAGGCTGCAACATCCCATTAATGTCTTTTCAGATGAAGGACGTACATTGACACACCATCAACCTTTTTGTCAGATGATTCAAGGTGCATTTGACGAGACTCCTAATTGATCTACTACGTATTTTGATGCATGTATTACTTGACATGTTATTATTTTCTCTCATGGAAATTGTGTTTTTATATTACAGACGCAGCTGGTTCGTCAATGGTCCCCCCCCGACCAGAACAAGATTGAGTCACTGACATCATAGATATTAGTGAATTTCCATGTTTGTTGCATTGTCTTTGCTCTTAAATTTTAGCATTGTTTGTTTTTTTTGTTCTTAATGTAGTGTGTGAATGTTTTCAAGGCTGCATCATACCATTAATGTGATTTCAGATGAAGGACGTAGACAGACCCACCATAAATATTTTTACCATATGAGTCAAGTTGCTTAAGACGAGACTTCTAATTGATCTACTATGTATTATGATGCATGTATTACTTGACATGTTATTATTTTCTGTGATGGAAATTGTGTTTTTATCTTACAGACACAGTTAGTTTGTCAATGGGTCCCCCTTGACCACAACAAGATTGGGTCGCTGACATCATGGAAATTGATGAATTTCCATGTTTTTTGCATTGTATTTCCTCTTAAATTTTAGCACTGGTTTTTTTTCATGTTGTTAATGTAGTTTGTGAATGTTTGCAGGGCTGCAACATCCCATTAATGTGATTTCATATGACGGATGTAGACAGAACCACCATAATTATTTTTATCAAATGAGTCAAGTTGCTTAAGACAAGAATTCTAATTGATCTACTCTGTATTTAGATGCATGTATTACTTCACATGATATTATTTGCTCTGATGAAAATTTCATTTTCATGTTATACACAAAACAACTTCTTCAATGGATCCCCCTCGATCTGAAGATTATTGGGTGTGTTATATTCTTTCCATGACTAGTCACGTGCGGGGGGGTCACAGGGGGGGTGGCAGCCCCCCTTGTCAGGGTTTGGGGCAACGCCTCGGGAAAAAAAATTTGGGCCTTATTTTCCGGTGGGCGAACCCGCCCATGGTTTTGTACATGGGTTTGCACATGGTTTTAAGGCATGATGGTTTTCGGCCACAAGTATTTTGTAGATCCGGTCAAGGGAACTACGGTTATGTTCTAATCCAGGGTTAATGAATTGGGGTTTATGTATGCTTCAACATGTATATATATATGTTGTAACACTAAAAGGAATATAATGAAAAATCAAGCTGGTTGTCTCGAATTGGGATCCAGGGGAAAATATCTATGTTTATCTGTTTTATGTTTTATGCTCTCGCTATTGTTTATTTTCTATTTTAATATTATTTTGTAGATAATTTTTGTACAGGGTTAAAGCCTACATTTGGTATCAGAGTAGTTTCAGCTTCAAAGGGATGCCTTTACTGCTGAGGGATTTTTTTCCCGGGCCTGAGGTAGACCCTGTTCAGTGGGAGATCTCTGGGATCGATTCTTGCATTGAAAGAATATGGCGAGCGGCAGGAAGATAGAGATCGATAAATTTAATGGTTAGAGTTTTGAGTTGTGGAAGCTCAAGATGGAGGATTTGCTGGTGGATAAAGATCAGTGGATCGCGGTAAATCTGAGTACTAAACCAATGGTAATGTCAGATGAAGGCTGGAAGAAGTTAGATCGGAAGGAAAAGAGCACAATATGGTTGTGTGTCTCAGATTCAGTATTATTGAATGTATTTGGGGAAGCTACAGCGAAGACCTTGTGGGATAAGCTAGGGACTTTGTACCAATCTAAGTCTCTGGTGAATAAATTGTTCCCGCGGAAAAAGTTGTATAACCTGAGGATGAAGGATGGAGATTTGGTGACAGAGCATATGAATGCCTTCAATACTGTGGTAAGCCAGCTATCATCTGTTGATATTAAAATCTCAGATGAAGAGAAGTGCATCATTTTTTTGTGTTCTCTAGCAGATTCGTGGGACAGTCTAGTTATTGCAATAGGTAGCAATACAACTGCCTTGAAATTTTATGACATTGTCTCAGCCTTGCTATCAGAGGAAATGAGACGGAGAAATATGGAGGGCCATAATGGAGATGCCTTATTTGTACGAGGAAGGTCCCAAAACAGAAACAAGAATAAGGTTTTGAGTGGGAGATCTAAATCAAGAGGGAGATCCAAATCTGTTGGAAATTTTGTAAAGGTGTGTTGGAAATGCGAAAGGAGTGCAGATTTAAAGCTCTTAAGAAAGGAAAGGGATTTGATGATGCTCCTTTTGTAGAAGCAAAAACCACCTCGGATGAAGGTGGGGATGTTTATTTGGCTTCTTCTTCAAATATACATGTAGATCATGAATCATGGTTGATTGACTCAGGTGCATCCTTTCACTTCACTCCCCATAGGGAGTGGTTCTGCGAGTATGAGAAATATGATGGCAATGATGTCTTCCTAAGGGATGATAGGAAGGCCAGAATCTTCGGACGTGGAAAATTCAAGTTGAAGTTGCAAGGTGGAAGGATTAGAACACTTCCTAATGTTCTACACATTCTTGCATTGTCCAGAAATCTGATTTCTGTAAGAAATATGGATGATGCAAGTGTAAAAACAATGTTCGAGAAAGATAGTTGTAAGATGGTTTGGGGAGAACTGGTATTAATGCAGGGAGTTCGGATTGGAACTATGTACAAGATTTAGGGCAGCACTGTTATTGATGGGTGCAATAGTTCGGTGGTTCTTGAAAGTGGATTGGAAAGCCTAGTGGTCTCTGGAGAAAAGACAATGCTATGGCATCAAAGGCTTGGACATATTGGAGAGAAGGGCCTTCGAATACTACATGGAAATGGTATAGTAGAAGGTATGTCTAATAGCTCTCTGGATTTTGATTTCTGTGAACATTGTGTATATGGGAAGCAGAATCGGGTGAGTTTTCCTTCTGGTGCTAAGAGGGCGAACAAGGTATTAGAGCTTGTGCACAGTGATGTGTTTGGACCTGTGTCATTTCCATCACTGGGTAAGTCTGTGTACTATGTTTCATTCATATATGACTTCTCAAGGAATACATGGATATATTTCTTAAGGAATAAGTCTGAAGTTTTTGACAGATTTAAATAATTTAAGGCTCTGGTGGAAAACTAGATAGAGAAGAAGATAAAGGTGGCGAGGATAGATAATGGTGGGGAGTTCTGCAAGAAGGAATTTGAAGAGTTCTGTAAGAAGTGTGATATAACATGATAGAAGACTACCCCATACATACCTTAGCAAAACGGAATTGCAGAAAGAATGAAAATAACGTTGATGGAAAAGGAAATAAGCATGCTCAGTGGTACTGGGTTAGGACAAGAATTATGGGCAGAGGCAGTGGAGACTGCATGTTACCTAGTTAATATATCACCTTCATCGGTGTTGGAGGATAAGAATCCACATGAGGTATGGATTGGTAAGAAACCCTCTCTTTCACATCTGAGGATATTTGGATGTGATGCATATGTACATGTTCCAAAGGAGAAAAGGACCAAGTTGGATAATAAATCTTAAAGGTGCATCTTTATTGGGTATAAGGATGGTTTAAATGGTTACAAGCTTTGGAACTCGGAAACAAAGAAGGTTGTGTACAGCCGAGATGTGGTGTTTTGAGAGGTGAAAGATGTTGTTAAACATGAAGTCCTACCAAAGGAACCTGAGAAGATAGATTTTGAGCTAAAGGAGGATGAATCAGACTCTATAATAGAAGAAGACTCAGAAGAGGAAGAGCCACAAACTCCAACTGTGAGAAGATCAGTTCGGGAAAGAAGACAACTAGAAAGGTATAGTCCATCTGCTCTTTGTTCAAGTTTTGCCTTAACTATAATCAACATAATCCAAGAACTCTGAAGCGGATTCATAGGATGGAAAACTCTAGAAGGAGGCTACTAAGGATGAAATGGAATCCTCGTGACAAAAATGAGGCATGTGATCCGTGAGTCACAACAAGGAAGCCTACCTGGGAGCAAATGGGTGTTTAAGAAGAAGATGAATGTAGAAGGCAAGGTGGAGAAATACAAAGCTCGGTTGGTAGCAAAAGGTTATTCCTAGGTGTCGAGAATTGATTTTGGTGATATTTTTTCTCCTGTTGCCAAAGTTACTTCTATTAGATTACTTTTATTTGTTGCTGCTGCATTTTATTTTGAGATAGAATAGATCGATGTGAAGACAAAATTTCTTCACGGGGATCTATAAGAGGAGATCTACATGAAACAACCTAAAGGATTTATGGTGAAGGGGAATAAAGAACTTGTATGTAGGTTAAAGAAGTCTATGTATGGGTTAAAACAGTCACCAAGGATGTGGTATTAGAAATTTGATACCTATATACGAGGACTTGGTTTCACAAGAAGCAAAGAGGATCACTGTGTTTATTTTAAATTAATTGGTGACCATGTTATTTATTTGGTCTTGTATGTGGATGATATGTTATTGATTGGAAATGACAAAGAAATTATCCAAGATTTGAAGACCCAAATGTTCTCCAAATTCGACATGAAGGATCTTGGTGCTACAAACTATATTTTGGGCATTGAAATTAAGAGAGATCGGGCAAAGAGGAAGCTCTAGTTAAACCAGAGGAAGTATATCGAGACTATATTGCAGAGGTTCAATATGCAAGATAGTAAACCGATGAATGTTCCTATTCCTGTAGGAGTAAAGCTGTCTGCTGAATAGTGTCGCAAGACACAAGAAGAAGAGGAGGATATGTCCCGTGTTCCATATGAAAATGCAGTGGGTAGCCTGATGTATGCAATGGTCTGTACTAGACCGGACATTGCACATGCAGTGGGAGTATTGAGCAGGTTTATGTCAAACCCAGGGAAGGATCATTGGACAGCAGTGAAGCGGGTTTTCAGATATTTACATGGCACTACTGATTATGGCTTGTGCTACCAGGGAAGACCATGATTGGAAAGAGTGTTGGACATTCGTGCTTTTGTTGATGCAGACTGGGTTGGAGATCTAGACCAAAGAAGATCTACAAGTGGGTATGTGTTAGCCTATTCGGAGGTGCAATAAGTTGGATGAGTAAAAGACAGCCTATAGTGGCTCTTTCAACTACAGAGGCAGAATACATGGAAACCACTCATGCAAGCAAGGAAGCAGTTTGGTTGCAGAGATTGTGTTCAAGTATGGGGTTGGTGCATCAAGCTATAAGGATAGACTGTGATAGCCAAATTGCAATTTTCTTAGCTAAGAACCCTGCTTATAATTCAAAGACAAAGCACATTGATGTTAAATATCACTTTGTGAGAGATATGGTTGAGGCTAAAAAGATGTTGCTGGTAAAGGTGGACACTTTGAAGAATGTTGCAGATGCATTGACAAAATCTGTGAGCACTCAGAAGTTCTCTTGGTGTAGAGAAACAATGGGTGTGGAAAATCTGGGCTAATGACTAAGCTCTCCTGTGGCCCCCTGTGGAAAGAAAACAACAAGTGGGATAATGTTGGGTGTGTTATATTCTTTCCATGACTAGTCACATGTGGGGAGGTCATAAGGGGGTCGACAGCCCCCCCTATCGGGGTCTGGGGCAGTGCCCTGGGAAAAAAAATTTGGGCCTTATTTTCCAGTGTGTAGACCCGCCCATGGTTTTTTGCATGGGTTTGCACATGGTTTTGGGGAATGGTGGTTTTCGGCCCCTGGTATTTTGTAGATCCGGTCAAGGGAACTATGGTTATGTTCTAATCTAGGGTTAATGGATTGGGGTTTATGTATGCTTCGGCATGTATATATATGTGTTGTAACACTAAAAGGAATATAATGAAAATCAAGCTGGTCGTCCCAATTAACACCCAGCAAATCTCTGTGTTTATCTGTTTTATGTTTTATGCTCTTGCTATTGTTTATTTTTTGTTTTAATATTCTTTTGTAGATAATTTCTGTACAGGGTTAAAACCTACACTGACATCACAGAACTTGGATACAACACGCAAATTGGCTTCTCAAACAAGTTGTGAGAGAAATTGTAGCTTCTTATTTATTTTCCAACATACCAACATTCATGTGATGAATATCATTCCAGTTGTGATGCTATGTTGTTGAGGGTTCCTGGTGGAGTGACCAGCATTGGTTACATGTGATTCCTAGCGAGGATTTTTTTGTTAAGGTTTTCTTGGTTTCCCTAGCTAGGGTTAGGAGAGCTTAAAATTGTTCCATCTTCTGATAATCTGCAAGTATGCACATGTACTTCATATTTTCTATATAAATTAATTGTTTTAGCAGTCCAATAATTGAGTACTTGAAGATTTGAGTCCAATAATTGAGTACTTGAGTAATGTAATTTCCAAAATTTTCTTATAATGCCAATTTGATAGAATAGAAGGTTGAAATTATTAGTGTTTTACCATATATATGAGTGCCAAAAATGTACCTACTTTATTTTGTCTGAATATTTAATTCCAAAACCTAAATTGTTCATGGGCATGATAACTAAACTAATTGATTTGTGCTGGTAGTTGTCAATAAGTTCAAGTTGATTGAAATCCTACAAAAATGTACATAATATTTGATATTAATGGTTCCTCCAACCTAAAATTGATCTAGCCAAATTTCAAAGAAATTTTAAGCCATGATAAAAAAATTATAAGCATACTTAGGCTTTTATCTATTTTCAATGAATTGTGAGAGGCCCTATGAGGGTTAAGCCACAAAAAAATTTATTGGTTGGAAATTTTATAAAAAAAAATGATTACTCTTGTAGAAATTATAAAAACATATGTATATTAATGGATTCAATCCGATCAAGAAATGTACTAAAGCTAGATACTGAATCCTTCAACAAATCAATTGCGGAAATTAAACACCATCGCCAATCACAATAAGCAAAGAAAGAATAAAATCAAACCACAAAACAGATCATTTCCTGGGGAAATCTTCCTGCTCAAAACCCCTCTAACTTCTATTTTATATTCACCATGGAATCATGAAACAATTACAATGCACTCTTCTCACAAGAGTCTCCTGCACTCTCACAACTATCTCACACTGTCCCGGACAAAATTGACCAACACTTAGCCAATTCTCAGCCTCTAAATAGCCTACCTGCCTTGTGCAATTCTTGATGAATGCAATTTCTATTCTTTAGGACTTTTGGCCTTCCAAAACTGCACAAGGATCATGGGAAATCCAATGGATTCCTGGTTTCATGCGGGAAACCTACTAATCACACAACTGATAGTTAACATCCCTTTAACCTTTGTATCAACTAGGTCTCCACTGGAACTGACATGCATGCAGATATTAATAGTAAATCATCAGTTTCATGGTAGATCATTGATTTTGAATTAAATAATATTTAATTCACTTTATCTCTCACTAGTGCAACAAATAGTTACTAGTTCAACTGAATCTAACTCACCTAACTGAGTTAACTAATTACTCATGCATTAAATTAATGCACCAACTGCAATTCGAACACCATAACTAATAGAATTACTTTTCATGCCTCACCAACCAGCCTCAACTTGAAATCCATGAGCTAACTGATTTTATCACACTCAGTTAACTATTACAAGTGATCATGACATAATATTAAATTTTATTGTCCAATTTAATTAAGGAAAATTCAATTAGACACTGCACCAATTTAATTAATTAAATTGGCCTTCACACTAATGTATCACTAGGACCTATTGGTCCCACACTAGTGTGTGTGATGAAATTTATTTTTGGACTTTAAGACTCCCTCTCAACAAGAAAGGGATTATCTACCACCCCGATCCTGCCTCTATGGTATTCGAATTTGCTCCTGGTGAGCGCCTTCGTCAGAATATCTGCATTCTGATCTTCCGTGGGAATGTACTGAAGTAACATAATGTGCCTCTGAACACAATATTTGAGATGGTGGTACCAGATGTCTATGTGCTTGGACCTATGATGGAATACCGGATTAACTGAGAGTTTAATGAAACTCTGGTTATCACAATGTATCACAATCGGATCCATTTTAGAATCAAACAAACCAACCAGGATCTTTCTCATCTAGATGGCCTCATATGCAGCTTTACTTTCTTCCATTTACTCTTCCTTGGCTAAACTAAGTGCCACAGATCAGTGCTTCCTATTTGTACCATGAAACTATTGTTGATCCTATGATTAAGATCCCTCCTGATGTGATCTTTGTTGAAGTTTGCAACAAGAAGCAGTGAAGGAGGCATCCTAAAACATCATCCTTGATCCTAGTTGGAAAATAATCACCTAAACTAGGTGGGGCCCACACACACTATTTTTAGGTGTATGTCTATTTTTAGACATGGTGAGCATATTCTATATGTAGCAGGAGGCTATTTGTATATGGTTGGTCAAATGTGAAAAATAGATGAAATTCTATTTTTAGAATATTTGGCGAAGTCTATTTATAGATTGTTGATCTAAAAATAGATGCATGTCGGTTATTATTAGCTCTTAATAATAATCTGACAATAAACAAGAACTTATTCTCTTGGAGCACTTTATTTCAGTGAACAGATTTGGAAAATCAGTGGGCTAAAGAAATTACGCAATTCCTAAGGGTTGACTGGAGTTCATGCATGGAGGACTCAGTTAGAACTGAAGTGGCAAAGTTATGACAGAGTTGGAAGAGTAGTTCATGGAGTTGTATTCAGTTTAACTCAATTAGACTCAGTTGAGCTAGTTGTATCTAGTCTAACTGAATGATACACTAGTGAGAGTGGAGTGAATTAATTAGTTAATTATTTAAAAAATAATAACTCATTAATCAACTGAACAATACAGTAGTTAACTATAGTGCATGGCAGTTTCAGTGGAGACCAGTGGAGAGATAGGTGAAAGGGCAAGATAGACTATCTGTTGTGACTATATTGATGCATGAATTTCATCTACATATACATTGGAGTTTCCAATGATAATCACGCAGTCAATGAGAATGGGATTACATCGAATTGGTCTTTGTAATCAGCTTAGATTGCGTAGTGGAGGCAGGCTAGCAGGAGGCAAAGATTGGTGCATGGATTTGCAAGATTAGGCCTGTATAGTGTATGACGATTGTACTGTACTGAGAGCTTGTGATAAGCTTTTTATGCTTTGTATGATATTTTCATATGATATCCATGATACATAATATGATAGTTGGGGTTTTTAGCTTCAGGCTTTCCCGTTAAAACACTGTGTTCATATGTGTGAATTTTTATGGTTTCAATGTGTGCATACAATTGATTTAATTTCCGCATCTGATGATCAATGAGTGGAATAGATTCTGTATTGTGCATGAAATCAAATAGTGTGCGATCAGGAGAATATTAGGCATATAACATATCACTTATATAATTTCTACATGGTATCGGAGTTGTGTTATAGATTTTCTACATGGAATGAGAGCAAGAATTTTTGGGTGCGCAAGTTTGCAGAGAATATCTGAAATTTTTGGTGAAATTTTTTCAGAAAAAAATAGCATATTTGGATTCCTTGTGAAAAAATACCCAAATTGAAAAAAAAAAAATTGGTCGAATCGGAGCTCGGATGAGGGAGATATCATCGATTTAAAATCAGCTCTTTTGTTAGAAAATTTTGCGACGGCGGGACAATTGCAATGTGCACGAGCCAAGAATCTACATGCATTGAGGTACAAGATGCATGAAAATATTTGAGGAGAAAAGCAGAGGTTAGTGACTTGGTGGTTGAGAGGAAGCCTCTCAACATGCAGCGTGAGAAGCAGTCTCAGAAGGTTGTGGAGCAGCCACAACTGGAGATGCAAAGAATATTTATAGATTTGATGTAGATGGGATTTCTATGGAGCTTCCTACTGTTGGGAAGTGTGAGAAAGCCATGTAATTAAAGCTTGAGAGGGAGCATGATTTGCATGCAGGTAAGAGTGAACCTCAGGATGTGGATCAGCCAAAAGATGAGGATCATGGAGTGGGAACAACCACTCATGCAGAGAAATTTTGTGCCAGATGGGTAGAGGGAGTGCATGCAGCTATACCACCGGGTAAGAGGTGAGGCAACATGCATGGATAATCCAAGAAGAAATTTCTGGGTAGGTTTCATTAAGATGGTCTGGATATCATGAATTGAACTTGGCTACGAGGATCCCACAGAGCAGCAGTAGCATGATCAATTGGATTGATGCAGGCAGATCAAAGTGATAGTGTCGGATACTGGAGTGCGGTTCAGAGTTGACAGCAAGTGCAAAGTGCATGGGTGCAGAGTTCAACAACGCAGTGGTTCCTGAAGACATGTGCAGTAGCTAAGCAGAAGTCAAAGACTTTGATGATATATGCATTATACTGATTGAGTTGTTTGGAGCCTTTCAGTTTCGAAAGTGTTGCAGCAAGAGTTGCAGGGCGAATGCATGGAGTTGCATGTCGCATGTAAAGATAGTCCTTTCTTGTTGAGAGGGAGTGTTGAAGTTTGCAACAAGAAACAGTGAAGGAGGCATCCTGAAACATCATCCTTGATCCTAGTTGGAAAATAATCACCTAAACTAGGTGGGGCCCACACAGGCTATTTTTAGGTGTATTTCTATTTTTAGACATGGTGAGCATATTCTATATGTAGCAGGAGGCTATTTGTAGATGGTTGGTCAAATTTGGAAAATAAATGAAATTATATTTTTATAATATTTGGCGAAGTCTATTTATAGATTGTTGATCTAAAAATAGATGCATGTCAGTTATTATTAGCTCTTAATAATAATCTGACAATAAACAACAACTTATTCTCTTGGAGCACTTTATTTCAGTGAAAAGATTTGGAAAATCAGTGGGCTGAAGGAATTACGCAATTCCTAAGGGTTTACTGGAGTTCATGCATGGAGGACTCAGTTAGATCTGAAGTGGCAAAGTTATGACAGAGTTGGAAGAGTAGTTCATGGAGCTGTATTCAGTTTAACTCAGTTAGACTCAGTTGAGCTAGTTGTATCTAGTCTAACTCAATGATACACTATTGAGAGTGGAGTGAATTAATTAGCTAATTAATTCACAAATAATAACTCATTAATCAACTGAACAATACAACAGTTAACTATAGTGCATGGCAGTTTCAGTGCAGACCAGTGGAGAGATAGGTGAAAGGGCAAGATAGACTATCTGTTGTGACTATAGTGATGCATGAATTGCATCTACATATACATTTGAGTTTCCAATGATAATCACACAGTCAATGAGAGTGGTATTACATCGAATTGGTCTTTGTAATCAACTTGGATTGCGTAGTGGAGGCAGGCTAGCAGGAGGCAAAGATCAGTGCATGGATTTGCAAGATTAGGCCTATATAGTGTATGACAATTGTACTGTACTGAGAGCTTGTGATAAGCTTTGTATGCTTTTTATGAGATTTTCATATGATTTCCATGATACATAATATGATAGTTGGGGTTTTTAGCTTCAGGATTTCTCGTTAAAACACTGTGTTCATATGTGTGAATTTTTATGGTTTCAATGTGTGCATGCAATTGATTTAATTTCCGCATGTGATGATCAATGAGTGGAATAGATTCTGTATTGTGCATGAAGTCAAATAGTGTGCGATCAGGAGAATCTTAGGCATATAACATATCAGTTATATAATTTCTACACTCTTTCTATCTGATGGATTGTCTGCCCAATCTGCATCCTTGAAGCCTTAAAGCTTCACTCCCTTTGTCCATTTGTACCATAATACATACTTTGTAGTCCCCCTGAGATATCTCAATACAGGCTTCCCCACCTTCCAAAAGAGCTTGTTCGACTTAACCATAGCTTGAATTAGCTGGTTAAATTCGTAGCAAATTTCTGGTATGGTGTTCACCAAGTACATCAGTGAACCCACTAGCTGCCTGTAGATAGTAGCGTCCACTACTTCTCCTGAAGTAGCATCTTCTTTCCTCCAATTTCCTGAAAGAGGAGTGTCCATGGGCTTACAGCTCTCCATGTGAAACTTACCCAGAATATATTTGGCATACTTGCCTTGAGAAACAAAATTTTCACCATCCCGCTGCCATATTTCCAAACCAAGGAAATAGTGAAGGAGTCCCATGTCCTTCATTTAGAACTCCTTTGCAAGATCCTACTTGCCAGAAGTTATCAGCTGCTCATCACCTGTCAAAATTAGATCATCAACATAAAGTACGATAATCAAGAGCTTACCATCAACCACAATCTGGTACAGGTTCGCATCAGTTTCACTTTTGATGAAGCCCAACCTGATGAAATAGTTGTCAATCCAAGTGTACCAAGCACGAGGTGTTTGCTTCAACCCATACAGTGCTCTCTTGAGTGGGCACACATGCAACTCACTGTCAAAAATATCAAAACCTTATGGATGCTCTATGCACACTTCCTCCTCAATAAATCCATTGAGAAACGTAGTTTTCACATCCATATAATGAATGCACCACCCCATATGTGTTGAGAGTGCAAGGATAGATCTAATGGAAGAGTATCTCACGACTGGTGTAAAAGTCTCCTCATAGTCAATCCCCTCAACTTATGAGAATCCCCGGGCCACAAATCTGGCCTTGTACTTCTCCACACTCCCATCCGCTGCTTACTTCACCTTATAGATCCATCTATATCCAACCACTAACTTTCTGACCGGTCTTGGGACAACCTCCCATGCACTTTTCTTGACGATGGATTCATACTCCTCTACCATAGCATCAACCCAAATTGGTTGTTGCACTTCTTCCTCAAATTAATATGGTTTTGTCACAATACACTTGCTCATAAGAGCCATGTATCCAGTAAACCTATTTGGAGACTGTCTCTATCTGCGCAGTGAAGTAGGGGCTTCTACGTTCTCTGCCGCATCAAGTCTCAATCTATCAACTTCCGTGGTGCACCTTCTACCATTTCTAGTGGATGGCCCTGCATGAGTGTTTTCTACCACTCCATGATCCTTCACATGTGGCTGCTTCACATCTTGAGGTTCATTCTTTGGAACCAAGAGTTCCTCCTCTACATGAAAATCCAGCTCCCTCTCAAGGGACAATTACATGGGTTTCTCCTCATCAAATTTTGTATCCCGTCTCACAACAGTCATCCTTTTGTTTGGAAAATACACCCGATAGTTGTGGGGAGTATCAGTGTACCCCAAAAATATCCCAATCTCAGCTGTTGGTTTGAGCTTCTTCGTTGCATCTTTGGTCACATGCACATAAAATGATGAGCTAAAAATCTTAAAATGTGAAACATCAGGTTTCTTACTAGTAAAATCCTCCTCCGATGTACTCATGCCAAGTATCCAATGAGGACAATTTTTTTTCACAAATACTTTTGTGTTGCATGCCTCCACCCATAGATGCGATGGTAGGCCCTGATCATGCAACATCGCTCGTGCTGCACCCACAATTGTTCTATTCTTTCTTTATGCGACCCCATTCTGTTGTGCGTTATGAGGCGCAATAAACTCTCTCTGAATTCCTTCTTTGCTGGAGAAGTTTTTGAATTAATTGGAGTTGTACTCACCACCATTTTTGATCCTAAGAGCCTTCACATGGTTCCCCGTGTCTTTCTCCACCAATGCTTTGAACTCATGAAATTTTGAGAACGTCTGATCTTTCTTCTGCATGAAGTAGATCCAACACTTTCTAGAAAAGTCATCAACAAATATTAGATATTACTTATGCTTTGATGTCAAAGTAGTAGAGAATGGTCTACACACATCTGAGTGAACTCTCTCAAGGATTTCCAAAGCTTGGTTCTCCTTTGCATGAAAAGTGGCCTTTGCATACTTCCCCATAGTACATCCCTTGCATGTGTCTAACTGCACAAGAGTACCCATGGGAAGACCTGTAGAAATTTGTTGCATGACCTTCAAGGCTCTGTGGTGTAGATGGCCCAATATCTTGTGCCATAACTCACCCTCATGCCGGCTCACCACTTTGTTTGCCTTACCCATCAATGTTGCACAGCCATCTACAACAATTTTCTAGATATTATTCACACGAATCCAAATATTCTTGGCTTTTCCTATTTCTTTGTGTTGCACTAAAGCTTTTCATTCACTGAAAAAAAATCATAGCCTCTTGTAGTATTCCCAAATGGGGAAAGCAGCAATATATCACATAAACATGGAAAGTAGCAGTTGCTACATCAATACACCAATATGTGAGACAAATGTACAACCATCTTATTAAGCATATCAACAAACAATGGGAAAAATATCTTGAGGATCAAGTCACTCAAGCAATCCCATACAAGCCTCTAATAAGTAAATATGCAATCACATGAAAAATAGCTGCTATACAAATGCCTTGAGCTAAGATAGCTCATTTTTAGGGCATAAACTACTACATAAAGATAGATCAATATAGATCTGTTGTTATATAGCTCAAACAAAGCTAGGAGTGAAGATCTAGACTCCTAAACACTTTTCCAAGAGAACCCGAGTAGGGTTTCCAGAAATACCCAAAAGTACAAAATATTGGAATGCAGTCCTAGGGCTGAATAGTAGCTGCAATTGAATAACTGGATGCAGATCTGTAATATCCCAAAATGGGGACTGCAGCAATAATGAACATAAAACCGTAAGTAGCAGTGATAAATCAACTCATAACATGTGAGAATAACATATAGCCATCATATTAGTTTTATAGCATCAAATGTATACAATATCTTGAGGAAACAATCACTCAAGTTAGGCAACACAAGCCTCAAGAGAACATGTACATGAAATATGAATAACAATGCTACACAAATGATGCCCATGGCTATGACAGAGTAGTCTTATTAAGTAGAACTGCTGCTAGAAAATTTCAATACATGGATCTGCAATTATATGGCTCATATAATGACGGGAGTAAAGATCTAACCTCCCAAACACAATTCCAAGACAATCTAGAGAGGATTTCCTGAAATATGCAAAATTACAAAAATGTCGGAGTGCAGCCTTAGGGCTGAGTAGAAGTTGTAACTAAATAATTGGATGGATATGGATGAAGATGATGCATAATATGAATAGATCTCCTCCAATGGATCCTTCAGGTGAAAGGCTGATCCAATCACTGAAGATCTCACCCACCAATCAAGCAATGAATCCCCACACGGCAAATACTCACTGAATTAACGCAGTAAAAGAGGAATACTGCACTGTAGGTGATGGGAAATATGTTGGCCAAGTGCCAAGATGTGAAATCAGCTCCAAAATATTCCTCACTGGTCTCCCAAAGGGAATAATGCTTCCCCCTCTGAAAAACTAGCTCCGGAAGTGGTGTTATCAACCCTCCACTGCAACACCCTGCAACACAACCCAGCTCTAAACAGAAACTGCACTATAGTTGAAGGAGGTAGCTTGGCCTCAAGCCTGGGTTTGGAGAAATGAAGTGCAAGCTCTCTCAAGAGGCCTCTCAATAAATGATATGGAATTCCTAAACATGAATCCTTGTGCTAAGAAGCACATCAATCTCAACTAAACAGTTGAGGAATGAAGAATAGTCATGCAGACCATAAATCAATAATCCATAACATGTCCTGCTATGGTTTCCTTTCCCTCCTTATAAACAATTGTGAGCCTTCATACCCTGGGTCCCACACATTAGGGTTTCCTCCACTAAGGAATCTTCCTACCATTCATACTGCATTGTCTCTCAAGGTGATCCACTTCCTCCACAGCAGCACTATTGACTTGGTCAAACTTGACCTTGTCCACATGAATTTGCCCCTGTTCACACATGAGGGTGCAAAAATCAGCTCTTATTATGATCCATTTTCACATCATGACGGATTTTATTCCAATTTTAGAAATGTATGGGCCTCCTTACCCATTTATTCATCTCCTAGGTAACAAAAGAAAAATTTAATATTCCTATTGGCTTCATGGTAATTTAGGAATATTACAGTCCTCCCCTCCCAAATGTTGCTTGTCCTCAAGAAACTGCAAGGATAGAACTGTGAAGTCTCCCCTCCTCCTCCTGTAGCATCCACATATGATAAACTCCTCCAAGGAAGAAGATGCTCGCTCATCAATAAATCTCCACATTGCCCCTCCCAAGCATGCAATTTAGCTATATAGCTATCATCATGAATAAGTGAAATACTCAAGAACATAAAAAGGTGTTGTATAGAGGTCCTTATGAGGCATGGGATCTAAAATTCATTGGGAATCATCATTCCCAGGTGGATCCTCCATCCCCAAGCTATCATCCATAGAAAATGAGTTACCTCCCAACATGGCAACTCCTGAAAATTCTCTTCCACCTTTGGCTCTTGCAATGTAGGTGGGCTGAATAACTAAACATGGTAGAAAAAATAGCCTACCCCGCACTGTCCCTCTCTCCACTTATGATAGGTGTAGAGTATCTGTTAATCTTGGGCTACAATAATGCTGCCCTCAAGTGGAAAGAAGAAGACTGGATCTCCAAAGATCTCCTCTCCAACGTTATGAATCATGCTGGCCCAAACCATCCCATATATGATAAACATAAAATCACCACCATATGGCATCCAAATGAGAAGAATAATGAAGGTTTCATGTAGTGCTGGAAGGTACCAACAGTTTCCCAAGTGGTCACAACACAGTTTTCCTAGCTGTTGTTTTAGAAAATAACATGGCAAATTGTTTCTTGACAAATGGTTAGTTGTTTATGTCATCACATCTAATAGTGAATAGTAAATGGCTTGGTATATCAACTGAGCATACATAAAATAATAAAACACTTTCCCAAGGTCACACAAAATATGGTTGTCTCCATCATATAATTTGGCCCAAAATTGACCATGGAGCCCAATGAGAAGCTTGCCCTCTTGTGGAGCAATGCACTGAATATAAATGGTAAGAGTATGCAAATACCGTGTTAGATAATCAATAAATGAAAAAACAAAATTCTTACCATGTACTGGAAGTAAGATGATACATGGACCCATGAATAAGTCCTCCATAGTGGTATGACATATTCCCATGAAGAGGAATGAATCATACGCTGAATGCAGACCTTTCTTCTTGTGCTTGGAGATCCAAGTCAAGAAGAGCAAATCACGGTAGCAGGTGTCTCCATCCACTACTCCATCACTCTCACCTCCTCCTTGTCCACTAAGTGCATCATGTGTGAAGTGATCCTTGGGACACTCCATCAATAAACCCAAGCTCCCAAGTGACAGTGTTGTTGGCCTATGTAAATAGGCTCCTGCCAACTCATAGCTCCATTCTTTGACATGCCCATTGTCAAAGACATCTCCCATAATGTTGATATATATAGGAAAATCCTTCCAAAGTGGAAGTACCTCTTGATCATCCAAAGCTAAGAATTAGCCCATTTGCACCATGATAGTGCCATCTCCTACTCCTGTAACATCATGCAAAGTATGGGAGCAAATTTTCCCATGCCCTCCTAAGAGCAACCAAAGCAACAATAGTTCTTACTGCCTCCTCACACCTCCATCATACAAATCATGTGGTGAAAACATAATGATTGATATGAAGAATGTCATATCAAGATAATGCATCCATACTCCTTACTGCCATATGATGCAAGTGCCCTGCCAAACTTCCTCCTCCCACATACCATTTGAAAGAGGATATGTCACATGATGGCCAAACTCCTTCAAGAGTAGCCAACGTAGCCAAGCCTCTTGCTGCCCAGTGTCATAGATTTGCAAGTAGCTTTCCAGCCTCTTGCTCACCATCGACACCTATTCATCCATATGTGGGTGCCTCCCATCATCCTCTACCTTGGTATTCTTCAATTGAAAACTACCATCCTCCAAAATCAGATTTCTCCTATTGCATTTCATGGGATGTTGAAATGAAACTCCTTGGATATCTCCTAGAGAAGATCTCACACCAATGAACATCTTGAATCCATAAATATCCAAGTGTGCTGGAGGTAAAACCTCCTCACTGCTGCTTAATGACAACATTGTTAATCTCCTCAATGTTGTATTTATTGTCTCATGCTCCAAATCAAGGACGAACATATGGTTTTGTATAGGATTGTTTTGGACAATGTTCATCCTATCCTCCAAAAATTCACACCCCAACCTCAAGTGTTGTGTGCAGTTCAACAATGGCACATTAGGATGATGGTCCATCCCATTTGTTGTGGATCATGTTTGTATCCTTTTATTTTTCAAATATTTGAAAAAATAAAAATATAAAATGTGGGAAAATATGTTAAAGTATCGAAGTCTTATAGTTTAGCATGAAAAAATATTTATTTTCGTCAAAGTTTAAGTTAAAGTTTAAACATTTAAACTTTATAATTGTGGGTCTGGTATTAAATGTTAAACAGTGATTGGTTTGAATGGCGGAAAGTGCCAATCATTAAAATCTTTATCAAAAACACCAACCCGCAGGCACAACTAGCACGCCAGATACCATGAGGAGTGCCTCCGCAGTTGACCGGGTTGACTGTGGGGACAACAGAGATCAACAGCAGAGATTGAATGTGGGGGCACCAGCCAAAGTTTTCCTCCATACCCCGAGAGCCCCCGCAGTGACGTAAGACGCTGAGTTGGTCACAACTATCTTCCACGTCAAGCATAGTTAATGGCTTGCTGGCACGTCTTGTCAGCATTTAATTTAAAACCTGCACCACCTATTTAAAGAATTTTTTGTCTTTTTTTCAAAATTACTTGTGAATTTTTGCGCTGCACCATGTTTTAGCTTTCTACCCCCTGCAAAATTTTACCACCCTATAAACTATTTTCCATGTAAAATTTTAACCATGGTTAAATGTTCATCCCTATCAGGTTCAACCAACCATATCCCTCTCATAGATACTGAGAGGGATATTCAAGATACCCTCTGTTCATTAATTCACCTCCCCTTTTACCAGCAAGTTATCTTGAATGCTAATGCCTCCCCTGTGTATTCTGCCACGGTCAAGTCTGGAGTCTTGTCTGCATGCATTCCTAAAACCCACCTTTTCCCTGAATTCATCTATTGGTTGGTATCCATTATGTATCCAGGGAAATGCTTTGTCATGAATTCCCAAGGAGAAAATGTTCTACAGGTGTCTACCCTATTAATCCGCCAAGCCCTTTGTTATCCCGAGTCAGAGTCATCCATTCAATTTTCTGACAATTCACTGGTTCAATATTATGATAATCTTGTAGGAGAATAATTCAATCAGTTCATGTTTCATTTGAAGCCTGACATGAACCAGTTTCAACCAGATTGCAAGGATTTGATATGGGTGTTTTTGATGCTGAGACTAGTCCAGTATTGAGTCATATTGCAAAAATTCTGGGTAAGGATGATGATAGTACAGTGGATAAATTAGTTCTAGGGATGTTTTCCATGATGATGAGGCCAGGAATGGTGCTGGATATTCCATCATATTGGAAGGAAGTAGTGAACTCACAGCTGATGAGCCTTTCATTAACAGGTTCCTTTAAATTTCCCTCATTAATTATATATTTGTTCTTATACTGGAATGTGGAATAATTCATGCATTTAGGTCTAAATATTATGGATGTAAATAAAAGAAGGCAATTAGTGATATTCTAGAAAGATGTAGTTAGAAGGGAGCAAAATGAGGCTGGTTTGTTTGATTTTTCTAGTTATTACATGCCAACTGCATACAAAATATTGAATGGAAGTCCTCCTCCCTGTTTCTTACCTAAAGCTAAGGATTGTCTACATTTAGGAAACAATTGTAAATATGGAGACTGGTTCATTTTTGAGGAATATTCTGAAATAAGGCTATATGGAACAAGTGTTGAGCCTTACAGACTCCCAAATTTTGTACCAATGAGGCTTTTTTCTTTATAATTCATTAGACAGAGTCTAAATGTTGATCAGGTTCATTTTGTGCCTATGAAGAAAGGACACATGTATAAATTACCCATGATTGTAGCCCCTTTCATATTAAATATGAGACAGGCATTTGATGAAGTAACAAAAATGTTAGATGACATGTAGATGTTACTAGGAGAAAGTTGGGCTTATGACCCATATAGTGTTATTTCAAATAGAAGGATTGAGAATGGGTATTCTACTTTCATTCATGAAAGTAGGCCAGAACAAGAGAAGATAGCATGTAAATATGTGAAGAGTTCAGTAGATGCAAACATTCAAACTCCTATTATAGCAGAGAAAAGAACTAAAAGAACCAAGGAAATGGTGATTGATCTAGATGATGAGGAGTAGGGGGCCATGAAGAGAACAAAACTTACTGAAGAGCCTGCATCTACTGCTCCTAGTTTTTCTTTGCATTTGGGAGAAGAACAAAATGCTCCTGCCTCACCCAGGAATCATGAAGCTTCTCATGAATAGGTGCCCTTGATTAAGCAGATGTTTTCACAAATTGAGGAAAGAAATCAGAGGATGAAGGCCAGCATGGAGGCCCAAGCTGAACATCAAGTCATTATTGAAAAAACAAGATTGTTAACTGTAATGGATCTTCAGAAATATCAGTTTAGAATTTCCCTCTCACATCCTACAGATATGTCAATTGGTTCTTCCAGCAATTTCAACATTGTTAATGTGACTGTGGATGTAAAGAAGATTCCACTAATAGATAAAATGAACTTGCATATGCAAACAGGTCAATTGATTGTAAATGACCTCACAAAGACTAATGCAATGGCAATAAAGGTAGAGAATATGTTGGATAAAGTAATTAAACAGTTGAATTTAAAAAAGGCTAACTCAAGAGCCTTAATAGTTCAAAATGAAGAATTGAAGAAGATTATTATAAAAATTGGAGTAGACCCCATCGATAAGACTGCTGTGCAGAAATTTATGCAAAGTGCTGAGGTAGAGATATCTACATTAAGGAAGAAATTGAAGTTACCTACTGGTGAAAATTCAATGGCTACAGAAGTTGCAGAGGTAGAAAAGGAAAAGAAAAGTTGTTGCAGCAACTCAGGCAGAAGGATGAAGAACTATCCAAAATAAAGCAGACTACAATTTCATTGCAAAATCATATTGATAATCATAACTGTACTTTTGTTTTTCCTACAGGTGATGAAGAACCTCAAACACAAATTATTCAATTAAATACTGAGTTGCAGATGGATGAAAGAGATAGAAATAAGGCTCAAACTTATCTGGAGACTGCAACAAAATTGATGAAGGTCATAGAAAATGAAGCAGATAAATACAAAATGGATTTCCGAAATGCTGAAGCTGAGATTAAGAATCTCAAAGAAAGAATGAAAGGAAATCTTTCACTAATACAAGCAAAAGATATCATTTGAACTGATATCATTTAAGAAATGAAATCCAATTGGTGCTTCCTGATGATAATTGCAAAAGATAAAATCCTTTTTGTAGAGTGTGAAGAACCAACTATGTCTGATAAGCAAAAAGGAATTAATAGAGACATTTGGGCCAGAATATTTATTGATTTTATTAATTCCAAATCAGATCAGGAGTTAGAGGAGAATGATATGTAGGACAGAATGTTATATGCAGTGGAAATTAATAAAATGATTGTCAGGAATGATCTCAGAAAGGCTGCAGAAAAGAAACTAATGGAAATCAAAGAAGCAGTAAGTCAATTTGATAAATATTTTGATAAAATGACAAGAGTGGGGTTTGCCATCATGTTGGGGAGCTGAAGGAAATATTTTTCCATGGAGCTCTTATGAGAATTTACGGGTGATGACAAAAAGCAAGGTTGAAAAGAGGCATGAAAATACTAAGGTGCTTAAAGGAGAGACAATGGTCAACTTCTTGCAGAGACATTTTCAACTCTTGTGGATGGTAAAAACTCTTTTCTTGGAAAGGCCTTCTTATGATCAAATTACTGCATTCAGATTGGAATATCACAATCTGACACATTCATCCAGGACAAAGGTAGAAATATGGAAAAAGTGTAGAGCTTGGACAATTGACCTGCTAAAAGGATCATCAGCAAAGAAAGACAAATCAATTGACCAAGGAAAAGAAGCCACATCATCAGCAATTCCTATAGATTAGGATATTTATTTTATGTTGTTTTCTGAAGACAATGTAATTGTAATAAGACATTTTCAAGGCATGTAATAGACAGCCTTCGAAGTCTTGAAGTAGTTTTGGTAGTTAGGATTGGTTACAACAGTTCCAAACTGCTTTTTACTGTATTTAATGTAATTTTCAAGAGAAAGAGAGGTTCCGAGTTTTGTACCTCTAGACAAATATTTTTGTACTCAAAGATTCAAAGATTAATGAATGAGTAAGCAAGTTTCTGGAATTTTTTTTATGTTGAAATGTATTCAAGTTTTCATTGTGTATTTCCATCTATGAATAAAACAAGGTTATGAGTAGCAGGTCTCTTTTTACTTCTGTGTATAAGAGTTAAAAAAACTTAATTGGCGCTCCTTTTCTTTAACTATTTCTTTCACATATTTCTTCCGGGGTTTGGAATGATATTTTCTGTATAAAACAACATATCAGTTTGGACTTCTCCTTACATTTTCTTCTAGTCACTTCATTCAACATCAACAGATGGTAGCATTGTGAAGCATTCATAATATTTAATATTTAAGAGTTTGATTATAAATACTTGAGGGTTAATAAAATAGAGACATAAAAATTTGTGACATAATCATAAAATGTCTAGCACTGATTCCTTATCACAGCTAAGGGATTGTCTCTTAAGGTACAAAATTAATTGGTGCCATTGCCGGGGAATGAAGATTCGAAGGTTTTCCCTGGTTTTTGTTCATATTTCCTCTAGTTGTTCAGAGAGGAGGAAATACTAAGATGTGATTTATTTTAAATAATCCTGTCTCCTAAGAGACCTCACACGAGGTCAGATACCTCTTAGCAAAAAGTCCCTATTCTATCAGATCCAGAAAAGTTAGTTTCAAAGAAGGGCCAGAAAACAAAAATATTTTCTACACCTGATGCCACACTGCTTGCACCAAGCAGCAGTTCTCATATTTTGCCATCCAAGGAAATTTCTTGGAAACTCATTTTCCCGAAAAAAGAATCCTTATCATCACCCATTCATTTCCAAGAACCAACATTAGAAGAACTATATTTTGAGTTTGTATCATTTCCATTCACAGAATCTCAACCTAATTCAGTTGCATGTTCTTACGTTATCATTCATATACCCCTTCCCATATCATTTGTTCCACCCCTTTTATCCCCACCTACAACTGGTATTCATTTTACCCCCGCTCAAGGAGCCATCAATCAGGGCATAAACATGGCAGCCCCTGCTTTCTTGATGAATAGATATGCACCATTAAATCCACCACAACCAATGAATGCAATGCCTTAGGAGTACCTCAAGTTACTCCCTAGATTTACTGGTGAAGATGAAATAACTGCAGAACAACACTTGCCTTTGTTTTGCACTTTTGCTGAAAACTTTAATGTAGAACATCTTAATGTTGTAATGAGACCTTTTGTGCAGTCTCTAAGTGGAGAGGCAAGAAAATGGTTCAATCAATGATTGGGATGAATTAGAAAGACAATTCATCCAGAGATATGGTGAAAAAAGAGACCATGGTTATTCTTTAATAGAATTTAATGCTATAAAGAAAAAATCAAATGAAAGTATGAGTGATTTTGTCAAAATATTTAATAAGTTATACAATAGTTTTCCTGTGGAAATGAAACCTCCTCCTATTGGAGCAAGGGTTGTTTTTGCTGGTGCATTTGCATCAGATTTCAGTTTTACCTTGAGAGAAAGAACAACCTCCACTCTTGAACAAATTCAAACTGATGCCTTAGAAATTGAGGCAAACATGACTACTGTTGGAAAGGTTCAAGACAAGGGAAAGGCTAAAGAAGAAGATTCATCACAAGATCAAAGGATAGATGATATGACTAAGGTCATTAAAAATTTGTCAAACAAATTAGTAAAGATGGATTTAGATAACAAGAAACCTGCACAACAAAACAGAGGGGTTTTCAACCCCCAATTCAGAAAACAACCCCTACAAATTCTACAGAGAGAAAGAAAAGATCAAGATCTAGTCCAAGCACCTTTATATATAGAGGCAGCCCCATCACATTCTACTGATAATGATCAGAAAGAAGATGAAGATAAATTTCTGCTGTATATATGGAAGATGATGAAATAGAAGAAGAGAGTGAGAAAGAATATGCAGCAGAATGTAAAGAAGCTGATATCTCATTTTATCAAGAAGAAATGGATGATTATTGCAAACAATTTACTGATTTTATGGAAGCAAAGTTGCATAAAAAATATGATTTTAGGTCAAAAAAGAGGTTGAGAACTCAGGATGATGAAGGAGAAGAATCATAATCATTACCTACTTCAATGACGACTCCACTACAGAAGAATCCTATTAAAAATTCAGATAAGGGAAAACAACCCATGAATCAAGAAAAAGAGAAAGAGAAGCAGCAAGCTGAAGCTCCTCAAATAAAATCTAATGACCCAAATATTTTAGAGAAAATTGTTACTGTTCCTGATCAACATGAAAATTCAAATAAAAACCAAGAAGAACCTGAAAAGTTAACAAAACAAAATCAAACTTTTAGCTTTTCTAAAGAATTAGAAAAAGTAAAGATTCAAGTACCACTTCTTGAGTTGGTCAAAACACCTGGTTATAAGACAGAAATTGCAGAGTTTATTAATTTATCCCAGTCTGATGAGGTGGGTGATATAGTGAATTTGCAAGAAGAGAAACTAGTGGTTACTTTTGGACCTCGTGTTGAAGAGGTAGATTCTTTTGTTCCACCTTTTTATATATCAATTTTGTTGCATGATTTCATTTTACATAATTGTATGCTAGATTCTAGAGCATCACATAATCTAATTCCATTTTCTGTGATGAAAGAATTGAATTTACAAATCACCAAACCATATAGAGACCTTTATTCCTTTGATTCAAAAAGGGTGAAGTGTGTGGGTCTTATCAAGGATATGGTTGTTTCCCTGGCTCAAATTTCAGCTAAGAGTATTATGATGGATGTGGTAGTAGCAGATATCCCAACCAGATTTGGTATGTTGTTGTCTAGATCTTGGGGGGCAAAACTTGGAGGAGTTTTGAAATTGGATTTCACATATCCTATCATTCCTATTTTTAATGGGGAGGAAAGGAGGTTATACAGAGAAACTAGATTCTTGAAAACTACTACCGAGAAATATGCAGGCAATTCTCCCATTTATGGCCAAGAGAAGGAGGATCTCTCTTGTTTCATGCTGCATGAAGATGCAGAATTTGCTGAAGATTCACAAAAGCAGCTTGCTTCAGCCAATGTACATAAAGAGCTATGTTCAAATAAAATTTGGAAGGGTTATTTTGATGGTGCATTCTCTAAGGAGGGAACTGGAGCTGGATTCATATTTATATCTCCTGGAGGTAACTTTTTACCTTTTTCCTTCAAATTGGAATTTGAATCTACTAAAAATGTGGCTGAATATGAAGCATTGATTCTAAGTCTGCAAACAGCTAAACAGATGGGAATTCAGTTTTTATCTATTTTTGGTGACTCTGAATTAATCATAAGACAAATTAAGAATTAGTGCCAGACTAAACATCCCAGTTTGAGATCTTATAGAAATGAGGTGTGGGATTTAGTTGAGAATTATTTTGAGGCTTTTAATTTACAGTTTATTCCAAGAGAAGAGAACATAATGGAATATTCATTGGCAGTTGCAGCTAGCACATTTAAACCACCAATTAATCCCAGATTGAGATATGAAATTGAATTGAGATACAGGCCTTCAATCCCTGATAATGTAAAACATTGGCAGGTTTTTTAGGATGATGAACAAATTAATCAGTTTTTAACAATGATTGGAAGTTTTGAAGATAGTCAAATTGATTTAGAATTTGATGAGAGTGGTCAAAGTGATATGTCCAAAAATCTAAAACATTCAATTGGTGATCAGAAGATAATTCAATTGAAAGATAATATTTTCCCAGAGGTCTGGTACCTCTTGAAAGATTGTTTGATGCTAATGATGTGTCAATGAACCAGGAAAAATTATCCCAAGATGGAGAAATGGAGGACTGCAATTTAGGGACTCAACATGAACCTAAATTAGTCAAATTGTTTAGAGGAGTTCCTAAGGAGTACAAAGAAAGGTATGTAAATCTTTTTAAACAATTCATGGACATATTTGAATGGTCATATGAATATTTGAAAACTTATCATTTGGATATTATTCAACATAAAATACCACTGAAAGATGAGGTTAAACCACAAAAGTATAAGCTCAGACAAATTAACCCACTATTGTTGGCTCCAATTGAAAAAGAGGTCAAAAAAAATTTTGCAAGCAAAAATCATAGTTCCACTAAGATATTCAGATTGGGTTTCGAATTTGGTACCAGTTAGGAAGAAAAATGGAGAGATAAGATTTTGTGTGGATTTCATAAATTTGAACAGAGCTTCCTTAAAAGACAACTATCCTTTACCCAAGATGGATTTTGTTCTGCATAAAGTAACTGGAGCATTCAGGTTATCCATGGTTGATGGTTTTTCTGGGTATAATCAGGTGGCTGTGGAGAAGGAAGATCAAAAGAAGACTACTTTCACCACACCTTGGGGAACATTCATGTATGCCAGGATGCCATCTAGCCTCATGAATGCAGGAGCAAATTTCCAAAGAGAAATGGATATTGCTTTTGTGGGTGATAAATTTGTAGTAATTTATCTTGATGATGTTACTATTTTTTCAGGTTCTGATGATGAACACTTAGAACACTTGAAGAAAGCTTTCTTGAAATGCAGAAAAAATGGATTATCATTAAATCCCAAGAAATCTTTGTTTTCTTTAGAAGAAGGTAGGTTGTTGGGTCACATAGTTTCAAAGCAAGGAGTGAAGATTGACCCTGCAAGGGTTGAAGCTATACAGACAATTCCACTGCCTAGAAGTAAAAAAGATATCTAAAGGTTTCTGGGAAAAATCAATTTTCTGAGAAGATTTGTTCCAAATTATGCTGAAATTGTCAGGAGGATAACAAATATGTTAAAAAAGAATGATGAAGTAAAATGGGACAAAGATGCAAGAGAATCATTCCGTATAATTAAGGAAGCTCTCCAAGAAGCTCCTGTCTTAATCAATCCAGATTACTTAAAAACTTTTCAGGTCTTCTCATTTGCATCATCTTCTACTATTGCTGTTGTATTATTACAAAAAAATGAAGAAGGTAGTGAGCAACCTGTAGCCTTTTTCAGCAAAGTCATCAGAGATGTAGAGCTGAAGTATAATATCTTGGAGAAGTAGGTATATGCTTTAGTAAAATCATTAAAGGCTTTCAAAACTTATATACTTCATTCTCAAATAGTAGCATATGTGCCTAATTCTGCTGTAAAGGATGTGCTAGTACAGAGTGATGTGGAAGGAAAAAGAGGAAAATGGATTACCAAAATCTAGGAATATGAATTGGATATCAAACCAACAAAGTTAGTCAAAGGAGAGGGACTAGCCAAATTGCTGACAGAATATAATTTCCAAGCTTTGGGAATTAGTTTACTTGTGCCTATAGATGAAGTAACTGAAGAAAAAAATCAAATTAAGACAAAGTCAGCAATTAAGTACAAATTTCTCTGTTCAGGCTGGTATAAGGATATCATTCATTATCTCTATTTCTTTTCTTGTCCACCTTCAATAAACAGAGCTAAGTACAGAGCTCTGAAACTTAAAGCTCAACCTTATGTTATAATTGAAGCTAAGTTGTATTGGAAAGATCCTGCTGGTGTACTGCTGTTATGTTTGATAGAAGAGGAAACCATGGAGGTGATTAAAGAATATCATGAATGCTTGTGTGGAGGTCACTGCAGCTGGAAGGTAACTTCTAATAAGATTATTAATTCAGGTTTTTATTGGCCCTATTTATTTGCTGATGTATACAGAATTGTTAGAAGTTGCTATAAATGCCAATTGTTTGCAGAAAAGAAAAGGCTAGCTCCTTTACCGCTTCTTCCTATATTTTTTGAAGAACCTTTCAGACAATGGGGATTGGATTTCATTGGAGAGATTAATCCACCATCAAGTGGGAAGTTTAAGTGGATTCTAACTACTACTGATTATTTTACAAAATGGGTAGAGGCAGTTCCTACTAGAAAGGCAAATGATTTGGTTGTGATGAAGTTTTTGGACGAGAATATTTTCAGTAGATTTGGATGTCCAGTAAAAATTATAACAGACAATCCTCAGGTTTTCAATTCAGTCAGATTCATAAATTTTTGTCAGACTTATAATGTAATATTATCCCACTCTACAACATATCATCCTCAAGGAAATATATTAGCAGAATCATCTAATAAAACATTGGTGAAAATATTTAATAAAACAATCAATGAGAATCAAAATGATTGGGATTCAAAGTTGATTTTTGCTTTATGGGAAATAAGGATGACTACCAAAAGATCCACTGGTAAGTCTCCATATGAATTGGTATATGGTGCTCAGGCTCTGTTTCCTACTCAGCTAGCAAGACCAGTAATTTCTTTTCTTCAAGACTTTCAAGAGGAACCTAATGCCTTGATCAGAAGACTAAACCAGGTGATAGAATTAAATGAAAGCAGAAATAAAGTCAGAGACAATTTGATCATTTATCAAGAAAAAATGAAGTCTATTTTTGACAGAAAGGCAAGAGAAATCATGTTTCAGACTGGAGATCTGGTATTAATATGGGATGCCAGGAGGGAAGAGAAAGGGAAACATGGTAAATTTGATCCTTTATGGTATGGTCCTTACAAAATCTCTGAAGTCAGATCAAATAATACTTTCATGCTAGAAAATATGGATGGAGAAGCAGTAGAACTGCCTGTAAATGGGCAGTATCTAAAACATTATTTCTAGCACTAAAGGTAGTTAATTTACTATTGTACATATTCAGTTTCCTCTCACTGTATATTTCTCATCAAGAAATTTTTGACTCCATGCCCGAAGTGAAGGCACTGATCTACGGGTTCTTAGTGTTTCGTGGCAAAAAGCACTATCCCCAGGTGGAGCCAGATGTTTTGGATCACATTCGTATCCTTTTATTTTTCAAATATTTGAAAAAATAAAAATATAAATGTGGGAAAATATGTTAAAGTATCGAAGTCTTATACTTTAGCATGAAAAAATATTTATGTTCGTCAAAGTTTAAACATTTAAACTTTGTAATTGTGGGTCTGGTATTAATTGTTAAACAGTGATTGGTTTGAATGGTAGAAAGTGCCGATCATTAAAATCTTTATCAAAAAGCCCAACCCGCGGGCACAACCAGCACGCCAGATACCATGAGGAGTGCCTTTTTAGTTGACCGGGTTGACTGTGGGGACAGCGGAGATCAACAACGGAGATTGAATGCGGGGGTACCAACCAAAGTTTTCCTCCATACCCCGAGAGCCCCCGCAGTGACGTAAGACGCTGAGTTGGTCACATCTGTCTTCCACGTCAAGCAGAGTTAACGACTTGTTGGTGTGTCTTGTCAGCATTTAATTTAAAACCTACGCCACCTATTTAAGGAATTTTTTATCTGTTTTTTAAAATTACTTATGAATTTCTGTGCTACACCCCGTTTTAGCTTTCCGCCACCTGCAAAATTTGACCACCCTGTAAACTGTTTTCCACATAAACTTTTAACCATGGCTAAATGGTCATCCCTATCAGGTTCAACCAGCCATATCCCTCTCATGGATACTGAGAGGGATATTCAAGATACCCTTTGTTCAGTAATTCACCTCCCCTTTTACCAACAAGTTATCTTGAATGCTAACGCCTCCCCTGTGTATTCTTCCATGGTCAAGTCTGGAGTCTTCTCTGCATGCATTCCTAAAACCCACCTTTTCCCTAAATTCATCTATTGGTTGGTATCCATTATGTATCCAGGGAAATTCTTTGTCATGAATTCCCAAGGAGAAAATGTTCTGCAGGTGTCTACCCTATTAATCCGCCAAGCCCTTTGCTATCCTGAGTTAGAGTCATCCATTCAATTTTCTGACGATTCTCTGGTTCAATATTATGATAATCTTGTAGGAGAAGAATTCAATCAGTTCATGTTTCATTTGAAGCCTGACATGAACCAGTTTTAGCCAGATTGCAAGGAGTTTGATATGGGGGTTTTTCATGCTGAGACTCATCCAGTATTCAGTCATATTGCAAAAATTCTTGGTAAGGATGATGATAATACAGTGGATAAATCAGTTCTAGGGATTTTTTCCATATGATGAGGCCAGGAATGGTGCTGGATATTCCATCATATTGGCAGGAAGCAATCAACTCATAGCTGATGAGACTTTCATTAACAGGTTCCTTTAAATTTCCCTCATTAATTGTATATTTGTTCGTATGCCAGAATGTGGAAGAATTCATGCATTTAGGTCTAAATATTATGTATGTAAATAAAAGAAGGAAATCAGTGATATTCTGGACAGATGTAGTTAGAAGGGAGAAAAATGAGGCTGGGTTGTTTGATTTTTCTAGTTATTACATGCCAACTGCATACAAAATATTGAATGGAAGTCCTCCTCCTTGTTTCTTACCTAAAGCTCAAGATTTTCTGCATTTAGGAAACAATTGTAAATATGGAGACTGGTTCATTTTTTAGGAATATTCTGAAATAAGGCTATATGGAGCAAGTGTTGAGCCTTACAGACTCCCAAATTTTGTACCAATGAGGCTTTTTGCTTTATAATTCATTAGACAGAGTCTAAATGTTGATCAGGTTCATTTCATGCCTATGAAGAAAGGACACATGTATAAATTACCCATGATTGTAGCCCCTTTCATAGTAAATATGAGACAGGCATTTGATGAAGTAACAAAAATGTTAGATGACATGTAGATGTTACTAGGAGAAAGTTGGGCTTATGACCCATATAGTGTTATTTAAAATAGAAGGATTGAGAATGGGTATTCTACTTTCATTCATGAAAGTAGGCCAGAACAAGAGAAGATAGCATGTAAATATGTGAAGAGTTCAGTAGATGCAAACATTCAAACTCCTATTATAGCAGAGAAAAGAACTAAAAGAACCAAGGAAATGGTGATTGATCTAGATGATGAGGAGCAGGGAGCCATGAAGAGAACAAAACTTACTGAAGAGCCTACATCTACTGCTCCTGGTTTTTTTTTGCATTTGGGAGAAGAACAAAATTCTCCTGCCTCACCCAGGAATCATGGAGCTTCTCATGAATAGATGTCCTTGATTAAGCAGATGTTTTCACAAATTGAAGAAAGAAATAAGAGGATGAAGGCCAGCATGGAGGCCCAAGCTAAACATCAAGTCACTACTGAACAAACAAGATTTTTAACTGTAATGGATCTTAAGAAAGATCAGTTTATAATTTCCCTCTCACATCCTACAAATATGTCAATTGGTTCTTCTAGAAATTTCAACACTGTTAATGTGACTGTGGATGTAAAGAAGATTCCACTAATAGATAAAATGAACTTACATATGCAAACAGGTCAATTGATTGTAAATGGCCTCATAAAGACTAATGCAATGGAAATAAATGCAGAGAATATGTTGGGTAAATTTATTAAACAGTTGAAGTTATAAAAGGCTAACTCAAGAGCCTTAATAGTTCAAAATGAAGAATTGAAGAAGATTATTATAAAAATTGGAGTAGACCACAGTGATAAGACTGTTGTGCAGAAATTCATGCAAAGTGCTGAGGTAGAGATATCTACATTAAGGAAGAAATTGAAGTTACCTACTAGTGAACATTAAATGGCTACAGAAGTTGCAGAGGTAGAAAAGGAAAAGGAAAAGTTGTTGCAGCAACTCATGCAGAAGGATGAAGAACTATCCAAAATAAAGCAGACTACAATTTCATTGCAAAATCATATTGATAATCATAACTGTACTTTTGTTTTTCCTACAGGTGATGAAGACCCTCAAACACAAATTATTCAATTAAATACTGAGTTGCATATGGCTGAAAGAGATAGAAAGAAGGCTCAAATGGATCTGGAGACTGCAACAAAATTAATGAAGGTCACAGAAAATGAAGCAGATAAATACAAAATGGATTTCCGAAATGCTGAAGCTGAGATTAAGAATCTCAAAGAAAGAATGAAAGGAAATATTTCACTAATACAAGCTAAATATATCATTTGGACTGATATCATTTCAGAAAAGAAATCCAATTTGTGCTTCCTGATGATAATTGCAAAAGAGAAAATCCTTATTGTAGAGTGTGAAGAACCAATTATGTCTGATAAGAAAAAAGGAATTAATAGAGACATTTGGGCCAGAATATTTATTGATTTGATTAATTCCAAATCATATGAGGAGTTAGAGGAGAATGATATGCAGGACATAATGTTATATGCAGTGGAAATTAATAAAATGATTGTCAGGAATGATCTCAGAAAGGCTGCAAAAAAGAAACTAATGGAAATCAAAGAAGCAGTAATTCAATTTGATAGATATTTTGATAAAATGAAAAGAGTGGGCTTGCCATCATGTTGGGGAGCTGAAGGAAATATTTTTCCATGGAGCTCTTATGAGAATTTACTGGTGATGGCAAAAAGCAAGGTTAATAACAGGCATGAAAAGACTCAGGTGCTTAAAGGAGAGACAATGGTCAACTTCTTGCAAGAGACATTTTCAACTCTTGTGGATGGTAAAAACTCTTTTCTCGGAAAGGCCTTCTTATGATTGAATTATTGCATTTAGATTGGAATATCACAATATGACACATTCATCCAGGACGAAGGTAGAAATATGGAAAAAGTGCAGAGCTTGGATAATTGACCTTTTAAAAGGATCAGCAGCAAATATAGACAAATCAGTTGACCAAGGAAAAGAAGCCACATCATCAGCAATTCCTATTGGTTAGGATATTTATTTTATGTTATTTTCTGAAGACAATGTAATTGTAATAAGACATTTTCAAGGCATGTAATAGACAGCCTTCGAAGTCTTGAAGTAGTTTTGGTAGTTAGGATTGGTTAGAGCAGTTCCAAACTACTTTTTACTGTATTTAATGTAATTTTCAAGAGAAAGAGAGGTTCCGAGTTTTGGACCTCTAGACAAATATTTTTGTACTCAAAGATTCAAAGATTAATGAATGAGTAAGCAAGTTTTTGGCATTTTTTTATGTTGAAATGTATTCAAGTTTTCATTATGTATTTCCATCTATGAATAAAACAAGGTTATGAGCAACAGGTCTCTTTTTACTTCTGTGTATAAGAGTTAAAAAAACTTAATTGGCGCTCCCTTGTTTTAACTATTTATTTCACATATTTCTTTCGGGTTTGGAATGATATTTTCTTTATAAAATAGCATATCAGTTTGGACTTCTCCTTGCATTTTCTTCTAGTCACTTCATTCAACATCAACAGATGTAGCATTGTGAAGAATTCATGATATTTGATATTTAAGAGTTTGATTATAAATACTTGAGGGTTAATAAAACAGAGACATAAAAATTTGTGACATAACCATAAAATGTCTTAAGCACTGATTCCTTATCACAGCTAAGGGATTGTCTCTTAAGGTACAACACCTTCCTTGAAAAATTCAAGGTTGCACAGTGCAGTGCAATTCTGTTGCTCCACATTAGCAATATGAAATGGTATATATCCCTCCATAATATTAGCTGAAACAATAGGAAGTGGAAACTTAGGCATACCTTGGTGAAATAAGGGAACATATTGTAAGGCTGCAAGATTTCCTTCATCCAATGTGTTGGCTTCCCCAATTTTTGATTATAATGGTTGTTCCTTGATGCAGGGATTCTGGGTTAAATCAGAATCCTAGCATATAAACATGATTATTTCACCCAGCATGAAATCCCTCAATCAATTTTCATTAAGATCATAAAAATATTCAATTTAAAATACACCAATAGGAAAGAGAGCCATACAACAAACTTACTGATATTAAAACAAAAACTCTTTGGCCAAATACTTCATTGGCATCCTCTTGGCTCTCATTCCTTCAACCCATCTTTCTAATTCTCCGCACTTCTCACTTCACACTCTCCCTTTTTCTCACCCTCATAAGCTACATATTTATACATAAAAATAATTTTTTCCACTCCATAATTTTCTCCTCATAAATCTCAACTTAAAATCTAATTTAGATTAATATTATTTTGGACCCAACTAAGTCCCATTTATGGAATTTCTCATCCCTAAATTATCTACCTAAATTTACTCCACTCATATCCTTATTTATTTAAGGGATATTTACAAAAAATCCTCACATTTATAATTTTTCTCCTAATTTATTAAAATTAAGTAATTTAATTAATAAAATAATTAAAATGTCTCACCCCCTTATTACATAATTGAATAATGAAAATTTGGCTCTCATGCTCCTGCATCTGACTCCCCAAGTAGAGAAGTTTTCATAGACTCTTGTCTATGAGGTCCGTCGCTTTTCTATAATACTGCGAAAGCTACAAGTCCTGATGACTTGCTCCCCCCAGGATTCCATACTCTGTTCTGTCACTGGTCCTTCAAAGTATCAACCTGATTTTATAACTCATCATCCACTCTATCAATCGGATTCCATCAGCTTCTCCAACACTTTCTTTCGCCAATTCCTCGGAGTAATTCCTCTTTGTCAAATTCTTTCACCTCCAACTGAGCAGAACTCTCAACTTCCTGCAATGGAAAAAAATCAAGAATTTCTTCTTGATCATAACTATAGTTATTGATTGCTTTTATAGCAACAATTTCCTCGTCTGGTGCTGTACCTGCATTCACCAACAAACTGTTAGTTTTAAAAAGATAAGACCTTTCGGTCTCTCCTTCTTCTGGCAACATTTTGATTTGCTGCTCTGACATTTTCTCCTTTATCAACACATTAGTATGTTGATTCAACATCTTCAAAGAATTCTCAAGACTATCAGTTAGTCTTTCCTCCACACCATCTGTTTCAAGGATGTCTCTTTTCTCTAGTTCATAATAATGAACTTTTTCATTCTCATTCAGCTCTGACTTTGCAACTTGAACACTTATCCTCTGCTTTTCTAGCCTTTTGTCTAGAATACTCAATTCCTGCCACAAATCTGTCATTTCATATGAAAAAATATTTGTACATTTTTCACTATCATCTTCTTTGTCACGAGTCAAGTTTCTTGTTGATACTATCTCTTCATTCTTCAGTAGAATAGAATTCTAATCTTCTATCTCTGTAATAGTTTTAGTTTTTTGTCCATCATTTTCCCTTTGGCCTTTTAGGAAAATCAATTTCTCACTGTCATTATCAATAGTAAATTCTTCATCATAAGAAATAACTGTCTCACCTCCACTGAAACAATTTCTTTCATAAAAAAAGGAATATATGAACTCCTTTTGTTGCAACAATTCAATTTGATCTTCACCTAAAATATAGTCATCATCATATTTTTCTTGGCAACTTTCAGCCTCACTCAATATAGTTTCATCCTTTCTCTGGAAGTCCTCATGAGTTATCCTGTTTTATGTTTCATCACACTGCAAAATTTCTTCAGCAATTTCATTAAACAAATACATTTGTTTACCTCCTTGGAATTTTTCTTCGGCATTTCCATTTTTCTCCTACTCCATAACAGCTTCAACTTGTTGTCTTACCCCAATTAAGAATTCATTTATGATTTCTTCCTATTGTAACCAATCAACACTTTCCTTCTCTGAAAGAAATTCTCTACCAGACTTTGCCTCAAGAGTTTCATTCTCCTTTGTGACAGTTCCATCAGACTTCTCACCATCTTTCACACATTATGCAAACATACATAAATTGTGAGAAAAAATGTAAGGCTTCATGGCCTCATCTATTTCTCTCACCAACACATCTTCGGACACTTTTGAACTATCCCAATAGTTCATGATATTTTCCTCACTAATCTCTTCACCCAGAATTGCACCATGTTCCGGGCCACAAATGGAAACATCCATTTTTAACTTAGCCTCTATGAGTTCTTCACAACTCAACATCTGCTCGAGCTTCCTCAGCTCTTCCATCAGCTGTATGTTTACCTGATTTTCCCTCTTTGAGTGTAGCTTCTGCCACTTCACCTTCTTTCTCATGGTCCAACCATGTGTCTGGGTTTCCACATTTTCCTGCAACAACTCCATTAATAATTCAAGGTGAATTTTTATCTCAACCTTCTCCCGCTTGTACTCTTCATCCATCAACTATTTACATATGCCACTTACCTTGGCATTTTCCTTCTTCTTCCCTCTGCTGTGGTCTTCATCAGATCTTCGGAAATGACTATCAATAGTCATCTCCCCCTTCTTTGTGAACTTCATCTATTCACGTGTGGACTTCATTTAATCCACTTCTCAACAATCCTTCACACTTTCCATTCATCAAAAATGCAAGTTCTCCTTCTGCGCTTGGCTTCTCTTGGTTCTCTGTGTTGGAACCAATATTTGGCAACCCTCTTGTTTTAGTTTGCTGCAAACAACACTTTAGTAACACGTGTTACAATAACCAATTCTTTGGGTGTCGGGCTCTGCCGATCATGCACCCCATTACATTCAGAGTCTTTAATTAGCTAACGACTCTTTGACTTCAGACTTACACTAATTTTTCATCTTGGATGAAAATACTCAATCTCAACTCAAACTATCCAAACTTTCATTTGACTCTAACATCTATTTTTACTTCAGGCTTTGCCCCAATAATAATGATAGTGGATATTCTGACTTAATTGAAGTTGTACAATTCTTCAATAAACATACACCCCTAATAAATTTTAGGATGTAAAATCTTCACCCTCTTTCATACTTCTTTCTTATGAAAAATCATCAGTTTTCCCTTATCATTTCACATGATACTGAAGTATTTAGTTGAATTGCAATTCAGGTTTTCCAAGATTTATTTTAAGGTGAAAATAAATAAACCATTCAATCTTGAATGTTTAAAATTACCTTCCTGAATTATCATACCTCATGCTTCTTTTAAGGTTATTGATAAAAATTTATCTCTGCAGTCTCAATTATCTGGTTTCCATTCTTCTATGCCATCTTTGTCACTGTCAATACTTGCATGCTCACAAGTTCATCATCTTAATTCAAACATTTTACTGCACTTATATACACCAAGCAACATCAATGCACATCTCTTCACCTGTGTATAGAGAACAAACAACCTCTTCGAGAAATGGTGTAAAACTTGTACATTGTGTTCATCCTGAATATCACCTCCTTAAATGTCGTCACATGATAGTAAAAACAAAGGTTTACAACATCAAGAAATTATATTTTCAATCACCAATCAAAATAATTTTTCTTTTCCCAACTACAGGCTATGGTCCAAAATGACTTAACCAAAACTGTGAAGAATCCACATTATGCATGATAAATCATCAAACTATGCATAATAAACCTCCTCATATAAAAATGCATGTTCATTTTACTTACCATCTTCATAGTGTGCCCACCGGTAGTTCTTGAGCTTTCGCACTACAGCTCTTTTTCTGAAGTATCAATGAAAAATATTATCAAAATATTTGTAAAGAGAATGGCATAGCTGGACCAAACCTTATCCAGGATACTAATGTTAATTCAACGTAGAGGACTTCCCAAGCTTTATTTCACCACAAAAAAGTCATTTACCCAATCCAATTTTATACTTTATGGGTAATTTTGTTTGAAAGACAATCCAAGCCTTCATAAAGGCTTTCGCTAGAAATTGCACAAGTACTTTGGATATACTAATGACACTGAGGCAGAACCATAACCACTATCTCCTCGACCCCCAACAAGTATTTGAATTTTCACAACAACTTTGTTCTCTTCAAAATGACGTAAGTGACCAAAATTCCCACTTCCAAATTAATACATAACTTTGAATTTTTACAGCATTATGCAAACTCCACTTCTCAATAATAAATGGGTGCTTTTAAGGACTATTTTATATCATAATGGCTAATCCACTATGGCATTTGGAATCCACTTTAATTAAAACAAGCCACCATACCTCACGTAATAACAAAATAAGTCAATTTGTGTTGATGACGATATTAAGCAAGCAACATACCACTACCTGAACGAATCCGCAGTGTTGCATTCACCATGGAATTCACGCAAACAAAACCGGTTCAGGATCATAATTTGGTATTTCAATTAGAGTTTACGCCATCCATTGTGCAGTTCTCCACGCAGAATTTTAATTATATAATTCACACAGTTATCCACGGCATAATTCGACCCCATAGAATTTTTACGTAGAAAAAAAACAATACAGTCCTTGCTAACCAATGCGAATTGATTGTATAAAAATTAAATGTAACCTGACCGAACCATTTCGTTGCGGCGCTGTAAGTTTTTCATCATAGAGTTGTTCTGTGGTTCAATCGATCCACTGGACGCCGTCATCTCTGCCTCGGACTAACACATCTTGCCAGTATTAACACAACATTAGTCTTGATCCAGCTTCAATTTAAATACATGATACACCTTTTCTTCATTCCTCCGCTTCGAATGCCATCCTTTGCCTTAGTTTCAACAACCCATATTTCCTCGCCCCGCTCACCAAATCTTCCTTCACCTGCTCCATGTCATGAACTTTCAATTTGATGGTCGCAATCATTCGATATCTCAAGCGTGATGGATCGTGCTCATGGTGTGCTCTCGATGTGGCCATAGAAACAAGAGGAACACTCATTTCTCTCAGACTCTCAAGCATCGCAACCATCGAATAGATCGTATTTCTAGGGCTGTTGACAACCACTACTATATTTTTTATTTAATCATCAGAAATAGTGCTGCCTCCAATCTTTGATACTTCAACTGTCACCAAGCTATTGCGGTCCTCACTACATGTGGAGCCCTGTTGTTGCAGGCTTGTGTTGGTGCTTGCACCTTCCTCAGATTAAGCCTGTGATATGAACTGCTCCAATTCTGATTCCAACTCTTTATTCCTCTCTTCAAGTTCTTCCACACACGATTTGTGACTTTTTAAATACTCTCTTGTATAGGCCAATATGGAAGTCTGGTCTTTCCTTGTGCAACGACAGATGACTGAACACAATGCGTCAAAGATCTCCTTCAATTTTTCCCTCCACGGCTAATGTAGAGAGGAATCTCTGGCGTTTCTATTACGCTTTCCTTGGATACATATCATTCTTGCATCCACATATATACATCATATACATATATAAATTGCAGACTCAACTTCCAATCAATCAAACGTAGGAGAGATTCATCCTTCAACTCATCTCTAACTCTAATACCAAATGATGCAGGGATTCTAGGTTAAATCAGAATAGAGCATATAAACATGAGTATTTCACCCAGCATGAAATCCCTCAATCGATTTTCATTAAGATCATAAAAATAATCAGTTTAAAATACACCAGTAGGAAAGAGAGCCTTACAACAAACATACTGATATTAAAACAAAAACTCTTTGGCCAAATATTTCATTGGCGGCCTCTTAGCTCTCAGCCCTTCAACCCATCTTTCTAATTCTCCGCACTCCTCACGTCACACTCTCCCCTTTTCTCACCCTCATAAGCTACATATTTATACATAAAAATAATTTGTTCCAATCCATAATTTTCTCCTCATAAATCTCAACTTAAAATCTAATTTAGATTAATATTATTGTGGACCCAACTAAGTCCCATTTATGGAATTTCTCATCCCTAAATTATCTACCTAAATTAACTCCACTCATATCCTCATTTATTTAAGGGATATTTACAAAAAATCCTCACATTTATAATTTCTCTCCTAATTTATTAAAATTAAGTAATTTAATTAATAAAATAATTAAAATGTCTCACCCCCCTTATTACATAATTGAATAATGAAAATTTGGCTTTGATGCTCCTGCATCATTCCTCCATAGTTGTATCAGTGATGGTACATGTCTCCTCCAATGGTGGTGAGGGCTCCTCCTCCTCTGATTTCTCCTTACCAAATTTCTTGATCAACCTTTGAGTAAATGCTGCAAAAGTAGTCACTCTTGCATGACTCAAATGGCTAAATGACCAAATTAATGTTTGCTTCACCCTCAAGGTGCAACGCTGCAATCTCTACAACCTCTCTTTCTACCACTGGATGTAGTAGGAATAATGCATCTAATTTCCTTGCCCAAGCCCCTACTATAGATGACCCATAAAAATTAGACAATAGAAACCTATTGCCCTTGATTCTCCTTGTTCTGCAAGGTCTCCTTTATTTCTCCAATTGAATGTACTATGGGAAAGCTAGATTCTCCTTGAAGGCTCTAGGTTGAGATTTGTACTCAACAAGGTATTCACTTAGAATTTTGTGATGCCATTGTCCTCCATATTTTTGCAATTTGTCCTCTTTTTCAAAAGGAAAGGGTATAGTCCCACTGCTTCTTTCTCCTATTCTTTGCTTGAACTCCTTGTTGAGGTCCTTTCTGCTTCTGAAAATATATGGGATAAAGCTCATTCTCTCCATCATTCTGATCTTTCTCTTCTTCTTCTTCTTATTCTTCTGATAGCATAATGGCTGAGATCCATAGGCTGAGCTAAGATTATGCTCTGAAACCATTGTAATATCCCAAAATGGGGACTGCATCAATAATGAACATAAAACTGGAAGTAGCAGTGATAAATCAACTCATAACATGTGAGAGGAACATATATACATTATATTAGTTTTATAGCAGAAAATTTATACAAGATCTTTAGGAAATAATCACTCAAGTTAGGCAACATAGGCCTCAAGAGAACATGTACATGAAATATGAAGAACACTGCTACACAAATGATGCCCAAGGCTATAACAGTGCAGTATTATTAAGTAGAATTGTTACTAGAAAATGTCAATACATGTATCTGCAATTATATGGCTCATATAATTCTAGGAGTAAAGATCTAACCTCCTAAACACAATTCCAAGACAATCCGGAGAGGATTTCCTGAAATATGCAAAAGTACAAAACTGTCGGAGTGCAGCCTTAGGGATGAGTAGTAGCTGTAACTCAATAACTAGATGGAGATGGCTAAAGATGATGCATAATATGAATATACCTCCTCCAATATATCCTTCAGGTGAAAGGCTAATCCAATCACTGAAGATATCACCCTCCAATCAAGCAATGAATCCCCACACTGCAAATACCCACTGCAATAACACAGTCAAAGAGGAATACTACGTTGCATGTGATGGGAAATATGTTGGCCAAGTGCCAAGATGTGAAATCAGCTCCAAAATCTCCCTCACTGATCTCCCAAAGGGAAGAATGCTTCCCCCTCTGAAAAACTAGCTCAGGAAGTGGTGTTATCAACTCTTCACTACAACACATTGCAACAAAACCCAGCTCTAAACAGAAACTACGTTGTAGCTGAAGGAGGTAGCTTGGCCTCAAGCTTGGGTGTGGATAAATGAAGTGAAAGCTCCCTCAAGAGGCCTCTCAAGAAAGGAGATGAAATTCTTAAACAGGAATCCTTGTGCTAAGCAGCACAACAATCTCAACTAAACAGTTGAGTAATGCAGAATAGTCATGCAGACCATAAAACCAATAATCCATAACATGTCCTGCTATGGCTGCCTTGACCTCCTTATAAACAAGTGTGAACCTTCTTACCTTGGGCCCCAAACATTAGGTTTTCCTCCACCAAGGAATCTTCCTCCCATTCATATTGCGTTGTCTCTCAAGGTGATCCACTTCCTCCATGGCAGCGCTGTTGAATTGGTCAAAATTGACCTTGTCCACATGCATTTTCCCTTTTTCACACATGAGCGTGCAAAATCCAGCTCATATTATGATCCCTTTTCACATCATGATGGATTTTATTCCAATTTTATAAATGTATGGGCCTCCTTACCCATTTATTCATCTCCTAGGTAACAAAAGAAAATTTTAATATTCCTATTAACTGCATGTTAATTTAGGAATATTACAAGATGGCTGAAAATTATAACTAAATAAATAGATCTCCTCCAATAGATCCTTCAAGTGAAAAGTTGATCCCAACACTGAAGATCTCACCCTCCAAAACAAGCACACAAAGCTCCACTGCAAATGCTCACTAAAATAACACAGTCAAAGAGGGAATCTACGCTGTAGATGATGGGAATAGGTTGGCCTGGTGCCAAGATGTGAAAGAAAGATCAAGAAGCTCCCTTTATGATCTCCCAAAGAGAGTAATGCTTCCTCCTATGAAAAACTAGCTCAGAGAGTGGGTTTCTCAACCCTCCATTGCAACACAATGCAACACAACACAAATCTGACAGAAATTGTGCTGTAGTTGAATACTGAAGCTTGGCCAGAATGTCGGATGTGTGGAAATGATATTACAATACTTGTCCAAGAGGCTATCTCAAGGGAAGAGGTAGGCCCCCCTCGGGAACACCCTATGCTAAACAGCACAACAATCTCAGCTATACAGCTAGAGAGTGCAAGAAGTCATGCATACCACAAAATCAATAATCAATAACATAACCCATTATGGCTTCCTTTCCCTCCTTCTAAAAAATTTGGGCTTTCTCACCTTTGGTGCCACTCATTAGGGTTTCCACTATCATGGAGTCTTCCTTCCATTCACACTGTGTTGTCCCTTATTGATGATCCACTCCTTCCATACTAGCGTTGTTGACTTTGTCAAAATTGACCTTGTCTACATGCATTAGCCCCTGTTCACACATGAGGATGCTTTATCCAACTATGAATATTATCCTTTTTCACATTAAGAGGGATTTTATTCCTACTAAAGAGATTTATGGGTCTCACTACCCATTTATTCATCTAATTAAATGACAAGAGAAAAATTAATATTCCAATTAGCTGTATGCTAATTTAGGAATATTACAGTCCTCCCCCCCCAAATGTTGCTTGTCCTCAAGAAACTGCAAGGATAGAAATGAAGAGCCTCCTCTCCTACTCCTGTATCATCCTCATATGATAAACTCCTCCAAGGAACAAGATGTTGTCTCATCAATAAATCTCCAAGTTGATCCTCCCAAGTATGCAAGTTAGCTTTTGGTGACCATCCCAAATAGCTATCATCATGAAGAAGTAAAATACCCATGGAGGCAACAATGTACTATCTAGAGGCCTTCTTGAGGCATGGAATCTGAATTATATTGGGAACTATCATTCCCATCTGAAGCCTCCATCCCCAAGCTATCATCCATACAAAATGAGTCACCCTCCAACATGGCAACTCATAAAATATTTCCTCCACCTTAAGCTCCTAGAAAATAACTGGGTTGCATAGCTGAACATGATGGATCAAATTGTCCATCCCACGTTGTATCCCTATCCACTTATGATAAATGTCGAGCTGCTGCTGAATTTGGGTTGCAATGATGTTGCCTTTATGAAGCAAAAAGGCAGTTGGATCTTCAAAGATCCACTCTTTGGTTCTTGCCCATACCATCCCATATAAAGTGAATATGACATTATCATCATATGGAATCCACATGAGAGAGGTATTGAAGGTTTTACATAATGATGGAAGGTACCAAAAGTCTCCCAAGTAATCACAGCGTAGTTTTACCAACTACAGTTTCAGAACATGATGTGGCAAGTTGTCTCCCAACAAATTGCTAGTTGTGCATGTCATCTCATCCACTAGTAAATATTAGATGGCAATGTTTATCAACTGACTATATAAATAATAGTGCAACACTTGCCCAAAGCCATACAAGAAATGACCATCTTCATCATAGATGCTAGTCCCAAAATGACCATGAAGCTCAAATAGAGGCTTGCCCTCTTTTAGAGCAATGCACCGTATAGAGATGGTAAGATAATGCAAATAATGTGTTAGATAATCAATAAGTGAAAAAACACGATTCTTACCATGTCCTGAGAGTAAGATGATAATAAGATATGTTGGGGTCTTGTGATTTGGCTGATTGGCAAACCAAATGACAAGGCAACATATAAACCAGTCTTTAGAGCTCTAGGTTCTAACCCTCCTAGTCTCATAGAGGGATCTCTCAATATGTTTGTAAGGATATAACTTGATTACTTTTAAGGGTTGATTTTAGGCTAGTTATTAAGTACAAGTTTTTTTGTTTGTGTTTGTTTGGTTGAACATGAATGATCTAGGAAGCATATATAGCAAGGGGAAATATCAGAGTCATTCGGCAATGGAGTCAAGAAGAAGTTATGACAAACTCAATCAATGGATATGGGATATCAAAGGGAAAATCTAACTTGGCCAGTGGATCTTGGGTTTGGTGGATGAAATGAAATGGACATTAAGGATTTAGAATGAGAAGTAGAACTAAGGGCAATTAAGAATCCTTAACTATATGTACTCCTCAACAAAGGGACTTAAAACATTATCTGAACATGAAAAGGCATTCAATGGACAAGCTAACCGTAAATTCTACAAACCACACTTCAGCAAATAACAATTTCAAGACAAAATTTTCAAATGAAATCTAGGAGTTGAGGAACGCTCTATTTCATCCAAAGATTTCACCTTCAAGGAATTTAGAAAACATAAAAGATTCACAAATAACTGCATTCATAGAAGAGGGAACTCCTAGACATCTTAGATTACAGCTATAAAGACCTTCAAAACAATTATCTCAGCAAGAACAAAGGGTATGATCGAAACAGACCTCTCTGGCAGACTGTAAACAATGGTACTTTAAAGGGAGACTTCAGAGACAGTTTTCAAGTGGTAGCAAGCAAGAAAGGAAAACCATAAATCATTCTTGAGACCAACTGTTTGAACTATTTCTGAAATAAACAAGCTTAAGGGTTGAAAAGTAGTCAAACTACTCAATAAAACCTTCAGCAGATGAAAACATAAAGGCAGTGAAGAGTAAACAGGCCTAAGGTGCTTCTAGGAGACATTTCTTAGCCTAAGTTTTTTACTCTACTCCAAGCAAAGCATAATGGAAAAAAATGGAAAACATGAAATACAAATTAACAGATTAGAATACATCACCAACAGCCATGCTTAGGGATCCAATGATAGAGCCTTCTCATTAGCAAAACATGTCAAAACATTATAAATCTCCCAATACTTCAATTTCTTCTTAATTTTTAGCCAGACTATGTACAACTTCAAAGAGTTCGAATGCCCGTAACCAACCCCTAACAAAGAGCTCCTCATAGAGTATTTATAGAAGAATAAGGAGGTGGAACTCTTTTTAGGGTTTAAGTGTCATTAATTACAGAGTAAATGCATTCCTGACCTTGAAAACCATGCAAGGCATAAGGCAAGAACATGTGTGTAGCTACTTCTCTGTTTAATAACTATGTCTTAATTTTCTAAGGAAAGATAGGTGAAAATTTTGACTTTGCAGCCTATTTCTATCTTTTACAATAACTGCCTGACAGCTTAAAATATCTCCTATCTATGTAATAACTGCCAATTTTGTCTTTGCAGGTAGAAAGTAGGCCAAGGTGTCAGTTAGATATTTTTGATGAATAACTGCCTCTGTTGATTTATTCGAGGCTGCCTTTCATCTAATTTTCCTTGATTTCATCATTAAACTGTGTTTTAGGCTTGATGATGCTTTAGGCCTTCATAATCCATTATGTTGTCTTTATTCACTGCGTTGACTGATTTAGCTTTAATTATTTGTCTTTAAACTCTGTATTTATCCTTAATCTGTTGCTTTAGCTTTTGATCTTTTGTCTCTAGTCTTCACTGTTCTTCCCTTGTGTTCTGCATGTAGGTGTCCTTGGTGCGCTAGAGGGTTTAATTTATTTACCAGTGTTCATGAGGTACTGATAAAAAAGCAAAGCCCTGTAAATCCTCTTGTTGCATTTAAACCTCAAGGATCGTCATCCTGGGGGTTTCCGCCACTGATATTTGGCTATGGGATGGTCTATAATACTTTGGCCACCATTAAAAACTGCAAAATAAAAAAACATATTAAATAAATCCTACGGGCTGGGGTAAAACTGCTTCAGAGGCTTCAGGAAGGTTTTGGAGCGTTTTCAGAGGTGGAGGATGAGCAGGGGAAGAGGGATTCCATAGGCGGAAACAGGAGAAAACAATGCGAATTTGAATTTGGTATGGAAATGGAGGATGGCGGTAATGGAAAACCGAGGATGGTTTTTGCATAGGGCTTGGGCGGTAAGTGGTAATGAGTAGAGGGAACGCGATACATTTCAATGGCTAACACGTATCCCTGGCAAAACTTCTTATTTCATGTGGAAATGGCAAGATCAAATGGTTTTTTGGAATGAACGCGAAACGAAATGGTGGTCATCCGATCCAGGGGCAATAGATCAGATCGACAGTTAAAAATGAACACGGATGGAAAAAAGATACACAGGAGGAAGAAAGGTGGGGCCCAGAAGGTGACATTAGCTAATTCGTTGTGTAGTGAAAAGCTTAATTCGCAGGGTGTAAATTAGTTGAATGGAGTTAAAATGTGAGGATCACCAGGAACTGTTGGATCAGCAGGATCAACAGTTGTGACTGTATCGGGGAATCATATATTTGAGGAGAAGAGGGTCCGGGAACAAGGTTTTTTCATTTGCGATGGCCGATGGCTGAGAAGAGGGGAAATTGTGATGGGGAAGCACCGATGTGATGAAGTGTGATGGATGGAGGGCCGTCCGATCAAGATCGAGATCGACGGTGGAGATCTGATTGGAGCATTTCATTTTGATGGTCCAAGCAGGCGGATTTTTAGATTTGCGATGTGTCGATGAGCACGGGTCGTCTGATCTTGAGGATCGATGGCAGAGATCTTATCGGTAGGGGACCATCGGTAGAGAACGAAAAGGGTTGCTGAGGAAAATTCCGAAGTGTGACGCAGCGTGGACCATCAGATCTGAGGAAGATCGATGGTCTAGATTTCATTGGCGGGAAACCAAAAAGTGGAGGGGAAAAAGGGAATGAGCCGATGCGATGGAGCGGTAGCCGTCGAATTTGAGGAAGATTGATGGTCCAGATTTCATCGGCGAATCGGCCATCAGAAGAAAAAAAGGAAAAGGGAAGCGGAATTTAGAAATTGCGATGTGCTGATCGCCAATGGGCTTAGTGCTAGGTCGCAGAGCGGGTCGTATGGAGGAAAAGGGGTTAGGGCCTAAGCCAAAAAGCGCTTAAGGTATTATATGTAAAAAATGAAGTTTTTAGGCTGAAAATGGAGGTTTTTGAAGGATTTTTGGAGGTTCTGATAGGATAAAAAAGGGGTTTTAAACCAGAAAAAGGGATTTCATCGAGTTTAAAGGGGATTTTGAAGGAAAAAAAGGATAAATGAGGGGAAAAATGAGTGATATGAAGGGAATTGTGAAGATAAAACGGAGGAATGAAATGATGGAGATGAGGCTTTGAAACAGTCTTCTTTTGAACCAGCAAGGTTATTTTGAAGCTTTGAGTGTATTTTTTTATGAGAAACTGATGGACTTAGGATTATGAAGGCTGTGAGGTTTCTAGAACTCACAATGTTTTTGCAAATATTGTTTCTAGAAATATGGGATTGTCAACTTAGTCATCTTTGGATAGGATCAAAATTATAGATGACTAACAAGATCCATGAATGAGCCCTCCATAGTGGTATGAGATACTCCCATGAAGAGGAATGAACCATGTGCTGCATGAAGATCTTTCTTCTTATGCTTGGAAATCCAAGTCAAGAAGATCATATCATGGTAATAGATGTCTCCATCCACTACTCCATCACTCTCATCTCCTACTTGTCCATCAAGTGCATCATATGTAAAGTGATCCTGGAAACACTCCATCAACAAATCCAAGCTCCCAAGTGACAGCAATGTTGGCCTTTGTGACAAGGCTCCTGTCATCTCATAACTCCATCCTTTGACATACCACATGTCAAAGTCATCTACCATAATGCTGCTAGATATGGGAGATCCCTTCCAAAGTGGAAGTACCTCTTGATCCTCCAAGGTTAAGGAGTATTCCCTTTGTACCATGATAGTGCCATCACTTACTCCTGCAACATCATGCAAAGTATGGGAGAAAATAAACCCATACTCTCTCAAGAGTTTCCAAAGCAACAACAGCTCTTGTTTCCTCGCCACACCATCACCATATAAACCATGGAGAAACAACAGGATGGTTGACATGAAAGATATCACATCATCCAAATACACCCAAACTCCTTGCTGCCATATGATGCAAGTGCCATTCCAATTTCTATCCACCAACACACCCTTTGAAAAAGGATATGTCACATGATGGCCAAAATCTTTCAAGAGTAGCCAACACAGTCTTGCCTCCTGCTGCCTTGTTTCATATATTTGCAAGTGGCTTTCCAACCTCTTTCTCATCAACATCACCCCTCCAACCAATTGTGAGTGCCTAAAATCATGCTCAAAATTGGCACTCCTCCAATGGAGAATACCATCCTCCCAAATTAGATTTATATCTTTTCATTTCATGGGATGTTGAAATGCAATCTCTTTGAGATCTCCAAATGATGACCACTCATCAATGACTATGTTGACCCCATAAGGATCCAAATAAGTGGTAGGAAAAAACTTCTCATAAAAATGTGAAGTGCTCATCAAGAAGTTGCTATCACAATAATGGGAGATATCTTCCATCATCCATATGCCTATCAATTAATACCCAAGTGTGTTGGTCATCAGAATTTCTCAATATCAGTTGGGCCCCCAATTCATCACTGCTGCTCCATGATAGCACTATTGATCTCCATAATGGTGCACTAGCTATCTCATGCTCATGCTCAATGCCGAACATATAGTTCTGCATTGCTTTTCTCAGGACACTGTTCATCCCATCCTCAAAAATTCTACACTCCAACCCCAAGAGTTGTCTGCAGCTCAACAATGATACAATAGGATGACTATATATCTCTTCCTTGAACAAATCAAGAGTCCTGAGTGTAGTGATAGTCTATTGCTCCAAATCAGCAATGTACTTTGACCCTAGGTCATGCAAAAGTATATTCCCACAATCCTCCATATCATGTACTGAAGTAACAGAAAATGGAAACATGTGCATACCTTAGTAAAGCTTGGGAACATCTTGTACTACTAAAAGGGTTCCTCCTTTCAGTGTGATGGATTCCCCAACTACTGATGATGATGGCTGCTCTTCCATGGCTGCATCAGCGCTGGTACAAGTCTCCTACTCCTCATGCATCTCTAGAATAGTGCATGGGACTATAAATGTCAAGAGATCAAGACCACTTTCCAAAGGTGCAAGTGTTCTTCCTCCTGATGCAAGTGCTCCTGCAGCAAGTGGTGGTGGAAGTTTCTTCTCCTCTGATTGATTCTTGTAAAAATTTCTTATCAAACTTGGAGTAAAATTTGCATATGCATTCACTCTTGCATGACTCAAATGGCTAGACCACCAAAGGTTTGCTTCACCCTCAAGGTGCAGTGCTGCAATCTCAACAACTTCTCTCTCTACTACTGGATGTAGTTGGAAAAATGCATCCAACTTCATTCCCCAATCTCTTGTTGTACATGTGGATGACCCATCAAATGTAGGCAATAGAAATCTATTGTTGCAAGGTCTTCTTTCTTCTTTGAGCTGAATGAACTGTGGGAGAGTTATATTCTCCTTGAAAGCTCTAGGTTGAGACTTATATTCTGCAAGGTATTCACTTAGAATATCATGATCCAAGTGCCCTCCATCACCATGCCTTTTGTATTTTTCCTCAAAAGAAAATGGCATAGTGTAATTCTTTGGAGCTCTATGCAACACTGGTTCTTTCTTTTGCTGATAGGAAGTACATGGACCTTCCTCGCCTTAAAACCCTAGTGTGGTTTCACTTCTTTTCAAAAAATTTCTTTGCTTGACCTCCTTGGTGAGGTCCTTCTTAGATCTGAAAAGAGATGAGACAAAACTCATTCTTTCCATCATTCTGATCTCTTTCTCCTTTTTCTTATTCTCTTGATAGCATAATGGTTGAGATCCACAGGCTGATCCAAGATTATGCTCTGATGCCATTGTAGGATTCCCAAATGGGGAAAGCAGCAATATATCACATAAACATGGAAAGTAGTAGTGAATACATCAATACACCAATATGTGAGAAAAATGTAAAACCATATTATTAAGCATATCAGCAAACAATAGGCAAAATATCTTGAGGATCAAGTCACTCAAGCAATCCCATACAAGCCTCTAATAAGTAAATATGCAATAACATGAAAAATAGCTGCTATACAAATGCCTTGAGCTAAGACAACGCAATTTTAGGGCATAAAATACTACATAAAGATAGATCAATATATATTTGCTGTTATATATCTTAAACAATGCTAGGAGTGAAGATCTGGACTCCTAAACACTTTTCCAAGAGAACCCGAGAAGGGTTTCCAGAAATACCCAAAAATATAAAATGCTCGAATGCAGTCGTAGGGCTGAATAGTAGCTGCAACTAAATAACTGAATGGGGATGGCTAAAAATTATAACTAAATGAATAGATATCCTCCAATATATCCTTCAAGTGAAAGTTGATCCCAACACTGAAGATCTCACCCTCCAAAACAAGCACTCAAACCTCCACTGCAAATGCTCACTAAAATAATGCAGCCAAAGAGAGAATCTACGCTATAGATGATGGGAATAGGTTTCCCTAGTGCCAAGATGTGAAAGAAAGCTCAAGAACCTCCCTTGCTGATCTCCCAAAGAGAGGGATTCTTCCTCCTCTGAAAAACTAGCTCAGAGAGTGGGTTTCTCAACCCTCCACTGCAACACCCTACAACACAACACAAATATGAACAGATACTGCGCTGTAGCTAAAGAATGAATCTTGGCCAGAATTACGGATGTGTGGAAATGATAGTAAAATATTCTTCCAAGAGGCTACCTCAAGGGAAGAGGTGGGATCCCCGCTCGAGAACACCCTGTGCTAAACAACACAACAATCTCAACTATACAACTAGAGAGTGCAAGAAGTCATGTAGACCACAAAATAAATAATCAATAACATAACCCACTATGGCTGCCTTTCCTTCCTTATAAACAATGTGGGCCTTCTCACCTTGGGTCCCACTCATTAGGTTTTCCACTATCATGGATTCCTTCCATTCACACTGAGCCGTCTCTTATTGATGGTCCACTCCTTCCATACCAATGTTGTTGACTTGGTCAAACTTGACCTTGTCTACATGCATTAGCCCCTATTCACACATGAGGATGCTTTATCCAGCTATGAAGATGATCCCTTTTCACATTAAGAGAGATTTTATTCCTACTAAAGAGATTTATGGGTCTCCCTACACATTTATTCATCTAATTAAATGACAAGAGAAAAATTAATATTCCAATTAGCTGTATGCTAATTTAGGAATATTACACCTCTATCCTCCAACATTGCCACTGAGACCAAATTTTTTTTCAAGCCTGATAAATGCATTACATATTTTAATATAAAGGGTTTCCTGACTGTCTCTGGAAGGTAACTTTACCAATCCTAGTAGCATTGTACCGCCCATCATCACCCATTTTGACATGCATCTAGAGGTCCTTCTCCTCCAAGCTACTGAAAATTTCTTTGTCTCCTGTCATCTGAAAGGATGTGCCACTATCCAAGTACCACACTGATCCCATTTCACTTGACACCGTGCATTTAATGAGCATGAAGGCAATCTCAAATTAAGAGGCCAAAGCTTCACTAGCTGCAGATCCTAAAGCCTTCTTGTTCTTCTTCTTTTGTGGACAATTAGTGGCATAATGTCCATGCTTGTGACAGTGAAAATACTTCACTCTGGACATGTCGTGCTTCTTGACATATTTGTCAGACTCAGATTTGGAATGGAATTTATTCCCTTTCCCCTTCTTTGCCTTGGCATCCAAAGCGCAATATTCTTCATCATCATTCTTAGATGAAGATCCATCCCTGGTACTCTGCCTGAATTCTTCTTGCACCAAATCCGACCAAATTCGTTCCCAATCTGGCAGCTTCTCCCTTCCATTGACAGAGTCCTGATAACTATGAAACTCTTGGGATGTCCTAGAAGAGATAGCCTCACAAATTCGTCATCTGCGATAGTAATTCTGATGCTCCCAAGCTCATCCTGACATTGGAAAACTTTGTTAAATATTTCAGAATGGTGTCACCTTTGTCCATTTTGATTTTCCTGAGCTTGTCCTTCAGTGCCAATTTTCTATCATCACTGCTGATCTGAAAAAAATCTATCAACGCTTTCCACATTTCATATGGTGTCACTTTTCTATGGATACTTGAGACAATGTGGTCTCGTACTCCTTCTAGTAAGATCATCCTCGCCTTTTCAACCTTCTTTTGCCAAGCATCAAGATTTGAAGCATCTGCTACAGCGGGTTTGGGAACATCATTATCAATGAATTATTTCAACCCATTGTCCTCCAGTACTGCCTCCATCCTGTCTTTCCATGCAATATAGTTAGATATTCCCTCAAGTGCATACTCCAATCTCAAGCCATTGAAATCCATTTCGATCCTGATTTGCCTGTCACGCCAAGAATACTTTTGCAAATTCAAATTTTATTCAGTCACAAACTCAGCTTCTCCTCCACTATAGTGATTTCCTCTGCTCTAATAGCATGTAGAAATTATTCAAACATATGTATATCAATGTATTCAATATTATCAAGCAATGTACTAAAGCTATATACTAAATCCTTCTACAAATCAATTACAGAAATTAAACACAATCGCCAATCACAATAAGCAAAGAAAGAATCAAATCAAACTACAACATAGATAATTTCCCGGGGAAAGCTTGCTGCTCAAAACCCCTCTATCTTCTATTTTATATTCACCATGGAATGATGAAACAATTACAATGCACTTTTCTCACAAGAGTCTCCTGCACTCTCACAACTATCTCACGCTGTCCCAGACAAAATTGACCAACAATTGGCCAATTCTCAACCTCTAAAAAACCTTCCTTGCTTACGCAATTCCTAATGAATGCAATCCCTATTATTTAGGAATTTTGGCCTTCCAAAACTGTGCAAGGATCATTTCCAATCCAATGGATGTTTGTTTGAATGCGGGAAACCTAATAATCACACAACTGATAGTTAACATCCCTTTAACCTTTGTCTCAACTGGGTCTCCACTGGAATTTACATGCATTCAGTTATTAATAGTAAATCGTCAGTTGCATGGGAGATCACTAATTGTGAATAAAATATATTTAATTCACTTGATCTCTCACTAGTGCAATAAACAGTTACAACTAGTTCAACTAACTCTAACTCACCTAATTGAGTCAACTGATTACTCATGCATTAAATTATTTCATCAACTACAATTTGAACTCCATAACTAATATATTTACTCTGCATGCCTCACCAACCACCCTCAACTCGAAATACATGAGCTAACTGATTTTATCACACTCAGTTAACTGTTTTAAGTGATCATGAGATAAGATTACATTTTATTGTCCAATTTAATTAAGGGAAAATTAAATTAGACACTACACCAATTTAATTAAATAAATTAGCCTTCACACTAATGTATCGCTAGGACCTATTGGTCCCACACTAGTTTGTGTGCTGCAACTTCTTGTTGGAATTCAACAACTCTAACTCTGAATATAATTACCAAATTTAAATAGAAACAAACAGTAAAAAATTCTTACACATACACTCCAGACCTTAAAACATTTTTTGCACAAACACAATGAGAACAAATACAAGTAACCCAAAGAACTATCACCTGTAAATATTGAACTTGAAAAAGAAGTTGAGAAACAACCTTTAAGAAAGAAGGCTATTAGAATACAAAGCTAGACTTGACCAAATAAGAAGACCAAATAAAAACACCAATTTAGAAAAGGAGAGACATCCATTTTAATGGACTATCTAACCCGAGGAGAGAGCCAAAACCTGATATATACCAGCTGACAACATAAGCTACTAAGCATGTACTGAAAGAAATAGCTCAAAAGAAAGAAAATAAAGCTGCTAGAGTATTAACAACCACTATCCACATTCATAATCAAGGTTGGAAACCAAGATTCCCTAGCCTAAAACCCACCATAGATAAAGAAACCATGGGTTCAATTAAGTAAAAACCTTAAGTGACTTTGTAAAGTAGAGAGAATAAGGAAAAGGTCATGACAACTAAAATATCATAAACCAAGGAATAAAGTAGCTTCAAAAGAGAATCAAGTAGCATCAAAACCCTTATTCCAAGGGAAACCACCTCCATGAGGGATATACCTTTGGAGGAAAGAGTGAGACCAAACTAAAATTAAATTTGAACCCTCCATACAAAACCCAAAAAAAACACATATTCATTTTAACCTTTAAACCAAGGGAATTCACATTAACCTTCAAACCAAGGGAATACTGAAAGATACAACTCAAGATAAAATATACATAACCCACTGCAAATATATAAGCATAAGAATAAAGAAAAAGCATTATCACCTCATCAAGAGTGGGCCCGCATGGGTAGTATGCAAGTGCATCACCATTTCGAGGAATTTTCATCCCACTTCTGTGACCTCATGCCATGCCCCATCCAGGAAGATATAACTCATGCCAAGGGAGAAATACCCTCCCACATAAATCAACCCTTAGACACATAGGTTCTTTTTGAGTTGCATGATTGGGTTCTAGACACTAGGCACATTGATTTCCATTTTAATTTGTATACACAAAAAAAGGTCTTTGTTGGCACATGGATTTCCTCCTATGCAAAACACTACTTGACTACCATGAGTATCAGGTTGAAATCCTCCATTCCCCTGAGCATATTCATTTCCGCATGATAAATATAGACACAATTCCTATTTTTAGTAATGATGGGAAATACATCATCATGTGTGTCAATCCTTTCCAATTAATGCCTATTTTCATTTTAAATTTAGGATTAGTTGAACCATTTTATGAAAGAGATCAACATGAAGGGTACCCACAAATAATCAAGCATACTTTTTTTAGATGTTGATCCATTAAGTAGGAGGCAATGGTAAATACCCCACCCAAATATTTACATTTGACATAGGACCTCATCACCCAAGCTCCAATTGAGATAATATCCCTTTGAATCTCTTGGTTTACTTACGTGTCTCTTAGATTTTTTATTTGTGTGTTCTTTGGTTGTTTCTAGTTGGCCTTAAGTGTTTCTTTTTTCTTAATGCATAAAACTTATATTGTCACCATGGTTGATTTTATTCCATGTCATTCTTCGATGTATTTATCATGTGACAATCAAAATGATAAGCACACAATTTCCCAATTGAGTAGGACGGTGTATAACCATTCCCACTATAGAGTGTCAAATTTATTTTTAAGGTTTTTTTTTTACTATTTTAAAAAATTTCCATGTTAATATAGGATGTATTAGATCCCAAGGAATTAAAAATAAAACCAAATAGCCATGCTCATAAATAATTGTGTATTACCTGCATGGTCAATACGGCAACATTGAATAATGTAATGCCTAGTGGAAAATATTTGTTCTTTGAACAACAATAATGAATTGGGGGTTTAAAAGGTTCATGAAACATGGTAAAATAACACAATTGAAAATAATTATACCCTAAAAAGGATTCATCTATTATATCACAAACCATCCAAATATTACAATGCATTCTTCTATAGTGAAAGAACCATGACATGATAGCCCCAAGGAAAATGATACGAATAACACATTCACATATTTGAGATTTATCATGATGTTGATTGATGACCTCACTTGCAATAGATTATGATCCGGTGTCATCTCCGACACGTGCATCTACACTTGACATTCCTTCCACTAGTATATCAGTGGACATCCAATGAATTTATGCAAGCCATTGTATGTTGAAAGATTTAAACTCAGAGCTCCACATTATTGGTTCCTTTTATAGTGATTTTAAATTAGCTTTTCAAACTTCGTAGATGCCATTGAACTGATTACAGATGAGTTGCGAGTTCATATAAACTGCAATATCATTAACAAAATTGTTTTTTTCCTCTTTTAAGCCCTCAACAAGGGAAATATAGTAGGATTCATGATTAGTTGTCCTCCCATGTACATCTATTTTTCTATGCACGACATGATTTCACTCTAGATTATAAAGCACATAGTTAATTGTGGTTTTTCTAGGATTTGGACGACATGAAAATTCGATGCACAATGTCCACTTTTCGGCCATTTTCCACACTCAGAAAACCTAGAAAATAAAACAACAATAAATTCATATCATACAAGTAGGAATTTATATGGTAAATAATGCGGTAACTAGTAATTACATATAAGTAAAACGTAAAACATTCCAGGTAACAAGTGCACATCGGTTAATTAATTCATCTGCAACATTTTTGAGAGAGTATACTTGCTAATCCGCATTGAATTGATTAGAAAGTAGCCTCATAATCCTCAAGCTTCCCAACACCTACATTTCTTGAAAAAAATTTGTAGACTCAATCCCGTGTCAACAAGCAATTGCTTCTACAATTTGGTAATTTAAGATCATGATATATCATTGGAAGCAGGTTCATATTTCCAACATTCTTTAAAACGCCTACTGAATCTAAAGATGTCACTTGTCTAAGTGCCTCTTCAAGCCTTGATTAAACCTATTTAACATTTGCATCCTTGAAAATATACATAAAATATTGAAACGTGCCCATGGAGGAATGTAGGTCCTAACCCCTCTAACCTTGGGACTGAAGGTTGTGCAAGAAGTTGTATATTTGGAATTATGCCCAGTTGGGAACCATTTGTTTCAATATTTTCATTAAATAGGAGATGTTTGTAACTTAGGTTTAAAAAATTTAGAAGCTCAAATGTACATATGTTAGTTTCCATATTCAATGTGACAGATTTAATCTCTAAAATCAAGGCACCTTGCACTGGCATGAACTCCCTAATTTGACCAAAGTTGCAAAGCACCTCACTTCCTTGAATACAATCAAAATTAGGTTTGTTAAAATTTCCAATCATGGTTTGGAAAATATAGGTTTGTTTGGAAAAGATAGGTTTTCTTGGAAAAGAAAAAAACGAGATAATTGGAATGATGCACAATCCAAAGTTTGAGCAGATGAGATCAAAGCAAGCCCAAAAGAATTCCACTATTAGTTGAACCTTTGGAATTCACATTTTTATTATATTTTATTTTTAACTTATTTTTTTGGTATTTTTGTTGGTTTGATTGATTGATCTAAATTTGATTAGCATATAAACTTTACTTGTGCATCCCAAGACCACACATACCAAGAGGATAAGCTGGCCCCTTCTCATCATTGGTTACTTTCTCTACAAATGAACGAAATTTTTTGTTTCATATGTCTTCATCATTGGAAGTTAATATGCTTTTGGAACAACTTCCAATTTCCATTTGAGATTCTCTATGCTTGATCTTGTGATAGTGGAAAATGTATGAGTTTCCTGAAGGGAATAATTCTATATTAAGTTGTAGCAGAGCTTGGTGTTACAGGTTGTGTTAATCGAAATTTTTACTTTACAAAATGATGTATTAGCTAAAGATTCAACTTGTAAATATTGCAGAAATCGTTTCCTGAAGAAGACCAAATACTAGTAAATATAAAAGTGGAGGAAAGAACCAAACCCATTAGATTTATTGTGAGAAAAAGAGATATAGTGAGTGATTTGATAAAAGAAATAATTGATAACTATGCAAAGGAAGGGCGACATCCTATGCTAGATTCTGACACAAACATGTTTGAGTTGCATGTATTGAATTTTAGCATGGAAAGTAAGCATTCACCATTAACAATCCATCAAATTAACTTAGTTTGATTTTATTTTTAGTTCAGAGTAATTTTCATGTGATGGATCTGATTCAGATGGTTTTTATTTGTGCATGTAATTGCAGGTCTAAATAGGTCAGTTCCAGTAGGAGAATTAGGTACATGAAGGTTTTTTCTAAGGCAAGAAATGCATGGGGCAGCAGACCAACCAGTACAAGTTTTACATCCACACATGGTCTCTTCTTTTTATCTTTGATTATTTCCTGGTTGAAGAAGTTCAGAAGGAAGACCAAGAAATTTTGGAAGATCTTGGACAGCATGGTGTACAACTAATTAGTGCTCAACTTGCAAGTGCATATCAGACTAGAACCATGTATAAGTTTATAAGTTGGGTTTGTACAACTGAGTGCTTTATTGTATAGAATACCTGATCTAAATGGTCTATGTTAGTAATGTTGTGTTAATTCCTCTTTCATATTTTGAAACGAATGTCTTACATGTGCTTAAGGGTTCAAGTTCTCTTGTAAGTTATTAAGTCTCATGAGTTCTTTTTATGTTATTTTAATGAGAAATGTATCATAAAAGAAATAATGAACAACAGAAAATAAAAGTACAGTAAATCACCATAAAACACATCAACACAGGGATTTGATGAAGGAGTTCACCCCTCCTAGGTTACATCTCCTTGGCCAATCTTCCATTGGTTGGGCCTCTATATTATGCTCAAATTTGAAAAATTATGTGTTTACAATGATTTTCTGCTCCTAAAACCTACACCAATGAGTTCAGAATGCCCAAAAATGGTTACTTAGGCTCATTCTGCTCCTCATTTGGTTGAAATCTGACTAAGTTATGACCTCTAATAGTTTTCCCACAATTTCCTCCATAAATTTAGCTAACTGCCACTAATTTGAGCTAGTTGGAACCAAAAATAGCCTTTCTGCTGAATTTATCGAACCGCCAATCTAATCCGGTTTAGGTTATTAAACAAAATTAATGCTAATTAAGTGTGGTTAGTGCTAAATCCGTGCTTTATGGCTAATCTAGATTACTACCAATTAATGGAGCTTAGCGGTTAACTAATGGTGGATTAATGTTTTAAACATACACTCTTAAGATAATCCCCTCCAGTGCTCCTTCTTGGTCACAGGCTATGGACGTATGTGCTGGTGGCTGGCCCCCTCTTCCCTCGATGACATCACATTTAAACCTTAAATATATATGAATAATGGTATGGTTAAGAAACAAGTGGTAGTGGAGACGGTGGTGTGTGGTGTTGGCATAGCGGAGGTCTTGTGTTCGACCTCCACCCGGTCCTTTCGGCTATAACAAATATTTTATTTCACTGTGAGGAGGGCACGTGGTGGCCCCAGGCTGAGCCACGTGTCCCCTCCTCATTTTCCTTTCCAAAAACCAATAATAAAATGGAAAAACACCATAATTCTGAACCAATCCTTAGTTGCCACTTGGAAGTTACACATTCGATGAAGGAAAATTGACCAAAAGTTGACATGCCCAGTCATCATGCCATGTCAGCAGTACGGAATGCTGGCTGAGCTCCCTATCTACATTTTTTTTCAATATTTTGCATGTTTATGAAAACGGAAAAAACTCATTTATGAAGCCATATGGAGTCCATTTCGCGTGAAACGTGTTGCGTCGAATTAAGAACAACAAGCAATACACAGTCGTTTAGGTTTCGAGCCATAATAAGAACTTTGATTTTTGAGCATAATTCTGAGCACCTAATCATTCCTCCCCACTGGAAAATTTTGGACCCAAAAATCTCTTTCATTACTGAACATGTGGATGAGGGTACAATTACCTCACCCTTCTAGTCTCAATCCATTGGAATTTTCCTAAGTTCAGCAATTTGAGATTTTCAAAAAAAATAATCCTTTTCCTTGATTCAGCAGACCCTGTCTTGCTATTGTAGACACCGTCCAGTTGCAATTTCCTAGAATTTTCATAAAAACAAGTTGTCCTTGAAGAAACAAACTTGTTTCCACCTTGGTCGTCAATCAAAGGAAACTTGGAAACTTTCTCACCTCAAACACTGTCAACATGACGATGTTTAGCATGTCTCGCCTTGTGCTTGGTTCGACTCTTGATAAAATGTGATTGCCATCACCATGCAACATCCCATTTCAAAGACAATACTTTATGAAACCCACAAGAAGAACATTTGAACCCAAATCCCTTTTGTAAAAATTTTTTGGTGCACCATTCAGCACTGCCATCTTGTTTCCAACACTGTTCAACACTGATGTGGACTACTGCAAATATTTCACATCTTGTTTAACTCTTTTCAAAGGCACCATGTTAGAGCCTTGAAACATCTTATTACAAACATTAGCAACTTCAATGAAATCATCTTGTTCATTTGATGCATCTTCTTGAAAGGTCTCATTCAAAACATCACTATGCTTGAACATTTACAAATCCAAATTTTGACTTGCATTCACTATTCTCTTCATTTCTCTTGCATGTATAAGAGACAAACTCCTCTTCTTCTTATGCGCTCTAACTATGTACTCAATTCCATTTTTGAACAAGTGGTACTTATTCTCACAGAGATGAAATACTGCCCTCCTATCATAAATATAAGGACTTCCCTTAACAATACCTAAAATCTCAAGCGGAACTACATCAAGTTCAACTTCGTCAAGAAAGTTTGAATTGATTGCAAACCTTATGATGCACTTCCTTGTCACCTGTAAGTTTGCATTATTGCATATCCAGCCTAGAGGATAAGGTCTTAGATGTGTAATATTTTCTAGATTTAACCTCTTAACTAAGTCTTCAAAAATCAAATTAGATTGACAACCACTATCAAATAGTGTGTCTATTTTGGTGTGCTTTGAAAGAACTCTAATATGAAAGAGCTCAATTCTTGTATCATCATCTTGAGTTAAATTAGAAAAACATCAAGAAATAGTGCTTGATATGTTATTACCTTTCAAACCCATTGTTTTAATATTGGTTTCATCTCCTAAATCTCAACCTAAATCATGTTCGATGATTGCAGTTGTTTTTCCATTCACTTTTGTTTTAGGGTTGTTTGGCTTCAACTCTGGATCGATTTTCCAAGAATGGTCTTCATCGTGGCCTTTTTTTGAACAATGTTTACATGTGAGTTTATATTTCTCTATTTTAATGGAACCATTTTTATTTCTTCTTCTATTAAACTTACCCTTTCCTTTACCTTCATACTCAAGGAAACTATCACTTTTCTCATCTACATTATGTTTCCCTATTGCTTCTAGATGCGTGAATTGAACATAAACCTCATCTAAATTTGTGGGATTGAACACAAGAATAGTATGTCTAAGATAGTTGTGAAAACCCCCAATATTCTTTAACAAAGTTTCTTTAGAAGATAATTTGACACCCAAAACTAGTGCTCTTCTCCTATACTCTTGTGTATAATTTTGAGCACTTTGTCCCTTTAGTTGTCTAAAATTCTGCTAGTCCATAATGGATTTTTGCATGTAAGATAGAGGGTAAATTTCCTTTTAATGGAAAAAATAAAATTAAACCAAGACATTGAGTTCTTACCATGGTTTTTAATCTCATCTTGTGTCCTTGCTTCCCACCATACAAGTTTTGCACCATCCATTCTCAAGGAAGCCAATTGAATATTTATGTCATCCTCTTGAAGGTTCTGAATTCTACAATAAACCTCCAATTGACGAATCCAATTATCCAACTTCTCTGCATTCACCTCGCCATTATACATCGGTAGCTCAAATTTGACATCAATTTTAATTAAGGGTGATTTACCAGTTCCTTTTGAAGTATGTGGATGAACCGATTGAAGGGTTTTGGTAGTGGAAGATGATGAAGAGGAAGGTGTATATGGTGGCGAGGATGATGGTGGAGTGGATGGTGGTTTCCTACCATCTCCATGGCCTCCTCCTCCTGGAGAACCCTCTCTTATTGGAGGCCTAGAACTTTCTCCTTGCATCCTTAAATTCATCTCCTCATAGAGGACCTTTGCCATCTCATTCATATCAAAAAATTCCTTTCTGAATGATCTATAATATTCTATCATGGTAGGTTCTCCTTCATGAGACATGCTCACTGAAGACTCAACTTCAACTTGAGGATGTGCTGGTGTTGAATACTTTGGCAATCTTTCCCTTCTTCTTCTTGACCCAACGACAGGGCTTTCAACCAGCTTCCCTTCTCCTCTTTTGAGTTTTAACTTTGTAAGAATGACACAAACTTGAAAACAATTAGATCCCTTATTACACAGCAAACCTAAAGCTATTATACCAAAAATGATCTGAATGGGGTATGTTAGTAATGTTGTGCTAATTCCTCTTCGTATTTTTGAAACCAATGTCTTACATGTGCTTAAGGGTTAAAGTTCTCTTGCAAGTTATTAAGTCTCATGAGTGATTTTTATGTTATTTTTATGAGCAATTTAACAAAAAAGAAAGATTGAACATCAGAAAATAAAAGTGTAGTACATCACCATACAACACATCAACACGGGGATTTGATGAAGGAGTTCACCCCTCACAGGCTACATCTCCTTGGTCCAGCTTCCATGGCTTGGGCCTCTATATTATGCTCAAATTTTCAAAATGATGTGTTTATAATGCTTTTCTGCTCCTAAAACCTACACCAATGAGTTCACAATGCCCAAAAGTGCCTTAGGATCTTTCTGCTCCTCATTTTGTCGAAAACTGACTAAGTTATGACCTCTAACAGTTTGCCCACAATTTCCTCCCTAAATTTATCTAACTTCCACTAATTCGGGCTAGTTGGCACCAAAAATAGCTTTTCCACCGAATTTATCGGACTGCTAAGCTAATATGGTTTATATTAATTAAACATCATTAGCGCTAATTAAGTGTGGTTAGTGCTAAATCTGTGATTTATGGCTAATCTGGATTAACGTTGATTAATGTAGCATATTAGTTAACTAATGTTTTAAACATCCGCTCTTAAGTTAAGCCCCTCCGATTCTCCGCCTTAGTCACAGGTTGTAGATGTATGTGCTGGGGGTTGGCCCCCTCTTCCCCCAATGGCATAACATTTAACCCTTAAATATATATAAAAAATGGTATGGTTATGAAACAAGTGATAGTAGAGACAGTGGCATGTGGTGTTGGCAGGGTGGAGGTATTTTATTTGACCCCTGCCTAGTCCTTTCAGCGATAAAAAATATTTTATTGCACTGTGAGGAGGGCACATGGCAGCCTGAGGCTGAGCCATGTGTCCCCTCCTCATTGGCTTTTCCAAAAACCAATAATAAAATGCCAAAACACCATAATTCCAAACCAATCCTTAGCTGCCACTTGTAATTTCCACATTCGATGGAGGAAAATTGACCAAAAGTTGACATGGCCCATCAGCATGCCACATCAGCAGTACGGACTACTAACTGGGCTCCTTGTCTGCATTTTTTTCCAAAATTTTTCTTGTTCATGAAAACAGATAGAACTCATTTCAGTGAATCCATACGGAGTCCATTTCACGTGAAAAAACTTCTACAGGATTCAAAATGACAAGAAATACGCAGTAGTTCAGGGTTCGAGCCATTTTGAGAACTTTGATTTTTAAAGCATAATTCTGAGCACTTGATTAATACTAGCCTTATTCATTTCCTGTATTATATTTTGATATTGTTGGCTTGAGGGGTCCTGACCCAGGTTTAGAAGTTAAGGTTTTCCAATAAACCCCTATACTACTCGCCCTTTCGGCAATGACCTACTTTTGCAGGCCAAGGTCTCACCCGAAGTAGTATGGGAGGGTGCTAGAACCAGGCTTCCACACCCTGGGAGATAGTAGGTAATTAAGGTAGATCAATGTTGTAACTATCAAGTTCACATAGATTGAGTCTATCAGTAGGCTTCTAACAGTATACTCAATAAGAAATCATAACAAAGCTACTATCATTAACATATCTGATCAATACATTCACATCCACATGCACATCATCAATTACTATTACAGAACATTATAATCATAGCTAATCCCTAGATCGTAGATACATTCAAAGCTTAAATAAATAATACAGATGCACTTCAGAAATAAACACAATCAATCCATATATCATAAAGATACTTCAAATATAGTTCACATTCATTAGTATCCAAAAACCCAATTACAACCTAAAACACAGCCAGCGCACACAGCCAGCAGGGTCCGCACACAGCAGGACTGAGGATCACCTTGTACACAGCCAGCAGGAGTCCTTACCCAAAACAACCAAAATAGATCTCAAAAATTCACACGTAGCATCAATCTTACTTCTACCTACTTACTAGACCCAACTATCTAACTATTTATATCTTCGTAGCCTTTGCTATTCGATGGTCCGCAAACCATGGTTTGCAGACCCTATTTTTACCCTTTAACCCATTACAAAACATTGGGGGCTTTGACCTACCCCAAAACCCCTACGAAAGACCAACTATTACAAAAATATATCAAAAACACAGCTTAGGGAACCCCATTCCAACAGGACCCTAACACAATCTTGTGACTTGTCCCGAGTCACAACGGCCATGGGGTCTGCATCTTCACCTAAAGCTACTTCATCACATCAACCAGAGGGGGAAGCACTCCTTCACTCTACACAACAACATTTTGTGCAATATCCACCAACTTCTGCGAATTCAGACCTTCAGTAGCAGAAGTGACACTTTCCAGGGTATGGTTCAGTTGTTTAACTACAACATCCACTTCCTGCAATAGCTTGAGGGCTTCATTGGCACATGGCTTGAGGTGGTCACTAAGAACCTTTTTCTTGTGGTGGAGCTCTTCGATGTCATCTCTAAGTGTGTGGATAGTACGCAGTCATGCCAGACATTGAGCAGGGATCAAGTGGACATAGTAGCTTCGAGATGTTCAAACTCTTCCTCCTTTTGGCACAATTCTTGAGTAAACTCACGCAAGAGAGGATCGCACTGCACCTTAGACCACGGCTGCATAGCTATCTCCAACAATCCTAAGCCTTTTGAAATTTGGGCTGTAATGGCATTTGTAGCTTCAGTGACTAGCGCAGCGCGTTGGGCTCATACCTCAAGTGGAGTTTCTAGCTACAATTTGGCCTGTAAGGCAGCAATCTGTTGCTCCATCTCTGTCTTGACAGTCTAAATCTCGGTCCTTGAAGCCTTTAGGGCTGAAAAAAGCCCCTTAATCTTAGCATGGGAGGTAGTAGAAGCCAGGATATCTTTAGTTACATCCGCGCATACCTTGTTGATCAGGTGTTCCAACTCGGTCTGCTACGTAGCGACAAGGGTGCATGCAACCTATGCCTGGGACACCTCAATGGTTTTTTCAATGATTGTCTGCTCAATTGTACTGAGTTGCTGATACACCCAATGGTCTCTATGCTGGATCTCTTCGAAGAGGGTGGTGTGGAGGACCTACAGCAGTTCGTTTGGAAGCCGTGACAAATCCAATTGCACCTCTACGCAAGCCTAGACTTGTGCACCTAAGGTAAGCGGGCTGAAGGTGAATGTTGCTCTGGGAAAGGAGTAGAAGCGACTTTCAGTTGTGATAATCAGTTTAATGTTGGTTTTTGGGGGCATCCGCGCCTGAATCATGCTTGTCTGAAGGGTGTCGATTTTGATCTGCAGAGCTCAGAGCTCAGACTGGAGTGCAGTAACCGTGGCTTTCTTCTACTCTTCCAAGGCTAGCCATTTATCTTCTGAGGAAAGGTTAACTGTGTCTACGATCTGCTCTAGGTCTTCCTCTGTCAAAGTAACTTTGGTCTCTATTCCAGGCCTTGTAGCCCATCATTTCTTTCATTGGCCCTTGAGAGGGTCGTTGGTCCATTTTGTACCACACGGGGAGTCAGTACCCTACGCATCCAGTCCCTATATGTCCAGATCCTGCTGCGAGTCCTACTGCAATTTCGGCTCTACACCCTTCTCGGCATCTTTTCCATGTCCTTCTGTCTCTTTAGTGGTATCAAGTGGGGTGGTCTTCTTGGTGCTTGTTCCTGCAGTGTCATTTGTACCTGATTTGAAGCCCAGTCTCCAGTGTGGTGGCCAAGAGGCAATGAGTCAGTCGATTTCCTCATCGGCGACCATATATGGCAGTGATACCCATGCCGGATCCTTACAACCCCGGATTTCTACATTGTGCATCGTGACCTAGAACGTTGTGATGCTCTTGTACTTATCGTAGATGGCTAGTGACAAGCGCAACCAGGAGTGGATTTCTGTTACGATACCGCTCTGAAATAGGACCCAAAAAAATTTATTATCCTCAATGCGCTGCTCATCCTTTGAATCCCACAAATTCGCATATCGCGCCCCCTCGCACATGTCAGGCTTGAGCTCAGGGAGGACTGAGTCTTCGGGTGCTTCCCATGCGACCAACGCAATGAGGAGCAGTAGCCAGGAGTAGCAGAATTCCCTTCCATGATCCTAGGCCTCATGCACATTCTTCAAGAATTTGTTGGAAAGGAACTAGGACCAGTTGAAGCAGACCCCCTTTTCACAGTGACCAACCAATTGAATGACATAAGTGGGGACAGTCGCAACCTGGCACTTGCACATCATTTTACATGCTAGCAACAAGGTATCTATGCGTGCTCCAGGATCACTGATGGTGTTGATTAGGAACCCCCTAGTTTTCCACTCAACATTGTAGTCATTGTGCACCTTATTGGTGATTAGTTGCTCATATTTCTTGCCAACACACTCCTGGGAATTGACCCTTCCATGGGGAGAGCAGTAATAAGGTGAATGAGGGCAGCATCAATGGAAATGCAATCCTGGATCCATAAGCTTTCATCATGGATCAAGGCTAGCAGCTAGTGTACAACCCAGTCAATTATACTATATCAACCAAAATGAGGCATTCGCAGCAATTTTAGTAAACCCGTTTTGGCTAGCCTGCTCACCCACGGCATTGGGATGACCCACAACATATCATCTTCCAGTATTCTTTCCAGGTACAATTCAGGTGACAATTCTAGGAAGGCCTCCAAGTTGGCCAGGTCGTGATCGTCGAATTTTATTGAGTGAAGTTTGCCAAAGGATTCTCCAATTATGGGGACCTTGCCTGGAATCAGTGGAATTTGGAGGTACGTGTGCATTTCTTCGAGGTTATTAGGTGTGTGCACTGAGTGCCGGTGAGGCCAGACATAGGGTGGCAGCCAGTGATTGGTTCAATGATTTGAGCCTCTTCCTGAGCAAATAAAGGTATCTTTGATGGGCTAGGCGAACATGCCTAGGGCACCATTTGAGGGGACTTCACATTCTGAGGGGAGGTACGTGGCTTCCCTCCAACCCATTTCACAACCCTCCCCTGCCCTTGTGCCTGGTCTTTCCCTCTACCCTTCTTCTTATCAACCTGTTTCCCCTTGGTTGGTGTGGACAAAACCTCTTCAACTTATGGGGTGACCTCCAATACTTCATCCATGGAGACCACTATCTACGAAGATTCATCTGGATTAGTTGCAGTCATTCTCACTAGGAAGATAAATTCGGGATTGCTACTATCAAAAGGGGTAGCTCGCCCAAACATTAACAGAGCGTAATTGTCACATAATTTTTCAAAGCACAGAATGTTCAAGATGCATGGAACCCACTTCTAATCTACCCTTTTGCTTTTATAGCCTTGGATATCGACTGACAGTTGTATGAGGCTTATCAGAAACTTACCATAAAGCAAACGGTAAAAAATCTTAGCAAATCGCCTCATTAGTTTCTGACTGCCCGCTCCTTTCAATGGTAAAATTTTCTTTTTACCCAGTTTTAATGTTCCAATGGTTAGTTTTCATAGCTGTGTATTACCTCTACATGCCCAGCACACCTCCCAGGGCTTCCAGACCTACGATCGTCCCCTGCGCTCACAGCACACCTCCTCGAGCTTCCAGACCTGCGATTAACCCCTGCATGTATAACAGGCTTGTTTGCGTTGTTCCTCCTGCCTGCGCGTAAGCCGCCCAATACAACTACGCTGGCCATATAGTAACTTGATCTGGTACGATTTGAGTCGGTTTCCATTAACATACCCTGGTACAATGTCATCGTGTAGTGTAGCTAATCGGATAGATCCTTCGTTAGTGATTTCCTGTACCATATAGGGACCTAGCCAGTGCTGATGGAACTTCCCTGGGTGCTTCACAAACTGGCTATCGTATAGTAGGACTAGTTCGCCCTTCAAAAAGGTATTTTTCTGAATATGTCAGTCATGCCATGCTTTTTCCCAGGCCTTCTGAACTTGCTGATGAAATTTAGCAGTGAATCGATCTTCCTCCAAGGCAACGAGCTGCGCCAAGCACTCCTCCATAATATCAGGCTCTGCCATGTTGGTAAAGGCTGTGATGCGCAGGCTAGGAACAATATATTCCATGGGAATAATAGCCTCCTTTCCATAAACCATCTGAAATAGTGTTTTCCCTGTCAATTTATTGCAGGTGGTTCGATAGGCCCAAAGGACTGATGGGATACACATGTCCCATTCACTTCACTCAACATTGTAGATCTTTGTCAGTTCCTGTTCTAGAATTTTATTAAAAGCTTCCACAGTTTCCTTCACTTGCAAGTGATATGGGGTAATTTTTGCATGGTGGATCCAAAATTCTTCAGTCAAATCCTGTATTGTATCATTAACAAAATGCGTACCTCTATCACTCATCAATACTTTTGGATAGCTAAACTGGGTTAGGATATGTTCAAAAATAAAGTGTGCAGTGGTGTCTGCAGTACAATCCTTTACATATTACGCTTTGGCTCATCTGGTTACATAATTAGTTGTAGTAATGATGTAGTGGGCACCTATCTTCTTTCCTGGCGGGTTGATGGGCCCAACTAAGTCTAGGGCCCATTTGTCAAATGCTTGCAAAGCCATCTACGACTACAAGGGAATTCTATCTCTGCGCGATGGTCTTTCCATCCTTTAACATGTGTCGCAGGCTTTACAATAGTCATGAGAGTCACTATGCAGTGTGGGCCACCATAGACCAGCTCTCAAAATCTTCTGCGTCATTTCTTTCCCTGCGTAATGACCTCCTGCTATGCTCCCGTGGGCTTCTGATAAGATAGCTTGTTGTTCATGCTTCAGAATGTATCTTCGTAGCACCTCATCAGCTCCCAGCTTATACAAGTGACCCGCTATGATGGTAAAGTTCGTTGCATGGGTTACCAGCTCTTTTTTCCATTGTACTGAATATTCCGCAGGAACCATCCCCATAGTTAAGAAGAGGTTCCAACACCCTCCCATACTACTTCAGGTGAGACATTGGCTTGCGAAATTAGGTCATTACCGAAAGGGCCAGTAGTATAGGGGTTTGTTGGTAAACCTTAACTTCCGAACCTGGGTCAGGACCCCTCAAGCCAAAAAATCCCTATACTACTGGCCCTTTCGGCAATGACCTACTTTCATAGGCCAAGTCTCACCCGAAGTAGTATGGGAGGGTGTTGGAACCAGGCTTCCACACCCTGGGAGAGAGTAGGTAATTAAGGAAGATTGGCGTTGTAACTATCAGGTTCGCATAGATTGAGTCTATCAGTAGGCTTCTAATAGTATACTCAACAAGAAATCATAACAAAGCTACTATCATTAACAGATCTGATCAATACATTCGTATCCACATGCGCATCATTAATTACCATTATAGAACATTATAATTGCAGCTAATCCCTAGGTCGCAGATACATTTGCAGCTTAAATAAATAACACAGATGCACTTCAGTAATAAACACGATCAATCCATATATCATAAATATACTTCAAATATAGTCCACATTCATTTGCATCCAAAAACCCAATTACAACCCAAAACACATCTCACACACACAACAAGCGGGGTCCGCACACAGCAGGACTGAGGATCTCCGTGCACACAGCCAGCAAGATTCCTTACCCAAAACAACCCAAACAGATCTCAACAATTCACACGTAGCATCAATATTACCTCTGCCTACTTACTGGACCCAACTATCTATCTATTTATTATCTTCGTAGCCTTTTCTATCCGATGGTCCGCAAACTGTGGTTTTTGGACCCTAGTTTTACCCTTTAACCCATTACAAAACATTGAGGGCTTTGACCTACCGCAAGACCCCTACGCAAGACCGACTATTACAAAAATATATAAAAACACAGCTTAGGGAACACCGTTCCAACAGATATTAGGGCTTAATTTTTTAAGTACTTAACTTTGTAAAAATTGTAATCTAATCATTTGGTCCATATTTGTACGAGAGCTTTGATAAACAAGCTCTTTCAGTCTCTAAATTTGTATATCAAAACCAACTGTGAGTTTGGCTATAGCGGTTCTGCACAGATTTTTTTGGGCTACCAATGGAAATCCCAATTTTCAATATGAAAATCCTTAAAATTTATAATAACAATCGTGTAATTTTATTTTTTTTGGAATTACAATGAAAATTGTTGTATGGTGCTGCTATTTCCAACACCCAATGCAACTAACTTAGAAGTTTTTAAACCTACGTCTAAATTTAAATCTATAAATTAAACCTGCCTCTAAATTTAAATCTTTAAATTCAACATGTCACTTCTTTTTAGAAAATATATATTATAATCACTAAACCTTGAATGCTCAGAAAAACTATGGCAGGAGGTCAAGTAGAACAAAGGAAAACCTAGAAATATTTTCTTGTAGGTGCTGGAAATACAAGAAAAAATTTATATGCATCCATTATAGAATATCTATAAACTTAGCTTCCATTATAGAAGATTTTCATATGCAAATTAGAGAAAATTTTCAAGAAAAAATGAAGAGTACCTGAACAACCCTCTTGAGAAAATGAATGGATACTGCAATTGTCAAGTCAAGGAGCCAAATTCCAACCTCTCTGTGTAGCTACAAAAGACCCGATTTGTAAAGAAAAATGCTAGAGAAATTGATTAAAAAGAAAAAATAAGGAATCCATTAAGAATGCGATAAACAGTACCTCAACTACCCTCTTGAACAAGAGAAGTTGCAAAGCATTTGAACAGGCGAACAACAATAAATTGAACATGCGAAGCAATTGAACAGGAGAAGCTAATGACATTCGACTGGGAAAAGAAATTGAGCGTGAATTCCCTATCTGACTGAGGCAGCGCGAATGCAGTGTGTTAAGATCTCTCACAGCACAAAAGAAAGATCTCATGCAACAAAAACTAATGGAGCACGAAATAATGGGAGTTTAAAATTTATAAAAAAAAACACAATATGCGGGCTGGCACTCCATTTGGTAGTCGGATGAAGGAGCGGGGTGGCAGAGGCAGTGTGCGAAGGGGACTAGGGTGGCAGAGGTGGTGTGAAAATGGGAGCGGGGCCCACGAGGAGGAATAGAATTGGGAAGCTAGCGAGAGGCAGGGCGTCAGACGGGAAGTATCCCATCAACGAACTTTGTTGCTGACAGGGACTCCATTTCGTAGAAGAGTAGACTGCTCCTTCAAAATTTACTAAATATATTTATAATAAATAAAAACATAAAAAATAAATGTAACGTACTATAAAAACTATTAATATGAGTTAGTAACAATAACAATCCACCATTTTTTCATACTTTTCACATTGGGAATCACATATACATTACCACATATAGGTGTACTGCATTAGTAATGGAGCATTTAATTCATCTTGACATCATTCCTCAGAGTATGGTCTGGGCATACGACGGTGTCGTGATGTCTTCACATTGAAAACCCCAAAACATTATGTTAATTTTAGGAAAATTACTACAAATATATTTAATTTTTAGTATGGCCACGAATAATGGAGTTGTATTCATTGTAACTTTTCGGAATTTTGGGTGGATTTTCTGGATGGAATTCGGTGGAAAAAGTTGAGGTGAAATCTTTATTTGTGTGATTTAAACTTCTTTTTTGACTGCATATATGGATTCAACACCATGAAAAACCCTTAGGGCACTTCTATTGTGCATAGTTTACCCATCAAACTTGAGAATTCAATGAATTCCTATCGTATTTTAGAGAAATTAGATCAGAGAAATAAATCAGAAAATTTTCCAAAAATTCGCATTAAAAAAAATCTATGGATTTTAGAGAAATTAGATCGGAAAAATAAATTAGAAAACTTTTCAAAAAATCACATTAAAGAAAACTCGATAAATAATACATAAGGATCGAAACTAACAATGACATAATAATTCAACGTATCATTAATTTATCTTATTATATTATGAAAAAAATATATTTCATAATTTCAAAGTGGTGAAGTTCGCTTGTAAGGGATATACACAAGGATTTGAATATAAATCATCAAGGGTGTTGAAGTTGAATTGATATTTCATAAACTACAGTGTGTGTTGAGTTTTAAAGTTGGGTCCACCTTAAATTTACCTAAACCACACAATTTTTCATGTCATCCTTTAAATGCGTCACCATGACACGTAAATCAAACTACCTCAATGCTAATAAAGGGATTCAAGCTCTTAACAAATTGAAAGAGTTTGCCTAGAATTTTCAACACCAAAACTTCATGCATTGCTACATGCCGACACAGAGTCTATTAAGTATTTCTCCAACTCCATCTATGTTATAATTTGAGAATTAATTGTAAAACTTTTCACCTATGTTGACCATACTACCTTTTATGTTGATACTGCTTTTGTGTCATTCATATTGATGTCATTCACTAATCTGAATGTGATCGAATAAAGTGCTTAAGCAGTTTGAATAGTTTTCCCTTTATATTGATTGTTAACTGAAGTAATATTTATGTGAAAGTATAAATATAAAATCCATGAAATATAATAAATGATTAAATAACAAAGAATAAAATGTGAGAGAAGAAGAAGCAAATGTTGATGACGGATTTCGTCCCTCCCGGGACTACATCTTGGGTCCGCTTTTCAAGAGGGCGTCCATTTTTATTAGGATTGATCTTGGAATTTATTTACATCAAATGGAGTAGAATGAATATGCTCGTGAATGAATATGCTCGCAAGCACTTCTGAAATCCCAGAAATATGGAATTATAAATTACTCTTCTCGCCTTTCAAATGCCGTTCGCATTCAATTTCAACACCCGATGGCTGAGAAATGCTGCAAACAATTTTGCCTGTGTCCTTCTGAAACTACACACTGAATTCTCTCCAAGCCTTCCAAAACAAATATTGAATTCATGAAGAAATTCCATGGCTTTATAAGGTTGCATCGAACCTCTGTTTGCAAAAAATGACAATTTTTTGAAGAAATTATGTGGTTAAGTATTGAATCCTATCTTCACATGAACCTTAGGGATAAAATCCCTTAACCTTAGCATTGTATTAAATTCAAAAACCCAAAAATAAAATATATATTAAAAATCTTAGCCCGACGGTTAGGCTAACCGGGCGGAGGTGATAACCATCAGCATGTGAGCAGATTTCTAGATGGCTCTATTTGCGGTCGGATCCCGACGGTTAGGGTGGCTCCGGCGGTCACGGCTATCCCTTATCCGCATACCTGTCACATGTTACAACTCCATTGCAGTTTATCCACAGCATTTAACATTCACATTTTATACCGTGGTTAAAACTTATTCTCATGACATAAACACTGACATGGTTTGTAAATGGTTAGGTTAGCGCTGCGCTCTAACTCTATGGGTTTTAATATAGTTTTAATACTATGTATTATTACAATTTTTGTTTTAAAACTCCCGAACTTATCTTAAAGGTTTATGAAATGATTTTTTTTAATAATTTTGCGCTTTAGGTTTGATTATATGGTTTTGCATAGGATTTAAGACTTAGGAATAGGTTTTAATGTCTAGGAATTTTTCATATCACTTAGGTCCTAGGTTGTCACTTAAGTCTTAGATGATGTGGATAGGGTTTTAGACTTAGGTATTAGGGTTTTTAGATCTAGGTTTTAAATTTTAACCATAGACCTTTACAATTTCCTTTTAAACCTTAGTTTAGGATTGAAAACCCTTTACATCATATCAAAAAATTTGAACCTTATGACATCTGGAGAACCTTTTCACATGTGAAACTGGTGAAACTACGTGTATGAAGACTAAACTGGTCATCGAACTGCTGAAGTTGATTGGAACTTTTTGCTAAACTGTATTGATCAAGATCCTCCTGGATCAATCCACTCCACTTAAAAGCTTTTGGACCACAAAAGCTTGATTTTAAGCCGAAAATAAGTGAGAATACAACTCTCTCACTTTCAACTTGACTTTGATGACATACAACCATACCTGCTCGTCGACCTAAAACTGATGCTTATCATGGCGCAATTTGAACCTGACTTGACTCAATGCTTGTCGTGGCACAGAAGAATGTAAGGCTTGATTGTAAGCTTGATGCACATAAGTTAAAAATTCATCCCACATCTTAGGATGTTTACTGCAGTTACCTCGAATAATATGTATCCCGGTCCTCTTCACCATTTCTGTCTGTCCTTGAACCAAATCCATGCTGCCCCATGGTTGCAAAGGAACTGGAAGTGGCATGTGCAAACCAATATTTTGATTGCATGGCTTGCTTTTTGAACACATTACACATCCCTTTATGTACCTCACAATTGTTTCATACATATGAGGCCAGTAACAATACCTTTGACTTTGTGCTATAGTCTTGCTTACGCCAATATACCCTGCAATCCAAGAAATATGAATTTCCCGAATATCCTGCACTCTTTCTATCTAAGAATCATGAGTTAGTGATTCAAAAGTATCTACGAAATCACCATCAATACTATACTGTTCTACATAACTTTCATGAACCAATGAACTTTTATGTAGTACTACTGAAGCATTCAAAGACAACATATCAACTACTTTACTTGTTACACTTTCCTTGTCCTTAATTACTAAGTGATTTTGCTGACTAAATCCCATCCAACTGTAGTGAGATTTTTGCAACTTAGTATATGACTGAAAGTATTGAAGCAACTGATAATCTATGTGAATCACTGCTTCCATTGCATAACCTTTAACATATGTTTTAACTTCATATGGTTGTTGATGATCTATCAATGCTGTGAAATTTTTCAGCTTAATTGAATCAACTTGAAAATCAACACTTATTCCCCATGCCCCATTTTTCTTATGAGCTAAAATTATTGGTGAACTGTATGGAGATGAACTGGGTCACATTAATTCTTTTCCAACCATCCTTGAAATTTGTTGCTTTAATTCTTTATGCTCTATAACTGACTTGTGATACATTTCAACATTAGAAAGAGGGGCAACAGACATCAACTGCAACTCTTGTGATATTTCATTTTTATGAAGTAGATGTTTTGGTTCTTTAACTAGATCCTGAAATGAATCTACCTTTTTAACCAAATTACCTTCATACTGAATTTCACAACCTAAACAAGTATTAATAAGATCCTTATGTTGCTCTTTTATCGACATGAATATGTATCTCTTACTTGAACTTATTAAGCACTTCATCTGATTAGCATTAATTAAATTCAAGTGATCTTTGATTTTATGTGCCCGAACGATGTATTTAATCCCACCTTTCCTGAGATGATACACATGCTCTTTTCTATAAAATATTGCATCACGGTCATAGAGATAAGGGCTTCCTAAAACAATTCCACATATGTATAACGGTATCACATCTAGCTCCACTTCATCGATATAGTTAGTTGTGATTGCAAATTTTAACCGACACTATTTGGTAACATGAATTTGAGATTGTTCCTTTAACCACCCTAAAGGATATGGCTTTGGATGATTATGTGTTTTCAAACCCAATTTTTTAACCAATCACTCAGAAATCAAATTTTCCTGTGATCCTATATCTAACAATGTATCTATCTCAGTATGCTTTGAAGTTACCCTTATATGAAATAACTCGATTCTTTTATCTTCATTCTGTTTTTTGATGTTTAAAGAAGCAAAAGTACTAGCATCAGAAATTTTATTTGTTGTAACCATAGTAGTGATTTTACCTTCATCACCTGAATCGGATCCCAAGTCCAAGCCTTGCTGGATTGTTGTTTCAACCTTATTTTCAACCTTCTTCGATTGAAACTTCTTTGGCTTCAGTTCCAGATGAAGTTTCCAACACCTAGCTTCATCATAACCGATCCTTTGGCAATGTGTACACGTAGGTCTTTCATCTTCCTTCTTAGCTGTGGCAGTCTTATTTCCCTTTGACTTACCCTTCTTTTTGTTGTCTTCAGTTTCCATCTGCTTGGATGTCTTTGGTGTAAACTTAAAAGGTCTACCACCTAATTCGACATGAATAGCTTGAACACAAACTTCATCAAAATCATTAGGATTGAACATTAATAATGTATGCTGCAAATATGAAGGAAAACTTCCAATATACTTCAATAAAGTTTCTTTTGTTTCCAAAGAAATATCGAGTGCTAATGCTTTCTTTCTAAATTCCTGTGTGAAATCTTGAACATTCTGTCCCTTACCTTGTCGCAAGCGCTTCCAATCTATTACAGCTTGTTGTGTGTGACCCAACAAATAGAATTGTTTCTTTAGAGCTTTAATAAACTTAGTCCATGAGGTGATAACTTTTCTTTTACTCTTTAAATCTATTTGTGTCTTAATTTCCCACCAAATCAAAGCAGTACCCCCCATTCTAAGAGTAGCTAATTTGATCTTTGTCTTATCATCAGTAATATCTTAAATATGACAATAGACTTCTAATTGTTTTACCCAATTATATAGTTTCTTAGGGTTTATTTCTCCATCATACACAGGTAATTCGAACTTAACATAAAGTTTCAATAATGGACTCTTAGTTTTATTTTATTTTTTTGATTTAGAACTAGAAGTAGAAGAGGAAGAAGAATATGATGGAGATGACGGAGGAGAAGGAGATTTATCTACCTTGCCTTTATCCTTTTCCTTCTTTGATGCCTTCAACGATGATGCTGCATCTCTCATCTTCTTGTCTTCATATAATTCTACCAACATTTTATGCATGTTTAGAAACATCTGCTGGATTTGATTCTCATCCATGTGTTTCTTTTCAATAGCCTGAGGAGTCTCAACGATCTCAGTCCCTATCATCGTTGATTGATGATCGACTTTCCGCCTTCTGATCTCTGGATCGAATTCCTCAAGCTTTCCTTTTCCATGTTGCAATCCCAACCTGGTTAACATCCACTAACAAAAAAAATACAAAGCACAACATTCTTTGATACCAAAAATGATCTGAATGTGATCGAATAAAGTGCTTAAGCAGTTTGAATAATTTGTCCTTTAGATTGATTGTTAACTGAAGTAATCTTTATGTGAAAGATGACATAAACCAACAACAATAAATGATTAAATAACAGCAATAAACAGAGAGAAGAAGAAGCAAATAGTTGATGACGGAGTTCATCCCTCCTAGTCTACATCTCCAGGTCTGCTTTCAAGTGGGCATCTGTTTTTATTAGGATTGATCTTGGAATTTATTTACACTGAAATGGAATAGAATGACTGTGCTTGCAGGCACTTCTGAACTCTATAAACAAAAATTACTCTTCCTTGCCTTTCCAACGCCCATCTCTGTGCTCAATTCCAACACCCGACGACTGAGAAATGCTACAAACAATTCTGCCTATGTCCTTATGAAACTGCACACTGAATTCTCTCCAAGCCTTCCAAAAAAAATATTGAATTTCATGAAGAAATTCCATGGCTTTATAAGGTTGCATCGAACCTCTGTTTGCCAAAAATAACAATTGGTTGAAGAAATTATGTGGTTGAGTATCGAATCCTATCTTCACATGAACCTTAGGGATAAAATCCCTTAACCTTAGCACTGTATTAAAATCAAAAACCCAAAAATAAACAATATATTAAAAATCTTAGCATGACAGTTAGGCTAACCAGGTGGAGGTGACAGTCATCAGCATGTGAGCAGATTTCTAGATGGCTTTGTTTGCGGTCGGATCTCGGCGGTTAGGGTGGCTTCGACGGTCATGAATATACCTTATCTGCATACCTATCACATGTTACAACTCCATCACAATTTATCCACAACGTTTAACATTTACATTTTATACCGTGGTTAAAACCTATTCTCATGACGTAAACTCCGACACAATTTGTAAATGGTTAGGTTAGCGCTACGCTCTAACTCTGTGGGTTTTAATATAGTTTTAATACTATGTATTATTACAATGTTTTTTTAAAAACTCTCGAACCTTATCATAAAGGTTTATGAAATGGGTTTTTTTAATAATTTTGCGCTTTAGGTTTGAATATATGGTTTTGCATAGGATTTAATACTTAGGAATAGGTTTTAATGTATAGGACTTTTTCATAGCGCTTAGGTCCTAGGTTGTCACTTAAGCCTTAGATGATGTGGATAGGGTTTTAGACTTAGGTATTAGGGTTTTTAAATCTAGGTTTTAAAATATAACCATAGAACTTAACAATTTCATTTAAACCTTAGTTTAGGATTGAAAACCATTTACATCATATCACAAAATTCGAACCTTATGACAACTGGAGAACCTTTTCACAGGTGAAACTGGAAAAAATGTGTGTATGAATACTGAACTATTCATCGAACTACTAAATTTGACTGGACCTTTCTGCTGAACTATACTGATCAAGATCCTCCTGGATCATTCACTAAATTTCAAAGATATCATTCACAGTCTAGTTACCAAAAATTGAAAAAATTTAACTTATGTGAATTGTACATGACCTGTCTTATGTGTAAACGACTCATTCCTACCACTTAAAATTAATATTAAACTCACATCCTAGTCAAAAGAGGAGAAACATGTTAATTCTCAATAATTCCATAGCAATATTCTTCTAGTAATTATTCTTTGGATACACGTTTTCCAGTTTTTAAAATCATGCACATCTAGCCATATCGTCAGGATTCTTGCTTAACTATCAGATATTCCTGTTCCAGTTTTCATAAAATCATTGAATTTAACTCACATGCTCATAAAAAGGTGGCATGAAGTCTTTTAATAATTAACCTTAAGAGCATTTAAGTCAAAATCCATAGAAAAATTGTTAGAAACCTAGATTAATGAGAGGGATTCAATTATGGCAGTTTTGTTTTGTTCTAAAGATTGTGTTATCGTTCTATAATTTTAGTATTGGAAAGAATAATTATATAGGACAACATCAAAACCACTTTTGAGCCTATGATCTAGCCCTCCTAGACTCATAGAGGGATCTCTCTTCATGATTTAGCTTTGTTTTATGATTATGATATTGGGCTAGTTATAATGATTATAGGGGTTTATTTTTTATTTATTTTTTGGTTGGATTAGTAGATCTATTTAGAATAATTCCATTGGGCTATGGAGTCATAACAGGCTAGTTGTTGCATCAAATTTTCAAGAGCATTTACAAGGCAAGATTACTACACTTATTGGATCCTTAAAACATAATGAATTATGAGATGAAAGAAAGAGTGAATTAAGTAGTGGTTAAGAAGAAATTAAGAATTTCTTAACGAGACTTCAAAAGAAAAAAAATTATATTGTAAATAAAAATAGAAATAAGATGCTCTAAAGAAAATCTTAATATTGAGATTTATGCTTTACAAGCAGATTTAAATGATAGACAGAGAGAAATAACAATGGAAAACATTAACACAGAAAGAAATGACATCACCAGATAAACATAGCTCAAGAATCTTGCAAAAGGTCTTTTATTATTGATGCTCTAGCTCCAAAAATACAATGCTCCAATAGAAAATTATTACAATCTATGGTTCAACCCCTAATACTAAAAAGGAATGCAGTATTTAACTAACTCTACTGTGATTGTAATATCTACCTAGGAAATCTGTTATTAATTACAATAATAATCAATATTTGACTTGTGTGACCACGAAGTGGACACGATGGAATAAATTTGACATCTGGCCCTATTCTCTAGAAGGTCATTGATGCTTGATTTGATATTTTTTTGCACTGGTAGATTCAGATGATTTGATGTTATTTATTTTGACTGATACGCTGATATGTTGATTTGGCTTATGCACTGGCATTCACCCTTCTTGGTAGTCACACAATTTTTCCCACTTTTTCTCTTTTGGGATCTTGATTTTGATCAGATTTCAGTATATCTCATCTGTCTTTGTGAATTTTAGAAAATTTGGCCTCGACACAAAAAATGTGTTTAATTTCATGCTGGATGAATATATCATTATCCATGGTTTCAAGGAAATCTCTTCCAGTCATTGATACTTTAATCCCTGCAAACTTGGTTGTGTCCTTGGAAATTTCTTTTAGCGTCTTCACATAGTCTTGTCTGGGCATAAGCTTATCATTTATTACAAAGAGTGAGGGTAACCCTCTTTTGGTCAGTATTTCAATTCTGTTAAAGAATCTACTGACACCAACCTCTAAATTATGGCACTTTTCCTCTAACTGTGTGACCAATATTTTCTTGTTGAGCACCCTTTTTACTTCAATAATTGTTGTTGTTCTATCCTCAACTCCAAGTGCCTCCAATTCAAACTTGTTCTTGGAATTTAAAAATCTGATAATGTTATTTTTTGTCTCAGACATCCTTGCAAGCTCCTCGGTTTCTTTCTCTATGGAACCATTTACCTGTTGTCTCTTTCTCTTGTTCTTTTCCTATATATTCTTTCTCTTCTGTAGTCTGATTTTCTTTTCGAGTAGGGGTCTATATGCTTGAGGTTGAAATCACTTGCTCTTTAGCCTCCTGCAATGTATTTTTTTCCCACTCTGTTTCATTCATGAATTTCTCAATTTTAGGCCTGCGAATGTGGATATATAGAGTTGATTTGTTTTCCACCCTTTTCTTTGAGATGATGCCCAATGGGTCATAAGACCAAGTGAAGCTGTGTGTGAATTTCATCTCCTTCAGCATCTTATCAACCTCCTATCCTGTTGCTCTACTATTGCAAATGAAAGGACCAATTTGGGATTTGATCCTAAACTAAGACTTCTTTTCTATAGATACAAAGTGTACCTCATCTGCATTGATCATCTTCTTGATTTACTCTAGGGAAAAGATCCTCATAGGGAGGAAATTTGGTAGCTTGTAAAGGGAAAACTCACACCCATAAAATCTGAGCTCTGTGTAGTTCTGGTATAAGTACCAATCTCCAGTTCTTACTTGGTCTGATAGCTACATGATCTTCTTAATATCCTCAATGATCCTTGGTTCCACTGTACTGCTGAGGATGCTCATTGCTCGATGCACAAAGGCTTCAAAAAATATTTTTTAGGTGTAATTTTTATGTTCGTTCATTAGCATGGTTATCCAAAATATGACTGATTGAGGTTGGGAGTCTTCATTAACTTTCCTCATTATAAAATGGAACCTACTTGCCTGAAAATATGCAAACATGTAAACCAAGACTGAAGTGTATTAAACACTCCCTCTGTATGAAATTTAAAAAATTGGTTGTGAATGGCATTAGCTAGGAATTGACTGAAGTTAAACATAATGGAGGGCTCGGACTCTGATGAAATTATGGACATGAAACCTATCATTGCTTCATCTATCCATTGATCTGAATGATATCCTAACAAGTATGAAAGGAAAAAGACAATATTTTGGCTCCTATCAAGGAAAGTAGAAGAGAGATATGGAGGATTCTTATTTGGTAATGGAGTGTCTGTAGCCATGAATAATTCTAGTGTTTTGTCTCTAGTAGCAAAATCCAACTTTTGGTATAATTCTCTGAGGGCTTCATAGGAAAAACGAATGGTTTCTTCAACAACTGGAGCTTGCATCATTTGCATGATGGAATGGGCACTGATGGTAAAGAGAACTTCTCCTATGGGGGCTACTACAGCTCTCTGATTCATATCATAGAAAGCATCATATTTTCTGACAAACTCAGGGAAACTATGGGTTTTTGGGAATATATAATAGGGTAGTTTTGTCTCCCATGATGTTATATCATCAACCTCATCGATGAGTTTGTATTCTAACCAAAATTATATATCAAAAAGGTCAAATTCTGAATTATTCTCATGTATCTTGAAGTCCCTGTCAGCCAGGGCCACATGATCCAGGTCCACATGAGGGTGAACCATTGGGCTAAATGGTTGTTCCTCCTTCTTTGGAGGCGTTACTACTAACTGAGAAAGAAATTGATTGCAAATGCACAAAAGGGGATTATAAGAAGAGGGGAAAAGAAAGGGAATTCTGTTAATCCGAATGGGAATTGGGAGAAAAAGGGGAAAATAAGAGGTAATTCTTCTTGAATCTGCAGACAGTTGAAGGTTTTTCGTGCCTTTCTTTGATATGTAAAACTTAAACTTTGACCACCTGAAACAATAAGAACACAAAAGTAATGCAAAATTTGAAACATGTGAGGGAGATTGATTATGTAGGGTGACAAGAAAACCATTGACATGGCGCGCGCCCATTAGATAACGGCTAATTCAATTAAATGCCTAATGGGCCTTTATGCGAGAGCGTAGGTGATTGGATGGAGGTGACAGGAGTGGTTGTCATGGCACAATGGTTGTGGTGAGGATATAATGGTCAGTGCTGTGATTTAGCAATGTAGGAAAACCTCTTTTTGCAGGGGGTCTTGGCTGGTAAGTGGAATGGAGAGGGGGGATGTGAAATGATCAGCGCTCGACACGTAGTAGATGGGATAGTTTCTAAAACCGCCCATTTCGGATTCTTCCCCCCTCCACCCCCTCCCCCCCCCCCCCCCCATGACATTAACTTTAGGAGCATGAGGGGGTGCCAAAAATGATCATGGGTCATCGGATGAGATGCAGGGGGTAGAGATGGGATGGGAGGTGCGAGGATTTTAACATTGATGGGATGTGAGTGGATGGTGGGATCAGGTGAATGAATATCGAGCGGGGGCATAGTTTGAGACTTAGGATATTAGACTATGACATAAAATATGTCAAAATATCTTGGATAGAAGATTAATCCTGAACCTTAGGACAAAACACCTTTGTCTTTTAATATTTTCCTTTTTAACCAGGAAATACGTGAAGTCCTTAGGATGAACTTTGGAATAAAATTTCATGTTTCTCCATATTCATTTTTCTGTCATTCTACCTATCCATTTCACTATTCTAACATTTTTCCATTCTTTCTTTTTCAGGGTGAATCTAGACTTGCAGAACCAAATCACTTTTTATAAAACTCTAACCTACTCTATCCCTTATCCCTTCCATTGACTCAGATTAAACTGTTGAGTCAATTTTATTTCTACCTAACTATTGATCTTCCAAGCTTAAATTATTTGGAGAATCCTTATTTTCTAACCTATCCAACATAAATTTAAATTTTTTCAATCATTCTTAGACTGTATGATTGAACAAACTAATCTAATCAGTAGTGGCATTTTGATTTGCACCATTTTCAATATTATTATTTTTGGGGGTTTTTATTTCTTTTTCTTTTTTCTTTTTTCATATACCCTCTTTTCTTTTCTTTTTCAATTTTTTTTAAATCATTTGAATATTGAAAATAATACTCAATATGAAATTGAAACTTATGAAATACTTAATAACCTTGATGTCCTATAATTTATAGGATCCTAACAGGTTGTTTCTGGTTTGCAATACCCAGTGGCCGATATGCATGAGGAAACTATAGATTTCCATGATATTTTTTAATATTTGATCTATGGGGGCTTTATTCAATGAACCTCTGACATATCACGTGCGTTCGTGGCATACTAAAAAATACCCTAATTTGACTACATATTGGAAAATAATTCTAAAAATAACATTATTTAACCCCCTACCAATATGCACCCAATACACCTTCCCAATTTAAAAAAGCCTCACTTTCGCTAGATATTGTAGTATGCATTTTTTCCTTAACATTTTTTTATACCCCTTTATATTTTTCCATTAAATTTGAGCTCCAATTTTTATACTTTCCATATTAAAACCCTTTATCCCCTAAGATATGCTCAATATCTTATTTCATTTTTTTCTCAATATATATTCCCCAATATGAACCCACGTGGTATGATATTGCTCCCTGGTGAAGCCCCCGTGATTTGATCTAGGAGAGCACACCCAAAAATTATATAGCAAATAGCCAAAAATGCATACATCATAATGAAGAACCAATTGGACTAGATCTAGTCTCATTAACAGATTTTGCATTATCTGGAAATATAAAAAACCTCTCTAAATTTTAGCATTAAAAGTATGTTTTCGATTCAATGGAAGAAAGGGAGATTTAGAATTTCATGGTGGCATTTTGATCATTTATAGATTATATTCTTGTCAATGATGTCGCCCTAATTGTTATAAAAAGGGACACCGATATCTGCATGAAAAAACGTTGGGGAGGAGATACTGGAATCATACTTTTTGAGTGTGGATAGCATTTACTATTTATGTATGAATAATATATGGTTGTGCCTATTGAATTCATTATATGATCACTGTGCATGTGTCTGTAGTTTCTTAGTTTTGTTTAAATAATCTACAACTCATTTTTTCTTTTATCCAAAGTTTTGTATGATTTTTCTATTACTATTCCTATAACTTGGATTATGGATTGTAGCAAAACCAACAATTAAGTTACCAGTCACATGTTTATTATTATTTTTTATTTGTAATGTTCTTATCATTCCTTCAGTGATTTGTATCCCGAGGAATTATGGAACTTAGGTAAGCTTGAAACCTAGGAGTTTGTGACTTTGATTTCATGGCTGACATAAACAATATTAATTTTCTTTCATACAAATCTAAATGATATGTGTGTGATGGTTTTGATACATTGTTTGATTTTTGTGATCTAACAATTGAAATATTTTTTTGTTAAATGACGATGTCTTGTTATATTTGAAGGACTATTGCATCCTCACCCTATTAGTTATATTTGGACAGATAATAGATTATATTATAATTTAAATATGCATTTAGGATTAAGGTAGATTAGATTGTTGAGTTTATATTTAATTGTATATTATTATTTTTATAAATTCATTTCTTCCTTACAGGCACTTAGAAAATTACTATTCATATTATCGCTAATTACATCAGTTTCTAGCCATTATTATCTTTTGTATATATGTACATTTGTAAATATTGAATATTAGTTTCATTATACATCATATATATTTCATTCCATTTTCTATAACACATGATTTTGTACCATATTGTTAGTGTTAGTTTAGGTCTAGATAGTTGTTTCATTTCCCTTTTCTTCTCCTTTTCCCAAAAAGAAGAGGTGAAAGTATAATAGAGCCTCTAAACCTATCGAGGATGACTAATCCAAATGGCTTGGGCTATGTGAAGAGCCTCAGTTTAGGTTGCTTCCTCCTTGTTGACTAGAGTTTGTTAAAAGTCGCGTCAACAAAATGGAGCTAGAAGGAGGGCCTATGAAAAATTAATTGGTTAAAGTCAAGGCAAGCGCCTTGGCCGACGACCCCTTGGTTGTTGAGTAGAGGTGGTCAACCCCATCTAGCAACTAAGGGGTTGTAGGCTTGATTACGTGCCTTGGCCCATGACCCCTTGGTCACCAAGCATGCGTGCTCACCTTGGCTTGTGACCCCTTCCCAATTGGGTGGGGGTGGTAGGTTGATTCTAGGAATCACCCTCCAATGTGCTAGGGGGAGACAATGATTTTGAGAATCACCCTTCACCGTGATGGGGGCGAAAGGGTGATTTTAGGAATCATGCTCCACTATGTTGAGGCTAGAGGATGATTCTAGGAATCACCCATCGTTGTTCTTGGGCCAGAGGATGATTCCCGGAATCACCCTCCGTCGTTTTGGGGCCAATGGGTGATTCCAGGAATCACCCTTTGTTTTTCTCGTGCCGAGAGAGCTCCGTGCGATGATGCTAGGGGCTAAAGGTTGGTTCTAAGAATCACCCTCTTTTGTGTTGGGGCTAGAGGGTGATTCCTGAAATGATGCTATGTCATGTTAGGGGTGAGAGGGTGATTCCGAGAATCACCCTCCGCACTAGGGCTAGAGGTTGATTCCATGAATCACCCTCCATTGTGTTGGTAGTGAGAGGGCATCGTGGGTGATTCCTGGAATCACCCTCCACCATGTTGGGGCTAGGGAATCACACTTTTTCATCCTAGGGGTGAGAAGTTGATTCCGAGAATCACCCTCCATCATAATGGGGGTAGAGGGTGATTTCAGGAATAACCCTCTACCGTGTCGGTTCCAGAGGGTGATTCCCAGAATAAACCTCCATTTTTTCAAAGCCAAATGGTGATTCCGATAATCACCCTCCATCATGATGGGGGTAGAGGGTGATTTGAGGAATCACCCTCTACCATGTCAGTTCCAGAGGGTGATTCCCAGAACGAACCTCCATTATTTCAAAGCCAGAGGGTGATTCCAGGAATCATCTTCCACCATGTTGGTGGTCATAGGGAGACGTGGGTGATTCAAAAAATCACCCTCCACCATATTGGGGGCTAGAGGATGATTATAGGAATCACCCTCTATTATGTCGGGGCTAAAGGGTGATTCCCAGAATCACCCTTCATCGTGTTAGGGTCAAGAGGGAATTTTGGGTGATTCCTCGAGTCACCCTTCACCGTTCTGGGGGTTAAAGTGTGATTATGGGAATCACACCCACCATGGCCCTCAATCCCTTGGACGTCAGGAAGGGGTGGCAGGTCGATTTTATTTTTTATTTTTTATCTTTTCTAATATTTTTTTGTTTTTTTTTTGTTTTTTTTTTCATCGTTTTATGGGTTATTTCTGGTTTTTTTATAATTTGTTTATGTTTTTTTATATAATACTTCTATATTTTTATTTTTATTTTAATTTAAATGGTTAAATAACAATTTTTTTTTTAAGTGCACACTTAAAACATAAAAAAATTAAAAAAATTAAAATGTCAAAAATAAGCCTTGGAAAAAAAAAATGGTAAATTCTTTTCGTAATCCACATGAAAATCAACAAAATTTAAAAATATATATTCATACTTAATATATTAGAAAATTTGAAGTGTCAAAAATAAGCCTAAAAAGGGGGGTTGATGTTGCATCAACGCTTTCAAAATTGGTATAGAAGTCACTAACATTTAAAAAAAAATGTGCAAATAAAATTTAAAGTATCAAATTATGCTCCAAAAAATATAAGGTGTATTCTGAATCTACATTTTCCATAATCGGATGATTTTTTGCTACTTTGTAAAAAGTGGGAACTCAATTCAATTCCCACTTCACTGGTTAGTATTTTATTTGAAAAACACTTTTGTGAAAGAACACAATCAACTTTCCATATGTGTTGTTGTCTATCAAACTATTAAATTATGGCATGTAATGAAAGCACGAGGAAAATGAGATTAAAGAACACTAAGAAATAGTTCACTGACATGATTTCTCTAGTTCATGTTTCATGGTACACTTTCATATATTGTTTAAGCTTTTCATACCAATGAAGAACATCATATACAAGTTTGAAACAAACACATGCAAGTTGCAACTGCAATGAAAAATATCAATGCTTCTTTGAAATTTGTTATCACACCTATAGGAAACAAAATAATTGTTATCATTCATTTCATTAGCCATCATTATGATGCCAACACACCTTGAAGGCCAATGAACAATGCCATAAATTTGAAATGTTGGTAAAATGTTTCCCATACATTACAATACTACTAGTAAATCTAGGTTCAACTCTCCTATAACAAATTTATGTAATTATAGCACCATAATTTGACACAACAAATTTTAAGCACAATGCATGTGCTATTTGAACTCGAAACAATTCAAGAAAAGAACTGTGTAAGGTTTCTGAGAACAAGAACCTTTGAAGTACAACACTCAAAGGAAAAAAAGTTATATATATCTAAAAGCTTTAGTGGGAAGGCTAGAACAATGTTGTATAAAAACAACCACACAAATCACACAAGAAATTGTCTACAAAAACAAGAAAAAGACAATGCCACCTAGCTCAAAACTAAATTTTATGATGGAAAATGTTCTTTTCAGGAATCTGAATGCAAGCACCACAGAGCCACATATGAAAAATTATTAAAAATAATATTATAACCATATATTTTCCTCTATATGCTAAAAATCTAGTGAATGTGGATGAAAGGATTTGAAAAACTACCAATTCCAGTTTGTAGAAATTATGATGTAGATTTCCAAATTCTCATGAAGTTTTAATCAAAATCATAAGACACAAACCTACTCTATTGCTCTGCAGACATTACTTCACAATTTAGAACAAAATATTAGATATGAAATAAGAAATCATACACATGAAAATGGTATTTTTCCTTGGGAAAGAAATGTGCTAAAAACCCAAATTCCTTCTTGCATTACTACGATGAATAGGGATGTATTACAATTGATTTTCTCAAGTAAGCACAACCTACAAGTGAATAACCTATACCTCTGATCACTGAAAGGATCTAACCCAAAATTAGTCAAATTGTGCCTCTGCTTGAGCTCCTATTTCCTTTCGTTGTTACTTGAGAAATTAGGCCCCTATTATTTAGGAATTTATCCAAAATGGATTATGCAATTCCTTAGGTTGATAATATAATTGCATCCAACACCTGTACACTCAAGAGTAGTCTACAATTGATGTTATACTTCCTTGGAATCTAGACCAAGCCTTGGGAACTTGAATTTTCTGCATGCACTAGATATTTTAGGTTGATTGATCAATTAATTATATGATCAGTAAGTTTGATTGAAGTTCCACTACATAACTGACCTTCCACTAGTTCCTTCAAAAGTTAGAACTAGTTTAACTTAAAACAACCTTAGATAACTAACCTTGATTTCTACAAATTAGAAATCACACATTATTAAATGAACTCTAACTCCTCCAACTCGAATTTACTAAGTAAACTGGGTGACACAATCCATGTAACACAACTTAACTACGTCCAAGTTGTCTGCTGATGTGGAAATTTGAATTTTCTCAATTTAATGAAGGAAAAATAAAATTAAGAATTTCTTACTGCATTTTTCAACACTCCCTTTTAGCAAGAAAGGCATTATCAACCACCCCTATCATGTAGTTGTGGAACTCAAACTTACCTCTTGATAAGGCCTTTGTAAAAATGTCAAAATCTTGTTCCTCTTTTGGAATGTACTGCAACAACATTATCCGCCTCTGCACGTAGTCCCGCAAATGGTGATACTAAATATCTATATGCTTGGATCGATTTTGAAAAATAATATTATTAGAGAGCTTAATGAAACTCTGATTATCAAATTAGATCACATTTGGATCCATCATCCGACCAAATAATCCAACAATTATATTTCCCATCTAGATCACCTCACATGTTGCTTGACTTTCAGCTATGTATTTTGCTTATGCCAAGTTAATTTCCATAGATATTTTCTTCCTTTTTTACTAGAAAGCCATTGTGGACCCAACACTGAAAATTTCACCTAATGTACTCTTTCAGTTTGATGGAATCCCTCCCTAATATGAATTTGTGAATCCACACAACTTCATTCCCTCTGTCCGTCTCTACTATAGTCCAAACTGGGTAGTTCCTCTGAGGTACCGTAAAACATGGTTAGGTACCCTCGAAAATAATTTGGTTGGCCTTACCAAAGCTTGGCTCAGTTGGTTGAATGCATAGCACATATTTGGTCATGTACTCACAAGGCACATCAGTGAACCCACTATTTGCCGATAAATGGTAGCATCTACTTCTTCACTTCAAGTGGTGTCCTCCTTCCTCTAGTTTGTTCCTAGAGGTGTCTCCATGAATTTGAAAATATCCATGTGGAATATTTGCAGTATCTCATTTGTATATTTTCCTTGAGATACAAATAGTTCCCATACTTCCAAGCCAAGGAAGTAGTGCATAAGACCCATGTACTTCATTTCAAATTCTCTTACAAGATACTCCTTGCAAGATCTGATTAGTTGTTCATCGGGAGTTAAAATCAAGTCATCAACATATAAGACAAAAATAAAAAGTTTATCTTCTACCAAGATAAGATAGAGGTTTGCATCCGCTTCACTTTCGGTGAAGCCCAAACTGGCGATATAGTTATCAATCCTAGTGTACGAAGCACGAGGTGCTTATTTGAGACTCTACAATGCTCGCTTGAGTTTGCACAGATGAGACTCTTGATTAAAAATTTCAAAGCCTCCTGGTTTCTCGATGTACACATATTCCTCAATAAATATATTGAGGAATGTTGTTTTTACATCCATATGGTGGATATTCCACCCCATCTATGTTGCCATAGCATGAATTGATCTAATGGATGAGTACCTTGCTACAAGAGAAAGTTCTCCTCATATTTAATCCCTTCAACTTGAGAGTACCCCTTGGCCACAAAGTTTTCCTTGTACTTCTCTATGCTTCCATTTTCTTCCTTCTTTACCTTCAAGATCCATCGCGAACCCACAACTTATTTATCTGTTGGCCTTGGGACTGCTTCCAAAAAACTATTTTTTACAATGGATTCATATTCCTCCACCATTGCATCGACCCATACAATTTTCTCTACTTCTTCCTCGAAAAAGGATGGCTTATTCTCTTCAATCTCAGTCGTTCAAGCCATGTAGCCAATGTATTGATCTGGTGACCTTCTCTGGCTATGCAAAGTTGAAGGACCGCCCACATTCTCCATCACATCCTGCAATAATATCTCATCTTCCCCAGTTCTTTTTTTTCCTTCTCTGGATCATTCTACTTTAGAAATTGTCTCTACTCTCTTCTCCTCAATTTGTGGTTACTTCACAACTTCTAGAGGCTCCTCTTTGGAGCTAAAATATCCTCTTCTAGTGGGATCTGAAGCTCCCTCTCAAGAGAGCACAACATCACTTTCTCATCATCAAACTTTACATCCCTTCACACAAATTTCATTCTGAGGGAGGGAAATTTGATCCAATTTTAGAATTTTTAAAATTGTATCGAAATTACCCAAACGACCAAGATGGTTATTTGGAATTTGGTAATTATCGATTATGTAATAATTCAGGTATTGATCAATATGGTCATCAAATTTGTGAGTTCAAATGTTCGACATCGAATGACATCGACTTCAGATTATACTCCAGCAAATATGTTTCAAAAGCACCAATCAAGACATCTTCAAGTTGACCTGTGACCGAAACAACAAATTTTGTTAAAGATTTACGTAATAAAACTTGTCCTAAGTCTTAATTGTAAAGGTTGAAAATGTTTATAGTCCTCTTTTGTAAACCTTAATGGATAAAAATATCCTAAGGTAAAGAGGACTAAGTTTAAGTTTAAGTCCTAAGTCCTAGGTTTAAGTCCTAAGGATTAGCGCTAAGTGTCAAATGAAAACACACTTAATTTGTTGTAAGGGCCTAAGTCTACTCCTAGGACTAAATGTCAATCAAAGTCCTAGCACGAAGTCTATGGTCTTAAAGTCTTATTCCTAATTTTTATAAACTTATGGACTTAAAACTCCTAGCACAATATTAAACCATAAACCTTTTTATTAAGGTTTGGATGATGGGTAGGAAACCCATGATATAAAGTTTTATATTAAGGTTCGAAATATTATGTAAAACCTTAATATAAGGTTTGGAAGTCAGGTTTTTAAAATATATCAAACCCATAGTGCAAAGGGTTTGGATGTCAGGCATACATAGATTTAAATGGCTCGGGTTATGTTTTTAAAACCATGTTCTAAAACTTTAAAACTCCCACAGCGTTACGATGACCGCGTCAGAAGTCGGAGTTTTGCACCATGTGAACAGGTGTAAAAAGACTACAGCAGTTTAACTTCTGACCACGTTGGGAAAGGTTACAACATGTGAGCAGTTGTAAACCGTGGTGGGAATGTTGTATGAATAGTTGTTACAAAGCAGAACCATCGGGCGGATAAACCACAGGTGGCCAGTTGCATTTATACCACCACCTATTCACATGTGCGGTCAACCTTTCTCCGCACCGTCAGTCTGACCGCCAGCAGTCAGAGCCTATCAAAAGTTTTAATATGGGTTTTCTGATTTAATGTCGGTGCTAAATTTGGAAATGTTAATCCCTAGGATTTTGTAAGATAGGGATTAGATCTTTTTCATAAATTATTGCTCAACTTATTTCAGATGTGGCTTCGAAGCATTCGAGATCCAGCCATCAAATCATGAAAATTTTTATCATGAAGCCTAAATTGGTATGCAAATGGATATGCATGTTATCCAATCATTAAAAACAAATCCCTTATAATTTAGGTGACAATAAGGAAGGCATGAACCTTTAGGATTCGGATGAATCAAAGGAGGAAGCCTAAATCTTTAAAGTTTGTCTTTGTTATAAAAATACTCGAATATGTCACTTTAAGGAGACTTTGGGAGGAGATACCTCATGAGAGGAGGTTGAAGAGATTTTTCCCTACTTCAAGAAGAAGTAGGCACTCTTAAGAAGACAAAAGATATAATTGGTGGAGAGTTTCTTATTGCAGGTTTATTGAAGGAGCAAAGGCCATCCTACTTGCATAAAGACAGTATCGAAGTACGTTGATGATTGACAAGATCAACTTCGACTTTATAAAACTCTTTCAGCCACCATCCAGTTGAAGGTCCATAAAGCTTCAGTTCCTTAGTTTGTTTTAATGTGCAAATCATCCATGTCTTTTCTTAATTGTTGAAAGAAAATAGTTGTATCAGTTAGCCTATTCAAGGGGTGGTATATATCTGCAACATCAGTAGTGCAACTAATGATTCATTGTAGCATATTTCTCTTGGCTTGAAGAATACAACGGACACACAATTCTGAGGCAAACCCGGAGACGTAGTCCAGGAGGGATGAACTCTATCACAAACTTCTTTGTCTTATGGTATTGCTTATGTGATTGATGTGAATTTATTAAATCTAAACATACATAGATTATTTCATGTCTAAACAGTTAATGCATATAATAACTGTTCAGTAATACTGCCAATCACATTTTGTACAAGGACTAGGAAATATCTTGGTAAATTTCGCATTTTAAGAACTTGAGTGTTAATCTCTATAAATTTCTATAGACAAAGTCTGTAACGGGCCAGGTAGCCTCTGGATCTCATCCTTTCTTTAAGGGTGACATATCCAGTAAATTCCCTTACAGTTAATCTCTGAAATAGAGCTAAGTAACTCAGGTCATTTTTAGATCAAGTGGTATTAGAGCAGCTAGTTCTTTGCAGGTACAACATGGGCAAGAACACTCGCCAGCTATCAACTATTCAAAACTGCAAACTGTCAGGGCATGTTCAAGAAAATTGTCCAATGCTTCCAAAGGAAACAGTACCGACACCAAAAGCCCTGGAAGAATCCAAGTCACCTGTTGGAGAACAAACAAGTGCTGAATAGAATTGGGCAGACTTCATGCCTTATGCTTAAATTATTTTGTAATATCTAGATCTAGTAAAGCTGTAACTAGGTTCTAGAATTGAATTTGTTTTCCAAAGTATTGTAATAAAAATTTTGGAGAACCAAAATTTCTTAAGTTGGGAGGTGTGATCCAATTTTAGAATTTTTAAAATTGTATCGAAATTACCCAAACGACCAAGATGGTTATTTGGAATTTGGTAATTATCAATTATGTAATAATTTAGGTATTGATCAATATGGTCATCAAATTTGTGAGTTCAAATGTTCGACATCGATTGACATCGACTTTAGATTCTACTCCAGCAAATATGTTTCAAAAGTGCTAATCAAGACATCTTCAAGTTGACCTGCAACAGAAACAACAAAGTGTGTTAAAGACTTATGTAATAAAACTTGTCCTAAGTCTTAATTGTAAAGGTCAAAAATGTTTATAGTCCGCTTTTGTAAACCTTAATGGATAAAAATATCCTAAGGTAAAAATGACTAAGTTTAAGTTTAAGTCCTAAGTCCTAGGTTTAAATCCTAAGGACTAGTGCTAAGTGTCAAATGAAAACACACTTAATTTGTTGTAAAGGCCTAATTCTATTCCTGGGACTAAATGTCAATAAAATTCCTAGCATGATTATGTAAAACCTTAATATAAGGTTCAGAAGTCGGGTTTTTAACATATATCAAACCCATAGTGCAAAGGGTTTGGATGTCGGGCATACACAGATTTAAATGGTTCAGGTTATGTTTTTAAAACCATGTTCTAAAACTTTAAAACTCCCACAGCGTTACAATGACCGCGTTGGAAGTCAGAGTTTTACACCATGTGAACAGGTGTAAAAAGATTGTAGCAGTTTAACTTCTGACCGCGTCGGGAAATGTTACAACATGTGATCAGTTGTAAACTGCAGCGGGAATGTTGTATGGACAACTGTTTCAATGCAGAACCATCGGGCGGATAAACCACAGGTGGCCAATTGCAGTTATACCACCGCCTATTCACATGTGCGGTCAACCTTTCTCCACACCGTCAGCCTGACCGCCAGTAGTCAGAGCCTATCCAAAGTTTTAATATGTGTTTTTTGATTTAATGTCAATGCTAAAGTTGGAAATGTTAATCCATAGGATTGTGTAAGATAGGGATTCGATCCTTTTCATAAATGATTGCTCAACTTATTTCAAATGTGGCTTCAAAGCATTCGAGATCCATCCATAAAATCATGAAATTTTTTATCATGAAGCCTAAATTGGTATGCAAATGGATATGCATGTTATCCATTCATTAAAAATAAATCCCTTATAATCTAAGTGAAAATAAGGAAGGCATGAACCTTTAGGATTCAGATGAATCAAAGGAGGAAGCCTAAATCTTTAAAGTTTGTCTTTGTTATAAAAAGACTCAAATATGTCACTTTAAGGAGACCTTGGGAGGAGAGACCTCATGAGAGGAGGTTGAGGAGAGTTTTCCCTACTTCAAGAAGAAGTAGGCACTCTTAAGAAGACGGAAGATATAATTGGTGGAGAGTTTCTTATTGCAGGTTTATTGAAGGAGAAAATGCCATCCTACTTGCATAAAGATAGTATCGAAGTACGTTGATGATTGACGAGATCAACTTTGACTTTCTAAAACTCTTTCAGACACCATCCAGTCGAAGGTTCATAAAGCTTCAGTTCCTCAGTGTGTTTTAATGTGAAAATCATCCATGTATTTTCTTAATTGTTGAAAGAAAAGAGTTGTATCAGTTATCTTATTCAAGGGATGGTCTATATCTGCAACATTAGTAATGCAACTGATGATTCATTGTAGCATATTTCTCTTGGCTTGAATAAAACAATGGACGCACAATTCTGAGGCAGACCTGGAGATGTAGTCCAGGAGGGACAAACTCCGTCACAAACTTCTTTGTCTTATGTTATTTCTTATGTGATTGATGTGAATTTATTAAATCTAAACATACATAGATTATTTCATGTCTAAACAGTTAATGCATATAATAACTGTTCAGTAATACTGTCAATCACATTTTGTACAAGGACTAGGAAAGATCTTGGTAAATTCCGCATTTTAAGAATTTGAGTGTTAATCTCTATAAAGTTCTATAGATAGAGTCTGTAACAGGCCAGGTAGCCTCTAGATCTCATCCCTTCTTTAAGGGTGACATATCCAGTAAATGCCCCTACAGTCAATCTTTGAAATAGAGCTAAGTAAGTCAGGTCATTTTTAGATCAAAAGTACACATGGTAGTTGTGGTTAGTTTCTATGTAACCCACAAATACCCCCAATTATGTTGTTGAATCTCGCTTCTGTCTTGAATATTTGGAGAGATGGCAGTAAACAAAGGCTCCAAAAATCCTTAAGTGCGACACATTCAAATTTCACCCCAAGAAGGTCTCCTTCGATGTAATCATGCCTAGAATCTGATGAGGACTCTTCTTCTACAAATAGATTTCTATGTTGCATGCCTCGGCCCAAAAATGCAGAGGTAGGACTTGTTGATGCAACATCGCCTTCAATGTTCCCACAATGCTATGGTTCTTTCTCTCAACCACCCCATTCTGTTGTGGGTTGTGGAGTGATTTCAACTCTCGTAAAATGCTTTCTTTTGCACAAAAAAACTTAAATTCATTCGACACATACTCACCTCCATTATCACTCCTGAAAGCCTTCAGCTTCTTGTTGGTTTCTTTCTCTACTGGTGCCTTGAATTATACAAACTTGGAGAATGTCTCATATTTCTTCCGCATGAATAAGATCCAACACTTCCCTGAAAGTCATCAATAAAAATGACAAAACATTTGTGTCTAGAAGTGGAGGTTGTCGAGAAAGGTCCACACACATCAGAGTGGATCTTTTCTAGGACTGTATGTGCTTTGTTGTCCTGATCATGGAATGTGGATTTTGTGTACTTCCCCAAAGTACATCCTTTGCATAAATCCTACTGCTCAAGTGATTCTTTTGGGATGGATGTGGTTATTTGTTGCATCATATTTAGGGTGCCATGATGCAAATGGTAAAGTATTTTGTGCAAAATCTCACCGACATCGCGACTTTGCACCTTCTATGGATTTGTGCTTAATGCAGCACAATCTTCCTCATCTAGCTTATAAAATTTCTTCACACAAACCTTGATATTCTTCACCTATCCCATGGCTATGTTTCTTAGGAATTCCTTTCCTTTGTTGAATAACACATCATAACCATGGTCTTCCAAAACTGCAATAGAGATGATATTTTTTCTTTTGGCCTAGAACGAACATGACATCCTTGAGCATGAGGGGGGAGCCCAAATCCCCCTTCAAGGTGACTATACCAAACTCAGTTGTGATATAACTACCATCTTCCCCCATATCAATGTGCATATGAAAATATTTTTCTTCCAGGTCATTGATAAAATCTCTACACCCTGTCATGCGGAATGATGCACCTGAGTCCAAGTACCACAGGCTTCCCATCATTGTGTTTACCATGCATGCAATTAGGGTAAATTCAAGCTCAAACTATGAAGCCAAGGCTTCACTTCCTCCTCCTCCTGAGGTCTTCCTGCTTTCCTTTTTGTGTGGACCCTTCGTGGCATAATGACTGAATCCATGACAATTGAAGCATTTAATTTTTGACAAATATTTATTCTTGCCCCCTTGGATGGATTCTAGTTTGCATTGATATTTCTTCCCTTTTCACTTCTTTTCTTTTCCATCCAATGAAATTTTTTCTTCTTCCTTGCCCTTGGATAAATTCTCATCTCTACTATTTTTCTTTATTTACTCTTGTATAAAATCAGACCATAAGCGCTCCCAATTCGGTAGTTTCTCCCTCCCATTCACCGAACCTTGATAGCTATGCCAGCTTTTGGTAAGGCCCAAAAGGGATAGGCTTAACAAGTATTCTTCGGGAACATTTACACCAACCCTACCAAGTTCATCACGACATTGTGTGAAATTTCTCAGATACTACGAAATTGTGTCATTCTTCTACGTCTTGATACTTCAAATTTTATACATGAGTGTTAGCTTCTCGTGGTTACTATTATTCTCAAACAATTATTCCAGTGCTTTCAAAATTGTAAACATAGTATATTTTCCATGGATATTTGAGACAATTTGATCTCGTAGTCCCTCCAAGATTATTCTCCTCACCTTTGCTACATCTTTCTTCAACTGAGAAAGGTTTTGGATCAGAATCTGGTGCTTTTGCAACATTTGTCTTGATGTATTCTAGCAATCCATTTTCATCTAATACCGCCTTCAAGCAATCCTTTCATGCAACAAAATTAGAGGTTCCTACCAAGGCATACTCTAGCCTCCGTCCATTGAAGGCCATCTTCTCAGCTCAGAATAAATCCTACTACAATGAGCTCCAAATTCAAACCTCCTGAGAAACAACTTCGAAATTCCTACTCTAATGTGAATCTTGCTCTGATACCAAGTATAAATTATGATGTAGATTTGCAACTAATCATGAATTTTTAATCAAGATCACAAGACGCAAACATACTCTACTGCTCTGCAGACATTAATTCACAATTTAGAACAAAATTTTTTGACATGAAATAAGACATCATACACATGTAAATGGTATTTTTCCTAGGAAAGTGATGTGCCCAAAACCCCAATGCCTGCTTGCATTAATATTTTTTAGTCAATTTATGTCTTAAATTTCTATCATAAATTATCGACCGGAGTTGGTAATCTTATGAAGTGCAAGTGCTCTATATATGTTAGAAGCCTTTTCTTACTTAATTTTATTATGGTGATTTTATATGTTTAAATTTGTTTTAAGATTTTGTGTTTATTTTGAATGTCTAAATGAAATTGAGAAAGTAAACTTATAATTTGTGAAATTAAATCTAAATTCAACTAAGTTCCAAAACTATGATTAAAATCTTATCTTAGCTTGTTAATAGTTAATGATTGACTTTGAGAAAAACTAAAGTTCTAGAAATAAGAAGGAACTCTAATATTTTTTTTGTATGCTTTTGGAAACTTTATATGAATGAAATTTAAAACAAGAAATTACTAAAGAGTAGTCACACTTATTAAAAGAAATATTTTAATGATTGAAAAATAAAACTTGCAAGAAGGAAGAAAAGTAAATGTTTTTAAGAAAGAAAACTAATCTATGATAAACTTATATTGCATGAAAATAAATTAATCTAAATGATGATAAATTAAGCTATACTAAATTAATCTATGTTGGCTACTATGATAAATTGTCTCTAAATCTAACCAATCATAAATAAAGCATCTATATAAACATAATTATATTTTGCAAATGATGCTAACAAATAGTGAAATAACAATGAAAAAACCTGATCATCTACACTATAGAAATCTGAAAATATTTACAATGTAAACTAAAGCAAAGCATATGTCTACAGTATGAAATTAAAGCATGTATTTTGACTATGAAATGAAAATGAAAACATAGTACATCTATGCTATAAATCACAACAGAAACATAACATGTATCTATGTGTAAAATACAGCGAAAGCATGAAAAATTGAACTATGAAAGAACAAGAAATTAAACAAATAAACCTCTTCTGTGCAGGGGCCCTCCACAACAGAATGGGTTCTGATATATTCTTTACTAGCTATACATTAAGATTCCAAAATGCTTCCTTATTCAATTAGTGAATAAAAACAGAGTTTAAGAATATAACAATATCGCAATAATTCGAACTTGTTTCACAATTACACAGCCTGGTATTTATAATAGTTTTGTATTAAATGTTTGAGGATTTTACGCCTTCTAAGACTAAGAAAAATATGTATGAAACTCTAAACAGAAATTTGAATTTCATTGCTTCACGATTTGCTATGTGTAGAGAAAATCGTGAAGCCTCAATCTTTCTCGCTCGCTTGTTCCGGTTCCTTTTTTGACCGTCCCTTTGACCGCAATATTAGGCACCTTATTCCTTGATTCTGGATAGATGGATAGGATAGGATCCATGACAGGATCATTTATCGATTTCCCATATGTTTCACTTCTTCATTGATTCCTCAGAACCCGTTGAACTGTGGCGGTGGCTACATAAACAGATTTTAGATGCATTATACATTAATTCCATAGCTAAATACAAATTGTATTCTAATAATAAGGAACATTTTAAAATATGAAAAATAGATCATTAGGATACCTTACTAGGCTAAAATGTGCATTTCAATACTTGTTTGAGCTTATGGAGTTGTCAAAAATAAGGAAATATAGTGAAAATGGATGTCAAAATTGAGGCAATCTTGAGGCTCCACATACCCCCACTAGGAGACCATTGCATGTCATCATGAAAATACAAAATTGTGAGTATTCATCATGTTATTGAATCTTCCCTGAAACTTCTTCCAAGACATCTAATTTCATCTTCTTTGTCTTCCTTGTGGTTACAACTACCATTTTCTTCCTCATTAGAAGTTTATATTTCAGGTTTATGATCTTCTTGTTTAGTTGTTTATTCTTCTTTTTCAAATTCATGTTCTTCTTGAACCATAAACCCAGATGTAAAAGACTATTATCATTTATGGTCTTCTCAATTTGATTTTGAAACTTCAGAGCTTCATGTTCCTATTTGATATGCCTATTTAGTGTCTCTAGTTCAAATATTTCTTGTTTTAGAGTATTCACAACTAGAGGTTCTTATGGACTATAAGTTTGTTCTTCAAAACGTGATGTATTTATTGCATCTCTTTTCTCTAAAGACTCAATATAATCATAAATTTCCTATTGCACTGGGTCAATCTCTGGAATTCTTCAACTTGGAACTTGCGTGGGTGAAATAGTAGTGGGTGATGGCACCCCATGATTTTCTTCTAAATCAACAAGTTCTGTCTCTTTTGAAGGTGGCTCTTTTTCCTTTTTACTGAGTCTAGAGATTCTTCTTACTGGCCAAGGAGAAATTTGAATTTTTTCCTTTTCTATGTTTTTGAATTTTTCCATTCCTTTCATGCTATCCTTTTTCTTTTTATCAAGTTGCTTTTTGAATTTCCCAAAATTTCTACAATGGGGATTTCATCCTCTGACTATTACTGAGATGGTTGTTCATTCTCAACATAGCTTTCAACTTTTATTTTTATTCCTCTTCTTGCCTTATTAGAAGTAGGTTTTTCTTGTTCTTTTTCTTGGAAATGGTTTGGGATTAAGAAATTTTCCCAAGTGTCCCCTAGGATTTTAAGATGGAATTCAATAAGAATTTTTATTAACCCATGATGATACATTGTATTATATATGAACTGAATTCTACTCTGAATAGTTCCTACCATCTTCTACAAACTCTACGATAAAAATTGTGGAAGATTTATTTCCCCATATTCAAGAAAATTCATTAACAACCTAGCATGGTAAGCTAGGGTTTTGCGTTACTGCTCTGCACCGTTAGGGTTCATGCAGGTCCTCTGCATTTCTGAGCTGCGGTGCCCCCTCACGAGCCTGCTTCTCCTAACCTCGCCAGTCGGACTGCTCGCTTCATCATGAATACTGTGGCCGGGGGGGCTGGCGCGGCCCCCCCCCCTCCCATTGGTCCTTCCATGGTCCCCTCTGCAACTGCAGATTCCTCTTCCATTCACGGACCCACATCCCAGGCGGTCGATGGCTCCAATCAAGTCAACAGCAATAAGGCCGCTACAGACAAAAGTGATATCCCAGTTGACAGTCCTACAGCAGCTAAAGACAGCGCCTCTGACCAGCAAGTCCCCGAAGCACAGCCAAAGGCGTCCTCAGCTACTTGCATTCCAAGAACCACAGAAAGGACAAAAATCGATCTTCCCAGCCATCGTATCAACGGCAAAATACAGTTTATGAAAGATCACGCGCTGATTGGGAAGTTCCTAGGCTTCTGGCCCACTGAAAAGGCTCTGCAAGGATGGATTACCTCCAAATGGCGGCCAAAAGGACAGGTTACCTTGCAGCTAGGTCCCAAAGGATTCTTCACGGCCATCTTCAACTGCTTGGAGGACCGTACCCGCATCTTTGAAGGAGGCCCGTATTTCTTCAACTCAGCAGGCCTGTACCTCCGTGACTGGATAGAAAGATTCAATCCAGACAAAGAAGACTTCACCTGGGCACCCGTTTGGATTCGCATGTACTCTCTACCTCTGGAATACTGGGATGAGGAAACCCTAAAGGACATTGGTAATGGATTGGGAGTCTACATCAAAGCGGCAGAAGAAACAAGACTCCGAAGATACACATCTTATGCCAGAATATGTGTACAAATGAACTTGTCAAAGGCCCTCACGGATTCGGTAAGTTTATACCATGACGATTTTGAATGGATACAAACATTAGACTACGAGCATATCCCTTTTCGTTGCAGGAAATGCCATGAACATGGCCATTTATTCAGGGATTGCCCCTTGAACAACCATTCTAAACCTCCAGTCTCCGATGCCAGCAAAGATGCAGAGGGATTCACCAAGGTGTCCAGTCGAAGGAAGCATGCAAAAAAATCCCCTGTGGATCATGATCCTCCAAGCAAACCCTCTACTCATAACAGCTTTGATATCCTGTCCCCTCTCACTGACCAGATCGGCTCTCCCTCCCAACCTGCTTCTTCCGACAAACCTACCACCTCTGCCCATATCACTCCCGAAACTTCTCCTCAGCCCTCCCAGCAAGTCAAGATCCCAGCCTCCATTCACACTGATGACATTATTCCAGATCTGGGTCCAAAAGACTCTTCAATGGACTTTGAAGCGACCACAGCACTCACCATCCATCAACAGCAAAGTTCTACTGATCAAAATCCCCCAATCCACATGGAAGAGGAACCAGAGAGCATAGAGTTGGGGGATCTGGACATCCTTGGATTAGAAGATGCCTGCAGATTGAAAAATTACAATACAATACGTCCCAATCAGATTGACAGTCTTGCAGTGGTCTTAACTAGAGCTCAGCAACACAAATCTCTCGGCATCCAAGCAGGAAGCCCCTGGGATGGGACAAAAATACTCAAGGACTCAAAGAAAAGAGGGCGCAGAACGGATTTACAAAGAACCATCATACTAGGAGAAATGCTTGTGGAATCTGGAAGATTCCCCAAGCTGACAAAATTCTACAAAACCCTCCCCCATGGTTCCTCATGAAGCTCATTTCTTGGAATGTGCGAGGGCTTAATAGTCCTGCAAAACATAGATACCTCAAAAACATGATACAGCAAGACAAGCCTACTTTGGTTTTTCTTCAAGAAACAAAATGCAACAGCACCGTTTTGGAAAGAATTTTGAATAAGTTCTGGTCAGGATGTCGCTCCGTCTCTGTGGATGCGTCCGGCGCTTCAGGCGGGCTTGCCATCATCTGGAACCCCCAAGTCCTTGACCTTGGAGACTTTCATGCTTCTCATTATGTGATTCAGTCCACTTTCCACCTCATAGGGACGAATATCCACGGGCATCTATCCAATGTCTATTTCCCACAGGAAATTCAAAACAAATTAGATATCCTTGAATCTCTTACGGGTCTCAACTCCGGAAGACGCTTCCCTCTATGGATTTGTGGCGGCGACTTCAACATTATTACAGCTATGGAGGAAAAGAAAGGAGGAAGAACGAGACTGGAGAACGATAGCGTCAGTTTCAAAGACTTCATACACAAGAATCAGCTAATGGACCTGCGCACGTCCAATGGTTTGTTCACTTGGACTAACAAAAGGAGAGGACCACATCACATCGCCTCCAGGTTGGACAGGTTCCTTCTATCGGAAAACGCCATCCACCTGGGTGGAGATTTCACTGCTTCAATTTTGCCCCAAGCAGGCTCAGACCATTGGCCAATAATGTTGCATTGGACTCGCCCAGGCAACAAATGCAACAGACCTTTTCGCTTTGAAGAATTCTGGTTTTCACACCCCAACTTCAAAGATGTGGTCAAAGAAGCCTGGCAATCTTTTCACCCACCAGAAGGGGCTAAGATGTACATATTCCAACAAAAATTAAAACATCTCAAACAGGCTCTCAAGTCTTGGAACCAGACTCATTTTGGCAACATCTTTGATCACCAGAAAGAGTTGGAGCTGCAAATGAAGTCCCTACAACAGAGCATTATTTCAGAAGGCAGGACGGACGATTTAGCTCATCAGGAACAGGACCTCCTCACCAAGCTTGAAGCTAGGCGGCAACAGGAGGAAATTCTATGGCGTCAGAAATCTAGGATAAAATGGCTCAAGGAAGGGGAAAAGAATACCAAATTCTTCCACAGATCCACTGTGAAAAGACGCATGCACAACAACATTTCGTTCATCAACAATCAGCAAGGGGAGCGCTTGGAACAGCATGAAGATATGGAAAAGGAATTAAAAAGGCACTTCCAGAACATTCTAAAAGAACCCCCGAATTGCAGAAACCAAGCAATTCGCTCCATTACACAGCATATTCCGAAACTCATCACTGATGATCACAACAGCAAACTTCTTCAGCCAGTTTCACTGCAGGAAGTTGAAGAAGCCATGTTGCAATTAAAAGATGGCAAAGCCCCAGGCCCGGACGGCTTCACGGCTAATTTCTTTCATGGTTTTTGGGCAATGCTTAGAACAGAGGTATGGGAGCTTGTCGAGGAATCACGTTCGATGCATTGGTTACTCCCTTCTCTGAACACGACATTCATAGCACTTGTCCCTAAAAAGGAGGAACCCAGCACCCCTGACAGTTTTAGGCCTATTGCGCTCTGCAACGTCATTTACAAGCTAATATCAAAAGTTATGGCCAACAGACTGAAACCGCTCCTCCCTCTTTTGATCTCACCGGAGCAAACAGGCTATGTTGAAGGTCGCCAAATCATGGATGGTATCATCCTCTCGCACGAAGTGATACACTCACTCAAAATTCTCAAAAAACCAGGTATGATCTTAAAGCTGGACCTTTCAAAGGCTTTCGACAAATTAAGTTGGTCTTATATTAATCAAATGTTGTTGGCATTTGGTTTTCATGCAACATGGACCCGCTGGCTCATGAATCTTATTACCTCTCCCAGCTTCTCCATCCTTATCAATGGATCCCCCTCCTCCACCTTTCGCCCCTCCCGTGGCCTTCGTCAAGGAGATCCCCTCTCCCCCTTCCTTTTCGTTCTCATGGCCGAAGGCCTTAGCCGTCTCCTTCATGATGCTGTCTCCTCGCATTCCCTCAAGGGCTTATCTCTTCACAACCAGCCTCCCCTCTCCCATCAACAATTTGTTGATGATAACATGTTGTTTGGACACCCTTCAGTCCAAGAGGCCTCAGCTTTTAAATCTCTGCTCAACCTTTTTTCTTCAGCCTCGGGTACTACTGTTAATGAGGCTAAATCCCAGCTCTTCTTTTTTCACACTCCTATTCTCTGCCAGCGCAATATTGCCAAAATTCTGGGCTTCCCTATAGCTACTCTCCCCTCAAAATATCTTGGAGCCCCCCTGGTAGGTGCGGCCATCAAGCATGCTACCTGGCGCTCCCTGCTCGACAAATTAGACTCCAGGCTCTCCTCTTGGACCTATAGGTCGTTAAACATGGCCAGCAGAATTATTCTCATCAAATCTGTCCTCCAAGCTATGCCAATCTATTTATTCTCCATACTTGCAGCACCCAAATGGGTTTTGAAGAAAATTCGAACTCTTCAAAGAAATTTCTTATGGGGTTCTTCAGGGCTCAACAAAAAGTGGGCATTGGTCAAATGGACAGATGTTTGCCTTCCTAAGTTTGCTGGAGGGATTGGACTGCGGGATCCCCTACACAGTAACAACACAATGGAAGCCCGTATATGGTGGAAATGGGTTTCTAACCCTCATTCTCCCTGGGCTCGCCTCTGGCAGGCCAAATATGCTTCAGGTAGTTCACTTGAAGCACTTATTCGGTTTAGCTCGACTGTCACAGGTTCCTTAATTTGGAATGCAGCTAGACACCACAGCGCTTTTATACAAGAGCACAGTTTTTGGGAAATCCATTCAGGCACCTTGGCCAAATTTTGGGATGAATCCTGGCAGCAATCACCCAAACTTGCTTCCCTCTTTCATAAACCAAAGTGGCAGGCCTCCATGAAAGATAATGATCAAACTTTGGTTCATCAATTCTGGCAACAAAACTCTTCACATGGATATCAAAACTGGAGACCTGCCAATACATGGCAGGAAAACTGGCAGGAGGAGACGTTTGAAGAGATAGATCAGGAACTCAACTTAAGGAAAATCAAAGCTTCAGAACTACAGGATAAAGTGCGCTGGGGTCACACCCCCAAAGGTATGTTCACGACGAAGGAGGCTTATCAACTTCTCTGTCTTCCTAAGGAAATCGCCAAGGACCAGCTTTGGGATCACATTTGGCAACCAGGCATATGGTCCAAAGTTTCGACCTTCCTTTGGCTCTTAAGCAAAAAGAGAATTCTCACATGGGAAAATCTCCAAAAACGAGGCTTCATAGGACCATCAAGGTGTCCCAACTGCAAGTCACAAGCAGAGACAATAACACATCTCATGGATCAATGCCCACTTGCAGATCAACTTTGGAAGAGAGCTACTCTCTGCAATAGCAGCACAGGTAGAAGAAATGGAGATATAGTAAACACAATCCGAAACTGGCCCAAGCACCCGTTTCAAAGTAATCTTCTCAACTCTCTCTGGCTTCTCCTACCAGGATTTATTTACTGGATCCTTTGGAAAGAGCGCAACAACAGGATCTTCAAGGATCAATGTAGATCACTTGATAGCCTTTGGACTCTCCTAAAACAATACATTCAAGAAACCTTGGCACTCAGATCTTGGCAGGATTCGGATATGCCGGCTTCCACTCAGGAACGCCTCATCCTGAAAAACTGGAATCTCATTTTACCGCCCCCAGTCCGGGACTTAGCTTCCTCTGCTTCCCCGCGGGATTCTCCCCTGTTCTGGACTCCCCCAGATACGCATCCTTACAAACTAAACTTTGATGGCGCCGCCAAAGGCAACCCAGGTCCTGCTGGGTTTGGAGGCATTTTTCGCGATGATAAGGGCACCGCTCAACACATCTATCATGGCTCCATGGGGAATGACACCAATAATTCGGCAGAACTGGAAGGTTTGTGGCAAGGCTTGTGTCTCGCAGCTCAAGAAAATTTTCTCCCTCTTGAGATCGAAGGGGATTCCAAAATTCTCATTGATGCCGCGATACGAATCCAATCAGGTACTTCCGCTGCCAAGATAGCCTCCAGTTGGCGGCTTCTAAGCAGGTTGGAGCAAATGGAAAGATGGCTCAGAACCCCCCGAAGCATTATCTTCAGGCATGTTCGTCGAACTGCCAACAAGGTTGCTGACAGACTTGCGAATCAAGGAGCGGCTCAGAAACTACCATTCTTCTCCGGCCCTCTCAGTAGTTCGAATGACGCACAACTTCAACATGACTGCAACCTCTTGGTGCACAAAGACCTCTCACTCCCGGATGCGGGTGGTTGCAACGTTTAATGCTGCACAGGGGGCCATGTGGGTTGGCGCGTGGCTTACCACCACCGCCACCCATCGCATGATCCAGGCCTTAATTGCAGCAGTCAGGCCATTGAATGCCTATACATGGGAGCTCTCTCCCCGAAGCCGGCATATTCATTCAACTGCGATGGAGAATTCTGGACATACTGTGTTGGTTTCACCCCTCAACGTCTGTTGTCGTCCTGCTGCGGTTGAGCGCTGCTATCGCACCAGCAATGGCAAGCGCTGTGTGTTAAATTGTTGCGTAGAGCTTCTGCCCGGCATCCACCTGTCCAATTGTGCCTCCTGCACAGTTCGGCGTCCGTCAGTCTCTGAGTTTGCTTGTCATTCGGCACATCCCGCCCCCAATTCTCTTGCAGCTCTTCAAACTATGCCGTGCCTCCGCCCAAGAATGCCTTGCAGGAGAGGGGGTGTCCAGGGGCGCACCATTAATCGTTCCTCCCCCTCAAATTCTGACTCTTCGTCCTATTCTTCCGAGTTTGGTCCTGTTCGGCTTCCTGCTCCACGCAGAGGGCGTGGGAGGGGACGGAACCGCTTCAACTCTGCGGGGCATTTCCGTCTCTCTTCCAGGGCTAATTCACATCAAGCCCGTCTTCATTTCCCCTGCAGCATAGATAACACTTCCCTCCTCGCCACTGTGACCATAGACCTTCGTGCAGCTCCAACTGTTCCAGTTTCCTCAGCCCAAGCTCGTGCCACCAATGTTGCTGTTCGGGAGCCTCTCTTGGAAACAGTGCATAGCATGCCCCAGGCAGATACTGGGAAGCCAACTTCCTCGAGCATCGACGCCAATCTGGGCGCTTCGGCTGGTCCTTCGGCTTCCACTGTCGGCGGTTCTGAACGCAATTGCGGTCCCCCTTCTGATGATGAGGACCCGTACAAATATGCCTGCCTCATTGTCGAGGAAGACCCTTCCTCTGCTCAGTAAGCTAGTCTCTTCCGAGTGCGACGGCGTTTTGGGCTCCTTCGGCTTTCAGGTGCTACTCCACAGTCTCAAGTTTATGACAAATCATGCTACTGTTTTCTTGGTTTCAGTCATGTTTAATGGTCGGTCTCCCCTGCGTGGGAGCTACGTTCAGGTTTTGGTTTAGTATCTTGTTCTCCTCACTGGTTCAAATTTGGTCTGTTTTGTTTTTGGTATGGCTAAAAATGGTAAACATCCAGCCACTCAGGTCTACTCCACAGGAGCTTTTTTGTCTAAGTCTGTTCATGCTATGATGTCAGTCACAAGTTTAAGTCATTTGATAGGAACATAAAGTCTTGCAGCTCTTCGACGCTTTCTTGGTCTCTCTCATAATTGTAATGTTGACAAATTACCTGCTGGTAAAGCTAGGATGCCTCAGTTCTGGGCTGGAAATCATGAGGCCATGTCCTCCTTGTAACACTATTTTTGTACTAATATCAATATAGAAGTAGGCCATATTCGAGAAAAGAACATACATTCGAACCTTCCCTCACAGGGTAACAAATTTACGGGATTATCAATAATATATTTCTCCATTTTCGTTTAAGAGTTGAGCTAGGAATTCCTTTTCTAAAAATGCTAGTATCCATATTTGGGTTCTTTAGGAATATTTTCCTTCCTTCCCCTTCAATTCCTCTATTTTTAAACAATATTTCTCATTTCTTCGATATTCCATTAGCTTCTGCTATGAAATATTCTATGATTGCAAGCTTGATATCGTCGATTTCAACTTCTACTCCATCAAAAGCTTTGACGAAGGATTTAGTAACTTCTTTATGAAACCCTTCTAATTTTTCCACAAAATGTACAGGTAACCTTCCATAAACTTTCTCCCTACATGCTCTGTCCTCACAATTAATCCCATATCTACCAAGAAGCTTCACCTTTAGGACTGCCCCTTTTGACAGGGTAGACTAAGGGTTTCAATATTAGTTCGCGAATGTGGATGAATTATATTGTGGAATGGTCGATACGTGTGGTTGAATGAGTGAATGAGAAAGGCTTCATGGTTATTAAGAGAGTGAGTGGAGTTTTAAAATGGAAAGTGGACGTTTGGATTATTAGCCAACGAAATTGGAATTTTCATTGGGGAGATTGTGTAAATGATGAGGGTTTAGTGGAAGAATGTGAAATTGGAATTTGATTTGACATGATCAGTCCTTTTATTTAGGATGGTGGTATAAAATGATCATCGAATTCATATGTCAATGTTTGCAACCTTATTATTAAATAAAATTGTGTATTTACATAAGTTAGACGTTGCTAACCTCCAATTGTTTCTCCTTGTCTTTCTTCTTTAGGTGTTCTCCAGTGTATTCTTGAGTGTAGTCTTTATCTACTTCGGTCAATAAGGGCATGTTATATCTGAGCTGCAGAAATTCATGAGAGATGCAGAAACTCAACAATTATGTAGCTATACTTTTATTTTCTGAAGAAAAAAAATAATAAATGGAATACAAATAATTGGGATTTTTAGAATAGGAATAAAGAAAATTTAAGGTTCCAAAAGCAAATCGCTGGTTTTCACCTTTTATTTTATGCATAAGAATGAAAATAAATGATTGGTTTTCATACTTATAGAAAATATTTATTATTATTATTATTATTATTATTATTATTTTATATATAAGGTAATAATAAGAAGACTTATAAGTTCGAGAAGAAGAAAAATTCTTCTTAACCAACTACATATCAGCATTATCTTGAAAAATATTGACAAATTCATCTTTTTTCAATGGCTTGTGATAGATCCTCAGTCGATGTCAGTTTACAAGGAAAGGAACTTTTTCTTCATCAATAGTTATAATCTTGACTACTCCATTATCAAAGACTGTCTCAATCTCATAAGGTCCAAGACAATGAGTTTGAAATTTCCCTTGAAAATATTTGAACTTTGAATAAAAAAGAAGTGCCCAATATCCTGCTTGAAATTTTCTTTCTTTGATGTATTTTTCATGCCATCTGGATCTATTTTTATGAATTAGGTTGGTCTTTTGAAATGAATCATGTCTTATCTCATCAATCTCATTGAGTTGTTCCATTCTATGACTTTGTTCCTCTGACAAGTCAAGTCCCCGTTTGACTGTTGTTTTAAAGGTTTTTATTTGGAACTGTATTGGAAACAAGACTGGCTTCCCATAAACAAGTTCATAGGGAGTATGTCTTGTTTTGTTTTCCATGTGGTATGGTAGGCCCATAAAGCTTCTAGAAGATTTTCTGCCCAATCCCTCATATGCAAATGTACAATTTTTGTGAGGATTCCTTCAATCACTTTATTAGTGGACTCTAATTGTCAATTTTCCCATGGATGATATGGAATGGACTTTCTATGCTTGATTTTGAATTCTTCCATGATCTTTTGCACCATTCTGGATGTAAACTAAGTTCCTTGATCTGTCAAAATTTCCCTTGGGACACCAAAACGAGTAAAAATATCCTCAAAAAGAAATGAAACTACAAAATTTTCATTAGCAAAAGAAATTTCTTTAGCTTCTACCCATTTAGTGACATAATCAATGCACAGAAGAATATACCTCTTTTGTCTTGACGATGGATTGAATGTGTTGGGTGTGTTATATTATTTCCATGACTAGTCACGCGTGGGGGGGTCACAGGAGGGGTAGTAGCCCCCCTTGTATGTTGCGCCGGGTGCAGCAAGGGGGTCATAGGGGGGTGACAACGCCCCAGGAAAAAAAAATGGACCTTATTTTTCGGTGGGCAGACCTGCCCATGGTTTTATGCATGGTTTTGCACATGGTTTTGGGGCATGATGGTTTTCGGCCCGTGGTATTTTGTAGATCCAGTCAAGGGAACTACGGTTATGTTCTGATCTAGGGTTAATGGATTGGGGTTTATGTATGCTTCGGCATGTATATATATGTGTTGTAACACTAAAAGGAATATAATGAAAAATCAAGCTGGTCGTCCCGATTTGGGATCCAAGGGAAAATCTCTATGTTTATCTGTTTTATGTTTTATGCTCTCCCTATTGTTTATTTTCTATTTTTAAGATTCGTTTGTAGATAATTTCTATACATGGTTAAAACCTACATTTGGTATCAGAGTTGTTTCAGATTCAAGGGGATGCCTTTGCTGTTGAGGGGTTTTTTTCTCGAGCCTGAGGTATACCCTGTTCAGTGGGAGATCTACGGGATCGATTCTTGAGGTGAAAGAAGATGACGAGCAATGGTAATATAGAGATCGAGAAATTTAATGGTTAGATTTTTAAGTTGTGGAAGCTCAAGATGGAGGATCTGCTGGTGGATAAAGATCAGTGGATCGCGGTAGATCCGAGTACTAAACCAACAGCAATGTCAAACAAAGACTGGAAGAAGATGGATCGGAAGGAAAAGAGCACAATATGGTTGTGTGTCTCAGATTCAGTATTGTTGAATGTATCTGGGGAAGCTACAACGAAGACCTTGTGGGACAAGCTAGGGACTTTGCACCAATCTAAGTCTCTAGTGAATAAATTGTTCCTGCGGAAAAAGTTGTATAACCTGAGGATGAAGGATGGAGACTCAGTGACGGAGCATCTGAACACCTTCAATACTGTGGTGAGCCAGCTATCATTTGTTGATATCAAAATCTCAAATGAATATAAGTGCATCAGTTTGTTGTGTTCTCTACTATATTCGTGGGACAGTCTGGTTATTGCAATAGGTAGCAATACAGCTACCTTGAATTTTGATGACATTGTCTCAGCCTTGCTGTCAGAGGAAATGAGACGGAGAAATATGGAGGGCCATAATGGAGATGCCTTATCTGTACGAGGAAGGTCCCAAAACATAAACAAGAATAAGGTTTCGAGGGGGAGATCTAAATCTATAGGGAGATATAAATCTCCTAGAAATTTTGTAAAGGTGTACTGGAAATGCGAAAAGGAAGGACACTACAAAAAGGACTGCAGATCTAACGCTCCTAAGAAAGGAAAGGGATTTGATGATGCTCCTTCTGTAGAGGCAAAAACCACCTCGGATGAAGGTGGGGATGTGTATTTAGCTTCTTCTTCAAATACACATGTAGATCATGAGTCATGGTTGATTGACTCGAGTGCATCCTTTCACTTCACTCCCCATAGTGAGTGGTTCTGCGAGTATGAGAAATATGATGGCGGTGATGTCTTCCTAGGGGATGATAGGAAGGCCAGAATCGTCGAACGTGGAAAATTAAAACTGAAGCTGCAAGGTGGAAGGATTAGAACACTTCCTGGTGTTCTACACATTCATGCATTGGCCAGAAATCTGATTTCTATAAGCAAGATGGATGATGCAGGTGTAAAAACAGTGTTCGAGAAAGATACTTGTAAGATGGTTCGGGGAGCACTGGTATTAATGTGGGGAATTCGGATTGGAACTTTGTACAAGCTTCAGGTTAGCACTCTTATTGATGGGTGCAACAGTTCTGTGGTTCTTGAAAGTGGAGTGGAAAGCCTAGCAATCTCTGGAGAAAACACCATGATAAGGCATCAAAGGCTTGGACATATTGGAGAGAAGGGCCTTCGGATACTGCATGGAAATGGTATGGTAGAAGGTATGTCTAACTACTCTCTAGATTTCGATTTCTGTGAACATTGTGTATATAGGAAGCAGAATCGGGTGAGTTTTCCTTCTGGTGCTAAGAGGGCGAACAAGATATTAGAGCTTGTGCATAGTGATGTGTTTGGACTTGTGTCGGTTCCATCATTGGGTAAGTCTGTGCACTATGTTTCATTCATAGATGACTTCTCAAGGAATACATGGATATATTTCTTGAGGAATAAATCTGAAGTCTTTGATAGATTTAAAGAATTTAAGGCTCTGGTGGAAAACTAGATAGAGAAGAAGATAAAGGTGCCGAGGATAGATAATGGTGGGGAGTTCTGCAAGAAGGAATTTGAAGAGTTCTGTAAGAAGTGTGGTATAGCACAGCAGAAGACTACTCCATACACACCTCAGCAAAATGGAGTTGCGGAAAGAATGAACAGAACACTGATGGAAAAGGAAAGAAGCATGCTCAGTGGTACCGAGTTAGGACAAGAATTCTGGGTAGAGGCAGTGGAAACTGCATGTTACTTGGTTAACAGATCACCTTCATCAGCGTTGGAGGATAAGACTCCACATGAGGTATGGACTGGTAAGAAACCCTCTCTTTCACATCTGAGGGTATTTGGATGTGATACATATGTACATTTTCCAAAGGAGAAAAGGACCAAGTTGGATGATAAATCTGAAAGGTGCATCTTTATTGGGTATAATGATGGTTTAAAGGGTTACAAGCTTTGGAACCCGGAAACAAGGAAGGTTGTGTACAACTGAGATGTGGTGTTTAGAGAGGTGAAAGATGTCATTAAACATGAATTCCTACCAAATGAACCTGAGAAGATAGAGATTGAGCTAAAGGAGGATGAATCAGACTCTACAACAGAAGAAGACTCAGAAGAGGAAGAGCCACAAACTCCAGTTGTGAGAAGATCAGTTCGGGAAAGAATACAACCAGAAAGGTATAGTCCATCTACTTTCTATTCAAGTTTTTCCTTAACTATAACTGATGATGATCCCAGAAATGTCAGGGAGGGAGTAGATTCAGAGGATGGAAAACTCTGGAAGGAGGCCATGGTTGATGAAATGGCATCCTTGCAAAAAAATGAGGCATGGGATCTGGTGGAGTTTCCGGCTGGAAGGAAGCCCATCAGGAAAAAATGGGTGTTTAAAAATAAGATGAATGTAGAAGGCAAGGTGGAGAAATACAAAGCTCGGTTGGTAGCAAAAGGTTATTCCCAGGTGCCGGGAATTGATTTTGGTGATATTTCTTCTCCTGTTTCCAAAGTTACTTCTATTAAATTACTTTTATCTGTTGCTGCTGCATTTGATTTTGAGGTAGAACATATGGATGTGAAGACATCATTTCTTCACAGGGATCTGGAAGAGGAGATCTACATGAAACAACCTAAAGGCTTTATGGTGAAGGGGAAGAAAAAACTGGTATGCAGCTTAAAGAATTCTCTGTATGGGTTAAAACAGTCACCAAGGATGTGGTATAAAAAATTTGATACCTATATATGGGGACTTGGCTTCACCAGAAGCAAGGAGGATCACTTTGTTTATTTTAAATTAATTGGTGACCATGTTATTTATTTGGTCTTGTATGTGGATGATATGTTGTTGATTGGAAATGACAAAGAAATTATCCAAGATTTGAAGACCCAACTGTTCTCCAAATTCAACATGAAGGATCTTGGTGCTGAAAACTATATTTTGGGCATGGAAATTAAGAGATATCGGGCAAAGAGAAAGATCTAGTTAAACCAGAGGAAGTATGTCGAGACTATATTGCAGAGGTTCAATATTCATGATAGTAAACCGATGAATGTTCCAATTCCTGTAGGTGTAAGGCTGTCTGCTGAATAGTGTCCGAAGACACAAGAAGAAAAGGAGGATATGTTCCATGTTCCATATGCAAGTGCAGTGGGTAGCCTAATGTATGCAATGATGTACTAGACCAGACATTGCACATGTAGTGGGAGTATTGAGCAGGTTTATGTCAAACCCAGGGAAGGAGCATTGGACAGCAGTGAAGCGGGTTTTCAGATATTTGCGTGGAACTAGTGATTATGGCTTGTGCTACCAGGGAATACCAGGATTGGAAAGAGTGTTGGACATTCGTGGTTTTGTTGATGCAGACTGGGCTGGAGATCTAGACCAAAGAAGATCTACAAGTGGGTATGTGTTTAGCCTATTTGGAGGTGCAGTCAGTTGGATAAGTAAAAGACAGTTTGTAGTAGCTCTTTCAACTACAGAGGAAGAATACATGGCAGCCATTCATGCAAGCAAGGAAGCAGTTTGGTTGCAGAGATTGTGTTCAAGTATGGGGGTGGTGCAGCAAGCTATAAGGATAGACTGTGATAGCCAAAGTGCAATTTTCTTGGCTAAGAACCCTGCTTATCATTCAAATACAAAGCACATTGATGTTCAATATCACTTTGTGAGAGATATGATTGAGCTTAAAAGGGTGTTGCTAGTAAAGGTGGACACTTTAAAGAATGTTGCATATGCATTGACGAAATCTGTGAACACTCAGAAGTTCTCTTGGTGTAGAGAAACAATGGGTGTTGCAAAGCTGGGTTAATGACTAAGCTCTCCTGTGGCCCCCTGAGGAAAGAAAACAACAAGTGGGAGAATGTTGAGTGCGTTATGTTGAGAATGCTAGACCCGCCCATGGTTTTGTGCATGGATTTGCACATGGTTTTGGGGCATGATGGTTTTCGGCCCCTAGTATTTTGTAGATCTAGTCAAAGGAACTACGGTTATGTTCTAATCCAGGGTTAATGGATTGGGGTTTATGTATGCTTCGGCATGTGTATATATGTGTTGTAACACTAAAAGGAATATAATGAAAAATCAAGATGGTCATCCTAATTTGGGATCCAAGGGAAAATCTCTGTGTTTATCTGTTTTATGTTTTATGCTCTCGCTATTGTTTATTTTTTGTTTTTAAGATTCATTTGTAGATGATTTATGTACATGGCTAAAAACTACACATTGGTCCAACAAAATCCAGAGCCCATTTTTCAAAGGTTTCGATAAGCATTAGGGGAATTTTGAAGTCTAAAATGGGCCTCCTAAGGAAATTATAAAATAATAGTGGAAATAATAAAATAAAATTTGATGACATCATCAAATTTTAGAGGGAAAAATGAAAAAAACTATATTTTCAATTCATATTTTCAACTTATCTCCCAAATTTTTTACTCAAATTTTGAGCGGGAGTACTCATTGGATGCAAAATTTAATTCATCATCCAACGATTACCCATGTTACATACTTCTGATGGGTCCTAATACACGAAAAATGTGAAATACATGAAAAACGTGATTGTAATCATGTTTTTTTATGTATTTCTCAATTTTTGTGTAGCAGGTTCCATCGAAAGTATGCAACATGGGTACTCCTTGGATGATGAATTAAATTTTTCATCCAACGAGTACTCCCACTCAAAATTTTAGTAGAAAACTTTGGGAGATAAGTTGAAAATATGAGTTGAAAAATTAGTTTTATTATTTTATTATTTTTTAATTTTTTTTTCCTTTTACTTAAAAAATGGTGAATCATCCCCCATGGTTGACATCATCATCTTGAATCCTATTGGTTCTTATAAAGTTTATTTTTTTTGTACATTTTTCTTAGGAGGCCCATTTTAGACCTCAAAATTCCCCTAATGTACCTGTGGATGTAAGGAAATTTCATCTGAAGGAATAGGTTTCCCCATTCTCTGACAACTGTCAAATGTTTTAACATATTCCTTGGCATCCTTAAAAAAGGAAGGCCAATAATATCCTAAGAGAAGGTTTTTGTAGGCAGTTATCTTGTCATCAAAGTGTCCTCGACATGGCTCATCATGAAAATCCTTTAACATTTCAGGTATTTTATCCTCTCGTACACATATTCTAATGATGAGATCTGGACCTGTCTTGTACAATTCTTCATTTACCCATGAATAAGATGCACTCATTTGAATTATCTTTCTCTTTTATCTAGGAAACAAATATGATGGTAGCTTTCTTGTGGCTAAATAATTAGTAATGTGTGCAAACCGTGGAGATTTAGTATATATTTCAAAAATATATTCATCAGGAAAACTATCTTCTAGTGGTGTATTATTGTTATCATTTTGAATTCTAGACAAAACTTCAGCAACTATGTTTTGTTTTCCAATTCGATCTAAAATGGTGATATTAAATTCTTGCAATAATAGTAACCGTCTTGTGATTCTGCCATAGTAATTGATTTAACCATTAGATATATAATTGGATAATGATCTGTGTGAATTAACTTTCATAGCCAGTTATGTAATGTCTGAATTTTTTAATGGCATGGACAACAGCTATCTGAATTTGATTATACCCTCTAAAACGTCCAAAAATGAAAAATATATCTTCCGTGGTAGTGCATCTAAAACTTGATCTATGAAAGGTAATGGAAAATGATCCTTTAAAGTAGCCTTATTCAATTCCCTATAATCAATACACACTCTCCATATTCCATTCTTTTTAGGGACAATTACTAAAGGTGAAACCCATTCAATGTCTGATATTGGATAAATAAAGTTTACATTCAACAGTTTTTGTAGTTCTTCCTCTACAATTTTCCTAAGATTTGGATTAATTCTTCTTTGAGGTTGTCAGATTGATATAGAATTCTCCTCAATGCATATGTGTTGTATGCAAGTTTCGGGGTTGATTCCTTTCATTTCAGTGTATTCCCATGCATATGCATATGAACGTTTTTGCAATGTTTTTATTAATTTCTCCTTTTGAAAATTTTTTGGATTTATATTCACATTTAAAGTTTTACCTAGAAATATTTCAATTGAATAATTACCAAATTCTTCCATAGAATATAAAGACATTTGTATGGATGATAAGTATTCAATATTACATTGTTCCTGGAAGTTTTGACTACTCTCACATTGTGAAGGTAATTCATGATTTTCTATTGAATTTAGAATTTGATTTTATTCACTAATTTGTGAGATAGTAAAAATGGGTTGTATTTTATTATCATCATCCATCCCTTCTTCATTTTCTACTTCTATCATTGTTTTTGCTGGAGGGTATAATTTGAATTTATTTGTTGAACTTCCATCAGAGATAAACATGTCACCAGATCTATAACTGATGAAAGCATCACTTGTAGCTAACCAAGGTATTCCTAATATTAATGGATGTCCTCCTAAGTTATTCTTGGGAGTTAAGATCATAAAGTCAACTGGATATTCCCAAGAATCTAAGGATACATAAATTTCTTCTAATACACCATCAGGCTTAATTACAAATCTATCTATTAGTTGTAACAATGTTGGTGTGTATTGAATATTTGGAAGTTTTAGTTGTTCCATATTTTGTTTAATGATGATGTTTATGGTTGCTCCTAAGTTGATAAATGTGTTTGGGATGATATGTCCCATCATGATAGCTGCAATTTTCCCTACTAGATGTATTCTTTTTACTTCCTTTGTTTTTCTCCCATATTTCTTTATACTCAACTTTCTTATTGTTTTTGCAAGGATTGAAATTTCTTTAGTGGATTGTAGAAAAGGAATTTTGATACAAACATTCTTCAATTCATCTAATATATCATAGTTAGGCAACATGATTTGTTTTTCTACCCCTTTATCAATTTGTAGTGTTTCAGGGAAAGGAGTTTTTGGTGTAGATACTGAAGGTTGCTCTATTATGGGAGTTGAGTTTATTGGATTAACTTGTGTTTAATTTTGAAATTTTTTATTCTAATGAAGAGATGTCCCTTCTTCAGAACGATTTTTTTTATTTTGAATATTTTTATCTTGATGAAGAGAAATCTCATCATCAGAATGATGATCCTTTTCATTTTCCTGAATAATAACAGAAGGCAACTTCTTTTCTAATATTATACTATATCTAAGTTGAACTTTATTAATATCTAGTGTAATTATCATATAAGTATGAAAATTTTTCCCTTCCATGTTATAAATAGGTTGTGCATTTTTTATTTTGGGTTTGGAAGTGGTTGAGCAGGTAGTTGGTTTGGCTTTTGTGAAAATGGTAATGAAATTTGTGGGTTTTGATTTTGAAATTGATGTTGTTGACTGGTTTAAGGAAAATATCGTGGTGGAGATTTTGGATAATATTGTGGATATTGGTGATATTGAGAATATCTACCTTAGGGATTTTTCAATCCTTGTGTCCAAGGTTGGGATTGAGACCAGGGTTGTTGCCATGGCATTGATGCATTCCAGTTATTCTGTGGGGGTTGAGTATACACCTAAGTGTTTAAACCTTGAGTTTTTGATCCTTGCCATGGTCTTCTAGAAATGAAACAAAGAGGATCTATTTGGTTTGAAGCTATTTCCTCTTGGTAAATGACTTTAAGACCTGGACTGGAAGCACAATTATTTGTTTCATGATTTTCTGTACATATGATACATGTGTCTATGATTTTTAAATCAAGAGGGAAATCTCTTAAGGCATGTTTCTTTCTGCACTTAGGACAAAATATAAATAAGGCATCACTTTTAGTTCTTTTCTTGTTTTGTAACTTCAAGGTGTCTATTTGTTCACTAAGACTCCCTAAATATCTATTTTTAATTCATCAAGAAAATTTCCTATTTCAACCCTACTTACTGTTCCAGCTGCAGATTTATTAACTCCAGAGGGAATAGGATCTCTTGAACTCCTCCCAATTCTTGAATTTCCTCTTGAAATATGTATGCATAATTCAAAGATACCAAGCAATGATAGTTGAGAAATTTCTTCTTTTCCTATCATATTAAGAATATATATCCATTCATAACTAATTTCTTTCAACAGGAAATCTTTTAAAGTGTCTTTATCCAAATTTTCCATCTTAGCCCTTTTTAGATTGTAATTTAATCTCTTAATCAGATCCTATGATTTTTCATCTTCTATTTGAATCACCTTAAAACCTTCATCTTTCTGATTATGAGGTGTGTATTAATCCTTGCATTTTTGTAAGAATGCATTCTTCATTTCTTCCCATGTCCTAATAGAATGTCTTATTAGTCCCATGAACCATTTTAATGTTGCATCCTTAAGAGTTGCAGGAAAAAATTTCAATTTTTGAGAATCGAGTAAGTAGTCATATGATCTACATAAAAATTTGAATTCAAAAAGGAATGTTTCAGGATCTTCACTTCTTAATCCATGAAAATTGGGAAGGATGGAGGGTGATAGATTCTTCATTGTGGCAGTAGTATCTTCATCAAGTATAGGAAATCCAACAAGATCTATCTCTCCTCTACCTCATATTCCTTCTCCTCTTCCTCTACCTCTACCTCATCCTCCACCTCCATTCCTAGGTCCACCTCCTCCTAGTATTAACTGGTCATCATTCACATTGTGTACTTCTCCTTCCCCTTCTCTAGTCATTGTAGATTCTTCAGAACTAATATAAGATTCTAAATTTGGGATTGTCTTTTCCTCTTCTGATTCTTCTAGCTCCTCTATCAATGGTATATTAAAGAAGACTTCTTCTTCTTCCTCACTAGGTATTTCTAGCTGCTGAGCTAAAAAAATTTCTCCAATAGAGGTTAGAAATATTACTCCTATTGGGGATCTGAGATCTTCTTCTTCCATAACTTCTTCAGTTGATGAAGTCGAAGAGTCTCTAGGTTGAATTTCTGATCTTAATACCTCAGGAAGTATATTTCTACCAGCTAAGAATGGAATACGAGTTTGGGTGGATGTTGTGGCACTACGAGACCTTGATGGAGTGAGTGGTGCTGTTGTGATCAAACTTCTACCTCTAGCTACAAATCTACCTCTATAATCTCTTTCTCTACGAACGTCATTTTTTTTATGTTTTTGTTGTTTTGTTTTACTTTTAGATTAAGAGATAAGGCTCCTATTTACACTTCCCCGACAACGGCGCCAAAATTTTTAGGCAATTTAATGTCTTAAATTTATATCATGATTTCTCAACCGGAGTTGGTAATCTTATGAAGTGCAAGTGCACTATATATGCTAGAAGTCTTTTCTTACTTAATTTTATTATCGTGATTTTATATGTTTAAAGTTGTTTTAAGATTTTTTGTTTATTTTGAATGTCTAAATGAAATTGAGAAACTAAACTTATGATTTGTGAAATGAAATCTAAATTCAACTAAGTTCCAAAACTATGATGAAAATCTGATCTTAGCTTGTTAATAGTTAATGATTGACTTTGAGAAAAACTAAAGTTCTAGAAATAGGAACTCTAATATTTTTTTGTATGCTTTTGGAAAATTTATATGAATGAAATTTAAAACAAGAAATTACTAGAGTATTCACACTTATTATATTTTAATTATTGAAAAGTAAAACTTGCAAGAAGGAAGAAAAGGAAATGTTTTTAAGAAACAAAACTAAACTATGATAAACTTATATTGCATGAAAAGAAATTAATCTAAATGAGGATAACTTAAGCTATAATAAATTAATCTATGCCGGCTAATATGATAAATTGTCTCTAAATATTCCCAATCATAAACAAAGCATATGCCTTAACATAATGATGTTTTGAAAATGATGCTAACAAATAGTGAAATAACAATGATAAACCTGATCATCTATACTATAGAAATACAAAAATAATTACAATATAAATAAAAGAAAATCGTATGTCTACAGTATGAAAGTAAAGCATGTATTTGGACTACAAATGAAAACATAGTACATTTATGCTATAAATCACAACGGAAATAGTGCATGTATATATGTGAAAAATACAGCGAAAGCATGAAAAATTGAACTATGAAAGAACAAGAAATTAAATGAATAAACCTCTTCTGTGAAGGGGCCCTCCACAACAGAATGGATTCTTACCTATTCTTTACTAGCTATGCATTAAAATTCGAGAACTTTTCCTTCTTCAATTAGTTAATAAAAACATATTTTAATAATATAACAATATCGCAATAATTCGAACTTGTTTCACAATTACAGAGCCTGGTATTTATAATAGTCTTGTATTAAATGATTGAGGATTTTATGCCTTCTGAGACTAACCAAACTATGTATGAAACTATAAAAAGAAATATGAATTTCATTCCCTTACAATTTTCTACATGGAGAGCAAATAATGAAGCCTCAATTTTTCTCGCTTGCTTATTTCGGTTCCTGTTTTGACTGTCCCTTTGACCGCAATCCTAGGTGCTTTCTTCCTTGCTTCTAAACAAATCGATAGGACAGGATCCATGACTGAATCATTTATCAACTGCCCATATGTTTCGCTTCTTCATTGATTCCCCGAAACCTGTTGAACTATGGTGGTGGTTACAGAACAGAGTTTAATTGTAGAATTGCGTTAATTCCATAGCTAAATACAAATTTTATTCTAATAGTAAGAAACATTTGAAAATATAAAAAATAGATCATTATGATACCTTACCAGGCTAAAATGTGCATTTCAATTCTTGTTTGAGCTTATGGAGTTTCCAAAAAGAAGGAAAGATAGTGAAAATGGATGTCAAAATTGAGGCATTCTTGAGGCTCCACAAATATGATGAATATAGATGTATTACAGTTTCTTTGCTCAAATGAGAAAAACCTGAAAGTGAATAACCTATCTCTCTACTTATTGAAAGGCTATGACCCAAAATTAGTCAATTTTTTCCTCTACTTGAGCTCCTATTTCCTTTCATTATTACTTCAAAAATTAAGCCCCTATTATTTAGGAATTTCTCCAAAATGGATTTCACAATTCCTTAGGCTAATCATCTAACTACATGCAACACTTGTACACTCAAGAATATTCTACAACTGATGTTACATTGCCTTGGAATCTCCACCAAGCCTCAGGAACTCGAATTCTCTACATGCACTAGCTATTTTGGGCTTATTAATTAGTTAACTAGATGATCATTGATTTTGATTGAAGCCCCACTACACAAATGACTTTCCACTACACTAGTACAAAATAACTAATTAGTTACTAAAAAAGTAACTAAAATTTTCATATAAACGACTATTTTTCAGTCGGTGACCAATAGTAGCTAATTTACAGTATCTTATAATGCGGCAACCTTTTAGTCATTTTTAGCTTAGTCATTAATTGGTTATCTCAATTTTGTTGTCTAGTAGTATATTTGGTCATTAAATTAGTCACTGATTTGGTCATTAATTTAGTCATTGATTTGGTCATTGATTTAACCAATGATTTGGTCATTAATTGTCACAATTAATGACCAAATATACAACAAAATATATTACTATATAATCACCCGAAAAAACCAATTAATAACCAAAGAAATATGACCAAAATGTTGGTTGTGTTATAAGATATTGTAAATTAGCTACTAATAGTCATATATATGCAAATTTTAGTGATCGTTTGAAGCTAATTAATGACCAAAGAAATATGACTAAATTTTTGGTTGTGTTATAAGATACTGTAAATTAGCTACTAATAGTCACATATATGTAAAATTTAGTCATTATTTGTAATCACAAATTTATCATTTGCAGTAGTAATTTATCTTTTTTTGGTAGTTTCATATTCATTATATAAACGACTAATTTAGTAGTTTATATTCATTTCATTTATTTTCATTAGTAATCATTATAAATGACTAATTAAGTCGTATATTTATTTTATTTGTGTTCATCATTAATCAATATACTACTAATTTAGTAGTTTTAAATTGATTTTATGTGTTCATTATTAATCAACATAAATTAATTTGTATGGTTTAAAAAATCTCATACAATGTGCACGTTCATATAATATGAAAACATAAAGTTGTATATGTTAATTACGATACTTAACAATAAGTGAAATTATAAATAATTTCAACCACATAAATTATATTATATGAAATGTTAAAGTATTACAATGAGTTTCTAACTTAATATTGGTTGGACTACAATTTACACATGAAATGATTTTTCATCACTTCAAAACATTATCATTGTGTTGCCAAGGCATTGCAGGTGAATTCACCAACTCTAAATACTTGACCATCAGTATCTATATGTGTGTATTATGCGAGATATTGACTCTAAGGGTATCACCAGACCAATTCTCTTCTCTCTCTTTTTTTGCATTTGTCGCTCCACTGTTATTGCTCTCCTCTTTCTTCAATTTCTGCTTCTTACCATCAATACTGAGTTCATTTTCTGAAAACAAAAGAAGATACAATGCAGAGTGTAATACATGAATGACAATGAACACTAGAATATAAAGTAAATTTGACTATAAATATTTTATACGACATATACCTCAACATCAACAATGTCAAAGCCATTTTTCTCCATACCAGTAAGAAAATCGAACAAATTTTCTTTAGTTGGGCGATAGTGGCCACTATAATGTGGGCAGATGACCTATATAAACAAAGAAAATAAAATGTCACCATATATAGAAAATAACACCTTATAACTTAGTATTCAACCTTCAAAGAAAGCTTAGGATCAATCATGTCAACTAAGTTATATGCTAAAAATATCAAGCTGTAGATAACTTGTGAAAAAAAAAATATGAGGTGCGATGTTTAATCCTTGTCGTTTTATTCGCAAAAACATTTCATTTTCTAACGCATGAACTTGGTCAAGTATATAAACAACATGTGATCAAATAACAACATGAAAGTAAACTTTTCTAATATTCATGAAAATATTTTAACACAACATATCTAGAAGGATTCCAATAAATAGCATGTAATACTAATTTCATCTTCAAGCTTTGGTTGTTGTTTAAATGGACATGATACCAAGTATTTTCGATTTCATAGTTAAACGACAAAAAAAAAAATCAAAATAAATGTCCAAAATACAATCAAACAATAAAGAGAGTGTTAGAACTGGTATTTTCATCCCACCCATCCCACCTTATTTTACTCTACTTTCACCTCATCTCCATCGTTATCATTTACCTTTCTTCATTTTTTTTTAACCATTTTTCCCAAGGGTGCCCAAGTCATCATTTTTCACAAGCACTAAACCTTAATTTCCTTTCCACTAAGCTAGGGTTTGCTATCGAGACAGAGAAATTTGAGCAGAGGAGTCATAAGGTAGGTCATATCGATAAGTATGAGGTTATTTCAGCTCATAAACATCATGTCTCCATCATTTTTTAAGAAGTCATTCCAAGAGTCAAGTCATTTACCACTCATAGGGCCAGTTTTACTTCAAACTATGTTTCTAACCAAACAGAGATGAATTTAACAAAATTCAAAGAGGTTTTTTTTCCATTATAGGTCAATTAAGAAAACCCTCCTTCAGTGTTTACACAGCTGTCATGGTTTTGTATAAATGTCAAAAATACAGGTGCTACAAGAGTTTTTATGCAGTTATGGAGCGACCTTGGTAAAATAAAATTTTCTCCTAGATTGAGTTTCCAAATAAATTGCTTCATGAGTCAAATGATAACTAGATAGAGAGAGATTTCCTATGAGCTATCTTGAGCTCAATTTGGAGTTGAGGAAGGCCTCCAAAAATTTCCTACACCATCACACTGCATTTTTGCACCCTCATTCTGCAATTTTTTATTAGTCTTGGGAGAATCAAATTTCGATAGCTCAAATCAAGTCCATTCTGAAAAATAAATGCATATTTGGAAATTATACAGGATAAGCTTTCCAACGAGCTATCTTGGGCCCAATTTGGACATTGGGAAGGCCTCCAAATGTGGTCTGCAAAAAGGCATTGCACAAATACTCAACAGAGGGCGAAAATGTGTAGAGGAGGGTAGAAATCTGTAGAGGATGGCACAAATGTGTAGAGGAGGGTGAAAATGTGTAGAGGATGGTGCAAATGTACAGTGGAGGACACAAATGACCAATTTGCCTATTTTTTCCAACTTTCTCTGAAATCTTGACTTTTCTTCAAGAAATCATGTTTCTACTTATGTAATTCACCATGGTAAATGTAATTATGTCAAGGATAAGTTACCTAGGGGTAGACATTGGGTAAAATTCATCATTGATTCATAATGAATCAGTTGAATGTAATTAGGATTGAGTCACTTGGACCTCCCTACACTCTAGGTATTAGTTGAGATTATTGTGGATCAGTTCCTCAACTTAGGGATTCAGCCCCTGAGGTTGGTAGAGGTTGTTTTAGGCCTATATCATGTCATTTTTTACCCACTTTATAAGGTTGGAATCAGTTCGTATGTTTTCTAGTTGATCAAGGAAACTTTGTACTCAGTTTGGCCAGCTAATAAAGAGGAGTTGCAACTACTTTTTGGGATACTTGTGGTATTGATGTCTATCATTGTCTTTTATTCAATATCATATGTTTGAAAGTATTGTATTCATGTTCACTTCATTTATATTTTATGATCCCTTACAAGTTAGATAATCAGAATACATGTTTTCACATGCTCTATTTTGGGTAATTGATCATATTTTTTCCACTTTCATCTGTCTAAGAAAATTACATCTCCTATGTTTTTCTTAGCTTTCTTTCAGCTTCAACACCATTCCATCACAATCCTCTTCAAATGATAAGCATTGTACCTACCTTGCCCCATTGATCCCTGCAACCCTAACTCATTTTCCCTGACCTAGCTTTCCTTGACATAATTCCTTCATCTAATGATTCCCAAAACAAATCGAATTCAAACAACCCCCTGCACTCCATATCTAGCCTAAAAACCCTAATTTCTCTAGCCCTCCTGGCTGTGACCCTTTTGGAGAGATCCCTCTCTGACTTGATAGGGCTAGCTATCAAGTCGAAATATTGGTTTGTGGTTACCTATGTTGGGATTCCTTCTTCAGCCTTGGGAATCTGGCAGAGTGATATCAGATAGGTTATCATGGAATGGAAATTTCAATTATAAAAAATTTGTTTACCTGTCCACCGATGTTGTGTTTGGCATTCCTAAAACATTTTCTTGCCCAAAATAACCCTGAGGTGAAATAATTACAACATTAAAAACCATAGGAATTCCTACTAGAAAAATTTCCAAAGTCGATGGCGCAAGTGCCTAAAATATCTCTAACAGAAAATAAATCATATCCAAGACGTGTTATGCATTGTCTCCCCATCCTTTTTCCAATCACAGTTCTTGTAACATACCCACAACAGAGTCAAGCAACAATCAAACGAAGACATTGACATTTGTCTTTATCTTTTATATCTATAAAATTTGAGTCTAATTTGTTTCATGAACATATTAATTCATATTTAAATCCTTCATGACATATGAGAAGGTATCAATTAGGTAGGACATAAGAAAAATATACCTCAATGAGGTCCTCAAACAATTTCTACAATATCAATATTTTTCTTATTGTGATATCTTGGGTAGAAAAAAGAACATATCTGCAAAATAAAATGCATATATTACTTTTGTTCAAACTTTGTAAATGGTGTATTCTTAGGCATCTTTTTAAGATGTTCCTCCATCTTTACCAAAGCAAACTGTAGCTTGGTTAAACTATGTATCCTTTGATTAAACATCAATTTCTGCAAGATAAATGTCACACATTATCCTTTCCCATTTCTCAACATGTTATATATGATAAATTGAAAGTCACATAAAACCAAGAGAAAACCCTTTTCTAACAAAAAAAAACAAACAAATAGTGACTCTAATAAAACTTCATTATAATATTAGAAAATGAAAAGAGAGTGGACCATTTTTGTTGTTTGGCTTTTCCTATTTTTTTTATGAAAGTGCTCGAGCTTCAGGAACCAAAAGATGTGAGGGAAGTTGTAAGTGTGAAAAAAATTATGCTGAGCTAATTTGTAGACTTCTTCAAAACTATGTGAATGATTCCATTTTCGGATGTGGTAAATCTCATAATAAGAAATTGCCACATTGGATGTAGATATTAAACATAAAAAACTTGTGGACATGGCATGTTTTCTAATAAATTACATTGCAATGATGACCATGGGCCTCCACGAGTTATAGGTCCTCAATATGTTATTATTGATGATGAAAGAGAGATGGCAACGATAAGTATGGGTGGTACTAGTTTGTATGGTGGATGTCTTCAAACCAAGGTCGTCATCTCAATGAACCTAGGTTCTGACATGGTAAACCTGGATCTGGTTTTCACACAATTTCATTCCATCATACTTTTTCAAGACTCAAGAGGACATAATGGTCCTTCAACTTATAACAGGGTTGCTTTGAGGTTATAGATAAAGCTTATCCAAAGAAAATGGATTTTTGGGCTCCAAGAGATATGGATAATTTAAATGATAACAATTATATGTTTTTTTCCCAAGGTTCAAATGTAGGGATACATTTTGTGGATTTTACTAATAGATAGAATGAGAGAAATAATCCATGAGGAGAATCTAGTGGTCATTGTGATTAGGGAAGTACTATAAGATAATAATATTGTTTAGGTTCAAATCAAACATGGTGTTGATTCTTGTAGCTCCTTAGTTGCTGGTAGTTTTTAAGGTAGGAATTTCGGTTCTTCAAGGGTAGGGTCCTTTAGCTTAATTTCATCTTCCTTGGTCCTATCACCCAAAAGTAAAACATAATCAACAAAGAGTAAATATGTCAAGTTTAGGGAAATTCCTATTTGTATATTTTTCAAGCTTATAGTTCTTTTTGACTCTGTTATAACTTTTTTGAGACCACCTACTCTACAGTCAAAAATAGAAAAGGAGCCATTAGTAATACCTACCCATGGTCTCTTATAAGCATGATAGAAGAATAGGTTGAACCATTAATTAGAATTGCAAAGATATTGAGGAAATAAAACTCATTATCTAGTTAACCAATTGCACATTGAACCCTATATGGATAAGTAGCCCTAAATAAAGCTAGTTTTATCTATCATATGCCTTGGAAAGACAAACTCACTAACATTGCATTTAATTTTTGGGTTTGATGTTATAAATTCATTCTTGGGGCACTACTCCTATTCTGTAATGGATTTGTTTCCCAGGAAGGATGCAAAATTGTTCTAATGACATGGAATAATCATAGTGGATTTTGACCTAAAATGCAATAATTTTTGCAATGATTTTGTAGGTGTGATTACATAGTGATATGGGTCTGAAATTATCTCATTCCTATCTAATTTTTGGAATTAAAGCCTGAAATGTTAATTGAAAGCTCCCAAATCTTCCCTATGTATTTTAATTTTCCAGCAATTCTTAGTTGGTTTGTTTGAAGGAAGTCATTGAACCCCTAAAAGAATTCTATTGTCCTGCTAGGTGGTTGAGGGTTCTTATCCTTTTGGAAAGAGTGCAGAATTGTTTGTAAATATTCCTTTTATATCTGATCCATCAGGGGCTCATTACCCACTTCACCTACAAAACTGGGGAAATATGAAGTCATCTTTAACTATCTCTCTTAAATGTATTCTATCATCTTCTTTATAAATTCCCTCAAAATGGTCTATTGATGAGAAAATTGCTCCTCGAGATGAGACACCTTATCATGAGGAAAAGTTTGTTGATAAACAACATCGTGATTCAATTGTTCATTATAATTATGAGATGTTTAAGAGAGAAAAGATCTTCTATTTAGTAAAGGTTATGCACGAATGTTTGTGATTTGGTACAAGGAAAGACATGGGTAGCAAGGGAATTGTGGAGATTCCCTACAAATATTTTCCCAAATGTGATATGTCAGGATGTGTGCTTATTAAAAAACTATATTTGAGAATGTGCACCATTTTGAAGGCAATAATATTTTGGATGCAGGCACAGGAAGTTTGAGGCAGGCTCCTGCAACCAGCCTGACAGCCCACCTGCTTACCTATGACTATGATTTATGTTCTTCCCCACTTGTCAACTGAAATTTCTCCAATTCTTGGTCATATTGTGCCTGACAGCCCATCACTACGGCTTCAACTAGGCTACTTGACCACATGCATGGTGGCTACTAAACTTCAACTGACATAGGTCTTGTTGGCTCTGATATAACTCCTCCATCCACAAAATAACTATACTGGCAGCTACCCTTCTATTGGTCAATTGTGTGCATTTTCCCTCATGATTTCTCAAAGGTTGAGTGGGGTCAACTAGTCTAGCACATGTTTCTTCCTTCTTAGTGAGTTTGCACCTTATGCTTCTTGTGGTTTTGCTTTTGTCGAGTGCAGGCTTGCCTGCATGATAGTTCTTCCACCAACAACTGTCGACCATACCTTCCCACCTCTCCTGGAAAACTACACTCAAAACTATGTGCTTCTTCGAGGTGATGTTGGTATATCCTTTTCTACCAACTAGAATGCGTCAGCCACCCCTTCTTTGCATAGTTTTCTTTTCCTATTGGAAACATGGCTTGATCCATAAGTGTCTCATTACCCACCTCACCTACAAAACTGGGGTAATACGAAGTCATCTTTAACTATCTCTTTTAAATTTATTCTATCATCCTTTTTAAAAATTCCCTCAAAATGGTTTGTTGATGAGAAAATTGCTCCTAGATATGAGACTTATTCTCATGAGGAAATGTTTGTCATATTGAGGTAATTTTTCATTATAATTATGATATGTTGAAGAGAGAAAATATCTTCTATTTAGTAAAGGCTATGCACTAATGTTAGTGATTTGGTACAAGGAAATACATGGGAAACGAGGGAATTGTGGATATTCCCTACAACTCTTTTCCCAAATGAGATACGTGAGGATGTATGCTTATTAAACAACTATATTTGAGAATGTGCACCATTTTGAAGGCAAGAATATTTTGGATGTAGGTGCGGGAAGTTTGATGCAGGCTCCAGCACCCAACCCGACAACCCACCTGCTTACCTATGACGAAAATCTATGCGCTTCCCCACTTGTCAATTACAGTTCCTCCAATTCTCAGTCGGATTGTGCCTAACAGCCCATCTTTGAGGATTCAACTAGGCTACTCTACCACATGCATCGTGGCTAATAAACCTACACTGAAATAGGTCTAGCTAGCTCTGATAGCACTCCTCCAACCACAAACTAACTGTGCTGATAGTTGCCCTTATATCAATCATTTGTGTGCCTTTTCCCTCGCGATTTCCCAACGACTGAGTGGTGTCAACTATTCTAGCCTATGTTGCTTCCTTCTTAGTGAGTTGCCACCTTATGCTTCTTTTTCTTTTGTTTTTTTCCAGTTTGGGATTATCTGCAGACCATAATTCTTCCACCAATGACTGTTGACCATACCTTCCCACCTCTCCTGAAAAAATACACTCGAAACTGTGTGCTTCTTTGATCATTTTCTACCAACCGGATTTCATCGGCCACCCCTTCTTAGTGTAATTATATTTTCCTATTGGTAGCAGGGTTTTATCCATTAGTGCTTCATTACCCACCTAACCTACAAAAATGGGGAAATATGAATTCATATTTAACGATCTCTCTTAAATTTATTCTATAATCATGTTTATAAATTCCCTCAAAATGGTCTATTGATGAGAAAATTGCTCCTTGAGATAAGACACCTTCTCATGAGGCAAATTTCGTTGATAAACAACATCTTGAGGCAATTATTCATTATAATTATGAGATGTTGAAGAGAGAAAATATATGCTATTTAGTAAAGGCTATGCATGAATGTTAGTGATTTGGTACAAGTAAATAGATGGGCAGCGAGGGAATTATGGAGATTCCCTACAACTCTTTTCCAAAATGTGATATGTGAGGATGTATGCTTATTAAAAACTATATTTGAGAACATGAACCATTTTTAAGGCAAGCCTATTTTGGATGTAGGCGCAAGAAGTTTGATGTGATCTCTTGCACCTAGCCCGAAAACCCACTTTCTTACCTATGACTACGATCTATGTGCTTCCCCACTTGTCAACTACAATTGCTCCAATTCTCGGTCAGATTGTGCCTGATGGCTCGTCACTACGGCTTCAACTAGGAAACTTAAGCACATGTGTGGTGGCTACTAAACATGAACTGACACGGGTCTAGCTGGCTCTGATACCAATCCTCCATCCACAAACTAACTATGTTGACACCTACCCTTCTATCGGTCATTTGCATGCCTTTTCTCTCATGATTTCACAATGGTTGAGTTGTGTCGACTAGTCTAGCCTGTGTTACTTCCTTCTTAGTGAGTTTCCACCATATGCTTCTTGTGGTTTTGTTTTTGTCAAGTGTGGGCTTGCCTGCAAGCCATACTTCTTCCACCAATGACTATCGACCACACCTTCCCACATCTCCTGAAAAACCACACTCAAAACTATGTGCTTCTTCGAGGTAATGTTGGTAGATCATTTTCTACCAACCGGACTGCGTCGTTCACCCCTTCTTCGCTCAGTTGTCTTTTTCTATTGGCAGTAGGGCTTGACCCTTATTTCAACCACTCTATTTTTTCCATGACTTACACAACCTTCTCATGTGTGGATAATTTAGTCAACCCTTATACAACATACATACTGATCTATATGACCCTTTTTTAATCCTTAAAAAAAATTAACAATTTATTCAAGGCACTATATGACTGATTTACTTCGGTCCTAGAAAAAATGCTTTTGCAAGATCACAGTCAAACCTGGCCCAGTGGTCATGTACAAGACCTGCCTTTTGTGATTCTGAGTTCAACTTACTTCAGATTTTTTTCTCTGATACCCTGTCAGTTTTCCATCAAACCTAGGACCTCGCACTTAAATTCCTAATAGAAATATTTATCAATTGATTTAAATGAACATCTAGGTTCCTAATACAATAAACTTCAATGAAAGAAAATATTCGAATCTCAATCACAATGACACAAACAAATTTTCCCAATCAAATCATTTCATCATTAACAATGAATTAGAACCTATTTGGCCTCTTGTCCTAGGATAATGGCCCAACTAAGAAAATGCATGATAAAAAATAATCATGGATGTGATCTAGTAGATCTGTCCTAGATTAGTGCTTGATCTTCTCTGCAGATCTGGATTTCCAGCCTCTATGCACTCCCTCAAACTTGGCACTCTAGAGTATCACACTCCTCATCCTAAGTCTAGTGTCTTTATATGGTGTATCTTCTCCCTCTACCTAGTCTTTCTTTTATAACTTTACATTGAGCTAAATCTCTACCCCTAACCCTAGTCTCAAAATGATTAATGGTTGAAATTAGATCTCGCTCCCCTTGAGATAAACGGCTAAGATTAAAAAAAAATCACTAAAGTAAATTATTTTACTTTTCATAAGTTTCTTTTATCTCAATAATCCAACATATTAATATGTGCTGTTTCTAAATTAGAATTAGGCTAAGCTACATTAGCAACTTTCTCAGACTTGATTAAGTGTTCTAAGGACTTTGTGGGCAACTTCTGCACACCTAGACACAATGCATGTGCAGAAGTACCTTCCCAAGCTACAAAAATCAACATTAATATCTCTTTGTGCGAGAAATATTAGATAGTTCTCAATTTGAAAACTCTCTTTGTCACTCCAGACTATGTGAAGATGAGAGGACGCTTGATAGTTAGAGTATTAGTCAACATTGTATCATGTATTCCTTTTGCATGTATTATTGGAATATAAGATGCATTTTCTTTCACACACACACAAACACACATATATATAGCCCAAGGTATTCTCTCAACCACCTATCAGCAAGGTTGCTAGGAACTTGGTTATTTTGTATACCAATCATTTTACTAGGGATGTCATCCTCAAATGTGGGGAAGAATCCCTTGAATTTCACTATGAAGTTTTCTTTGGGAAAAAAATAACAAATATAGGCATGGTGAATAAGGGATACTTACGATTAATATATTTATAGAATTAAATAAAATCCAGGTAGTATGAAACCTATGGAAATATACAAGATAAAAGTATGTATACTACAAAGAGAAGGAAAGTAATCTGTAACAATTTAGACAAAGATAAAAACAGGAATTGTAGGGATATGTATGTAAAGTAATTAGTTACAATTTAGACAGAGATAAAAACAGAAATTGTAGGGATATGTATGTCTTAGGATAAAACAAATACAAAATCAGGGTTTGTTGGTAAATACATGTGGAACAGGTGTAATAAAAATAACATGTGGAAGTTGCCAACAGACACAAATTTTATAACAAGTGTCTACAAAAATTTTTTGGTCACACGTGAAGCAGCTATGATGTTCATATAAATGGCATTATAACTCCTCTGTAGCTTTCAAAGAAAGGTAAAATTTCAAAATTCTCAAATATGACTCAAATATTGATTATAATACATTTTGTTGGAATTTCATGATGCGCAGTAACCTTGAAAATATATTTATCTTTAATGATTTAGGAATTGATGTTACACCTAGATAAAAGAATACTCGAGATGAGAATTTCACAGAATTTAAATAGAGATTGCCTCACTAGAAACTGGTACCCTTCCTTCCACAGTTGTTACCACAGACCAAACAAGCTTAGACATATTTAAAACCAGTGTCTTAGATACACCTGTTAAGAATTAGCATTTTGAGTCTCAAGAATCTATTTTGATATGAACCTAAGAGGAAGAAATTAGTCACTAACTAACAACAAGGAAGATTATAAATAACTTGAAAATATTGAATTCAGAATACCTGAAAAAATATATGTAAATAAAATAGATGCACTATTAGTAATCAACAATAGAATGTTTGAGATGTGGCTTGAACCTACCACTGTTATGATCTCCGCCACCTACAATACACCAATTTTCACCTATTGTTACGCCAGCATGTCCAATCCTAGGTTTCACGAGATGACCCTATAGTTGCAGTTGAGATCACTCCATCTCATAGTTAGCATCACAAATAATCATAATAAAGATATATTTAGATAAAAAGGGAAATAAAAGAAAAGAAAGGAATAAAAAACTCATTACATCTGGATAACAAAGCTCTTTCAAACAAATAGTGAAGACAGAATGAAGCATAACAACACCATATTTCAAGACATGCAGAGGAAAAATAAAAAATCATATATAGAAAATGTTTAGCTGGTTTAAGCTTGGTGTCCATGTTTACTCAATTTTAATGAATCTATTGTCCTTAATATGGAAATTTTATTAAAATATATAATGTATTTAGAATTTATTTAAACAATATGTATGCAAGGGAAGAAGGCTATAGTATTTATAGTATACCCAATAAGAAACATTGTCAAAATATTGACAGTGTCTGATTGATAAAAATATGAACACAGATATAAACCATACATAGACAAGACCAAACTCTTATCATTTAACATGAATGTGTCCACCAACCTCCAATCAGCCACAACCCTCTTCCTCTTGGCCAAAGAAAACACAAGGTCAAGATATAATTTCTCTGCTATGATATCTTTCAAAAATCCCCCTGGTGTTCGAGTGTAGGCATGAAGAGTCTGAACTTCAGGTTCTCTCTGGGGATACTTGAAAACAATATACCTTGGTTCATTTAGTCATTTTCAATAAACGGTCAAATAAGACAAGTGGGTAATGATAATTCAAGCTTCCCAGTCTGTCTACTCACTTTACAACCATGAATTTTCCTGAAATGAACCCAATTCGTCTTCTACCAGTCACCAACCTTCTTTAGCCTACCACCCTACGAATGTTGGGTGTGTTATATTCTTTCCACGACTAGTCACCCGCGGACCCGCCCATGGTTTTCGACCTTATTTTCCGGTGGGTGGACCCGCCCATGGTTTTGTGCATGGGTTTGCACATGGTTTTGGGGCATGATGGTTTTCAGTCCCTCGTATTTTGTAGATCTAGACAAGGGAATTATGGTTTTGTTCTAATCCAGGGTTAATGGATTGGGTTTTATGTATTCTTCGGCATGTATATATATGTCTTGTAACACTAAACGCAATATAATGAAAAATTAAGCTGGTCATCCCGATTTGGGATCTAGGGGAAAATCTCTGTGTTTATCTGTTTTATAATTTATGCTCTCGCTATTGTTTATTTTCTATTTTAAGATTCATTTGTAGATAATTTTTTACAGGGTTAAAACCTACATTTGGAATCAGAGTAGTTTCGGCTTCAAGGGGACACCTTTGCTGCTGAGGGGTTTTTTTCTTGGGCCTAAGGTAGACACTGTTCAGTGGGAGATCTACGGGATCGATTCTTGTGATGAAAGAAGATGGCGAGCAGTGGGAAGATAGAGATTGAAAAATTTAATGGTCAGAGTTTTGAGTTGCAGAAGCTCAAGATGGAGGATCTGCTGGTGGATAAAGATCAGTGGAGCGCAGTAGATCCGGGTACTAAACCAATGGAAATTTCAGATGAAGACTGGAAGAAGCTGGATCGAAAGGCAAAGAGCACAATATGGTTATATATCTCAAGTTCATTATTGTTGAATGTATATGGGGAAGCTAGGGTGAACACCTTCTGGGACAAGCTAGGGACTTTGTACCAATCTAAGTCTCTGGTGAATAAATTGTTCCTACGGAAAAAGCTGTATAACCTGAGGATGAAGGATGGAGACTCAGTGACAGAGCATATGAACGCCTTCAATACTGTGGTAAGCCAGCAATAGGTGCATCAATTTGTTGTGTGCTCTACCAAATTCGTGGGACAGTCTGGTTATTGCAATAGGTAGCAATACAACTACCTTGAATTTTGATGACATTGTCTCAGCCTTGCTGTCGGAGGAAATGAGACGGAGAAATATGGAGGGTCAAAATGGAGATGCCTTATCTGTACGAGGAAGGTCCCAAAACAAAAACAAGAATAAGGTTTCGAGTGGGAGATATAAATCTAGAGGGAGATCTAAATCTCACGGAAAGTTTTTAAAGGTGTGCTGGAAATGCGGAAAGGAAGGGCACTACAAAAAGGAATGCAGATCTAAAGCTCCTGAGAAAGGAAAGGGATCTGATGAAGGTCCTTCTGTAGAGGCAAAAACCACCTCGGATGAAGGTGGGGATGTGTATTTGGCTTCTTCTTCAAATACACATGTAGATCATGAGTCATGGTTGATTGACTCAGGTGCATCCTTTCACTTCACTCCCCATAGGGAGTGGTTCTGCGAGTATGAGAAATATGATGGTGGTGATGTCTTTCTAGGGGATGATAGGAAGGCCAGAATCGTCGGACGTGGAAAGGTCAAGCTGAAGCTACAAGGTGGGAGGATTAGAACACTTCCTGGTGTTCTGCATATTCCTGCATTGGCCAGAAATCTGATTTCTGTAAGCAAGATGGATGATGCAGGTGTAAAAACAGTGTTCGAGAAAGATGCCTGCAAGATGGTTCAGGGAGAACTGGTATTAATGCGGGGAGTTCAGACAGGAACTCTGTACAAGCTACAAGGTAGCACTGTTATTGATGGGTGTAACAGTTCTGTGGTTCCTGAAAGTGGGACGGAAATTCTAGCTGTCTCTGGAGAAAAGACCATGCTATGGCATCAAAGGTGTTAGCGCTCTAATCTGCCACAGGCTGAAAGAGGCGAGGCTCGAGGCAACATCAAACCAACCTTAGCCTCGTAGCTAGCCCTACGAGGACAGGAGAGGGCTCTCTCCGGGTCTATCTCGGCGGAAAATTTTCAATGGGGCTGAGATGACCGATAAAGAAAACTGATTTTAGGCTAGTAAATTGATAGAAAAGGGTTTTTAATAAATGATGGGGTTTTCTGGGAAGCATGGGATTAAGAACAGCTTGAACAGGGAAATATAATCAAAAACACAGATTATCTCCTGAGGCAAGGTAGGCAAGAAATTTAACAATTAAATTGAGATAAACGGAATGGCAAGACTGCTGAGAAGTCGACAAGGGCATAGAAGATGGATCCTTGTCAAACAGAAGAAAACATTAACTATGAATACTTCCTCAAGACAGAGAAAATAAATTGAATTCTGCCTTTCTCACTTAGAAACATTCAATATTGAAATGGCGATTAATGAAATGTGAACATAACGATGACATATGAAACAAAAGGAAAAACATTTGCTAAATTTCAAGCCACAAGAATCTCAAAAAACAGAGCTGTATCTCTTCATTAAAATCTCTGTCTAAAACTGTACAATAAAACTCTAATTTTCTCCTACATCAGCTCTCAGAACTCTCCCCTTTTTACAAGTGATTTTACAATACATTAAATAAACTATGAGAAATGCTAACTAATCGATGAAAATAAGGGGCAGTTACATCAATAATCATGAAAATAGGAAAACTCTGCTCTAAAAGGAATAGCGTTGTATTTGTTTGTTGATGACCAATGAATTGGTAGAACCTGTAGCTGAATTTTCTGAACTGCAACTGAAGACCCAAAATGGACTAACCAATTCGATTTGCTTTGCTGGGATAATTATCTGCACTTTTGGCTTCTGACTTTGATTGCCATGTTAGATTTACCATCCGAAGATCTCTGCTTAGCCAATGATTAAGAGACAAATATGGAGCGCAGATCCATCTGGATTGTTAACTGAAGTCATTAAATAGAAATCGAATCTTATTTATGTGATGAATATCTTCATTTCAAATTAGCCTGCCACGTTACATTTACCCTTTGAAAATCTTCTGGATACTTGTAGAAGCATATAAGAAAGGATAAGAAATCCCCAAGATTGATCTCATCACCGCCTCCAGCATTGGTCAGACATAACGGATTTGTATTCAAAAGGTGATTGTAAATCCCGCCATCATGCTAACAAATGGAGTCAGCCACCACAGCGTATGAATCTTCATTACGATGCCAGCAGAAGTATGCATGCGTTCTGTTTTTTATTTCAAAAATTCCATGGCCGAAGCTTCATTTCTGAAACGCTGAATAACCGGGTTGCGCCTCTGTAAAGTTTGTTGAAAGACCTTCCATATTTCCCCCATCGCCAACAGTAAGATACACAAGTGCAGCAGGATTAAATATAGGTGTACACTTTCCATTAGTTATATTGTAAGCCACATTGGAATAACGATAAGATCTCTCGTAGGCATGAACATGATCAGCAAAACAGTATCAACCTTGTATTTCACAAACCATGATTCAAATTGAACTCGCATAGCCTCTCCTTCCATGTAGGCATCATAGTAGTTGTTTGAAGGCGGCTGGGGGCGATCCCAAACAAGACTGGGCGCTCAAAATGATTTTTCGGACCTCTGTTGACGTGTGGGTCGCTCGCCTCTGCGTGGGTCGCTCGGCCCAGGTGGGTCGCTCACCTTGTAATTTCTCACTGTGGAAATAACCCAAGTGGGTCGCTCTGCCCAGATGGGTCGCTCGCGCCCAGGTGGGTCGCTCGAGCTCCAACTCGGCCACACAAGTTTGAAAATAAGTATCATTTCCAATGTGGGGATTTCAGTTTTGAAAATGATCTCTTGACCTTTCAACCAACAAGGTCTTCATCCTTCGCATGGAACCCCAATTTCGTGGCTTTCAATTTGAAATAACACCATTTCCCATCTGCGCTTTCTCCCATTGTTTCATAGTCGACATATCCTGCTCCATATCAATATAAATCTTGCATTTGTATTGATTGTAATTTCAATGCTTTGTCTTGTGAGGCCTTCTTCATAATCTTTAAACATATCAGCAGGCTTTCCTTTGTCCCTCGTATTCATTTTCATCAATTGGTTTCTTCTTTGCATAACCTGGTTTTCCGGTCCGTGCACCAACACTCTCTTGGATGCTCTGATCAAGAGTTTCTTCTAAACTCTCAAGCTCCTCAAGAATCTGTTCAATATGTTGTTCATTTTGAGAAATTTGAGTCTGTTGACCCTATGTCAATCCACCCTGTGCTATTTCTTTTGCTTGGATAGCATCAATCTCCTTTTTCAAATTAGCAACCTTTCCATTCCGCTTGATAATTTTATCTCGAGTTTTACTTTGCTTCTCAGTGAACTGACCTTTGTATGTTTGCCATGTCATTGCCCACAACCCAGATCTCCAATACAACAGCTGCAGCTGACTCTAGAATTTTATCATGGTGTAAGGATATTTTGATGTGAAGGCTACTACAACAGGATAACCTTCATGAAGAAGTTGCACTAACTAGACTGGAATTTAATAACTCGAGAGGGCCCAGTATCCTGTGTAGTATCTGAGATTTTGGCAGCCTTTTGGCACTTTTGACATTGAAACTCTGTTTTACAATTTCCTTCTCTGATAGCTGATGATGTATTTTGTCACTCTTTTGCAGGGATCGGAGCTGCTGAAGATGAAACAAGGCTGCCATTTGAAGAGCTGGAGAATTTGCAGCATTTTGACAAATTACATATTCTAAAAAACACATTTAATGATTTCTTCTTCAAAACAGGGTTTTGAAGAAGAATCAATTTCACATTGATGACATTCCTGAAATAAACACCTACTGAATCTTCCTCTAGCCTGCGAGTGTTATTGAAACATTCTGAGAACAAGCTCTGCAAACATCTAAATTGTGGTGGGTGAAAGCTGATTGCATTTTGGCCTGCATATTGAACTGAGACTTTGACAACTACCCGTCTACATTTGACTCTGACAGAGGACTAGACAAGACGGAGTCTAACATTGGCTCCAATGGGGATGGTAGCTGCCGCTTCTTGGAGGTGCCAAGAACTGCAGATCTTTGGAAGAGCAGACAGTGCCTCCATCCATTGGGCGATGGAATCATTATTTCAGCAGACAACACGAAACTTTCAACTCATTTATGGACTGAAACTTGACTGAAATGATTGAAAAACTGACTCAGCAAACTTCAAACTAAAGCTGCAATGAAACTGGAACAAGATGCTGCCCTTTAGCTGCTTATTTATTTACAAAATCTACTCTACTCTGCTGTAAAAACAATAGATCAGGTAATACTGAAATGCCAGATCAACCATTCAAGTAAATCTGAGGAAAACGCTGCTTGAGAGTGCTTCAACCAGATCACAGATGCAATTGCTGGCAGCCCTTCATGCACATAATGAATCTGGCTATGTATAAGACAGCTTGATCTATCAGTGAAACTGAAAAACATTTCCATGTATGCTGCAATAGGATCACAAAAGCCAAACTCTGTTTGCTGCCCCAACTCCGCAATACATACCTCCAGCTGCACACTGTCAATGCAAACATCTGTGGGCAACTCTATTGTTTCTTGTTTCGATGGAGGAAGGATTTCCAAAAACTTTTTAGGGTCTTGGAAATCATATGACTGAATTTGCTCATCTAAACATTGAATCTCCTTCTCAAATCTTTCAACAATTAACTCACAGAACCTAGTTTTAGTTTCAAGAGGAAACTTCGGAGATTTCAAACATTGAAGCAAGACTCTGACAAATTCTTCATTAATTTCAAAATCCGCTAACGAATTTCTAGCATCTTCTACAACTTCAGAAAGTGCAGGGTTTGCCACATACCCTACCATTGCATGAGTGGATCAGCGAGCATTGGAATCTCTGGATCGAGCTGGAGTCGCCGGGTGAATGTTTCAGCCTTCATATGTGTCTGACTGCTGTCCACCATCAGCATCAGATCTGCAACTTGATTTCATGTACTGGAGCAAGACAATCTACAAATCGACTGTCACATCAACAGCAAACCATCTTCCCCAGTATGGTCGCCACTATGTTAGCGCTCGAATCTGCCACAGGCTGAAAGAGGCGAGGCTCGAGGCAACATCAAACCAACCTTAGCCTTGTAGCTAGCCCTACGAGGACAGGAGAGGGCTCTCTCCGGGTCTATCTCGGCGGAAAATTTTCAATGGGGCTGAGATGACCGATAAGGGAAACTAATCTTAGGCTAGTAAAGTGATATGAATAAGGTTTTTAATAAATGTTGGGTTTCTGGGCTGTGTGGGATCAAGAAACAGTGAGAGCAGAGATCAAATGAAAAACACAGATTATCTCCTGAGGCAAGGTAAGCATGAAGTTTAACAATTAAATTGAGATAAACGGAATGACAAGACTGCTGAGAAGTCGACAGGGGCATAGAAGATGGATCCTTGTCGAACAGAAGAAAACATTAACTATGAATACTTCCTCAAGACAGAGCAAATAAATTGAATTCTGCCTTTCTCACTTAAAAGTATTCAACAGAAATGATTTAGGAATGAAATGAAAAAACATTACAAGATACATATGAGACAGAGAAGAAACATATGTCAAATGTCATACCACAGGAATCTCAGGGGTCAGAGCTGTATTTTTCATTAAACTCTCTGTCAAAAACTGTACAAGAAAGCGCTCTGTTCTCCTCCATGCACCAGCTCTCAGTATTCTCCTTTACAAGTGATTTTACAATACATTAAATAAACTATGAGAAATGCTAACTAATCGATGAAAATAAGGGGCAGTTACATCAATAATCATGAAAATAGGAAAACTCTGCTCTAAAAGGAATAGCACTGTATTTGTTTGTTGATGACCAATGAATTGGTAGAACCTGTAGCTGAATTTTCTGAACTGCAACTGAAGACCCAAAATGGACTAACCAATTCGATTTGCTTTGCTGGGATAATTATCTGCACTTCTGGCTTCTGACTTTGATTGCCATGTTACATTTACCATCCGAAGATCTCTGCTTAGCCAATGATTAAGAGACAAATATGGAGCGCAGATCCATCTGGATTGTTAACTGAAGTCATTAAATAGAAATCAAATCTTATTTCTGTGATGAATATCTTCATTTCAAATTAGCCTGCCACGTTACATTTACCCTTTGAAAATCTTCTGGATACTTGTAGAAGCATATAAGAAAGGATAAGAAATCCCCAAGATTGATCTCATCACCGCATCCAGCATTGGTCAGACATAACGGATTTGTATTCAAAAGGTGATTGTAAATCCCGCCATCATGCTAACAAATGGAGTCAGCCACCACAGCGTATGAATCTTCATTACGATGCCAGCAGAAGTATGCATGCGTTCTGTTTTTTATTTCAAAAATTCCATGGCCGAAGCTTGATTCCTGAAACGCTGAATAACTGGGTTGCGCCTCTGTAAAGTTTGTTGAAAAACCTTCCATATTTCCCCATCGCCAACAGTAAGATACACAAGTGCAGCAGGATTAAATATAGGTGTACACTTTCCATTAGTTATATTGTAAGCCACATTGGAATAACGATAAGATCTCTCGTAGGCATGAACATGATCAGCAAAACAGTATCAACCTTGTATTTCACAAACCATGATTCAAATTGAACTCGCATAGCCTCTCCTTCCATGTAGGCATCATAGTAGTTGTTTGAAGGCGGCTGGGGGCGATCCCAAACAAGACTGGGCGCTCAAAATGATTTTTCGGACCTCTGTTGACGTGTGGGTCGCTCGCCTCTGCGTGGGTCGCTCGGCCCAGGTGGGTCGCTCACCTTGTAATTTCTCACTGCGGAAATAACCCAAGTGGGTCGCTCTGCCCAGATGGGTCGCTCGCGCCCAGGTGGGTCGCTCGAGCTCCAAAACTCAGTCAACAATGCTTCAAAATGCGATTTCGGCCTCCAAACTCCAGATTTCAGTTTTGAAAATGATCTTTCGACCAGGCAAGGTCTTCATCCTTCGCATGGAACCCCAATTTCGTGGCTTTCAATTTGAAACAACACCATTTCCCATCTGCGCTTTCTCCCATTGTTTCATAGTCGACATATCCTGCTCCAGATCAATATAAATCTTGCATTTGTATTGATTGTAATTTCAATGCTTTGTCTTGTGAGGCCTTCTTCATAATCTTTAAACATATCAGCAGGCTTTCCTTTGTCCCTCGTATTCATTTTCATCAATTGGTTTCTTCTTTGCATAACCTGGTTTTCCGATCCGTGCACCAACACTCTCTTGGATGCTCTGGTTAAGAGTTTCTTCTAAACTCTCAAGCTCCTCAAGAATCTGTTCAATATGTTGTTCATTTCGAGCAATTTGAGTCTGTTGACCCTATGTCAATCCACCCTGTGCTATTTCTTTTGCTTGGATAGCATCAATCTCCTTTTTCAAATTAGCAACCTTCCCATTCCGCTTGATAATTTCATCTCGAGTTTTACTTTGCTTCTCAGTGAACTGACCTTTGTATGTTTGCCATGTCATTGCCCACAACCCAGATCTCCAATACAACAGCTGCAGCTGACTCTAGAATTTTATCATGGTGTAAGGATATTTTAATGTGAAGGCTACTACAACAGGATAACCTTCATGAAGAAGTTGCACAAACTAGACTAGAATTCAATAACTCGAGAGGGCCCAGTATCCTGTGTAGTATCTGAGATTTTGGCAGCCTTTTGGCACTTTTGACATTGAAACTCTGTTTTACAATTTCCTTCTCTGATTGCTGATGATGTATTTTGTCACTCTTTTGCAGGGATCGGAGCTGCTGAAGATGAAACAAGGCTGCCATTTGAAGAGCTGGAGAATTTGCAGCATTTTGACAAATTACAT